>VDFB02379711.1:210431555-211064423 GCA_007258455.2 Sequoia sempervirens | reverse complement strand
AGGTTATTTTCTAAGATCTAATCATTTTCAAATAACAATCTTTACTAAATATCTAAAGGGAATTAATGCGGTAGTTGAGAATTGATGAGAAAAGATAGTCATGACCTAATTTAAGATCTACGATTAGATCATGATCTATCAAATTCCAATATCTAGTAGCAATTACTTCTACAATGTGGCAATGATCTCTTTTTCCAACTATAAATGGGAGGTGGCAGCAGAAAATAAGTTTTTTCCAAAAGAAGTTCCAAGTTTTAGTTTCCTTTTCTGAGGAAAACTTTTTTTAGTTTTCTTAAGTTATAGAACTATTTTCAAAACTAGAATTTGTAAAATTTCTTTTCTCTAGCATGTTATATTGTTTATGTTCAAACTATTATTGGATTGGCATCTGACCTATGTTTTAAAGTTCATTTTATATTCAAGCATGAAACATTTGGAAGAAATCTTTGAGAATGTGCATGTTATGGCCTTTATCAAGTTATTTCTTCCTATTTTCATTCTGAATGAAACATTGTGTTAAGTTTAATTCAAGTAGCTTGAGCAATTAATTTTCATGTTGTAGGCTTATATGGTAGGATAATAAATTGTGAAAATTAGACTATGTCAGTGAACTTCTCTATTTTCTAAAGGGTTGTTATTTTGTTATGTTATGTTGTAAGAAGAGAGAGGGTTTATGCAATTTCTAAATTTTTTTTGTTAACCTTGGAAATCTTTATGCTTGATTGGACATTAATGGACACTACCTATGGGGAGATTTGAAAGGCTACACTGTGCTTGTAATTATCCTTTGTTGTCCGTTCTCTTCCTAATAATGAAGGGTTGTTGCATTCTATGTCTAAAATATCATTCATAGGAAAGCTTGGGTTTTAAATGTTGTAAAACCTTTGGCAGATTTCCATTTTATGTTTTATGTTTATATTTTCTTCTATCATTTTCTCCAATACTCAAAGAAGATCCAACTTTCTATAAAAATCCCAAAGGTACTCAGTGAGGCACAAAGCAGTTCCCTACTCGCTAAATTTCCCATAAGGCTGTCAAAGAGGTGGAAGCTTTGATGATCAACATGACCCACATAGAATTTAAGAAAGTTTTTCGTATCTAGGTTTCCCACTTTCCCATGGGAATTAATCCAATTTCAAATCATATTAATAGGATGATGGGGAGCAGTCATGATTTATTCTCAAACCATTGGCCTATACCTTGCCTTCACTCAATATCACAATCCTAAAATCTTGAGCACATCCCAAAAGAAATTAATTCAAATATGGCACCATTTAGCCTTCACATCCCCTCAGTAAATTTATTAATATTATTCCCTTACTAATTTCCATTCGGCCCTTTAGATTATTCGATGTGGCAATCACCTACTCCCTCGCTAAGAAACAAGAGGTACGAGTGGGTCCGTCATGGTATGATGGGGAATGGTCAAGATTGACCCATGTCACCCATTATGAACCATCAATCCTTTCTCAATAAAATGATTGTTTCCTCCAAAGCCAAGCAGGTCCCTCTATGAAGCAATAGGTGTCAATAACCCACTAGCCCATGATATTTCTTTAATACAAAATAAAATTAGATTGGGTGGCAAGGACTGGAAAAGATGAAGCCACATAATCCAATGACCACCATAAATTTTATCTATATACCACTCACAGATCTTGCTAAGGTATTGGGCCTACCAATGCAAAAGACACACGGTTCCCGCCCACTAGCTCGTGGGAATAATTTAATGGAAAATAAGATAGAGTGGGGGCATAGTGAATGGTTGTGATTCACCCATGATGATCAAACGATCACCATAAAACCTAAGATATACTTAGGCCAAATTTGTTAGTTTTAAAAGAGGGGCCCAACTAGGTTCACAATGGATGAGGGACATAAGGGATTAAAATGAAACCTTAGGTCAAGGATGAAACCGTAAGACAAATCTAAGACCTGATTTAATTTAAGATATATTTCTACCCACATTAATATAGAGTAATGTTTTAAACACCACAACAGGTAACAACCAGGACAACTAGGATAAAAGAGTTGGTTTATCAATGAGGAAAGAGGCATAATTCATGACTTAAATGGTTGGGAACTTGTAATAAGAAGTCAACAATAGATTAGAAAATTGACAAGGATATAGGCTTAGGGATTATTTAGGAAGGGTTTCTAGTAACATAAACACTAAATTATTGATGAGAGACAAAACCCTAACCACAAAGACAAGGAATTAATCCAAATTTTGTAGAGTTTTGAAATGGAACAAAATTATTTTAGGGGTTCCATCTGTGGCTCCTTTTGGGGATGTCTATTCCTCTAGAATAGAGTGAGACCTCAAAATCTTAGGTTAGAGTAGACCGATCACAAAGAACCAAAACTAGACCTACCCGAAGGAGATAGGAGAACCAAACCAAAACACACCAACATATATACATAATTTACATGACTGTACAAAAAGGATCCACTTCCCATTTTCTTAGAAGCCTCTTCTAATTTACAAGATTTTAGCCTTGTAAATGTAACTTCATCGAGCTTCAATTTCACTTAGTGGCCCCAGGCCCCCAAAAATTAGGACAAGTATTTTCCCCTATCAAAAACCTTGTTTTCTACTATCTTTGTTAGGACAAGACTGCAAAAATTTCCATGAACTGCCCACCAACTAATCTTGCTATGGTTACTACAATCGATCATACTTGCCATGTGTCTAAATTTTCCATTATCATCATGAATTTTTCCCAACTAAAAATTCCAATCAAAATTCCAATCAGAAAATACTTGAAACCCATACTCTCTATAATATATGACCCCAACCTACTCATTAGCATGCCACACTAAAGGCTTATCTAATTGAATTTAGAAGGTGAAAATTCATAGTCCACTTGATCATTAAGGTCATATGAGTTGATACCAAATTCAATTTAAATATCAAATATAAAACCCTCATAAACACTTAGCTTAAGATCTTTACCTAGGATCATATACCCTGAATTCTTGGAGTCGCATTGCAATTCCTCCTCTAATGAGTCAAAATAGATAGGAGGCTCATATAAAACCTTAAAATCATCCCCTAGCTTCTGTCCCATGACAAGAAAACACTTATCTTTGTGTCATGAATAAGAAGTGTTCATATACAGGCATATCTTCAAGCTGATGTTCACATTCACCTAAGCACTCCATACCAAACATATTGTCACATGCTCCAATACCACAAAAACATGATCTATTAGAATTCATAATAGCCTGGCCTATATTCAACTCAAGGTCATCACAACAAACTCCATTTTCAATCACATTCCATACATCAAAGAATACTTCCAATTTAGGATCAGTAACATATTTTGATTTACAAAATGTTTCAGAGGATGGCTCAAATAACTTAGAATTAATAGAATCAACATCATGGCACTTCTATGTACCATCAATTGATAGTTGTGTTGAATCTAATGTGAAAGGTTCATTACAATCTAAAGGTTTCTTATTACAATTTGAACAAGCTTCTTCATCCTTTTATTCCTCAATACATTCCTTATTAAAATCAATCATGTCCATTTCTGCTACAAAACTAACAAATTCCATCTCTACTTCATATAGGCAATCAAGAACAACTAGGACATAATCATGTTGGTTAGTACCACAATCTTTGTCATCCCTAGCACCGCGCTCATGCTCAGGATACTAAATACACACTTTCTTATCTTCAAATTCATCATCATTCACAATGCTAACACACTCAAGTTCTAATATAATTGGATTTCATATCAGGCATTCTTCACATATAATTTGTTGATTCACAAGGGAAATATTTTATGAGCATCAATATTACTACATCCTTTATGCAAAGAAAAATCCTCCAAATTGTTGATGATCAAAGCTTGTACCTCTCTGACAGCTTTATGGGAAATTTAGTGAGTGTGGGACCATTTTGTGCCTCATTGAATACCTCTAGGATTTTTATAGAAAGCTAGCTCTTCTTTGAGTTTGGAGAGAAGATAGAAATAAATGCAAATATAAAACATGAAAATGGTGATGTGTCCAATATTTTACAACATTTCAAACCCAATTATTTTCCTATGAATGATATAATAGACAAAAAATGCCACAACCACTCATTTTTGGGAAGAGAATGAGCAACAAAGGCTAAATACAAGCATAGTGAAGTCTTTCAAATCTCCCCACAAGAAGCACTCATTAAGGTTCGATCAAGCATAAAAGTTCCAAAAGTTAATAGAAAAAAATTAAAAATTGCATAAACCCTTCCTCTTTTTATAGCATAATATGAAAAAACAACCCTTAAATAATATGGAGAAGTTCAACAATATACATAATCCAATTTTTGCAAGTTATCATCATATCATAGAAGCCTACAACATCAAAATAAACTACTCAAACTATCAAATTAAAATTAACACAGTGTCTTTATTCTAAACGAAACATAAAGAAGGAACTTGAAAAAGGAAATAATATGCATAGTTTCAAAGATTTCTTCCAAACAAATCATACTTAAATATCAAATGAACTTAAAAAAAAAGGTTGAATGTCAATCTGATAATAGTTTGAGTTAAAAAATATAACATTCCAAAGAAAAGTAGTGTTCTTCTAACTTTAAACTTCTGAAAATATCTCTATCACTAAGGAAAACTATAATAACTTTTGGAAAAAGAAAATTTCTTTATGTTTATGCCTCCTATTTATAGATGAAAAGAGAGAAACACCACCAACATTCCAAAAGTAAATATTGTTAAATGCCTACATTTGATAGCTTGTGATCTAATCATAGATCATTGATTAGATCATGAAAATCCTTGCTCATTAATTTCCAACTACCTCATTAATGCCTTTTAGATATTTAATAAAGATTTCCATCTAAAAATAATCGGATCCTAGAAAACAACTTGGAAAAATCTAATTGAATAATCACATATATTAGCAGCACTGACTCAAAGGTTCCAACCTGAAGATAAGAGAGATCCAACATTCCCCAACAAACTCCCAAAAGAGATTGCTCCTTAAAAGTGCAACTTTCCCAAAGCGAAGTGATGATGTGTCGAGCGGGTGGGAAATCTCAGATTTATGAAAATAACCTTAGAGAAAATCCACACTAAGTTGACAAATACCCTTACTTTGTCCTGAAAGGAAGACGATAGATAAAAATCCATGCTGCCACCTTGTGGTGAATTGCAAACCTTTTGGAACAAATTTTACTTTAAGATTCATCTCAAGAAGACAAAAATGTGTAAAAGCTGAAAACCAAAAGAAGATTAAGGAAAAATTGCTTCACAGTTATGGCGACTCAAAGGGGGCCTTCACTTGCGGAGTCACGAACCTAGATGTCTGGAAATTCCTAGAGTTTTAGGAAGGTAGAATTTTGTACCTCCTAGTCCAAATCAGTAGGCTAGATGAGAGTGAAAAAGATGGTGTACGCATGATCTAATTCAAAGACTTCCTTAAAAGAAATGGCTCCCCATCTAGCTAAAACATCCCTAATGTGGTAATAGAGATGGTAAAGGGGAAAGATCTCATGCTCAATTTCATCAACAATGGGTGTTAGGCTTAAACTTAGGAGTTCTATAGAAGTACAAACTTTCTGTCTGATTGCCTCTATGACTTGTTCAACTAATAGCACCTCTCCATCTGGTGAGAAAAGGAGAGGCAAACCATAGCTAATCAGAACATTGAAATCCTTTTTTATTTCATTGACCCTTTTATTTAGCACTACCTAGAATTCTTTGCTCCTTTTGCAACTTTGTGGTAGTTGATGAAATCACTTACTTTGCTTGAGGTGTCCCTTCAATCCAGAATCCCTAAACTTCTTAGGGACTTGTCAATGGCCACACACAATTTGGAAATCAAAGTCTGAGGTTCCACTAATTGAGGAGCATATATCTACATAATTTGGTTAGCCACCAGGCCAACCCTTCAGTTTAATTCTCGAGCATCCCTTAAGGACTCTAGGGCTGCCTTGAGAATGACAACCAAAACTATAATCCTTTCCTAGTGTGTAGATGTCAAACTCTTTAATATCAGGAGGGTCTATGACCCTTGTGCAATAGTTAACTCCTTGTGGAACTGAGCCTCTCTTTCTCTTATATTCTCCTCCATATGATTCTTCTCTAGGAGGGGGTTTGTTAGTTCAGAGCTTAACCTTTTGACCTCTTGGTTGTGAGCCTATAGAGTAGACACGATCTCCTATTTCTCTTGTCTTGACCTTTCTACTTCTGCTTGGGCCTTTTGTAGATTGTTGGAAGTTTGAGATTGGATGTCTTCTAGCTCTCTTTGTATGTTTTTTTGAGTATGTTGGTACTCTGTGTTTTTCTGGTGCTTAGCAGCAAGCTCAACTCTTAACTTTTAAATTTTATCATACAACTGAATCTATTCAATTTGGGCCTCCTCGAGCAACTTGGTTGCTTCTCCTTGCTGATCTTGTATCTGTATTATGTGGGCCATCCTGAAATCTATGCCCTTGATCTCTATCTATAGCTTGCTCAATGTATCCCTTACATTTATCAACTCTTCCTCACGCTTCTTCAATTTCCTGTCCAACTTCTTATAGTTTGAATATACCACCTTCTGGGTGGCTTTTCCCAGGACCACCTTGTCATGCGGGTATGTTTTTCTTATTTATCCAAACCCATGGTTTTGATTTCATAATCTTCCATTTGCATTTTTCCCTCAGGCTTGGATATGAGTGGCTTCATGGTAGAGATCAACAAAGAATTCTGCTCTTCATTGAAGCAAGCTTCAATCTTCTTATTAGTTGGCTGTGCAACATTTTTTAATTGTAGTTTCTGCTTTTTGGTCTACCGGGATTTCTTGGTTTCATTGAAATGGCCTTGGAGAATTTGTGGGGTGTGAATGATTTGCACAACAATGGAGGAACCTAGAGGGAGATGAAAATGCTGATGGAAGGAGAAACCTCAAATGTAAGAGAATATGGGGAGGCAAATGGGAGCATTATCATAGAAAATGGTGTGATACAAAATTGAGATTGAGTAAGGGGAAAACAAGTTGAGGTGAAAAGAGAAGTGAGTAGAAGGACATATATTTACTCAGAAGTGGATCAACCTAGAGAAATATTGGATGTTGATGATATGTGGTTTTCATTGATGTCAACACTATTGGCTTTTAAGACATTAGAAGTTGTATATGTTGAGGATATTGAGAAAATTGTAATGGAATAAGTTCCAGGTTATCAATGATGTAATGAAGTTTAGTCTATTGGTGAGCTCGATACATTGATGATCAGAGGTTTTATATTAAATGGTTTGTTTTTGAGTATATCTAGTTTATCCACATTAAGTTTTAGAGATCCACATGAAGATTTGATTGAGTTATGAGTAGTTGTGTTCTGACAGTTATGTTGTTGCTTCAGCTAGTGTTCCTAATTGAAGATGATGTGATTCTAGTAAGTTTAGTTGTTGTAGATGTTTCTTTGGTGTTACATGATGTTTGTGGATGTTTCTATATTTTTCTCTATCTATGTTGCACATTCGCATTCATCGTTGTGCTAGCGATTGGTGATTTTCTTTTGCATGTTCATGGCCGATAAGATGATGGTATCGTGTTGTGGATCTTCATGAAATAATTTTTGAAGGTGTTTCATGTTTGAGGATTTTTTGGGTCTTCATTATGTTGTGGCCAACATTGTTCGATTCACATTGAAAATTATTTATTGTTTTGGGCCAATAGTTTGTATTCATTTTATTATTTTGTTGAAGCCAACATGTAGCAATGTAATCTCTTGTTGCAGATATATATAAGTGATTTTTTATTCTATTTGGAGTCATGTGTGTGTATGAAATGTATTAATAATATCCTAATCATTTGAAGGAAAAAGAAAACTATGAAGAAGAGTGAGAAAATTGGGAAAAAGTGTTTATGTGCTTAATCGAAATTGTAATCAAGAATTAGCAGATGCTATTTTCTTAGTTCAAAATTTTGTGGATGTAATCTGAATGTTTCTATAAGACAACATGTCTTCCTTTGGGTAGTAAGCCTTGTTAAAATTGAGTAGTGAGCTCTAGGAAATGTGCCTGAATGCATTTTCATTCCCTATTTATTATTCTTTATACTTTTCACAGGGTATAATCTTGTGGACTGATCTCCACTGTGGTTTTTCCCCTGATAGGGTTTCCACATAAAAAATATTGGTGTTATGTGTGTTTTTGATGTGTTGATGATTTATGCTTTCATGGTTATTAATTAGATCTAAGAATAAGGTTAATAAGTTTAATAAGTTTAATTTTTTGTGAAAATTGATTCACCCCCCCTCAGTTGTCTGCCCTTGTGTTGCCAACAACTAATGTGCAACATGGATGGTTTAGCTCTTTCAATGGGGGCCCTTGATAAGGTGATTAAAAAATAAATAGCAGTGGAAGTTGATGATGCTTTTCTGGTGTGTAGGGTTGATTCACAAGGTTTATTGTTGAAAATGGTTGGGGCTTCTTTGGCGACCAAATGATTAGGGTTTGTGGATGAAGGATTCTTCTCCATAGATGGGGGCAAAGGATTAAATAGAGATGTAGAGGTAGAAAGAAGAGAGGGAGTGAAACTTACCTAATCCACAGTGGCTAGAACACCTTGCAAAGTAGACTCCACTTCTTCCCCTCTTACTGATGCATCAGGTGCACCTAGATCTTAGACTCATCTCCTCTTTGCATGATTTGAACTAGTATGTTATGATCCTTTGGAAGTCGATCCCGCTAAAACTTGGCCTTTCACAACCACATCAGAATTTCTTGGGGACCATTGGGTTATTTTCCCTTTGCTTTGGGAATTGTTAGTCATTTTTCCTCGATATTTTTCTTTTGTTTGATTTTGAGGCTAGGAGGCATGGTATGAAAGCTCCTCCTATTCAATCTCATGACTAGTCTTCAAATTACTATTGTTGGTATCAACCTCTTCATTGTAAACCTCATTGAACCTTTCATCATGTAGTTGCAAATATTTGAACAAGGCATTGGGGCATCTCATCTCTTGTCAAGACCTCCATAAATCTAGTTTCTTCCTTTCTGACCACCTTAGGAATTTCAATTACGAGATGAGGGATTTACCCATTGGGAGGTTCTTCTAATACTCTACCTACTGAACATAAAATTTCAACCATGGTGGTTGTTTGAATGCTATGTGAGCCAAGTTGATGTTTAATTTTGGAATTTCTTGGGTCAAATTCCTCCTAGACTCAAAATACTCCTTACTCTCATCTTTCAAAGTTGGGAGGTGCTTTTCTAGATTATAGTCCCACATGTCACAAATAGGAACCAAGCCTATAAATGCCAATTTTTTTGTAAGCTCACCCTCTACCTCCCGCCTCACTAGTGTTACCTAACTATTGGCAATGCTAAGGGAATCGGGTAAATCCTTGTCTTATGCCTTCCAAAACCATAAAAAATGTTAGCAAGGGTTTCCTAATGGCATACCTCCAAAGCAAAAAATATATTTGTTACAAATTTGGGGAGTTTGAAAGGCTCCCTGATGAAAACACAGAATTTGATAAAAGTGAAATCTTGACCTAGGAAATATTCCATTGGGGTCTACGAAGTCTTCATCCATTGCAAAACCTTAGGAGAGAAGTGGACCATAGGGTGTGGGAACAAATATTGAAGTACTGGCCTCATAAAATAATCCACAAAGTAGTAGTAATTCTATATCCTTGAAAGTACACGAGTCCATACCGAAATTGGTTGATAGAAACCCTTTACATGTCAAACCTAAATAACAACAAAACTCTCTCTAGAAACTCAAAATTTTGATGCAAAATAAAGTGAACCAAAAAAGAAGAATACTTGAATTTAGACTCAGTATTATAGGTCCTCAACCATTATAGCATCCGGGCTTTGGCTATTGCATCCGCAAAATCATACTACTTCTGAATTTTCTCCCTTTTAAGCATGAAATTCAAGCCCATTTGAAAGGGATGGACCTCTTTGTCATCATCAAGGCAATAAATCCAAGCCAATATAGAAAAAATAGACTATGTATCCTTCTCGAATTTTTTGCACACAAGAGGAAAAGAAAATTGATCTCTTTAGTCTTTCCTTTGTTTCATCCTCATAAAATTTCCCCTTCATAGTTCTGGCTTCCCAAAAACTTTCCATCTCTTCCTCATCAAAGCACTCGACACCCCAAGTTGTAGGGATACACAACATATCCCATATGGCCATTGCATTAATTGTGACCTTGGTCTTGTTGTCGACAATAACTCCCATCTCCTTGTTGAATCTTTTAGCACATGGGTCTACCAGCTTCAGGCAAGGGTGTATGCTAGGAAACATGAATTGTGGCAAACCACAATTCTAGAGTCGAGACGCAAAACCTTTGGTTGAACCATACTAAATTATTCTTTGTAATGTCCCTTCCCTAAGGATTTTATAGTTAGTCACCAAATTTGGGTAAAAAATCTTGTTAGTGAAATCTAGCACTGCCTCTCTTCTAACATGATTATCTAATTGCAGTAATTTAGTATAATCAAATGGTCATTTTTCTTGTGTTGAGGCATTTGCAAATGAATCTTTCCCAAAGATATTTGTGTAACTAGGCCTTTTGGATGAGGCTCCAACCTTTCTACCAGATGTTGACACTTCTACCATGGATGTATTGAGAAGTTGTAGAGAGTTTCTTCAATGAAATGGCCACTTGTTTTTTTTCTACTTAGAAAAAATATTCTTTTGGGTTTGGTTAATTCTTTTACACATACATGAAGTTAAGGCTCTATCATTACCGTTGGTCCACTAAGTGCTGCCACCAATGCGATACATGTGGATTTGGGATTTGTATCCCTCAGGAATGCTAAATTCACCACAAGAATGGAATTAGTACATTCTTTCTACCGCCACTTTCATAAATAAACTAAATGCATTGGAAAGTGTGCTTTTAGCTATGATAAGAGTGCTTAAGTGGTGCAAGGTACTTCAAAGAGACATTTCCATTTAATTTTTCATAACTTAACATGTTAATTAGTTTCTTTTCATATAAGCAAGATAGCTGGTGCTGATGATGGAAAAGGACACATGGTGATGATCATCCTACACGAGTATTTACTCCCAACACCCAAATTTATTTTTTCCATTTTCATCTAGTGAAAAATAGATTTTCCATTGGTTGGGTTCTCCAATGCATCTATCCTATAAATGGCTATGGCACCTTACTACAATATTCATTCAAAAAATAGTTTTTTAAGTTTAGAAAAATTTCCTTGCTATCTCTCATTCTAGATACTAACCTTAGCTTTTATTTCCATCATGTCGTTTGGTCTAGGAACTTCCATTCAACTCTTTCCATGAAGGCCACAATACTCTTTTGCTAGTGAAATTACCTGTGACAGAATTAAGCACCTAGAAAAGAAGAAAAACTACCTCATTGTTGTTGTGTGCAAATAGGTCCTTGTTAAGGACTACTTGGAGGGGGAAAACTAGTTTTGGTGCAACTCCAAGGTCATCTCTCACTTTGTGGCCTCCCTTCTCGACCTAGACATAGCCAAGCCCTAGATAATTGCATTGTGCCATGCCACATGTTTGACTCCATGTACTTGGATAGGCTTGACAAAATTGTGCAAGTGGCCATCTGTGGTGTTGGTATTTTGAATGCCATGAAACTCCATAGGCATGTCAATTATGGGGAGGACGTAGCGTAGATACCCTTTCTTACTAACTTTTGAACCATGGACTTCAAGTGGCACCACTTGTTGTCTAATCCTATGGCCACCTTTATTTTGAGGGAGTTTGGTGTGGAGCATGTTGGTGGACTTGAATGGAAAAATCACTTTGAGTTCCTAGCATACAACCATGGGAATGAGGACTGAGGTCGTTGGTGTGTTGGGCCTGCATGTATTATTTTGGCCCCTTTTCACCCTGTCAAAGAAGAAGAAGAAGAAGAAAGAAAAGAATAAATAGATGAAGAGCCACTTTTGACTATTTTGTGATGGTTGGAGGCTTATGAATCTTACTATTTTTTGCTTGTTGCCTCTCCTTTTTTCATTTTCACAATATAGCTCTTTTTGGGTTTTAAAAGAAGCTTTGGCTTCCCTCAGAGCCTCATGCTCATATTATAATGTAAAATTTTCAGTGAATATAATATAGTACCCTTTCTATTTCTTCTAGCATTATTCTCAAAAATATATCGTATTTTACAAAAAAAATTACATATGGTACATAACTGTAAATTTTTTAAAGAACTATGCATTTTAATGGAACAATTTTAGATAAATACTATTCATTGGTATATTTAGAATGTTTCCTTCCATATCTTCAACCTCATATGCATTATTTTCCTTGCACATGCTGATATGGAAGGGTCCCTTCCATAACTCTTCAAATTTTGTATGTTGTCCTGGTTTTGTAGTGTGCTTATTGTACTTTAGTACCAAGTTTCCTTCCCTAAAATATGGGTTGGAGGTCATTTTATTGAACCATTATTTTATTGTCTATTGGTGGTCGATTATGGCTTCATAAGACTTTTCTCTATCTTTGTCAAGTTTGAGAAGTTACACCAACCTTACTTCCATTCCGTTGCTTTCTTCGATCTCCAGGGATTTTAACAGTTGCAAGCCAAGAATCTATATGGAAATAGGTAAAAATACCTCTTTCCCATATACTAGTTCATAAGGGGAGGCCTTCAAGATTTACTTAGGCATAATCTTTCCTACCCATAGAGCAGCTCACAGGTGCTTGTACCAATCACTTTGTTGCTCTAACCCAATGTTCTTGATTAACTTAATTAGGTTTTTATTAGTCAACTCCACTAACCCATTTCCTTGTGGGTATTAATTTGATGAAGTTTTAAGGTAAACCCCATGTTAGATAGTGAAATATAACATCCCTAAACCCATAAAATTTTGTATGTTGTCGGATATGATGATTTTTGGTGAACCAATTCTTGTTACCAACTCTTGAAGGAATGAAGATCTCACCTTCTATAGCATTTTTTTGGGCGATGACCTCCTTCAACCTTGTGAAGTAGTCAGTTCCGTAAGGATCCACTTATGTCCAACATTGGAAATATTGGTTATCATCCCAAAAAATATAAACCATATTGAGTAAAGGGTTCCTCAATTATAATTAGGCTCAACGGCAAGGTGGAATTCTTTCTTTTGCCTACAAAATATTGGCACGGAGTACACTTTTACACCAAATGGTGCACTTTGAAAAACATAAAGGGACAATAATATCCTTCTCACATTATCTTTAAGGTATTATTCTTGGAAGAGAAATGTCCACCCTCAGGACTGCTATGAAATTCATTAAGAACTCTTTCCGCTTGTGGCTTATTCAAGAATCAGAGTAGGACACCATCATAATTCCTTTTAAATAACATACCTTCAATTAATACATACCTAGTCCCTTGCAGTCAATAGTATTTCCTTTTGTGAGATGGAAGGTTGGTCAAGTACTACCCATTTTACATACACTGTGTTGATCCATCACCCAAGACTCGTCAGACTAGAACTGGTTTGTGTAGACGTGGTCAGTCTCCTTCTCAGCTAAGGAACTTGATTCTTGCACAAGACATTTGCATAGAGCTCTTCCCCAAACCAGCTTGGTTGGCTTAATATCCACACTGTATTCCAAGATATTAGTGATCCAATTGGCCCTCTTTTCAGTTATTTCACCCTCAGTGATATACTCTTTCATACTGGGTTGTGTGACGAGAATGGTGATTCTATTTTCTGATAACAAGTTTTAGAACTTCTTTAGGATTTTAACAATAGCAAAAGCCTACTTTTCAAAAATGTTATAACTAGTTTCATATCCTTTTAAAAGTTCTTGAGTGAAATGCAATGGGATCCTCTGTTATTTTTTTCATCCTTTTGGGTGAGTATTGAACCTATGCTATGTTGGCCATTGTATATATAGAGTAGAAAATCCTTGGAAAAGTCTAGGTTAGCCAAAACTGAAGCAATGAAGACAACTACCTTTATCCTCTAAAAATATTATTTTCCTTTGGGTGTCCATTTGAACATTAGGTTATTTTCGAGCATCAACATGATAGGTCTCATGATGCTTGCAAAATCTGAAATGAACCTGATGGCACTTTCAAAAAAAATTCAAAATTTTGAGTGCTCATATTAAAACCCTAGGTTTTTAATTTTTTATCTAAAATTTTGTCACATCTAATGTAGGGTTTTTTGTGAGGGTTATGGTTTTGTTTAATTTTATTGAACATGCTTGGCGTTCTATTTTTTTGTTGGTTATATAATGTCTATTATTGATCACAAATGGGAAAGGAATTTTTATATTTATGTCATCATGTGACTATCACCATAGGATTGGTTTTTCTCTTGTATAGGTCTAAATCACCCATTTCTATAAGGTTAAGGAAAGAATTTTTTTTTATCATTACATCCTTTGTTCCATGTGATGCTAAATTTGTGAGCCTCTTTTTCTCATGTCACCCTAGAGAAGTCCCCTCTTTTAGAACAACTTATGAGCACATGCCTAAAACTTTCACTTAAGTCTTGATGGCCTTTGTAACTTTATCGCCCATCGTTGATTTATTTTTGGGTTTACACCTTGAATAAATGATGAGCAATGAACAGGGTTTTCCTTTGATATCGGTCATTACTCATGATTGTTGATCTTTCAAATTTGTAGTAGTGATGAAAGATGTTCTTAGCCTTATGCTCTTATCACTCATCATGGATATCCATTGGAAATAAAACTTGTAATAGCGATGGGTGATGAAACCTATGACCATTGTAAACCATTCCTCGCTAATTGCTTGCACAATATATGAGGAGAATTAGCAATGAATGAAGGCCTTATCACTCATTTTGGATTTATCTCAGAACTTAAGTTTTAAAATAGCAATAAGTGATGGGTGCCTTTTAAAGGGTTTTTATTTTGCTAATTTGAGGTGATCTTATGGGAAATGTCTTTAGCAACATTTATTTTATGCAGGTGCACATGTCCAAGATCTGGTGTTTCCATAATGTCTCTCATCATTCATGGGATCCTCAGCATGAAGTTTTCATTGGCGATGCACAATGAAGAGACAAATGTGACTGGGAGTCAAGCCATAGAATCAAGGGCTAAAGGCCATCACATGGATGTTTTCATCGTTGATAGAGCCGAGTGATGATAAAGTGAATCAGTGATAGGTGATAACCATTAATGGAAGGGGCAACATGGTAGCATCCTGGGGATCTCATGCAAATAAAAAATGGGATTAGCGAAAGGGATGGAGGACCATTGATAAAGTTTTGAAGAAATATGATCCAACAGATAGGAGATCCTTGCATAAGTAACTTCATCGCTAATGAGCATCCTAGGCATGAAGAAAAATCAGCAATGAAGTGATGAAGCATAGAAAGAAAGTTTCTCTCAAAACTGGCCTTATGTACTTTTCAGATATTAATAAGGAGCATGGATTTGGTTGGTGATACATGCTAATTGTCAAGACACATATGATTAATCAAGGATTAGAGAATAGCATGTCAATGTTTGAGATAGCATCACTGCTTTCAAGGAACAAGTTGGTAATGGTTGAAAAATGATGCTCATGGCCACCTTAGATGAAATTTTAATTGCTCTCTGATGAACGGTCCAGATTCAGAGCCAAACTAATAGGCTACTAGCTCACTCATGTAAGGAGTTCTACATCATTAATTGGACATGCTCGAAATCTCTATTTAATGCAGGATGATCGATGATTATTCTCACTATCTTTTCAGTTTGTAGTTTATGCTAGGAAAAGCATGAAGGGGTGTTGGTCTATTTGTAGTAGAATTTTCTTTTCCTTGTTAATTTGGTATGAAATTGAGTTCTCTAGTCTACCTAGGACTTTTATTGCCATAATTGATTGTTATCACTGGGATTGGGGTGATTCTCTTATGGGTGTTGAACCAAAAGGCTTTTAAATTATCATTCTATTAGCTTTGACAAAATGGGATAAACTAGTGAGGTAACTCCACCTGTTAGGAGGTCTAGTTGGCTAAGTATGTCAAAATTCCATGAGGAGGTAACTAAACAGGAAACCATGGTTTCCCCTAAAATTGCAAAGGGAAAAAGGAGGGCTAGAGGCCATAAAAAGAAGACAATTGTGTCAAGTACTTACAGCTTGAGAAATAGCACCCTTCCAGGAGAAGCAGCTAAGCTCAAAGGAAAAGAACTCACATTGCTCGTGAAGAAGGCCAGAAAGAAGGGGAGAAGCTACCTAACTAGCCTAGGAAAGCAAGGTTCTCTTATTGTTATTTTTGATACTCCTTCAGATGTTGAGGCTGAGACAGACTCAGACTATGGCTAGTATGTCCATTCCCTGGTGCCATAAGATAGCTCTGATGATGATGTGTTGGTAATACCTCCAATTGCAACAAGGAACATGAATAGTTGTTAATTTTTGGATGCCAACGACTCCAAATAAGGTCTTTACTTAGTTTTAGTTTTTAATGACACCATGGTCAGTGAATAGGAGGTATTTGTTTTCATGTGTCCATGGTTGTTTATTTCTTTCCCTTGCTGATGTGGAGGTCTCTGTGATGATGTGGTTGAAATATTTTTTGTTCCAAGTAAAGGGATATTGTGACAATGACTCATTGTGTTTAACACATGCCTTTTTCCTTTTTTTTCCTCCTCTATTCTTGAGTGATTACTTATGAAACTTCCTAGGGAGTTCATCGAGTCAGTTGAAATTAGGTTTTGAAATGAACTTAAATGAAAATGAAATTGTAATTCAGTCGATTGCTTATTGCTCCCATATTTCTATAAAGGGAATTTCATGGCTAAAAAGGAGAGAGTTCAGAGTTTTTTGAGTCCAAGTATGGTCATAGTAACTATTATGCTCTGAAAGCAAAGTAGAAAGTAGAATAGATATTATAATAATATATCAGAAAAAATTTTAAGATGAAAGTTATACTATGTATGAATTTTAAATATGGTTATATAATGCAATATTAGAAATATAAAAGAAGCTTAGTTTTCAAAATGTTGCTCTCCTATACATTTTCTGTCAAAGTTATGAATGAAAGTGTTAATGGAAATTGCATTCATCTTTTTGTCATTTGTTCAAAATGTATAAATTCATTTTATGCTTCAGTTTAATGATCTGATTAAATGCTAAAAGTAGCTCATGAGTTTGTAAGAAAATGATATAGGATTAAATAAGGAAGTGAATTTTTGTAGACATAGTGAGTTGGGTGTTACAAAGTGACATTCTAATAGTCTTCCAGTTTATGAAATTCAATTAATATTGTATTACCAATTTCTTACATGTCATAATTCTTTTCCTCTCTTAGATAAGCCATCGTTTGTTTTTGAAATGAAAAGTTTTGGCACTCAAATCCTTCTTAGCTCAACCTAGGGTATTTCACCTAGGAGGAGAGAGAAAATGGTGCCAAAATGCCTAGTTCTTCATGTTGGGTTCACCAAAATGAAAAGAAGGATTTTGGCATTCAAATCCTTCTTAGCTCCTCCTAGGGCATTTCACCTAGGAGGAGAGATAAAATGGTGCCAAAATGGGAAATTCATTAGCACTCAAGACTGGTGGAAGAATGAAAGATAAATGTGGAGTGTGAATGTTTTTTAATGCTGGAAACTCAATGAAAATGCAAATTAAAGAATGCAAACTAGTCTAATGCAAAAGTGTTGGAAAACACAGTGTTGAATACAAGTATGAACTAGAAACACGAGTAGATAAAAAAATAAAGGAATGAGATTAAAAAATGTGCACCTGGTGGTAGAATGATGTCATTGGAAGGTTCTAGAATGTCTTGGAAACTCCTATTACTGGCCATTGGGACTCATTCACCATGCATGGTGTATCACTCCTGCATTTGGTAAATTCTTCTGCAAACATGTTTATGATTGCTAGGAGCTGAAATCTAACAAAACCTATTTTCAAGCCTATAGATGGGACTCATTCACCAGGCATGTGCAGGATCATGATGGGCCAGAAAGTGGCAATATGATGGGTATGTAGCCAATGACTTTCTTTTTACCCAAAATTGATGAAATGAAAAAGGGTTTTTAAAGGATATTTTCAACTTTCCACCAATATAAATTATGCTTTAGTTTGAATTTAATAAGTAATTATTATTCATTTTCTATTTGAATTATGACTAAAGTACCGATTGATAGGCATTAAAAAAATCTTTATCTTTCAAACGGTATCACATTTTTTGAATCAAAACATGTGTCACATTCTATGCTTTACATACTATAGGATTAAAAATTAAAAATGAATTTCATCAAGTTTTGACCAAGTTAAGGAGGGACATATGAGTTTTTAAATTTTTTAAAAGTTGTAATAAAAATTTATAATTAATTATTTACTTGGAAAAAATTACAAAAAATATGCATCACATGAGACATGAGTCCTCTACTTATATCTAAAATATTATAAAAAATATTGTCATTTTATTCGGTTAGGTGGTCAAACAAACACCTACTTCTTATTTTTTCCCTAAAATTTAAGTACTATTGCATTGAAATTTCAAATTTTCACCAAATAGATTTTTTTCTTTAAACAAACCTAGTAGTTTAGAAACTACATTCAATTTGCTACATATTATATACTTACTTATTTTTGAAATAATATAGATAACTTATTCAAATTTTTACGTCAAGTTGCCTAACTCTGATTTTTCTAAATTTTTTGTGACTTAAGGACCTATTTTTTCCATGATGATCCTTTACATACCCCACAATGGGTGGCGAATCAGTCCACCTACAAAAATTTACAAAAATCAAAGGAAGATTCAGTGGAGTTAGACCTTTACTTCCATCTCCTACAGATCCCCGCTTCTAAAATTGTCAGATCTGGGTCTGAAAATGACTTTTTATTGATGATTTTACTTGAATGAAAAGGAGATGACTTGAATGACTTTGAAATGCAATATTTAATGATTTCTATGCTTCTAAGAGACCTAAATCTACAAACACACAAGACAAGAAGAGGAAATGTTCAATGTTAGGGGATGGGGGTTTGCCTTTGTCAAACCCATTTTAGGTAATTAAACCAAAGTGATAAAATAAAGTAATGATACATGCAACAATGGAGTAGATTACCTTGTCATGATGATTTTATCTTGAAAGTCTGCAACATAATATGTAGAATTTTCCCTTGAAGGTCTTAGGAAGCCCAATGAATTGCAATGTGAAAGTCCTTGCTTAGATGATATTAGGAGATGTGTTGAAGATTGAAATATGAGATGAGAGATTAGAAGATGGAGATGTCTTTAAATGAGGTGAAAAATCACTTATTTATACAAATCTTGTGCCTTAATATCCATTCATACCTCATCATAGGCCAACATCAAGTGGATTTTGATAAAATCCGGAAAGGAAATTTGAAATATTCTGAATTTGGGGCAAAGGGGAACTCATTCACCACCCATGGCAAATGGGTCCCACCTAGGACCTAAAAACAAGTTTCAGGAATAATGTTGTGTTAAATGTTGTTTGTCAATATAAGATCCAAAAATACACTCAATATAAGCATGTGAGGGCATAAAGGGACAAAATAAAGCATAGAAAGGTCTAAATAGTGAAGATATGCCTAGAAAAGCATGAAATCTTGTTACAAGACTTCACAACACTTTAAAATGGGACTTGATAAGTGATAAAAAGGGAATATTTAGATGAATTATAATGAGAAGAGTCTAGAAGAGTGTAGAAATGTCTTACAACACTTCACAACACCTTCACAAGATGTCATTCAAAGAGTTTTATTTAGTTTGCAAGGGTCCAAGACCTAGTGTGGACACATAAAATGCCTAAAAAACTAGATTAGAAACTCATTAAGTCCATTTTATCATGAAATAATCCATGTCAAGCAAAGGGTCCTTTTTTCTACGACATATTTAGCCCCCACTTTAGTGAGAGGATGAAATTAATTCAAATTCACACTAAAGTAGACATTTACAAGAGATCCACATGTACACCAAGCCACCAAGATACAAAATCATACAAAGCCAAGATGGAAAGAAAGAGAAGATGAAAAAGATGCACTCACTCTAGGGCCACAGAAATTTGATTCGTCTGTAGGGTGAGAAGGTCCAAAAAGGAAAAATACATACACTAGTTGGTATGCACTCACAAACAAATAGAAAAGTGGCTATGGGGAAAAGTCATGCCGCTAGTTGGGCTTCCCGCTCAACCATATTAAATTTATACCTATTGATAACCTTAACAAGGTGCCACAAAGAAACAAATACTAATGAACAATAAAGAAAAAGTACCATAGTCATGCAAGTTGTGTTATGCAAGGTGGAAAAAGTGTAAAATGAAAAATAATGTAAAAGAAATGTCATAATGTAAAAGATGTTCAAAGGGATTTTGCTTAAATTCGTGTAATGTCTCTTCTTTTGTAACATTATGTTCAATGTCTCCAAGAGAGGAAAAAGTGAAAAAGGTCTCATCTTGTTTCCAAGAGAGGACAAGTGCAGGGTCTCATCCTGAACAACATTGTACCTGATGCTTCCAAGAGAGCATGTCGCAAGAAAGAGAAAATCACACAATGAAATGCGAGTGGTGATGTATGCCCTCACTTTATTAAAGCAGTTGTGAGCACCCATACTGTGATCAATTGCTTTAAAGTAGACGAAGAGAAGAAAGAAGACACGAGAGCTTACTCGAAAAGTGCTATGCCAAGTCATATGTTTCCGATAAGCTATGCCATAAAGAAAGAAAAGTATGTCATATGGGAGCCAAATTAAGGCATGTCGTCCACATCCCAAGCTCGCTCTTATGTATTTATGAAAAGTTAATGACTAGCCAAAGAAGGCAACAACAAGTGAAATATGAGGACAAGGATATCAAACCCATTGCCCCCACTTAGTGTAGTTCAAAGGTGAGCCAAAAGGATTGATGTATGCTAGAGTGAATATCAAGAGAAATTAGAGGAATTAGAGGCCCCCACATAGGGAAGCATAGCAAGCTCCTGAAAATGTTAAATTTTATGAATGAAAGCCTTACATTCATTAGTGGAGTCACCATGGATTGTATGATATGCACAAAATGAAGTCTTGGAATAGCATTCTATTCAAGTTCGAGGAGGGAGGGTGATGAAATTATCATGAAGAAGTCTTGATAATATACCTTCTTGATTAAGAGGAGAAAATAGTTGTGTAATTGGAGTCAAAGAGATATCTTTCTTAGATGTCATACCTATGCAAGAATCTATAGATTGTGAGATTTCATCTTCTTCATTATAGGAGAAAAAAAAATATAACAAATTTGAATCATGAGTGTGTTGCGAGATGACAATGTGAATGTTGTGATGTTCAAGACTACGCATTTGAAAGGATGATGTGAGATTATTGAGGTTGAATGAAGATGGGTAAAGGATGCGAGGATTTTTAGAATGTCCTATGGGATATGCATGAGATTCATTGATCAAAGGGGATTGAATGGACACTTGCATATCCTCAGCAAGCTTGTTGTGATGTATCTCTATATAAGGGAAATCAAGAACCACTTGTTTGTTGTAATCCAATTCCATAATATTCTCCCTAAGAGGAGAGTTCTGAGGAGAACAAAAAGCCATATGTGCTTGACAAAGAGGGCTTGGTTCTTCTAAATTAACGTCATCACTAATAGGGGAATGATCAATGATTGGAGTATGAGGAGAAGATGGTGTTAATTGAATGTCCATTGTCATTAAGGTTTTATTCTCTTGTTCCATATTATCTACCCTACAAGGAGAGCTTATAATATGTTCATCCAAGGTTAAAGTAGCTTCATCACAAGTGGAGGAGGTGTTAAGAGAAGTATCACTATGGTTTTCAAATAAATCCTCCCATAGGATAGGGACATTAGGGAAGGGAAGATCAAGAGTGACATGATTTATGATAGATATATCTTGTAACACCAACCTTTCCTCTTTACATCAAGGAGGGATATTAAGAGATGGGCAAGATTGATTATCATGACTCTGAAGATTTGGTAAGGTGATGCTGAGAAATGTGTCTATGATTTCATGCTCATGTTGTGTAAGATTATCCAAAGGGGAATACGGAAATGAAAAATCAAGACTTTAAAGGCTTGTGACTTTGTGCATCTCAATACCTTCATTAGAAATAGGAGAGGTATTGGAAGAAGAACAAGTATGTGTGTTATGATTGTCAACATTACCATTCCCACCAATGGGTAATGTAAGATTACAAATTGCATTAATTTATTTTTTCTTAAAGTCCCTAGTATGGTACTCAAAAGGAAACTCATAAAAGGGAGTATTATACATGTTAAATCCGTGTTTAATAAAATCAAGAGCACATCTTGTGAAATAAAGCATATTGAAATGAAAGAAAGTTTAATGCACTGCAATGTTCAGTTTAGAAGTATGTTAAGTAAGCTGAAAATGAAATGCATTTAACAAACTGCATGTTATAGAAAGGTAACTGACTGATATATACAGGCTAAGGCACCAATTAGAAGCCTAAAAACCAATTTCTGAGATCTATAAAGTGTTGTTTCAGGGGTCAGAAGGGACTGATTCGCCCAAGGTGGCGAATGAGTCCTAGTATGGACCTTTTTAAAAAAAATAGAACTTTCAGAGTTGATTTGTATGAACTCTAAGAGTAAATATATAGAACTAAATGAAAAATGCAGAATTATAGAAAATCTAAATGAATTTAGATCCTACAAATGCAACCTAAATACACTTTTTATGAATGCAAATTTTAAAGTCTAGCATGCAAACTAATGAAAATCCTAATGCAAAATGAATATAAGGCTAGATATATGATAAAAGACACCAAATCAGAAGAGAGAAGTATTCTAAAATTTGGGTTCACAAAATGAAACAAAGGATTTTGGCACTCAAATCCTTCTTAGCTCCTCCTAAGCTATTTCACCTAGGAGGAGAGAGAAAATGGTGCCAAAATGGGCACTTCATTTGCACTCAAGACAAATGGAAGAATGAAAGATAAATGTGGAGTGTGTGAATGTGTTTTAATTCTAGAAACTCAATGAAAATGTAGATTAAAGAATGCAAACTAGTCTAATGCAAAAGTGCTAGAAAACACAATGTTGAATGCAAGTATGAACTAGAAACTTGTGTAGATAAAAACATAAAGAAATGAGATTAAATAGAGTGCACCTGGAGGAAAAATGATGTCACTGGAAGGTTCTGGAATGTCTTGGAAACTTCTATTACTAGCCACTGGGACTCATTCGCCATGCATGGCGAATCAATCCTGCTTCTAGACTCATTCACCATGGGTGGTGAATCAGTCCACCTACAAAAATCTAGAAAATCAGAGGGTGATTTTGTGGAGTTAGATTTGTACTTCTGTCTCCTACAAATCCTCGCTTCTAAAATTGTTAGATCCAGGTCTAAAAATGACTTTTTGTTGATGATTTGACTTGAATGAGAAGGAGATGACTTGAATGACTTTGAAATGAAATCCTTAATGATTTCTACTCTTCCAAGATACCTAAATCTGCAAACACACAAGAAAAGAAGAAGAAATGTTGAATGTTATGGCATGGGGGTTTGCCTTGGTCAAACCCCTTTTAGGTAATTAAACCAAAGTGATGAAATAAAGTAAGGAAACATGCAACAATGAAGTAGATTACCTTGTCATGATGATTTGATCTTGAAATTCTGCGACATAATATGTAGAATCTATCCTTGAAGGTCTTAGGAAGCCTAATGAATTGCAATGTGAAAGTCCTTGCTTAGATGAGATTAGGAGATGTGAAGAAGATTGAGATATGAGATGAGAGATTAGAAGAAGATGGAGATGTCTCTAATGAGGTGAAAAATCACTTATTTATACAAATCTTGTGCCTTACTATCCATTCATACCTCATCATACATCGACATCAAGTGAATTTTGATAAAATCCCGAAAGGAAATTTGAAATATTCTAAATTTGGGGTAAAGGGGGACTCATTCGACACCCATGGCGAATGGGTCCCACCTAGGACCTAAAAAAAAGTGTCAGGAGTAACATTGTGTTTAATGTTGTTTGTCAGGATAAGATCCAAAAATACACTCAATATAAGCATATGAGGGCATAAAGGGACAAAATAAAGCATAGAAAGGTTTAAATAGTGAAGATATTCCTAGAAAAGCATGAAAACTTGTTACAATACTTCACAACACTTTAAAATGGGACTTGATAAGTGATAAAAAGGGAATATTTAGATGAATTATAATGAGAAGAGTCTAGAAAAGTGTAGAAATTCCTTACAACACTTCACAACACCTTCATAAGATGTCATTCAAAGTGTTTTATTTAGTTTGCAAGTGTCCAAGACCTAGTGTCGATACATAAAATTCCTCACAACACTAGATTAAAACCTCATCAAGTCCATTTTATCATGACATAATCCATGTCAAGCAAAGGGTCCTTTTTTCTATGACACAGTTTCATTAGTATGTATTGTAGTCAGCTGAGCTAATATTTAATTGGACCTAGGATTCAAGAGAAATAATGATACATAAAATACTTTAAACCACATATTTTCAATTTTAAGTATCTGTTCGCACTCCTTGAAAATAAGTAACACTTTTATCCAGAGTTTTCTGAGCTTTTGATAAAGTGATTTTCGTGGAATTCTGCATTTGTGTAAGGAACCACTCTTGACCAAGTGTGAAATATTATGAGTATATATGGGATTACCCTCCTTGGGCCTCACAAAACCCGAAGAGAAGAAGTAAAGTAGTAAATACTCTACTTAAGTGTTGGCCAATCCTCAACCTAGCTAATAATTGGGTCGTGGCAGGCTCATAGGTTAGGATTGGGATCAAGATTGGGTCTAAAAAAATAACCAATAGAAATGGTGACTCCGCTAGGGACACTTTTGTATCCTTTATATAAATATGTCGAAGACCATCTTGAAAGAGTCAAGACAAAATGAATATCTAGGTCAAGTGTTGAAGAAATTCCAAATCTGCAAATTGATTCATAGCAGCCCCAAATTCAAAATACTGTGGTGACTCTACTGGGAGAACTTAGAGAAATATAGCCTTGTTTCAAAGGTTTTCCTCTTGTTTAAGAGGTGGTGACTCTGCTCTAAATTTTATCATATGAAGGGCTGTTATTCTATATCATAAGGTTCCTAAAAGTGTTTTATTCAAAGTTGCAGAAAATGGAGGTGTAAAGGTACATAGTTCTCTGCATATTTTCATTTGCTGAACCTGTCATATGGATTGCAATTATTGTTCCACTTCAAGTTTTATTCACAAAGTAGCAAGTATGGATGGTTAGTATGAAGTAATATATCTCAAGGATTACTATCTATTTGCAGTCATTCTTAAAATTTGTCATGGTTATGACTATGCACCATTAGTAAAATCAAATTTGCATACATTCATGGATTACAAAATTGAAATAACCTTGCCATTAGAAACTTGGATGCATATTGTAAAAAGGCTCCATAAGTCTAAATATCATCAGATAGATGAAACCTCAAAGTACAAGAACCTAAGTGTGAATAAGCCTAGGATTAGGTTGGAATGGAAAGTTGTATTCAAAAGAGGAGTTAAAGAGTTGAACCAAAGGCACTTGATAGCTATCCAAGCCTAGTTAAGAGATAATCATATTAGATCTATTAGTTAAATTGCTGCACCTATTGTCAATTCATTTGATTCTTTGTATGATTAATTAGACTTGTCATGGGTTGATTATAAAGGTAAAAGTATGCCATCTCAAGTCTATAAGCATATGCGTAGATTTAATGGATATAATATATATGAAGGAGATACACATATCCAAAGTTTCTATAGCTTTATGATAAAACATTTGTTTAGAGATCAGGATATGTGGATGATATTTTTTATCAAATCTCTTGAAGCTAAAGCTAGGGATTGGTACTTAAGTTTTCTTGAGAAGTCCTTTCCCTATTGGGATAAGCTAGTGGATGCTTATAGGAAAGAATTTGAAAAATAAATTTCTGATCTTGTCACAAAGTTAAAACAACTTAAGAAACAAGGTAACGAGTCAAGCATTGCTTTTAGTTACAATTTTTTTGTTGCTCTTGCACTAATCCTTGAAAGTTTCAGACCTAGTACATTAGATTGCATTCATTTGTATTTTGAAGCTTTTGAGGAGGTATCTAGTCCACTGATTAAGGATTTCAAAATCTTGAATATGCATATGTCCTACATATGTTTAGATAATATGGAAAAGATGAGGAATGAATATGTGCAAGATTGTTGTCTTCAATTGTGGATAAAAATGTTGATGAAAGTAACCGCTATATGAGTACAATAGATCAAATACATATGGTTTTGGATACAAACAAATGCATGCTAGATAAGGAAGAGGTTAAGAGTGTTGCAATGTTGAATATTGATGCTTATAATAGTGAAAATGTTTCTCTTCACATTCAAAAGGATATAAATGATCAGATCAATGATGAAACCCAGTCCATGAAGTTTCTAGATTTAGATGACAATATCTTAGTATGTCCTCAATTACAACTTGGTAAAGCATGTATTTCTACTGGAGGTCAAGAGAAAGAAATGGTAGCGAAAAAATTTCAAGTTTGTTAACCATTGAATAAAAAAAATATGCACATATGGATAACCCTCAGTTATTATGTAATATTCATATTGATTTTGACAATGATAATAGTCTTTGTTATGTAGAATATGAAACATGGGTATCTAATATTCCTTCCAGTTATGAATTAATTGGTCAGCATTGTGGTAATGTTGGTAATAATAGGAAATTGATTGATTTTAATAATTCTTTCGAGCATGAAAGTAAACAGGGTGATGAAAATTCAAAACCTTGTGTTAGTGAGTTACGAATAGTAGATCACCATGAAGTTTGTACATTTGATAAGTCAGCTTGTGAAAATTATAAAGCAGATTTAGATAAGTCTCTATTTTCTATTTTGGATGGGCCTAGTTATGATTCTTTTTGTATGGATATGGGGGTTGATTCAAAAGAAAAAAAATAAAAAAAATTGAACCAAAATTTCTCACTTTTGAACAAACTATGAATGTTAAAGATGTTAATATATTATGTTCAGAAGGTATCAAAGTGAGTAAGAATAAGGATGTGGTAGATATTCTAGATGATTCTCTACACCAACATATTGAGGCACACTTATAATATGTTCCAATGTATGATTTTGTTTCTTTACACACACTTAGAAATAGTTTGCATGATGAGCATGATATTTTCATTACTCCTTATAAATGTTTCATTTTCAACATGCAAACTACTATGAAGATTGAGCCTGATAGTACCAGCTACTTGGTAGAATATGAGTGCCATATTTTTTAGCTGAATGAAAATTCCTTGCAATGTAGTAATGGGATAAACATTGAGGAATGTTGTTCTGAATTAGACAATGTTTTGAATGATAAAAATTATGAGTTACTACCACATGCAATACAATATTTTCATGGTAGGCCTAATTCTCAGATACATGGTAGTTACAAATTTGTTAGAAATGCTAGCATAATTTTTTGGGAATATTGCAATGATGTTTTTAGGATGGATTTAGTAAGGTGTGATGAGAACTTTTTCTATGACAGAGGTAAGAAAAGGACTACATTTTTTATGGCCTTGGGCCATCAGATATGGTTTGACTTGTTGAACCAACACATCGGGAGTAGAGATGATCTTTTGACTCTATTTCCCAATGGAGTAGACACTTGGTCTGCTTCTCCAGAGGATTTGAATTCTCACTCTGTTAACTAAGGAGAAGATGCCCCCAGAAAGAGCCATTGATGGCACTTTCAAAAATTTTGCAAAATTTTGAGTGCTCATATTAAAAATCTAGGTTTTAAATTTTTTATCTAAATTTTGTTCACATCTAATGCAGGTTTTTTTGTAAGGATTAGCATTTTGTTTACTTTTATTGTTGCTTGGCATTCTATTTTTCTATTGGTTGTATAATGTCTGTTGTTGGTAAAAAATGGGGAAGGAATTTTTATATTTATGTCATCGTGTGACTATCACCATACGATTGGTTTTTCTCTTGTATAGGTCTAAATTGTTAGTTTCTATAAGGTTAAGGAAAGGATATTTTTTGATCATTACATCCTTTGTTCTATGTGATGCTAAAGTTGTGATCCTACTATTCTCATATCACCCAAGAGTAGTCCCCCCTTTTAGAACAACTTATGACCATGTGCCTAAAACTTTCACTTAAGTCCCAATGGCCTTTGTAACTAAGTTATTGCCCATCATTGATTTATTTTTGGGTTTATACCTTGAATTAGCAATGAGTGATGAATGGGGTTTTCCTTTGATATCGCTCATTGCTAATGATTGTTGATCTTTTGAATTTGTAATAGCAATGAGATATGTTATTAGCCTTATGCTCTTATCAATCATCGCGGATAACCATTGGAAAGAAAACTTGTAATAGCGATGTGCAATGAAACCTATGACCATTGTAAACTATTCCTCACTAATTTCTTGCACAATATATGAGGATAATTAGCGATGAATGGAGTCCTTATCGGTCATCATGGATTTATCTCAAAACTTAAGTTGTAAAATAGCAATAAGTGATGGGTGCATTTTAAAGGGTTTTTATTTTACTAATTTGAGGTGATCTAATGGGAAGTTTCTTTGGAGCCATTTCTTTTTGCAAGTGCACGTGTCCAAGATCTGGTGTTTCCACAATGTCTCTCATTGCTGATGGGATTCTACTCATGAAGTTTGCATTGGTGATGCATGATGAAGGGAAAGATGTGACCGAGAGTCAAGCCATAAAATCAATAGCTAAAGGCCATCACAAGAATTTTTTCATCATTGATAGAATTGAGTGATGATAAAGTGAATCACTGATAGGCGATAACCATTGATGGAAGTGGCAACATGGCAGCATCATGGGGATCTCGCGCAAAGCAAAAAGAGGATTAGCAAAAGGTCTGGAGGACCATTGATAAAGTTTTGAACCAAGATGATCCAACAGACATGAGATCCTCACATAAGTAACTTCATTGCTAATGAGCATCCTAGGCATGAAGAAAAATCAGCGATGAAGCATATAAAGAAAGTTTGTCTCAAAACTAGCCTAATGTACTTTGCTGATATTAATGAGCACAGATTTGGTTGGTGATACATGCTAATTGTTAGGACACATATGATTAATCCAAGATTAGAGAATAACGTGTCAATGTTTGAGATACCATCACTATTTTCAAGGAACAAGTTGATAATGGTTGAAAAACCATCCTCATCGCCACCTTAGATGAAATTTTAATTGCTCTCAGATGAACAATCTAGATTTAGAGCCAAATTAATAGGCTACCAATTCACATGCATAAGGAGTTCTTCATCATTAATTTTGCATGCTCAAAATCTCTATTTAATGAAGGATGATCGATGATTATTCTCACTATATTTTCAGTCTATAGTTTAAGTTAGGAAAAGTGTGAAGGGTTGCTGGTCTATTTGTAGTAGAATTTTCTTGTCCTTGTTAAGTTGGTATGAAATCGAGTTCTCTAGTCTACTTATTACTTTTATTGCTTGAATTGGTTGTTATCACTAAGATTGGGGTGATTCTCTTGTGGGTGTTGAACCAAAAGGCTTTTAAATTATCATTTTGTTAGCTTTGATAAAATGGGAAAAACTAGTGAGGTAACTCCACCTGTTAGGAGGTCTAGTTGGCTAAGTATGTCAAAATTCCATAAGGAGCTAACTGAACAAGAAGCCATGGTTTCACCTAAAATTGAAAAGGGAAAAAGGAGGGCTAAAGGCCATAAAAAGAAGACAATTGTGCATAGTACTTACTATTTGAGAAGGAGCACCTTTCCAGGAGAAGCGGTTGAGCTCAAAGGAAAAGAACTGGCATTGCTAGCGAAGAAATCCAAAAATAAGGAGAAAAGCTACCAAACCAACCTAGGAAAGCAAGGTTCTCTTATTGTGCTTTCTGATACTCCTTCCGATGTTGAAGTTGAGATAGACTCAGACTATGGCCAGTAAGTCTGTTCCTTGGTGCCATAAGATAGCTATGATGATGATGTGATGGTAATAACTTGAATTGCAATAAGGACCATGAGTGGTTAGGAATTTTTGGATGTCAACAACTCTCAATAGAGTCTTTACTTAGTTTTAGTTTTTGATGACACCATGGTCATTGCATAGGAGGTATTTTTTTTCATGTCTCTGTGTTTGTATTTTTCTTTCCCTTTCTGATGTGGAGGTCTCCATGATGATGTGGTTGAAATATTTTTTGTTCCAACTAAAGGGATACTATGATAATGACTCCTTGTGTTTAACAAATGTTTTTTGCCTTTTTTGTCCTCCTTTGTTCTCTAATGATTACTTATGAAACTGCCTAGGGAGTTCATCGAGGAGTCAGTTGAAATTAGGTTTTGAAATGAACTTAAATGAAAATGAAATTGTAATTTAGTTGGTTGCTTGTCGCTCCCCTATTTCTATAAAGGGGATTTCATGGCTGAAAAGGAGAGAGTTCAAAGTTTTTTTAGTCCAAGTACAGTCACAGTAAGTATTATGCTTTGGAAGCAAAGTAGAAAGTAGAATAGATATTATGATAATTTATCAAACAAAATTTTAAGACAAAATTTATTCTATGGATGAATTTTAAATATGGTTATACAATGCACTATCAAAAATATAAAAGAAGCTTAGTTTTCAAAATGTTGCTTTTCTATACATTTTCTGTCAAAGTTATGAATGAAAGTTTTAATGGAAGTTTCATTCATCTTTTTTTCATTTGCACAAAATGTATGAATTCATTTTATGCTTTAGTTTAATGAACTAATTAAATGCTAAAAGAAGCTCATGAGTTTGTAAGAAAATGATATAGTATTAAATAAGGAAGTGATGTTTTGTAGACACAGTGAGTTGGGTGATTACAAAGTGACATTCTAACAGTCCGTCAATTTTTGAAATTCAATTAATAATGTATTACCAATTTCTTACATGTCATAATTATTTTCCTCTCTTACATAAGTCATTGATTGTTTCATCAGTATGTATTGTTGTCAGTTGAGCTAATTTTGAACTGGACCTAAGATTCAAGATGAAGAATGATACATAAAAGTACTTTAAACCACATTGTTTCAATTTTAAGTATGTGTTCACACTCCTTGAAAATAAGTAACAATTTTATCTAGGGTTTCTTAGATTTTGATAAAGTGATGTTCATGGAATTGTGCATCTATGTAAGGAACTACTTTTGATCAAGTGTGAAATATTATGAGTATATATGGGATTACCCTCCCTAGGTCTCACAGAGCCCAAAGAGAAGAAGTAAAGTAGTAAATACTCTACTTAAGTGTTGGCCAAACCTCAACCTAGCAAATAATTGGGTCATGGAAAGCTCATAGGTTAGGATTGAGATCAAGTTTGGTTTTAAAAAAATAACCAACTGAACCTACTATAGAAGTTGATCTTTCCTAGAAAATACTATAGCCCTTTCTAATTTACTGGTAGCAGAAAATCCATTATAGAACTCACCCTTTAAGTGTATATTGCTATTCCTTCCTCTGATACCACAAAACGAGTAGCTTTCCCTGGGGCACTCAAAAAATACATTTTTTGGGATTCAAGGAAATCCTAAACTATTGACATTTGTAGAAAGACTTTTCCAGATGATCAAAGTGATCATCCTTTGACTTTGAAAATACCATTAGGTCATCTAGATATCTTAAGATAATCTAATTAATTAATCCTCTGAAAGCAATATCCATTGCTCGCTGAAAAGTCACACCAACATTTGAAAGTCCAAATAAAATTTTTAATATGCAAAAATTCCCCACTTTGTAGTAAAAATTATTTTATGTTGGTCACCTTCCTTTACATATACCTGGTAATAACCTAAGAAACCATCGAGCAATGAAAACATCTCCAATCCAACCATAGTTTGCAAGATTTGCTCCATTGACGACAAAGGGTAGTGGTCATTTAGCAAAGCTTTATTCAAATCTCTGAAATCAACATAGAGCTTGATATTGCCATTCTTTTTTTGAACTGGTACTAGATCAGACACCCAAGTGGAATGTTTAATCAAATATATGGTCCTTGATTCAATAAATTTTGTGAGTTCTTGTGCCATCAACACTTCGACTTTTAGATTGACTGGCCTTTATTTAGTTTGGATGAGCTTTAATCCTTCAGCCAAGTCAATAGTATGCTGAATTATACTTGGATTATACCCTCTAAAATCATCATAGGTCCAGGCTATGACCTACTCATATCTAGAAAATAGATCTTTTAGTCTTTCCTTATCCTTCTACAGAACGTCCCTTCTGACGGTCTTTAACTTTCTATTGCTTTTGAGATCAAGCTCTTCATAATCCCTCACATCCACAGTGAACCTTTGTTTACTATTTCTTGCATCCTCACAATCAAAAATATTTTCAAGGGAGATTAAACCTCGAGGAATTTTATTTCCTTTTAACTAGATAACTTAACCTTCAGGAGATTTTGTTTCTAGCTGTGAATGGTCAGAAGCTCTTCTTGATTTCTATAAAAATGAAACAATCTATATATCATCCTCAAATACTTTCCAGTTTTATTCATTGTCAAAAATTTATAGTCAAACAATGATCTATACTACATTCTGCTTCATTGTTGAATTAGAAACTAGTTTAAAATGCAAACTTATTGAAGTCATTCGATTGGCGACACTGTTTTGAGATCAGGGAATGACTTGTATATTAAAAGATTAAAATTTTTTAATCAAATCCCATATATGATGTCAATATGACTTCATTCTTATATTCTTCATAGTTGCTTTCCCACGGACCTATCTCATAGCTAACTATGAATCTCTAAATGCTTGTATCCTCTTTATGCCTATTCGTTCTACAAGAATCAGACCATAAACCGAGGCTTCATATTCCACATCATTGCTCGAGCATGGGAACTAAAAATGAAAATCCTTGAGGATCTTTGATCTTATCGAGGATACTAGCCGAACACTTTCTCTAGAACTGGACTTGCATTTGGTGCCATGAAAATATAATTTCCATAGATAGTCGTTACCTAGATCATCATATTCCTCTCGATCCTTTATCAATTTTGGAAAGAATTGATCATCATCAAAGATCACATAGGTTTCTAGTCTCGTCACATGAATTTTTTTGAATGGGTCAAAGTCGATGAATTGATTGAGGAGTACCTCCTCTTCAAGGGTCTGATCACTCGTTTCTTCTTCATCTTCTAGCATCTCTACACAATACCTTTCCCGTAGTGAGGAGATATGTGATGCTTCACAACATAGGACTATGTTTTCTATTATGTGCTCTAGATGTAAAGATTTAGATAGGATTTTCATCTTCACCCCATGCTTGGTCCTTAATATAAGGTGATACCAATCAAGCGCTAAATATCTGCCAAGATTTGTTGTGAAGTATCTTAAAAGACACATTATGAAGACTGGAGGAATGTTTATCACCACTGTTTCTTGTGTGACCATTTGGCTTGGACATGAGAAGAGGGTTAAAGATTGATCTTTAATGTGGTTGATGGTCAAAATTTTATTCTTGTCTAGTTGCATGATTCCCTTCTCAAAGGGCTCATGCTCAAGTCTCAAGGTGTTAGCCACTTGTTTTGAAATGACTATTATATTAGCTCTTGAATAAATCACATTATTATGAAAAAGATTATCTCCCACAACAAGTGTCAAAAAGAAAGGTGTGGGCTTTGGATTGCTTACCTCTTTCTCTTTTGCATTGTTCAATTCATTCACATAAGCTCTAGATTTTGAAGATTGAGGGTCTAACATGGCTCTTTATCTTTATCTTGAATGTATGACGAAGTTGCATCTGTCTATGGTATTTGTTCCTCCTTCTTTAATGCTTCTTGGAGCAACATTTTTTATTTAGGAATAGATATGACGTCCCATAGAGATATGTTAGCAAGTGCCTTCTTTCATTGTTCCACCACATTGAGAATTCTAACTAGTAGGACCTTGGGTTTAAATGGTGGTATCTTTCTTTTCTTTAGGGGAAAATGATCCATCATGAATGGGCTCAACACCTTATCCAACTCCTTCTCTAGCAATGGTGGGGTTCGTGATTATTGAGTAGGTTGGCTAGTGGCCTATGGGGTCTGCTCTTCTTGTAGCTATGGTTGATGTAGCTATGGATGTGGCAGAGCTTGTTGTACGTATTCTCCCATGAGCCTTATTTTTTATCTTGTATTATAGTTTGACTATACTTGTAGAGCACTAGTCATCGGAGCTTTGTTTGTGAAGACTACATCCTCTTGCTCCATCCATGAAAATAGTTCTTGGTCAAGTGTAATAGCTAGCTCTTGTTCTAAAGACATTCCTTGCATTTACACTCTAAAGCGGCTACTTTCCATTTTAGGAGATTTATATTCTTTCGTATTCGGGAGCACACCCTTTTTTCTTTGTTCCACTATATTTTATTACATATTTCCTCTCAAATAATTTTGGGGTATGTGACTATCACTGCATGGGAAGCACCATACATTCTTGTCTTCCACCAAGTTGTTCTAGCCTAGGATTATTTATTTACTTTGGTTGTCCTTAATTGTCTGTAGTGGCAGAGTGACTGAAACTATCTAGTTTTTGGATGTCATTTGTTAACCTCCCCCCTTTGAGAGCCCTTAGTACATGTCTTGTTGATATGATGGCCCTCCCCCCTGATAGGTCTAAGTGGCCTGCTTTAGAGGCACTGCTTGCTACTGTTTGATGAGGACTAATTTGTTAGCAAAATACCACATGAAAGTATTCATATCATTTATTTCCACTGCTATAGAGGAGGAGCCCAACGTGCTTGAATGCATGGTAGGGTACACGTACATGGATTATGGCATAGCCAATGTTGCCACTTGTGGAGCAGAAGTTCTTGGAATAGCTTCTTCCTAAGGACCACTAGAGATTTTTGTGAATATGGGCATCAAAGGCTATGGTGGAAGCTTCCTAACATCAATCAAACTATTCTTCACATGTACAACCAAATCATATGCATCGAGTAAAATATCCCCTCCCATAGAGGTTATCATAACTGCATTATCTAACTTGAAATCCTTCAGGTAGAACATGAATGCCATCATAGTTTGGGGTCAAGTAGTTACATGGATTCTTTGCTAGGTTTTGTGAAACCTCATGTTGAAGTCACCCATGGCCTCTTGTGGGGCTCTTTTTATGGTGATTAATTGATGTAGCAATGAGGAGTGGTATACCTTCTTTGAGAAGCATTCAAAAAACCTCTCTCTGAGTTGATTCCAAGAGTAGATAGAGCTTAAAGCCAAAGATTGATACCAATCTTGAGCTTTTCCTTTGAATGAAGTGGCCAATAGCCTAAGAGAGATATTTTTCTTTGCTATGTTATGCACCTTGCATACCTTTGCTATATCCCAGAGGTGTTTAGAGGGGTTTTTGAAGTCTTCTCTGAAAAAAATTGGAATAGCTTTGAGGGCAGTAGTGGGTATGGTAGGCCATACATCTGGGGGCATGGGCAGTTGTAGTAGACTACCACTATCTTAGGTTATGAAATTTCTAGGAGAAAGGGTAGCTACATGAGCCATAGAGAACATATTCCTATGAATCAATTTTATTGGTATTCTAATTTAAAAAATTTGGCCTCTAGGTGGAGTAGATAAAGTTGTAGATCTTGGGCTTTCACTTCTCGCCCTCTTACTCCTTACAAGTGATATAAAATGTGTAAGTATTCTTCTCCTTGATACTGATGTGGGTAACTAAGAGTACTAGAAATGGCCCTTTGAGGATGCTCTTGTTTGGATTCTAGGCATGAAATTTCTAGCTTCTTTCCATAGTCTAATTTTAGAAATATTTTTTACTTCTAATTAGGTGAGGTTTTTTCGGTCCCACCGGGCATGCTAGAAAAAGGAATTGTTGATCATCAAAGCTTGCACCTCTCTAATAACATTATGGGAAATTCAGCGAGTGGGGGACCAATTTGCACATCATTGAATACATTTAATATTTTTAAAGAAAGTTGGATCTTCTTTGAGCTTGGTGAAAAGGTAGAAATAAATGTAAATATAAAACATGAAAATGGTGATGTGCCAAATATTTTAGAACATTTCAAACCTAATTATTTTCCTATGAATGATATAATAGACACAAAATTCCACAACCCTTCATTATTGGAAAGAGAATGAGCAACATACGCTAAATACAACCATGGTGCAGTCTTTCAAATATCCCCACAGGAAGTGCTCATTAAGGTCCGATCAAACATAAAATTTCCTAAAGTTAATAGAAAAATGTACAGAAATTGCATAAACCCTTCCTCTTTTTACAACATAAAATGAAAAAACAACAACCCTTAAAGAAAATAGAGAAATTCAGTATACATAATCCAATTTCCATAAGTTGTCATATCATAGAATCCTACAACATGGAAATCAACTACTCAAACTATTGAATTAAATTTAACAAAGTGTCTTTATTCTAAAGAAAAAATAAATAAGGAACTTGACAAAGGAAGTAATATGCACAATTTCAAAGATTTCTTCCAAACAAATCGTACTTAAATAACAAATGAACTTAAAAAATAAAGGTCGAATGTCAATTCGATAATAGTTTAAGTTAAAGCAATATAACATGTTAGAGAAAATTAGTGTTCTTCCAACTTTAAACTTCTAAGAATATCTGTATAACTAAGGAAAACTAAAATATCTTTTGAAAAAATAACTTTTTTTCTTTCTGTTGCCAACTCCTATTTATAGCTAAAAAGTGAGAAACACCACAAATATTTTAGAAGTAAATACTACCAGATTCCTACATTTGATAACTCACAATTGGATCATAGATCTTTGATTAGATCATGACACCCTTGCTCATTAATTTTGAACTACCTCATTAATGCCTTTTAGATATTTAGCAAATATTTCCATCTCAAAACAATTCAATCCTAGAAAACAACTTGGAAAAATCTAATTGACCAATCACATTGATTGATGATGCTAACTCATAGGTTCCAACTTGAAGATAAGAAAGATCCAAAATTCCCCAACAAAATCCCAAAAGATATTGCTCCTTAAAAGTGCAACTTTCCCAAAGTGAATTGATAATGTGTCGAGCAGATGGGGAATCTCATATTTATGAAAATAGCCTTATAAAAAATCCTTTCAAAGCTAACATGTGCCCCAAATTTCTCCTGAAAGATGATCTAGATAAAAAAAGTTGTGTAGCCACCACATGGCAAATTGCACGTCTTTCGAAACCACTTTTGATTTAAGCATGGATTCATCCCAAAGCCAAAAATGTATAAAAGTTGAAAACCAAAAGCAAATCAAGGAAAAATTGCTTGATATAGATCATCCTCATAAAAAGACTCATATCCTTTAAAAAAATTATCAGAGACCTCACTTCCCTTATGATCATCATTACCATGCAATGCAATTCATTACCATATGCACTAATCTTAGAGTGTTTAGAGTGAATGCCCCAACTCTCATTTTTTAGTATCTTGATTATCATTTTGTAAAAATACATCAACAACACTCACAACTGTACCAATGTCATCATTATGAAGATGTTCACATTTAGAAATATGCTTTTCAATAAGGCAACCACCACTTTCATTTTGAGACCTTATTCTTCATATATAATGGTACTTAGCACCCTTGGCAATCGTGATCCAATCAAATATTTGATCAAAACCATGAGGCTTCAATTTATTTGGCAAGGTACTAAGCCCTAGCTCATAAATTTCACTGAATAGGTCAATACACACTGCATCTTCTAGTCTCAAATTCTTGGGGATTTCTAACAAGTTACCCAAAAAACTTTATAATAATTTATATGGTGATTCTCCCTCAAGTATTTTCATGCTAGATAGTCTTTAAACAAAAAGCACCTAATCAATATTGCTTAAAATTTGTTGAGTTTCATCTTGGATCTATGTATGATTAACATGTAAGGTTGAACAAGTCAAGACATCAAAATAATCATCACCTTGACCATCTCTTTCATCCTTACGAATTTGATTTACATGACGTGTGTTAGGACAACAAACACTTCCAACCTTATATCTCTTCATCATTGAATATTTCATGTTGTTTTAAATGTCCATGGAAAATTAATATGCATGAATCAATATTGTGGGATCCTTATCTCTTAACAAATAACTCATTTATTCATCAAATGAACCTAAATTCATAGCCAAATACTTTGCAGCGCTCGGTCTCATAGTTTCAAGAACATCCCTAATAGCCTTTGCAAATCTGATATCAAAAGTTGGGACCAACTCTTCTTCATCCTTTTGGATTTCCATAATTTTTTTCCTCACTAAACTCGGATTAATCCTTTCACCAAATTGTTTTATAAATACTACCATGAACTCATTCCATGAAGTGATAGAAATAATGACAAATAAGAAAACCAATCTCTAGCATCTGCCTTTAAATATTGAACAAAGAATTTCATGACAACATATTCATGATTTATTTCATAATCTCCCATCAAATCCATAAATATATGTAAACGTCTATAAGTTGATTAAGAACCTTTCCCTATAAATCTTGGAAAATGTTCCCTAAAATAATTAGGAACAAAGCTTGGGAAACCTTGAATACCATCAAAATTTAATGGTCTATACCTCTTAATATAAAATTTTCTTTGGGGTATTTGTAGGATTATGATGGGCTAAAAAGTGGCGATATGATGGGTATGCGTAGGGTATGTGGCTGACAACTTTTTTTAACCCAAAATTGATCAAATGAAAAGGGTTTTTAAAAGAGATTCTCAGCTTTCCACCAATATAAATTATGCTTTACTTTCAATTTAATAAATAATTATTATTCATTTTCAATTTGAATTATGACTAAAATCTTGATTGATAGGCTGATTGAAAAACATCTATAGTTTTTAAATTGTATCATATTTTGTTAATCCAAAACATGCATACTTTCTATCCTTTGCATACTATAGGATTAAAAAAATAAATAATTTCATGAAGTTTTGGCCAAGTTAAGGTGGTCAGACATATGAGTTTTTATATTTTTTTAAATTTGTAATAAAAAAATCATAATTAATTATTTACTTGGAAAAAAATTACAGAAAAATATGCATCAAATCGGGACATGATTCCTCTACTTATATATAAAATATTATAAAAAAATACTATCATTTTATTGTGGTTAGGGTGGTCATACAAACATGCACTTCTTATTTTTTCCCTGAAATTTAAGTACTACTGCATTGAAATTTCAAATTTTCACCAAATAGATTTAAAAAAAAAAAACTTGGTAGTTTAGAAACTACATTCAATTTGATATAGATTCTATTCTTACATATATTTGAAATAATATAGATAACTTATTCAATTTTTTTTATGTCAAGTTGCCTTACTCTAATTTTTCTAAATTTTTCGCCACTTAAGGGCCTATTTTTTTCCATGATGATCTTGGACATACCCTTTGATGGCATGATAAAGGTTGTACACCTTGCATGTTATTACCCGACATTCCATAGGGAAATAGAGGGTCTTGATAAATTTTATTGTACCCCTTTACAAACCTCAAATATCAAATTCATAGTTAATCATTCACTGCCTTACTCCTTGATGTAATCATAACTTCAAAATGCATGGCTCAATTACATCTATGCCTTAGATCTTCTAATGTGAAGATTTTAAAGATAAGCATAATTCTTCACCATAATACAAATATTTCAAATTACACCTTACAAGTATGTAAAATTACTACTACCATTCCCTTTAATTGTGCTCAATTCACTCAATAGGGAATTAAAATTTTCTTCAGGTTAATTAATATGGGTTTTGCACAAATTCATGCCATATGAAAACCAAAACAGGGGAAGTACCTAGATATGTTGTAGCTACCTTTGAGTTATGTTTGTGATGGGAAAAAATTTCATACTTGAAGCTATCATCAGGTTCTTTACATAGAATCACCACCTCCTTCTTGAGAGGAAAAAAACTTCAATAATATGAAGTTTCTCTCACAAGTTGATTTCACTTTAAGCCTCCTTAATTAGTAGTCACATGTGAATCCTTTCTATCTTTTGCACCACAACTCCTTCCAACTTTTGTGTACTCAATATGAACTAGATTTTTAGATTAAGTAAATTCTTTAACTCACTCAAGATAATACTAGAGTCATTTGAAAATTTATCTCTAGCTTTCTACCAGGGTACTTTACTGTGTGAACTCAAGTCTACCTCATCCTTTAACAAATTTTCATTCCATTTCACTAGACTTTTCTCAAATAATACAACTGATTTAGAGATCTTAGAGTCGCCACCCACATATAGCGAGAAATTGTGAAAGTATTCATGGAATTGTGGTAGATCTTGATAGTATTTGTAATTTTCAAGGAAAACATAGCTAATTCTTGCAACATTTTAGAGGATTGACTCACTAACACAAAGCTAGGCTTGAAAAATAAATTCTCTAGCAAATATTTGACTCTTTAATAGGATAGTTTGTAACCCAATTTCTAAGTGTATTCCTTAGTAGAGTCACCAATCTATTGGTGACTCAGATGGGAAAATAAGATTGCACAATTCTAAATCTCTGGTTAGAAACTACTTTGGAATTTCAATGAATCTTTAAGGCAAGATGATCTTCTATCATAATTTCCTCAAGCAATTCCCCAAAGGAGTCACCAATCTATTGGTTATTTTTTAGAACCAAACTTAATCTTACCATTCACCTATGAATCTACCAGAATTCAATGATAAGTAATGGCAAGGATTTTCCAAAGGCAAGTAAGGATTCTTCGGCCCTAACTTCTACACTTTGGGCTCTATGAAACCCAGGAGGATAATCCTAACAATGTTCACATGATCCTCTTGTGCCATTTTCATCATAAACATTACAACATATAGATAATTCTCATATAGAGGCTCAACTAGTAGAACATGTATCAAGGAACTTGGCTACTTCTTAATAATAATTCACATTGAAGGGATGAGAATGGTAATGCCTAACATATTTGTAACCCATTTAAGAGAATTTCATTCAATGAATTGTTTGTTGTTGAATTAATCAACACAATGCAGTATGACTACCTCACTTAATCTAGTGCCTCACTTGGAATAGAGTCAATACTAATACCCACATAATTTGATATTAAATTTCACACATGACATTATTTAAAGCTTTAAAAATACTACATTACAGTATTTCAACATTATATCTCAACCATCACTTCTTACTAGCATCCTAGCACTTAATTTAATATAAACCTATAGTTGTATTCAAGCATTTACATCAATTATTTGAATTAATAAGCAAGAATAAAACAATACACCCATTGGAAATCAATAGAAACAAATGAGATAACCCTTGATTATATTATTTATAGTTTATAAAACCAATACATAGGAGAGAAAATAGTGTCGAACTTGCACTATTCTATTCTATATTGCCAGTATTACTATCCAAGCTTCATATACATATTAGCCGATTCAAACCTAATACTTAACACTAAAATGTTTAGTATCCTTTAAAATTCTCTGTGTTATCAATTCCAAAACAACCAAATGTCCTCTTTATAATCAGCCCTGAAATCCCATTTATAGAGATATGGGAGTGACAAGCATCAGGTACATTACAATTACAACCACATTTTGATTTGAAATTTAATTTCAAGTTTTAGATATTCCATAGATAGTTACATTTACTCATTGAAAAATAAGGGGAAAGAAAAAGAAAAAAATCCATGAAGTTCATTGAAGAAGACCAGCCAACCTTCCAAAAGGAATTGTTCACTATTGCAGTAGCGCCAAAATCCGTTGTCCATGTTGATCAAAGAAGATTCTCCATCAACACCCAAGACAAAAACTTACATATTAACTAGAAAAGGAATATTTTCCATCAAAGCAACGATGTTCAACACCTCTCCTTCACACCATCCATAAATTTTTCCAAGTTAGCATCAAAGACAAAAAGCCCATAGTCAATTTCTAAAGAAGATGAATCCATTGTAGTGGCAATGGTGCCATCGAAAAAACAAAATCGAACTGAGGTGCCACTCTAATTATTCAAAATCATAGTATACATGCACACTCCATGTTTGTGTTAAAATTAGAGAAGCTACTACCCCTCCCTCATCATAATCCTCATGTGGCACCAGAGTAAGAAGGTAATGACCATAGTCTAGGTCAATATCTCCTTAATCACCTGAAGGGCTATCTGAAACCTCTATGGGAGAGTTGTGTCATCCCATATAAGAATCATAAAACTTGTGGTACTTGTTATTCTCCTTACTACAATACTTAGTAGGTTTCTTACTAGAATTATCCTGGACACGACCAACAATTATATTCCTCAAGTGGTAATTGCTCCTGACACCACCCTTCTTAGTTTTACCATGGGCACTCCTCCTACCATTTGTTGTTGCAGGAGCTCCTGGCAAGCTAAGTTCTTTTTTAGGTACATCATCATGGGACTCCAGCAGACTAAGTCTCCTTGACCTTCTGATTGGGTGGGCAGACACATTGGGTTTACTCATTCTCATGGAGAAACTGGCAATAGCTTATGAATTATCAAGTACAAAAAAATTCACAAATTTGTAGGATAAAAAAAACTTCCCAACTACTTGCAAATTTTGTCAACCCACATGAATTTTTCAACAAAAACAACCCCTGTAAACCCTAGGTAACAAAACCTAAAGAGCCCACAATAGTTTTTCAAGACTAAAAAATTGATATTCAGTCAACACATAAAATTGTGGACACCAACTTACCTGGTAGGGACTAACTTCAATGCCTTCACATCTTTTTTACCATAGACACTTTACACCATCTTCTTCACAGACTTAAGCTCAATTTCTCACCTTTTGATAGCAAATTGTGAAGAAAAATATAACTACCAACTCCCATTTTATCGAGCAATTTGAGTAGGTTGATGAGTAATGCTTGAGGAAGGCTTGTGCGAGCGAGGTGACAATCAGTCACTTAATTTTAAATCTTAGTCGTTGATCATATGTTGAGATGGATCAAAAAATAAATAAAATCAAGGTAATTGATTATGAAAAAGATAATTGCATGCTCTTGCTGCCTTTGTCCAATCAGAAAATCCCATGTGGATAGACATCCACTTTGTCTATACTCTTAATCACCCATCTAGCATTTAAGAAAGCCTGTCATGTCTAGTTTTCTTGCTTTCCTGTGGGAATTAATCCACTTGCAAATCATATCAATAAGATGACAGAGAGTGGTCATGATTTAATCTCAAACCATTGGCCCATACCCTATTTTCACTCAATATCACCTTCTCGCATGTACCATTATTTGACAAAATTGACGGTAGTAATTAAAGGAAATCCTCAAATCTTGAACACATGCCAAAAGAAACTAATTGAAATATGACACCATTTAGCCTTCATCTCCCCTCAACTAAATTTATTAATATTCTACCCTTACTAATGTCCATTCAGTCCTTCAGATTATTCTACATAGCAGTCACCCGCTCCCCCATCGAGAAATGAGAGGTACAAGTGGCTCCCTCATGGGATGGCAAGGAGTGGTTAGGATTGACCCACATCACCCATTATCAACCATTGATTCTTGCTTAATAAAATGATTGTTTCCTCCAAAGCCAAGTGGGTCTCTCTATGAAGCAATGCGTGTCAATAGCCCACTAGCCCATGACATTTCTTTAATACAATATAAAATCAGACGGGCAGGTAGGGAGTGGAAAAGATGAAGCCACATCACCCAATGACCACCATCGATTTTATTTAGATACTACTCATAGGTCTTTCCAAGGTATTGGGTTCGCTAGTGCAGAAGACACATGGCTCATGCCTGCTAGCCCATGGGAATAATTAAATGGGAAATAAGATAGAGTAGGGGCATAGGGAACGGTTGTGATTCTCCCATGATGATCAGATAGTCACCATAAACCTAATATTTTCACATGCCAAATATGTTAGTTTTGAAAGAGGGGTTTGACTAGGTGCATGATGGATGAGGGACATAAGGGATTAAAATGAAACCTTAGGTCAAGGATGAAAACGTAAGCTAAATCTAAGACCTGATTTAATTTAAGACATATTTTCACTTGCATTAATATAGAGTAATGTTTTAAACACCACAATTGGTAACAACTGAGAAAACTAGAATCAAAGGGTCAGTTTATCAATGAGGCAAGAGGCATAAGTCATGACTTAAATGACTGGGAACCTGTAATAAGAATTCAACATTTGATTTGAACATTGGCAAGGATGTAGGCTTCGGGGTTATTTAGGAAGGGTTTCTAGTAACATAAACCCTAAAGTATTGATGAGAGGTAAAACCCTAAGCACCAAGACACGGGATTAATCCAAATTTTGCTAAATTTTGAAATGGGACCAATGTACTTCAAGGGTTCCATCACCTTCATCTCATCAATCTTTCCCATTGTCTTAAGCTTTCTTCTAATCTTGGTTTGGCCCAAGACAACACCAACCATAGCCCTGCACATGAGACCATTAGTTACTCTCATAAATGTAATGCTAGCTTTCTCCACATCGTCCATTTGGACCTACATGTAAGTAAAATTTATTTTAATAAAGTCAGTAATAGGATCATCAATAGTGTTAGTATCTTTAGCATTGGTCACAGTTTCAAGAGCTTTCAATTTTTCATTTCTTGGCTCTTCTTCAATTTCAATATCCTCCTCCTCATTATCTTCTTTCTCCTCCACTTCTTCCTCTCCTGTATCATAAGTTGTCTCTTAAAATTCCATATCCTCGCACTATCTTCATTGACCTAAGCCTCAAACTATTCAACCTCCAACTCTTCCTCCTCTTGAAATGTGACTTTTTGTTTAACCTTTTTTCTTAGGAAGCAGCCTTAGCCAGGAAAGTAGATCTATCACCTCCACTTCCTTGACTCAACTTCATTTCCTCTAGGTCCTCCATTTTAAAGCCTTATTTATCTTTTTCTATGGTGATAACCACATTCTAGTTTTTCAAATCATTTTTTAGTTTCTTGGACTTAGGCGGTTCAAGGAGAAGTAGAGAATGCTTGCACTTTTTAGGAGTAGCTTTATTAGTTCAAGCTCAAGGGAATTTTTAGTAGGAGTATTATTACCTCTAGGGATAGAGGGGGTGGAGATTTTAGCACTAGAGGAAGAGGCTTTAACAAGGTTATTCTCAAAAATTTCAGCAATTTTGGATGGGGGCCTAGTGTTTGGTTTTTGAATGGAGTTAGCCATCGCAAGGGGTTCATCATTTTTCTTGACATTTTGACCCTAAATATCCTACCTAGTTACTAAAGGATTACCATTAGGATTTAGAGAAAGGGAATTTTTATAAAGAGTGAGCATAAGGTCTTGGTGCATAAGAGGGTTCACACCATTTTCTATTTTTTTTGAGAGAGGACAACAGATAAAAAGGAAAATTAATGTGTTCATTGTGATGGATATGATTCAATAGAGGAAATTGATAAGAATGTACAACCATATGTCTACCTTTAAGAGTAAAATATATCATCACAAACATACTGAATAGAGCATAGGGTGATGAGAGTTCAAGCCACGCATACCCATTTTGAAACTAAGTGCTCAATTCTCACCCTCATGGAGGAAATTATTGACAAACAACTAGAAATCATCTCCACTCTTGTTCACAACCTTAATACCTAGTTTTGTAACCTTGTCACATTTGCTATAAATTGAGTCATCACCTCGAATCTAACAACCCCTATAGCAACATGCCCCTTTCTCCAAGAGTTCATAAATTTCTCTGTGAGACTCTCATTGTACCCTTTCATGGCTTCAAAGAAAAGAACCATTCCCACGTGACATAACATCCTCAAAAGATCAACATTTTTCCTTAAAGCTTGGAAATTTAGGGGTCTAGTTCACTTTCTAGGCCCACCCATTTTAGTGCACTATAAAATTTTAGGATTAACCATATGCAGACCTTTCTTCATAACACCAATACATCCTAAAAAAATTCTAAACTTGCAAAGCACACTATTTCCTCTATTTTGTAAATAATCTCTCTTCGAAATGAAGTTCAAAAACTTTCTTAAAGAGTTGGTCACTATCCCATTTCCCTGGGAAGAGAGTTTTTTATTATCACTACAAGTAATAAATGAGCTTGATTATTAGTGGCAAGATGATCTTTAAATTGGATGTTAGATTTGAAATTAGGCACTTCGTTACACTTGGATTTGACACTATCCTTTGCTTTGATTTTATCCATGTGATACATTATATTCTCAGGAATGAAATAATAATTTCCTTTTACACCTAAGGAAATCTTCATACTCCTAGTCATATCAAAATTATCATCATTATACTGAGAGTCCATTATGACATAAGATCACATAATCCTCCTATGTCGATCCCTTTTCTCAACTTTATAAGTTAAACACATTATCATATTTTTCTTTTAGCACTTTTTCTTTCAATGACAAAGGCAATTGGTTGTACTCCCATCAGGTCCACCTATTCCTTCCTTACAAGCTATTCAACAATGAGTGAAGAATCTCATTACAAGCTTGCAATTGTAAATGATATCTTTTAATTCCCAAGGAGTCACTTCCCCACCCTTCAAGATGTCCATAATTAATCTGGATTCTAATTCTAGAATTACCTTCTTAAAGACATAGTATCTTAGTGTCCTTATTCCACCCCAAACAGCTAGAGCATGAGCTTTATTTTCTATACAAACAACCAATTTAAGACCATATCTTGCAATGCAATCACCTAGATGGTTTCTAAGTAATCCTCACACCCCTGCAATGCTAGGATTCCCTTTTGAGCACCCATGAAAGTTGCATTTGATCCATTCCCTTTTAGGAGGGGCCCAAATAGTAGCCTTCCTAGCTAACAATGAGGACCAATTGAGATTAGTGAGGTTCCTTCTTTATTCCCCATATCCGCTTGATTCTCAATTCTTTATAGTTCGGCTATACTTTTGAATATATGTATCCTCCAACCTCCATATTTTGTTGCATCTGGTCCTTTATGATCATGCAAACCTCATAGTTGCTCCTCTCTACTGCCATGAAAATCCTATTATTTCTTTTCTTGTAGATTCCTCAAGTTATGAAAGGGGGACTTGATTCTAGAGATCCATGATAACCTTATGGGAAAAAGAATAGTTAGACCAGCTTTCAGCAAATTTCTTCATAATAGGGGAAACACCCAATATGTGACTAACAATGAGAGGAAGAATGATCACACTTTTCTAGAGTACTAATAATGGAAGAATAGGTGCATTATAAAATATTATTCCTCCCTACAAAGGATACATCTATTGACAAGCTGAAAACCTCTTCTCACAAGGTTATCGATAGGTAGGGTTCTTCCATGTGAAGTAGCCCACCAAAAATAGTTGACTTTTGGTGTAAGGTTTTTTATCCACACCTTGTCCTAGTGAAGGTCTCTATAGTCTATAGGAGTTTTCTCCAGTTCCTTATAAGAATTTTTATCTTAGAAGCAACCAGAAGAGTTCCCTTCACGAACCATTCATTGTTATGATTTGACTAATGGTTATATTTTAAGGCTAAATTATATTGTAAAAATGAAATTATTTAGAGAAACTAAAAATATGCCGTATGTTAGTTTTTTTTCAAAAATAGATTTGAATGATTGGAAAAGTAAAATATTTTATTATATAATAAATTACATAATTATTTTTATATTAATAATAATATAAGAAATATATTATATATAAACATTTAAATATATAAAAAAATTGTTGTTAAATGAAACAAAGAAAATATGGTTTTCTATCTTTTGGGAGATGGAACTAAAGATGGATTAGGGTTCCTCCACCTATTTCCTTTAAGTTTCATTCTTAAGGAAACCCTAGAGATCTCAATCAAGGGATGAAATATAGGGAAAGAGATCTGCATTAGAGTATCCTAGGGGTGTGATCAAAGATAAAAGGGGGTTCATCACCAAGAAAAGAGTTGGAAAGAAGAAGATGAATACAATGTGCAAATCAAACTATGTAACCAATGATATAAAATTGAAAATCAAAATAATCAACTAAGAAAGGATAGAGGAACACCTAGAAAATAGAAGAAACTTGAAACAAGGTTTGCACTCCTAAATATCTAAGTTTTAAAGATAACTGGGACACATACACTAGTAGGAATGACTTAGTCCTATTTTAGGGTTTTGGGCTAAATCCAGAAACTAGAACTACTAAACGAGGATCTACAAAAAATGCTTGAAGTCTAGTATACTAGGACTCATATGCCATGAGTGGTTATTTTGTCCCAGTATTAGGGTTGATCTAAAATTTTAGAATTCTCAAGTGATTTACTATAATATTTCTCCCTTCCAATCTTTGAGTTTGAAAGACTGAATTAAGGCATGTAGGTGAATTTATGTGATCCTGCAATGTAGATGACAACTTTGCAACTTTCTCCAGTCTTTCTCCTCAATGGATCTTTAATTTAGATATGCAAATCACACTTCAAAGATAGGGGAAAATTTTATTTTGTTAGTGGATTGGGGTTTTCCTTGGTCAAACCCCATTTTGGTAATCAAACCTTGAAATGAATAGAAATAGAATGGACAAATGATGAGTGAACAGATATGCAATGTTGCAACACACTAAACCCTTGAACAAAAGGCTACAATCTTGTATGTAATGCCTAGCATGAATATGGATCTTGACTCTTGATTGTATTTTGTATGACTTGAATGCTTACTTGAATCATAAGAACCTACATCACAGATGTTACATCAAAAACATACATGATGCATGATGACTTTGACATGATGCTTGAATCTTGAATATAACTCCAAAATTCTTGATAATTACTCTTGAATTCTCTTGAATTCTCTTCATCGCATAAAATTTCTATAAGATGACTTGCAAACTTGCTAGGATACTTGAATACTTGAATAGGTAGTAGAAAATATGTGAAATAAGCTTGTATTTATACTTGTTTATGCCAAATTTTATGAAATTACAACACTACATGTCGACATTAGATCTAGGAGGATAAAATCTCACCAAGAATTAAATTCAAAATTATTTCCAAGCTAAGAGGGACTCATACACTAGTTAGGGAATATGAATCCTAGTAGGTTAGGCATGGGACCCATACAAAATCACTAAACCTTGGCCATACAATCCAAAATAACTAAATTATGATTTTTCATTAGATGTTTGTCGGGATTACCCTTAGAAAGATGAATTAAATAAGGCTTTTGGATGGAAAATAGGATCAAATAAGGCATAAAGAAGCCCAATTTTAGTAGGGAGGGCCCAAACACATGAAAATGTATAGTGATATATTTTTCTACACTACATTTAGTCTCCATTTTAGTGAGAGGATGAACTTGCTTCAAACTTGCACTAAAGTAGCAAACATGCATCAAGAGGGATCCAAGTGTACCAATGCTAGTGAGATAGGATGACAATGATCAAGAGGGTTGTGCAAGACCCTGGGATAAACATCCTATGAAAAACCAACATAGTCACAAAAGAAAACACATGGAAATGATGTAAGGAGAAATGAAAAGGAATAAGTATACACTACCAAAGACAAAAAGAAGAAGGAAAAGAAAAAAAAGGGGGGGTGGATCAAGTTTTGACCATTTGTCCCTCATTTTGTTGATAAGATCTAAGCTATTTTCCAAGACATTTACAAGTGGAACATGATGTCCACTATGCAAACCAAAAACACACTCACAAGGGTTGTGGAATATTAGGCCATACACTAGGTGAGTCCCCAAAGAGGTGACACACATATGCATGATGCCAGTATGCATTCACACACATAAGCAAGTGGCTATGGAAAATTCATGCCTAAGTTCAACTCCCATACATACAACCATACCAAAGCTATACATCCTAATAAATTTTCTATGGTGCTACACAACATGAATAGCATGATCCATGAGGTAAGAAAATATTCGTACGCTTGACACCCATGAATAAATAGGAAGGTTCCACAGCCAAGAAAAGTGTGTTATGCAAGTTGGCCATATAATAGATATTATAAATGCAAAATAGAGTAAGGTACATTCAAAGGAGTTTTGGTTAGTTCATGTAAGGTCTTAACTTAGAGAACATTGTGCCTAATGTATTGAGAGGAGTAATCGAGGAATAGAAGATTCACAACTCAAGGGATGTAATATGTCACATCAAGCCACTAAGAGGAATACAATATGCTAAGAGAGATCCCAATCTTGAAGGAAAGCACACCCAATGTCACTAAAAAGTGAAAGATGCATCACATGAAGTAAGAAGATAACACAATGAAACATGAGTTGTAAATAATAATGCTAATGTATACCCCCAATTTAAAGAAATTGCTAAACACCATGCTATGAAAAATTATTTTAAAGTAGCATATGATAAATGCTAAAAATAAATAGGACATGAGAGCTTATTCAGACATCCCTATGCCAAGTCATATGTTTCCAAATAAAGCTCATGAAAGCAGTTTCCCCCAAAATAAACTCCCAAAATCACACCAGGTATCCATGGATTCAAGGTCAATATGTCTTTCCTACAATGTTGTTAAAGATCTTAGAAATGTCATCATTCCCAACATACTCATGGAACAGGAAAAATTACACAACACGAGCAAAAAAAAGGAAAAATATTTTAGGTCAACAAGGAATAGACCTATATTTCTTGACACCTTGTGTCATCCCTAAAAGGAAAACACAAGACAAAGAAAAGATAAAGGAATTTTTTTTGGGTGAACATGGAAGACCCAAATGTCTCAACACCTTGTGTCATCCCCAAAAGGAAAACACAAGACAAATGAAAAGATAAAGGTTTATGACATAGAGAAGAATGTAGATACAAATAGAGGAATGTCACAAAGAGAGAAGTACATTAAACAAAATAGTACGAGGGATCACATTACACTCATGCAATCACACATATAAGATGAAATAAAAAATAATGCAAAGGACCAGTAGGGAACATGCAAGTCAACATAGAGCAAGTCATCCACATCCCAATCTTGTTCATCATATATGGAAGGCGGACAACTAGCCAAAGAGAAAATAGAAAGTGTTGAACTATGATCATTACCACATTCAACACTCTTCCAAGGAGAATTGTCATTTAAGCTCATAGAAGAGGAAAACAATGTATTCAATTAATTATGCATTCTTCATCAATTTTGGAAACCTCCTCATAATCATCTAAGTCAATCAAGTAATGGGAGGTCAGATGATATTATCTAAGGAAGGATTTAGCTCTTGTTGCGGTTGCGATATAGGATATTTGTTTTGTAGAGAAGAGGGAGAATCATTGTGTATTTCTTCATTCAAGATTTAATGTTGATTTTCTATGTTGTTCTCTTTGTTTAACCTTCAAGAAAGAGCACGATGTCTACTCCTATGCTCTCTAGCATTTCCATTTCTTTTAGTACAATTTTCAAGTTGTGTTTGTGTAGGAGTGGGTTTATCAACCATCATTTTATGTTCTTCCCTAAGGGGAGGAATGGAAGGAACCATGGGAGGTTGTTCAACCACTTTCTCTTTAGCTTTGTAAAAAAAAAATTATCTTAGGAGGTGTGACAAGATTTTTTTAATTTTCTCTTAGTTGTTTGTAGGAGATAGGCAAAGGGTGTATCATAGGTTGGTCTTGATTGTTTGAAATGTCTTTAGGTTCAATCATGGTTTTGTCAAGGATGGGAGGCTCAATCATAGGTTGAGGAATGTTGGGAAGGGATTGTTTTGCTATATGTATTTTTCCTTAAAATTTTGATATGATTTGAAAAAGAAGTCTTCGTGAGGTTTAATAGGTTTCGTACACTTAGAAAAAAATAAATCCTATGAAAATTTCCCATGGGAAGATAGAGGATTAAATCCCATGATGATGCATAGTAAAGATTTAATTATCAAATGGAAACTTTAAGCATCTATGCACAATTGATGGGAGAACTTCCATGGAGCATAGCCATGGATAACCAAACTTCACACAGAATTGAGTCGATGTTCAAATAATGGAGAATGAGACATCTAATTATTTTGGTCAAACTTTTAGAGGAAGGGTGATCAATCTTATTGTAGGGTAAGTGAAACAATTATGAATTTTTATCCATGCTTTTAGTTTATCATACATTTCTTGATAGAGTTCATGCACAAGTAAGAATTGTTCAGTGAGCATATTTTCTCTATAGGTAGGATCAAGTAATATCCCATTAGTGGGCTTGTCATTGATTCAAATGGCTATTTAAAGAGGACCATCAGGTCCATTTATTATTATATCTTTAAATGAGAAACCAATGTTGAGAGGATTTTTAGTTTAGCCCTTACAAGGTAGAATTTCGAACAATCCCACCATTTTATCCGCATGAATTTGTTATTAGTATCCATAGGACCTTGTCCAATAGTACACATAGGACCTTGTTCAATAGTATCCATCCTGTCATCATCCATGTCAACATTCATCACATCATTCTTCTTTGTTTCACTAGCTTTGACAAGTGAAATATTATGATTTTACATAGGATTGATAAAGATTTGCAAGTTTTAGTTGGGAGGGGTAATAGAATTATTTCCTTGATCATTAACTCCTCTAATTTGAAGTCAACCAAAATCAATGAGGTCTTGCACAAGATGTTCAAGACACTTACAATGTTTTGTGTCATATCTATTTTGTTGGTGATAATGACTAGGAATTTGATCTATTTTGAGGTCTTGCACAAGATGTTCAAGACACTTACAATGTTTTGTGTCATGTCTATTTTGTTGGTGATAATGACTAGGAATTTGGTCTATTTTGAGGTCTTGCACAAGATGTTCAAGACACTTATAATGTTTTGTGTCATGTCTATTTTGGAGGTAAAGGCTTATTAGGATCCATATTTTTAATGGGAGGAAAAGTGATCATTTTTGGTTCTAGAAGTTGTAACATTGTGCTATGTAGGGTATCAGGTAGGGGAGTAAATTGTCTAGCTCGATCCCAAAATATAAAAGGATATTTTTTCTTTATAGAAGCCACTCGGGTATCAACATGTTGAGTTGGTTGAGGGGGATTTAGTTGAAGGAAACCTTTATTCTATTTTTTAAAAGGTTGGTAGTTGTTTTGGTATGTGGATTAAGACTTTTTAGGATGGCTAGAGGTGGGTTTTGTGTCATGACTACTAACCGAGTTTTGATAATCATGAAGGAATATAAAAAGGTTTACAAAGGAAGGAAACTTTACCATGCCAAGCTTATCTTCTATCTTAGTTTGTAATTTTTCAATAAATATTCATTGAAGGTGAGGATTGGGAATCTTTACGTCAATTTGGGAATAAAGTGATTGCTAGTGTGAAATGAAGTCAGTAACTTTTTCATCACCTTTTTTATTACATCTCATCAAATCGGCTAAAGTCATCTTAGGGGTCATGTGCATTTGGAAATGGTTTATAAAGGCCTCAACAATTTCATCAAATGAATGAATTGAGTTATTCGGCAATGAGGAAAACCATTGTAAGGTATTATCTTTCAAGGGCCTAAGGAAAATCTTTTCCAAGAGCTTCTCCTCAAGGAAAAAATTACTACATAAGGTGGTGTAAGCAAAAACATGGTTAGAAGGATCTTCTTTCCAATATTTCTCAAATCTAGGAATCTCTATACCTTGCATTATTGACATTCTCAATATCTCCAAGGATAAGTGATTGATTTTGACATAGTATGTAGGTTAGCAATTTTGATTTTGGTTTATGGTGGAAATTTTCCTTTAAAGGGATGAAATATTTTACAAAAGTTTGTTAAGGATGACATTATTGGATGTGTTTTGAGATGGAGGTGAATATGGGTGAGGTGTATATGTATTTGAGGGGTAAGTAAATGGAATTCTTATGGGAGGTAAAGTATGACGTGTGATGCCACAAATGTACATGGATTGCTAGTGGAAATACCCAAGGTAGGAAGGACATTACTAGTAGGTTGCATTGTTGTTGTAACTTGACAGTTGGTGTAGGTAGGAATAGAGGCAATGGTGTTGGGAGGAGGAATTAGAGTTCCTCCTTGACTTTCAACATTGTTCAAAGGTAAACCACAAAAAAATGTTGATGTAAGATGTTTTCTAAAAAATTGAGCTAGGTTACACAAAATTTCTACTCATTCTTCACTTTCAATCATGTGATATATGTTATATATGGTGGTAATAGTAGTGGTGGAAATGTTTTCATCACTCATTTGATGTTGTAGGTTTGCTAAGTCTTCATGATTTGGATTATGTTTTCTTGAGGAATAATAGAAACCATTGTCTCAACACTTGTCACACTACTTGAAGGCAAAGAGTTGTTAAGGGTATGGTCCATACCTTATGAGCTAGTCTCAACACTAGGAGTGAAAGAGCTAGATAAACAAAGATCCATGACGATTTTACTATCACGTGATGACATGAGTCTCAAACTTCATCTCACTATAGTATTAGCAATAAGACACCAAGTTTTAGAGCTCATGCAAAGGACAATCAACGAAATGCAAGCTAAATGCAATGATATTATTTACTTCTAATTCTTATGTAAATGCACCCAATTAAGCTATATTTAATGAATTAATATAATAGAAACTAAGTAAGTTGATATAAAAATCTAACAACAACAAACAAAAGCTCAGAAATAGGGTTTTTAATGTTGTAAAGTGTAGTTTCATGTTTGACATGGGACTAAATCACCCAAAGGGGCTTATGAGTCCTTGTTAGGGTTTTTCAAGGGTTCAAATATTGAAAAAATAGTCAACAAAAAAACCCATAAATTAGGTAAAACCACTTGTACTGGGACTAAACCACCCAAAGGGGCGTATGAGTCCCATACTAGGGTTTTTACACTAATTTAAGCAAATTCTAAGTGAATGTTAGGTTTTCTAGTTTGAATTTTTTCTCGAATATGCACAACTAAAATTTTTAAGTGAAATTCAATGATGCAAGAGGCAAAAATGCAACCTATATGCACTTCCACTAATGCAAAGTTTAGAAACCCTAGATGCAAATTAACTAATGCAAGATCTAATGAAAATTTAATGTAAGCTAGATCTAGGACTATGATGCACTCCAAATTAGAAAACAAGGTCTCCAAAGGTCAGGTACATGAAAATGAATTGAAGAAAATTTGGAGTTCTATATTTTGGGAGATGGAACTAATGAGGGATTAAGGTTCCTTCACCTATTTCCTTCAAGTTTCATTCAAGCAAACCCTAGAGATCTCAATTAGAGGATGAAATTTACAGAAAGAGATATAAAATAGGGTTTCATAAGGGTGTGATTAAAGATAAAAGGGGGTTCACCACAAAAAAAAGGCTTGGAAAGAAGAAGATGAATACAATGTGCAAATATAACTATGTAACCTAAGATATAAAATTGAAAATCAGAATAATGAAATGAGAAAGGATAGAGGGGCACCTGGAAAATTGAAGAAGCTTGAAACAAGGTTTGCACTCCTAAAAATCTTACTTTTAATGCACACTAGGACTCATATGGTAGTAGAGGAAATCTAGTCCTAGTTTAGGGTTTCAAGTTGAATCTGAATCTAGAACTACTAAACCAGGATCTACAAAAAATGCTTGAAATCTGGTATACTTGGATTCATAAACCACAAGTAGTGATTTTGTCCCAGTATTAGGGTTGATATGAAATTCAAGAATCCTCTAGTGATTTATTGTAGTCTCTCTCCCTTTTGATTTCCAAGTCTGAAACACTCAATTAAGACTTGTAGATGACTTTTTGTGATCTTGCAACGTAGATGACAACTTTGCAACTTTCTCCAATATTTCTCTTCTATGGATCTTCAACCTAGATCTACAAATCACTCATCAAAGAGAGGGAAACATGTTTTGTTTTAGTGGATAGAAGTTTTTCCATTGTCAAACCAAATTTTTGTAATCAAAGATTTAAATGAATAGAAATAGAATGGAGGAATGATGAATGAAAAAATATACAATATCGCAAATCACCAAACCCTTGAACAAAAGGTTGGGATCTTGTATGTAATGGCTAGCATGAATGTGTATTTTAACTCTTGATTGTATGTAGTAGATCATTACTTGAATCCTTACATGAATCATAAGAACCTGCATCACAAATGTTAGTTGTAAAACAAACATGATGCATGGTAACTTTGACATGATGCTTGACTCTTTAATATAACTTCAAAATGCTTGATAATCACTCTTGAATGCTCTTGAATGCTCTTGATCTCATAAAATTGATAATATAGTTAAATACTTGAATTGTTGGGATAAAATATGTGAAATAAGCTTGAATTTATACTTGTTTATGCCATATTTCTTGAAATTACAACACTACAAGCTAACATCAGATCTAGGAAGATAAAATCCTACCAAGAATTGAATTTAAAATTAGGTCCAAGCTAAGCAGGACTCATATGCTAGTTGGGGCATATGAGTCCTAGTAGGGTACACTTAGGACAAAAATTTCAAGAATTGTTGAGTTATATGCCAAATTTAGCTTTAGGCTTCAAAACTTAGGTGGGATCCATATGCACAAGGTGGAATATGAGTCCCACATCACTAAATTTGGGCCATACAATCCAAAATTATAGAATTATGATATGTCATTAGAAGTGTGTCAGGATTATCCTTAGAGAGATGCATTAAATAAGGCTTGTGGATGCAAAATCGTACCAAATAAGGCATAAAGAAGCCCAGTTATAGGAGGGCCCAAACAAGTGTGAAAATGTATAGCGATACATTTTTCTACACTACATGATTTATCTTTCAAGGTTTTTCTTCTTGGTGTAGGAAAATGATAATATGTGGTACTTTTTTTTGCAAGAAATATGCCTTTGAAGGATTCTAAGGAGATGAAGTACCAATTTAGCAGATATCACCTGATGGAAAGGATGAATTAGATCATTTTAACCTTGTCTAATCACTTTGCTAGATAATTGGAGATCACTAGAGATCGTTGCTGATATCTACCCATGTTTTGTAATGAGTGATTCTACCAATGTTATGCATGACCTATTCTCCCCATGTTTCCCTAGTTAAGTATATTCAAAATTGTGCATGATAATTGCTAAAGAAATCAATGCACATATCATGTGCTCGAGTTTAGTGGTGTTGAATATTTTGAAGACTGTCACTTGTTTTAGTTTACTTTCAGTTGTCATTTTCATGCTTCTCTAATTTAGCAGGAGACTCGACTCTAACTAGGGCACCCAGTTGTGCTTTTTTTAATTTTTAAGTTTTATTTTTGTTAATGACTGAAGTGCTAGAGGTAATTCCTGTTAGCTTTCTTATTAGATCCCTAGTTTTATGAACTTATTTTTTATAAATGTTTGATTCTCAATCATTTCTAAGGTTTTGAATTCTTATGTAATTTATGTAACTACAAAAAATACAATCTTAGTGCTGAGTTTACATTTTGATGTTTGTACAAAAAGCTTTGATTCATTTATTTGTGGATTATGCATGTATTGCATGCATTAGGATTCAACACCAGGGTGATGGTATAATCATTTTATTTTAATCATAATTACTAAATTGATGAGACATGAGTTAAATCTATGGAATTAAGTAGGATTTTGTCCTATATTTCCACATGATTGGCGTCATTCTGGTTGAATGAAAATAAAAAAATCTTATGAATTTGAATTACCTTTGAAGATTGCACTCCATTGACAGGAGATGTGTGAATGTTATCCATGTTAATGGTTGTCTTCATGATCTTATTTAAACCTATAGACATGATTAATAAAATGATTTGTGTTGTTTTCTGAATGCATTTAGATTTATTTTGATAATTTCGATAGGTTTCCTTTGAAATATCTCTTGTTACCCTATTCACTTTTGTCTTTTATTTTGAAACATGGTAACTAAAATAGTTTGAAAGAGCATTAAATTGTCTTAAATTTTCCTATGTTCTATAGGCAATATGAGTCTAATAAAGGAAATTATTATACTGTGGTTGTATTTAAATTCTTAGCCTTTTGGAAAAATCTAGATCCCTCATGTAAACACATTGTTCTCACTTTTGTATCTTCCACGCTATCAAGACCTGACTAGAAAGGAACCATGGAGTAGTTTATACTACTTTTCAAGAGGGGCAATAATCTTATTTCTTGGTACATTGTGAGCCTCTAACATCCCCCTCAATAGATTCCTAAGTCTATTTTTTTGAATTTTCATTTCCACTTAAGGGCATAGTTTGAACCCCCATGATCCTACACTAACTGTGGTAATTCAAAGAATTCACTTATGTATTTAGAATCATTGAACAATTCATGAAAGAACTAATGATTTAGAAGAAGCATAATTTTAGGAATATTTAGCTTTGAAGTAGTAATAAGAAACTATTTCCTTGACAAATCATTTTAAGATATTTGTATTAAGGAAGAGTGTTGGTTTTAGTGATTTCCATGAATGTAAAGTTGTTCCTTCTAGGAAATTCCCAAAGACAGGTTTAAATATTTCTAGTTATTAATAGTCCATGCTCAATGTAAATTATGTAACTTATTTTTCTATAAATGTTTGATTCTCAATCATTTCTAAGGGTTTGAATTCTTATGTAATTTATGTAACTATAAACAATACAATCTTAGTGTGGAGTTTACTTTATGATGTTTGTACAAAAAGCTTTGATTCATTTATCTGGGGATTATGCAAGTATTGCCTGCATTAGGATTCAACACCATGGTGATGGTATAATAATTTTGTACTTTAATCAAAATTACTAAATTGATGAGACATGAGTTAAATCTATGGAATTAAGTAGGATTTTGTCCTATATTTGCACGTGATTGGCATCATTCTGGTTGAATGAAAATAAAAAATCTTGTGAGTTTGAATTACCTTTGAAGATTGCACTCCATTGATAGGAGATGTGTGAATGTTATCCATGTTAATGGTTGTCTTCATGATCTTACTTAAACCTATAGACATGATTAATAAAATGCTTTGTGTTGTTTTGTGAATGTATTTAGATTTATTTTGATAATTTCGATAGGTTTCCTTTGAAATATCTCTTGTTACCCTATTCACTTTTGTCTTTTATTTTGAAACATGGTAACTGAAATAGTTTGAAAGAGCATTAAATTGTATTAAGTTTCCCTATGTTCTATAGGAAATATGAGTCTAATAAAGGAAATTATTATATTGTGATTGTATTTAAATTATCAGCCTTTTGGAAAAATCTAGATCCCTCATGTAAACAAATTGTTCTCACTTTTGTGTCTTCCACACTGCCAAGACCTGACTAGAAAGGAACCATGGAGTAGTTTATACTACTTTTCAAGAGGGGTGATAATATTATTTCCTACTACATTGTGAGCCTCTAACATCCCCCTCAATAGATTCCTAAGTCTATTTTTTTGAATTTTTATTTACACTTAAGGGAATAGGTTGAACCCCCATGACCTTGCACTGACTGTCATAATTAAAAGAATTCACTCATGTATTTAGAATCATTGAACAATTCATGAAAGAACTAATGCTTTAGAAGAAGCATAATTTTAGGAATATTTAGCTTTGAAGTAGTAATAAGAAACTATTTCCTTGACAAATCATTTTAAGATATTTGTATTAAGGAAGAGTGTTGGTTTTAGTGATTTCCATGAATGTAAAGTTGTTCCTTCTAGGAAACTCCCAAAGATAGGTTTAAATATTTCTAGTTATTAATAGTCCATGCTCAATGTAAATAAGTATTAGAATATATAGTATCATGCACTAGATTGGGAATGTATGTTGGAATTTGGATTTACATCACCAAGTATTGCTCTAGATCAAATGAAATCAAATTAGAAGCACTTAATATTTCAAAAAATTATAGAAATTAAGAGGACCTCATCCCAAACATAAATAATCAACAATTACACCTCAATGTAGTTTGAACCTCGATGACAAAAACATCACAACAACTTAATCATCAGATATTGATATCTAATATTTAATATTAACCTTAACTTTGATTACTTAAAACTGACCAAAATATCGCCTTAGGAAAATAATAATTTTCTTTTAGATTACTATTCCTAGATTTTATTATTAATGCTAATTGAGTTTTTTTAAAACTAATCATTTGATGTCGGCCATTCTCTTACCATTCGTATCTATCATTCTCAATTCTCAATTTATTGGTATGATATATATAAAGGAGCGTGAGATCAATGCCATTCATTATTACTCAACCACTTAAGTTTCGAGTGCATAAATCAGTTAGGAGAATGTCGGAGCAAGGTGAAGCAGATCAGATCGCTAATGACGGTGCAGGAGAGGGTGACAATATCAGAGAAGTAGCAGTTCAGATCGCTAATGGCAATGCAGAAGAGGGTGATAATAATAGAGAAGCAGCAGTTCAGATCGTTAATAACAGTGCAGGAGATGGTATTAATACCAGACAATGTTCCTGGCAGGGTTTCTCCCACTTTATCCGTCGTGCTTCTCGACTGAAACATGAATTGATTAGTCACAAAATAGCGTACGAAGCAGACCCGGAAAACCAAGGTACTAAGTTTGCAATTCATCTTATCATGGTTTACGCTATTGTCAATAAACTAGAACAGGACTGTTGCTCTTACCAAGTGGACATGACCTGTGTATGCGATAATCCCAGCCCTGGATGCATAAGTTGTGACGTTTGCTCTTACGAAAAGGACAACATATTTTTAGAGTTCAGTTGTATTTTCTGCGATATAATGGACATGATCTCGGAGAACTGGTCAAGAGATCTTGAAGAAAGAGCAGAGAGAGAGAGGGAGAGAGAGATAACACAAGCGGTAGAAGACCTAACTACCATAAAAATGTCAGAGAATCATGTTAATGAAACAGTTACGTGTGCAATTTGTTTATCTGATTTTGAATCGGCAGAAGAGGCATGCCAGTTGCCTTGCAATGAACAGCACATATTTCACAAGGAATGTATTAAAAAATGGTTGAAGAGGAAAAATGAGTGTCCCATGTGCAGGAGGCGACCATATTTTTGTACAGATTTGTGTTGTCTGCTCGAAAAAGGCGTGGTTGGAGAGATTCGTTCGATTTAGATTTGTTGGTTAAGTCCAGTTGTTGGGGAAAGTTTGTTAAATATAAAAATAGAGTAACATTAGGAAAATTAAAAAATAGGCTAACTTTGAGAGGGAAAATCGGCCAAAGGTTTACTATATTTAAATCTGTAAGGGTGTTTGGATTGAAAACAGAAAAAACAAAAAATTACGGTTACAATTTTTTTTAATTGTGGGCATAATAATATGTTTATTATTTATGTGATTATCTTTTCTTTACATGTTACACAATTAAAAGAAAATAGTTGTAATTTATATATTTTAATGGATATGATTTCATTTATACTTTTGTTTTGATAATAGTTTATGATAATGATAGCAAGTATTTCACCTTTGAGAGGAATAAATACATTTTTGTAATAGTAACAATTGAATATTCATTTCATTTCTTTTTATGTTTTTAGTTTTCTCGTATTAACCTATATTTTTTACGTCAATTAATATGCAAGATAATATATTTTACATTAGGTTAAATCAAATCTTTAAATTTTTAAATTTAAATTGAAATATTTGGAAGCTTTGAAGATTTAGATTTAGGATGTAAGAACCATTGCAATATATCTAGAGTCTATTTATAAATAATTAAAAATGATTATATTACCATTGCATCATTACAGTTCAGTATATTGTATTCTTTCTTGTTGATTTTCTAAGTGCAAAAGAAAATTGATTTTGTGCATCTATAACATTTTTTATCATTAAAAATATAGATTTAAATAATCACCTTTAATTTTACAACTTCGTTATTGAATTTGATTCTATAATATTCTTTAGATTATGAACAACTTGTAACTTCATTAAAATTAATGCATCTTATAAATATTTCTATTATCACTTTCTTAAATTATGAGACATTGATATGTCCAAACCTCTCCATTATTTTACATTAATTATGAAGGGCTTCCTCTTCAATACAACTCAAGCAATATTACAAGTCTCCTCTAGTGCAATTCATAAAGTTTGATAAATTAAGAATTTAATATACCTACAAATTTAGAAAAACTGATCATTATCAATAATTATGCATTTAAAATCAATATATTTATATATTTTTTCCATTTAATTTTGCACTACTATTTTTATTATTGTTTGAATATCGATCAAAATAATATAGGTTATTTATATTTCATTAAAATTATTAGACATGAGGATGTGGCACAAAATTATTGTCCCAATTTGAATTAAATATATTTTTAATGTTTATTCTTTGTAAGATTCTAACTTCTTTGTACCTTTTTCATAATATTATAGATCAAGAATTAAATTACAGGTAGTTTAAAAGTAGAATAAAATTATAATAAAGATGGGATAGATCAATTTAGTGGAGAGATCCACTCTTTATTTACTATTTATGAAAAGATGAAATATTAATTATAACAAATCATTTAGTTTAAATTTTAACTAGTACACCACCTCATTACAAAAATCACATTTCACTTACCTTTCCTAATAGTATTGAGGACTAACATAAAGGAAACTTAGATTTTACAATCAATCCAAACTATGATAAACAATCATTGAGTGATCTAACTATAAGGGTGAATCAACATAAATATTTTGAAGGAAAAGATCACTAAATTATTGAAAAATGTAAAAAAAATGACATACTTCAATAAGGGAAAATACTAAAATAAGGGAAAAATGTATGAAAGAAAATACTTCAAGCTATACATTTGGGTTATTCTTGTTATAGTTTTTTTTTCTTCAGCACCAACTATGACTTTTTTCATTGTAGTTGATAACTCTCCCCTTTCTGTCAATGTCAATTATTTTCACAAGTTTCCTCAAAATATTTAATATTTTCCCTTGTTTATCTATGCATAGAGTAAGACCTAAGTAGAAGACATCAAAAATTTCAAGGGAATTTGTAATAGAGTGCATATTGAAAACCAAGATGCAGTGTCTAGATTATTCCATTGTTATTTACAAAGATTTTCTTATACTTGGTACTTGATTTTTCTTATAATATTCCTTTCGGGATTGATTTAAGATATATATTGATCATGTTGTGTTAAAACACCAATTTGTTATCTACAAGAGAGAACCTAAGGAGTCTTTGAATCTACCTAATACTATATTTCATAAATTATATAAAATATTTATTAATCTTTAATGAATTAGGTTATTACAATTCAAACATGTTGTGTGGCCTTGAAACCTCTAATTTCACTATTTTTGAGAAATCAAGAAAATATACACACTTTTCATGCTATTTATATAGAATAAATTAGGTTATAGCAATAAACAATCCCCTCAATTAATGGGGTATCTATATCTTTTCCATAGTTATGTTCATGGAAATTGGGGTATTAATTGACCACAATATTTTTTAAATAGAAAAATTAATCTTGGATGATAAGTTGAAACTCAAAATTTCAATATGCAAGGAAAAGAGTCATATTGCTCTAAATCTACTTTCTAGTGCACTAATTTTCTAAAATTGTAGAGATTAAGGGGTTCAATCGAGGGCCCACATAACATTGCATTTGGTGTGTCCCCTTAAAACATAACTTTTTTTAAGTATTCCAAAAATCACTCCAATGAAAAAAGTAGCTAACAACATGTTTATGATTATTTTATTTTTTATTTGTCAATGAATTAATATTCTTTTACAAAACATAAAATTGGAAATATTGTAAAAATAAAAAATTGGCTATGCACCACCCTAGATTTTTTGGAATCTAATAAAAAAGTTATTGTTTAGTTTGTATAGAATAGCATCTATTTTGTAAAATATCCAATCTATTTTAAATTTTCATGAACTATTACAAAATGAAACCAAATATACTGTACAAATATTTTGACAAAAAGGAGATGCTAACAAAATAAATTAGAGATCAAAACCTTAACATAGTTGACATCGAAAAATACATGTTAAGAAAGCTAAGAATGATCAATATTATTGTGGTACTTTTTTAACCTGATATTGAAATACATTCAAACCTAATGAAGGTACAATCAAAAACTTGGACCAAGATGAATATATGGCTATCATTTTCCATTTCAAAGGATTCTCTTCCTCACTCCCTTCTCTAGTTTCAGTGAGTACGTCTCTTTATCTTTCTTCCTTTTTTATCCCTCTATTGAATATGATGACCTTTGATTCTTAGTTTTAGAAGTAGATGGACCTTCAATTGACTTTGATTTGTTTGACTAAGATTGGGGTCATGATAACTCCATCATGATAATTGACCTTGTTTCCATATTGTCATCTTCTACAATTGAGAGACCTATTTTGTAGATTGGTTGATTGTAAATTCTCTAACCACTCTACATGGGGCCTTGTACTTTTCCATTTTCCTTTATATCCTTTGGAACTTTTCCCACATTAAAAGCTTTCAATATATATTCTATCAATCTATAGTAATATTTCATTCTCACCTAAAATTAATTCTCATAATTATACTAGTGATCTTCTCAAGTAGGCTCATGTTTGATGAATGGGATTATTAATTTACTAATCATTACAATATGTTTGAATTTATGGGCATGTGCAGATCATCATGGAAAAAATGGGCCCTTAAGTGGTGAAAAATTCAAAAAAATCAAAGTTAGGCAACTTGAAGTAAAAATTTGAATAAATTATCTATATTATTTCAAAAATATGTAAGAATAGAATCTGTAGCAAATTGAATACAATTTCTAAACTACAAGGTTTATTTTTAAAAAAATCTATTTGGTGAAAATATGAAATTTTAATACAGTAGTAGTAAATTTCAGGGAAAAAATAAGAAGTAGGTATTTGTCTTACCACCCCAACCGCAAAAAAATGATAATATTTTTTATAACATTTTAGATAAAAGTAGAAGACTCATGTCTCAATGTGATGCATATTTCTTCATAATTTTTTTCCATGTAAATATTTAATTATGATTTTTTTATTACACCTTTTAAAAAATATAAAAACCTCGTATGTCTGACCACCTTAACTTGGTCAAATCTTCATGATTTTTTTTTTAATCATATAGTACGCAAAGCATAGAATGTGAAACATGTTTCAGATTCAAAAAATGTGAGACCGTTTGAAAGCTATAGATGTTTTTCAATTAGCCTATCAATTGGGACTTTTGTTGTAATTCAAATAGAAAATGAATAATAATTTTTGTATTAATAATAGTGAGGATAGCATATTACAGTGATATAGAGCTTTTCAAAGCTTCAGAGAAGGTTACATATAGAACAGGCCCAAGTTCTAGAGTTGGTAACTGTTTCTCTTACACCCAGGATCGCACGAATGCACAAGGGGAGAGGATACTTCGATGTACCAAATCATGAGGGTAATACACAATTGTGCTTTCGTACCAAACACAATAGACACTTGTTAATTTTAATCCAAATGAAAGATTTGCTACACTACCAAACAATCTATTTTTAAAAGTTTAACTAGGGTCTTCGACATGCGTTCTGCACAAAGATTCATTAGTAGTTTTCAATATTGTTTTCATCAATCGTCTTGCAAAAACTCGTTAACTCCTCAAGACACACACTGAAAACAAAAGATTAGTACAAAAAACTTAAATGAAAACAACAAAATAAAATAGTGATAACTTCCTCAAAACTAAACAAAATTTTAAATCGTAGATATTCATGGAAAGCTAAAAAATAGACCTTCAAAACCCAGAAATTTTTTTGCAAAATCCTGCAAGACAAAAGTGTTATAAACAAAAGAAAATTCGCATTTTAACAGTTAAAGCTTTAAAACTGCGATCACTAAAATTGCCATAACTTTCTTAAATCTTAAAAAAAAATTAAACCGTTTAAAGTTTTAGAAAGCTAAGAATGAGATCTACAAAACCCAGAATTTTTTTTAAAATATTTTATTTTCCCATTTTTCTGTGCTCAAAAGAAGGTGAAAGGATTTCATATGAATTCTTGGCTATAACCTGCAAAACAATGAAAATAAACAAGAAAACACACAAATTTCTCTACAATTCACATCAGGTTCACCAAATGTAACATCAAGAAAGTGCACAAGAACAGATTAAGAGAAAGCATGCAACCTAAATCTAAATGCAATCTAAGCTAAGCAATAAAGAACAAAGGAAGTAAAAAACATAAATAATACTTGAACAATCTCACCAAATTTGTATGTATTTCCATGATTCATCTTGATTGCCCTTCTCCATTTTGCTGTTGTAGTATAATTGCCCTTAGATTTCTTGTAAGTTCGTGCAAGTATAGCCTATGATAGTGATTTAGCAAAACATCGAAGATTCAAGATAAGTGCTCTCAAAAGTCATAAGATTTCATGAGTTTTCGAGAGAGATTGGAATGAAGAATGACAAATAAATTTATAGAAAATTGATTATTTGAATGACAGGCTAGGATTGAAAGATCAACGGATGGTTGAGATTGACTAATTAGACATGCATTCTGATAACTGTTAGTAGTGACATGAGTGATACAAATTAGAAATAGAATTAAAGATTAAATAAATGATTTAATCTTCGAGTTTAGTATTCAAAAAAAGGTGTTAAAATTACCATGACATTGTATATTCCATAGCTTCTTATTCTTCCTAAGTCCCACATAGGAATGTGGCTTGATTCTACTTATGTCACCACCCATTTCATCCAACAACAGAACAAGAAAGCCCTTATGAATATTGCTCAATTGAATGCCAGAGAACAAAAGGAAACCCACAAAGTGTGCGAGACAAAAGAAGGTACTAGAAAATAAATGTTGCATCATCTCAACCCACACCATCATTTATCAATAAGCTCCTAGCTTTCTCAGGAAGGATCAATCCCTCCTCCCACACACGAAACTCATTTAAACTGATAGCCTTGTTGGATTTTTTTTTTTCCAATGATTTTCCTTCTCGGTAAATGTGAGAGACATGAATCTCTTCACAAGATCATAACATGATTATAGTATCATTAATGAGTTGTTCCACATTCCAAATTGGAAGATGAGTTCCACACAAATTGTTACTGATATCATTAGGTCATCATTGGTTGATCCATTTGAATTTTTTGTGCAAGCCTTGAAGGGTTACAAAAGTTCAAAATTTGGGCCTTAGGCCTACTTTATATCATTTTCCAAGGAGAGGAAGAGATGGGCGATTTGAGCTAAGTTTGAAATGTGTCATACTTCAGGCTTAGGTCATACCTTATACCAAATGCCTCAAAGAAAAATAATATTGAAAAGGTGAAGTTGAAACTAGGCATTGGACATTGGGCTTTGGTGATACCTTATACCAAATGTGATGCAGGAGCATCTAGGGTGTAAGAGGAATCTTGCATCAACCAAAAAAATGTTGTTTCTTTTTAATAAGGGCTAAATTTTGCAACTTATTAGTTTTAGTAAGTCTATATTTATGCATGTATGGGCAAAAAATCTTACACAAACCTCAAAAATAATAAATTGAAGCCAGTGGTAAATAAATCACTTCAATATCATTTGTCATTAGAGAGATATTAAAATTTCAATTTCTTGAAAATCCTATTAGAATGTCTGATGTTAATTTTAAAGCACTTAGAGACTTTGGATGGGCTTAAAAATTGGGAAAAAACAGAAGTAGTCTACCTTTAGGTACTACTTTCAAGAGATGCACCTTATTGAGAAATTTTTGAAGATTTATTATAATTGAAAATCTAGTAGTGAAATCAAAATTTATGACCCCATGAAGTTGTACTACCAAAAATTAAAAAATTTTGAAAAATATCTTCTTGAGTAAGTTACACTTTCTATAAGATTCAAGGGTGGTTACACCTTCCAAATAAAGAATGTGAATGGGGGTTATAAAGGGGAGGGTAGAGCAACATAGATGGTGGCTCTTATTAGAATATTTGTAGATTTATGTAATCATAAAGCCTATGTGATGGAAATTGTAGTGTTGTAAATTCATTTTCATTTTAGTGCTAATAGAAAATCATTGCTTCCTTCTTACATTTTTTGGTGAAATTCTTTGTTGTTATTGTGAGTTTTACATTGTAAGGGGATTACCCTTTATCAAGTGGTATTAGAGTAGGAGTTGCTAGGTGTGTAGACAAATCATTGAATGTGAGGTAGTTTGCACTAGGACTTGTGGTTGTGGGTTTGTGAGAGAAGATGCCTCCACAAAGAAACCATGGTGGGATAAATGTTGGGGTAATAGAAGAGGGTTTTAGAGCCCTCTATAGACAAGTTCAAGCACTACAAGAGGAGATGCATAGAGGAGTTGATATCAGAAGAAGAGATGAAAGTGAAGATGAGGCTAAAAATGAAGAGCCATTCAAAGAAGAAGCAGAAGACAATGGATCTTGGAAAAGTCAAACTAATTAGGGCTATTTCCTAGAATGGAAAGAGGCCAAATATAGAAGCTTTAAATTTTTCTAAATTCCTGTAGACACGTCAAATTAGCATTATGCATATTCATCCGCTCAGTAAATTGATTAAACGCAACAAATCCATTCATCAGGTAAATCAGGTCAATCCAAAGGTTTAATCAAATAATATCATTTCATCTCTCATAAATCATTTCAACCTTCATCTTGCATCATCTCCATTAAATTAAATAAATTAGGAATTTATTTAAATCAAATCCTAAATCATATTCCATCATTTTCTAATTCAAATAAATCAAATATCAAAGTCCTAAAAATCAAACTCACCTAATCAACATTAAATCAGCATAATCATTATCTATTTAATCTAACCCTGATTAAATGTTAATCCCATCCCACTTGCATTCTCTAGATATCTCCACTTGCACAATAAATCAATTTTATTGATTTATTAAAAAGCCTCATTTTCCCTCAACATGACAAGTCAAACATGGCATTTATTGCTGTTTTCTTGTCCCCCTCTCAAAATTTATTGCAAATTTGAATTCAAATTCTCCCTCTCATGGGCACTCTTCCCAAATCTTGCACAACCATTGACCATTCACCACTTGACAAGTGTCATTTTCTCATTGGCTTGATCTTTAGTCCCACATTGGTCCCTCTTCAACACTCAGCATTTGAAAATCTTTAAATACAAGCTTCATCTTTGAGCAAATCCTCCACAACTTTTATGCAAGGTTACTCTCTTCATTTGAGATTTGATCTTGTTCATCATCACTCCACCCTCTCCATCATTTACACAACTTAAGCTTTGATCAAGGGTTGGGAAAGGGTCACTAGCACATGTGACACCAATCCACTATGGGATAGGTTTAATGTCATGCTTTTGTATGCTTTTATTTGATTTCCCTTGTTTCATTTATGGCATGATTAACATGGCTTATTATTCCATAGGGATGTTGAAATGTTGTTTTATTTTAAACTAACCAAATACAGATTTTGACATCTACATAAATGGCGCTAGAAGGAGGGCCCTTGAGGAAATTCTAACAATTCCTTGTGTCCAGTAATTTTGTAGCTTCTTTACAATAAATATTATATAACATGTTTTTATGATTTTGTTATGTAGTCTCAGACCTTAAAAGCCTACAAGGATGATGAAGAATAAGATATTTCAAATAAATATGTTATGCATAACAAGAGCAACGTAAATATAGTGTGGGGATAAGGTTTCTTCCAGGCTCTCTGTTACATAGTTTGCATGCTTTCTTGTTGGCTTCATCCATAAGACAGATAGTCTGCATGCTTTATTGTTGACTTTATTGCCAGCTTTATCCCATTTTGTAGACTTTATTACTGGCTTTGACCGCTAAATTTGAAAGACACATCATTTGTTTGATTTGTAGGATTCAAATATTCCTACATTGTGCTGCTCCCATAGTGGAAAATAAAGCTTTTTCCTCTACACCCATTTATCTGCAAGTGAATTTGCTAATGAAGCTATCCAGTGAAGCTAGATCACAGTCTTTTTTCGAGTTCCCAAAATTTTGACATCTTTTCTTTTGTTTAGTCTTAAGAGTTATGGACTGTAGGAGTATTTTATAATAACCTATGGTATTTAAAAGCTGGTGTGCAAGTAGGACATGCAAAGCACACAGTCCACGGAGGTTACTCGATCCACAGAGCTTGTAGCTGGTTTGTCAGGGTCATTTGAGTTCCTATATAATATTGGCACTTGGCCTCTGGGGTCCTTTTCTTCACTTTGCTGTCGAATATTGCTATGTGTGTATTCAAGATTTAAAATTGGAGAATTTCCCGTGGCTGGTTTTATAATTGAAAGAGGGGAAAACACACGCAGAAGATTTGGCATATCAATATTTGGCTTGTACTTTGAGTTCCATTAATAAAGGAATATAAACATTTTGTGAGATATTCTAGTCAGCTTTTTTTTTAACATGTAGCTCATCACAATTTATAAAGCTTCATTGCATGTTCATTAAAAGCATGTTTACAGTATCTAATCTCTCGATGATATTTGCATTAATGAATTGACACATTTATCCATGTAGATTGTAGGTATGGCTATCATATTTTGGCAGTAAATAAAGACTAGAAGCGACAAAATATCATCATTAGAGTCTACTGTTTCAACACGCAAAATTGGAGAAAGGTTGAAATGTATGGCAATGGAGTTGATGCCGTGTTTTGATGAAGAGTAAAGCTCGTCGCTTGCAAAAGAAGCTCCACTCTCACTTTTTGTCCTTATTAAATGATAGCATGCGAGTTAAAGATTTTATTTTTTTATGTCCTCTGTCCTCTCAATTTTTGTTCAAATTTTACATCTCTGTGGGTTTCATTTAATATCAAGTTGACAGGTGCAGAGCATGTTGGGAAGGATGCATGGCGAGACTTTGTAAGGTGCATAATAAAGGAAACATTACAGACTAATGTAGTTGAACAATAAGTGCGGGTGAGGTATTCCCACGGCCAACCATGGGGCGACAGGTAAAGAAATGGTGCAGAAACCAAAACTCTATCAAAGCGTGCTCAGAGGATTGATTGGTAGGCCAATTTCTTTATTATGGATCGAAGTGGGGACTAGTGGGCTCATGTTAGATTTTGAATTTCCTACAGAACCAACTACCAATAATCTATATTTAAGGCGTATCATTTTAACTTCAAAATTCTTGAATCTTGTGCAGCTGGCGAGTTTACAAAAATCTGTGTTCACGGATAGTTGGTAGTCATGTTTTATTACTGCTTTTCACTTGGAAAATCTTTATCTAGGATACTAAATCTCCATTTTTATTGTTCCTTGGCTATTATACACCGAAGTTAGGAGGTTGTGAAAAATTAAAAAAAGGTTTTTTTTTTTTACACAAAGCATAGATATCTGCGTGATTTTTATATCTGTGTTATTTTTTTCCTATGGTTGGGGATGTCAAATACCATGAAATGTGCATGCAAAATGGTCATCAATTCATTGCAAAATTTTTAGGTCAACTTCTACGTTACAAAGCTTTCAGTTTGAATTAATAAATCTGTGTATGTTCTACACTATCTTAAGGAAAGCAAGTCACTTTTTGTTACAATTTCAATGGTCTATAATCTTCAAATTATGAATGGGTTAACGTATGATCACATAGATTAACCTTTTTGTCTAATTATCTTTGGAGTGGAACAACATATGGCTGAAACTTCTTGGGGGAGGGGGTTTCTTAAAATTAGATATTTTAGCACTATGACCATTGATTTTTTATTTAAAAAATAAAAAAATAAAATAAAAAAAAATAATAATACTTTGTAGGATAGGGAAATTTTTTGTTTTTGCATTACTTCATTGTTTCCTTATCTTAAATCTGATTTGTGATAACTTTTTACTATTCACAGGTTGGAATCAAGAAACAATGGTGGTTTTCTTTTGCATGAGGATCTAACAACAAGAAGATTTGAGTTGGTGAATTGGAACATGAAATCGAAAAAGCATTTCTAAATGCTTATTGTAAAAAACTTGAGACATCCATTTCCTGCTTTTGTTTTCTATTTTAGGACAACTTGTTTTCAATTTGGATTTAAAATCAATCACTGATTTGATCTTTTCAAAGTTGGGCTAAAATTGAACATTAGAAACTTACTAGATTTTGTTTTGGGCTAAAAATTGGACAAGCAATCTTCATATTTCATTTGGTGCTTAAAACAAACTCACAATTGCCTTGAAGGCTATAAAACAAACAAGTGCTTGAATTGTGTGATTTTTGTCTTTTGAGTGCGTATCCTCTCCCCTTGCGCTTCGTGCGATCTAGGGTGCAAGAGAAACACTCAAAATACATTTTATTGCTTTGAAACACTTCAATTTGGGCTTAAAAATTGAACATCTTGTGCAAGTGTGAGTAGGGGCATTTTCGCGTACATTCTCTTTCTTTGTGCCATCAAAGATCGATCGAGTTACGGATTGTGTTTTTTGCTTGCTTTTGTTTATCTTAGAGGGCTTGCCTTGGGGAAAAAGTACTCACCCAAGGGATGACTCAACCGGTAACACTCTAAAGCCAAGAGTATTTCCAGCCGGGATATAAATGAGGGTTTTGGTTAAATTCCATAATCACGCGGTTGGCTCTGACATGATGGATCCGAAAGGGGACTCTTGTCGTATGGGTCAATCTCCACGAACGGAAAGTCCTTACTAGAACCCATGTGCTAGAATTTGCCAAAATCCTTAATCTATTTGTTGGTGCAAGAACGGTCATTCTGAAGCCACCCCACACTCTTACGGTCTTCTAGTAGAGATGGAAAGCATGCCATGGGAGTTTCATGGGTGTTGATGTCTTCATTGACGTTAATGAGTCAGGAGGGGAGCCAGTGGGCTCAAGCATCTAACCATCTCGCTAGAGATAAGCGTAGCTGGACTTGTCCAAGTGGGAATCCAACAAATATTGTCTTACACATCCATAGGGCTTGTAATTATTCTTTGTTTGAAAACACAGTGTTGTATTCAAAAACATTTTGCAAACAAACATTCAACATGATTCTCAAAATTTCAAACCCTCTTTTAGACAAATATCATTGAATCAATCCATATGTTACTGCTTTCCCTACAGATTCACGTTCGTAGAGGTTCCTAAGCATTGGATTATAACTCAATTTGTCTTCTTGAGTAAATAATAGGAAAACCCTTGCCTTAAGTTCATTGAATTTCCACATAAAATATCTTGTGGGGTTTAAAGAAATTAAGACATTGGACATCTCAGTTTGAAACCTTATCAAGAGTGTGTTTGTGGTAGAAAGAATACACTAAGCAAAGATAACAAATTAGACACCACATATGTGCTCGATATCTTTTGGTCATATTGGTCTTTTGATTGCTCTTAGAGAAAAATGTGTTCTTCAATACCTTGGCCTAGTAAACAAAGTCTCTCTAAGTCTCTTAGGATCAAATCAAACACTTCATCCACCTCAAACATTTATCAACATCATCCCACCAAACAACTTTAAGAGCTTTGAAAACATCATTACCTAGATTTGGGTACATCCCTAAACCAAATCAAAATCATTTGTTTAGTTAGGTGTGTTTGGATGAATCCTTCCATGCACACTTAGTTAAATTATCACCATCCTTTGAACAAGTTCATCCTAAGATCACAACCAACATCTTAGGGTTTACAAGTTCATCATTCAAATCAAAACAATCAAAATCAAACCCTAAGTGTAGCTTTGATCCTAAGTTCCTAAAACGTTCGTCATTCATATCATTTACACCTTTCATCCTTCATTTCATCATTGGTCCTAAGAACCTTGGAAGTCACTTTTGCAACAAGGTCAAAACACAAGAGGAACATGGAATATACACTTGATCCATACATCTTGAGTAATCTAAATCAATTGAATCCTCAAAGCCTTGCATTTCCTATCAATTATCAAAGTCCATGCATAGGATCATTGCTTTCGACAAATGTCAATGGTACAACAAGTGTGAGTATGCCCAAGTCAAAGTTTGGAACACATTTCCCAATGATAGATCTAAGTCCAAACCTACAAATCCACCAATCGAATAATCAATGCATGAGCCTTGAAATGAACAACGTCATTCCACCAAATCCCTACAAACCAAATGTGGATGTACCAAGTGCAAGTTTTTGAAACATGAATCCTAACTCAGAAAACTTTGGAAAAATGATTCCCAATACCAACAATGTTCATCCTATCATGCCAAATCTGAACATCATCCCAAATCAGAACATTATCCAAAGTCAATTTTCCCATAATCCCATTCAAAAACCGCAAGTAGACATCCCAAATCTACTTAAACAAAAGCCAAATCAACTATCTCAAGTGAGTCAAGATCAAAATCAAGAACAAATTTGGTGAGATCAAATTGCTGAACTTTCCAAAATAGTTGAGGCATTGCGCCAAGGGAAATCTCCACCACCATTACCAACATCATTCCTTGGTTTAGGGCTTCCCCCTTTACCTAGCACCAATCAATCCACCCAAATCAATCCACCTAATGTCAATCAAACCATCATGTCAAATCCTTCGAGTATACCATTGACATCACACCAATGGATGGTATCTAATCAAACAACAACATTGATCCCAAATCAAAATACGGTCTCCCAAGGACCTATCACCTCGGTCATTCCAACCATCACTATCCCTTCAATCATTCCAAACACCACTATCACACCCATCACATCTCAACCTCTCACTACCATGATCGCTCCGAGCATATCTCAAACACTTGTCACTACATCCAACATGATTCTAAATCCACCACCACATCAAACCAATACGACGCGACATTACAAGCTACTTTTCAAAAGGGATTCCAACAATATCTAGCCATGCAAAAAGCAACACAAGTGAAACAAGTGAAACAATCCTCTCAAGTTTCCCAAGCCTCTCAAGCTACCCAACCAACACGAGCACAAACACAAAAGATGACAACTATTGAAAATAAAGACCAAGATCAATCCATCACTAAGCACACGTTTACTTCATCCAATGATCAAATCGACATATGTCAAGAGTCATTTTTGAATCTCGATCAAAATCCACCAACAAAACTCGACAATGAGCTAATTCAAGAAATATTAACATCACTTGATGCTATGGTCAAAGACATTCAGAATCTCTCCATCGCAATTGTCAAAAACAATGATCAAAACCTCTCCATCGAGGAGCACATTGAAGATATATCTACACAATCCGATGATCAACTCACCATACATCAAGAGCCACTTTTTAGTGATCTCTTTCAAGGAGTGTTGGGATTATTTGATCCTATTGACATAATGCTTGAACCATCAACCAATGATCATGATGAAAATGTCTCTACATTGCCTTACGAGTTAGAGGACATATCTCAAGAATTTATTCCAAAGCATGATCAAAATCTTTCACCAAAGTCTAGCAATGGTCCCTTCCAAAACATGTTGATCCCCTTTGACCACATGGTTATAGATACTGAAAGAACCCTAAACTCGACACTTGAGGATATTGAGCCATTTCCCATGTCTAATAACGACGTCCAAGAACAATTTGTAAGAAATCTATCCTTTGAAGCTACCTCATGTCAAGAACTTGATCCAAAGCATGTCGAAAGCAACTCCAAAATTAATCAAGATCAAGAATTTGTATCTTCAAGATACTACAATAATCTAATGAACACTCTCTTATCCATGCAAGATGATCATATCCATATAGCACATACTCCTCCATCTACCCATGAGATGCTTTCTATAGATGGGCACGTAGATGATCTTCATCTAGAACAAGATTTTGTTACACAAAAAGAGAAGATTCTTAACTCCTACAATCAAACAGAGTTGTCAACATCAGGATCGAATATGTCCCAAATTCAGATTGAGGACATCATGAATAAAGATATCCATCATTATCCGCCCAAGGAAACAAGTCAGATAAAACATTCAGAGTTAGCAGAGCAGCAAATTGAAACAACGTCACATACGGTGGTCATTTATCAGAGAGTGCATTCTATACAAGAGATCTCATAACAGGCATAATCAAAGCATGAAGGTACTACTTCCACAATACTAGAGGAAACTTCATCTCAAAAAAATGTCAACATAGAGAGCACGAAGAATCCTTATGGTGAAACCGATGTCAATACTACAACCAACCACGTCACGAATCTTCATCCACCCATCACCCCATCCACGAATTGGGACCAACGTCAAAAGGAATATCTGAATCAAAGTATGAAGAACATTATCAAATCAAAAGAAGCTGAGAAGCATATTGGACAAATCAAATACAAATGGATACCAAAGAAAGATCATCTCTATCAAACTCCATCAGTCAAAGAAACTATGGGGCAAAATAAAAGAGGGAAAAGTATCCATCAAACATGTCCACAAAGGCAAAAGCAGGCTTTTCAAGCAACGTACAAGGTATATCAAGCAGTTGGTCCTAATTCCACACACACTTCCATATCCACCCATCATTGCTCATCTTCCCAAGTTTGGAGAGTTAAAGGTTCCAAACTGTCAACCAATCCATCTCTTATCCCTAAACGCATTCCATCCACGCCTCCACGAATGATATCCAATTCTCATATTGACCATGTATTGGAAATGACCCTTCATCATAAGGACTCTGAAGGCACTTTATCACGATGTGCGCACCAAGACAGAGTTAACTCCGGTATCGACAAAGCAGATCAAGAATCCCAAAAGCTGCATTCAAGTGCACGTATCTTAGCAAAGCAGCTCCTTCAAGTAGGATATCAATGGCACATCATGACAGGGGCATCTACATCAACACCACTAGGTGGTTCAGCATAAATCTTTTAGAAAAATCAAAAAAATCAAAAAAGCAAAAAATCCAAAAAAATCAGAAAAAGGAAAAAAATCGTCCTCTAGCAAAAACCACTACGGTGGCACTTTGGGCAAGACCATGATGAAAACTTGGAAAATAGGCGTCATGAGTAGAATCAAGCATCTATGTGCACCAGTTTAGATGAAAGCATCTCATCTCATCCCATCCATAATAAATCGAGCATTCCATCCATCTTATCCATAATAAATCTATCCATCCATAAGCCATTTATCCAATCCATCTTTATCCATCTACGTCCATCATACAAGTTATCTTGATCTTGACAAAGTTTGGGGCACACTTTACACTTGCTTACGGTAAAACATCTTGACATGGGTCATTTTCATCAATCCTATCCTATGCAGTGTTATCTGAGCCATGAAGCATTATCCAATGAGCTTTCTTTATCTGAACATCTCATCTTATCGCAAGATAATCCATCACATCCTTCATATGCTTACCATATCCATCCATCCATACACTTATCCAAGCATCCATCCATGACAGTCTATACATTGCTAGACATTGGGGGTAGGTATTTACATCTTGCTTCGGGAATAAATCTTGATCTATATCCTCCTACTCATGTGGCGATCCAAACATTGGTAAACGTGAAACCAAATTGGTCAAAGCATTTGGGATCCAAAATCCAAATCACTAGCCCATGGCATATTTTGACGAGAAGACATTCCTTATTAGTCTTCATCTTTTGTCAAACATCAATCCAAACAATCACTATTAGTCGCATCTAATTTGCACGTCAAACGTCACATCAAATCATTCGAACATCTTTTGTTCCAAATCAATCTTCAACAATCCTGATCAATCAAATCAAATCAATCCATAATCTTGGGATATCCTTCTCAATCATTGTGTTGCTTAACACTATCCTTTCATTGTTATGCATCCTTAACAATGTTATCATCATCAATCCCGATCAATCAATCCTTGCATTGTTGTGTATCCTCAACAATGTTATCATCATCAATCCTAATCGATCCTATCCTTGCATTGTTGTGCATCCTCAACAATGTTATCATTATCATCAATCCATCAACCCGATCGATCGACCTTAGCTTGGTTTTCAACCAAATCCCAAACAGAGCACTGATATCATCACACACATCCATATCGAAATCATCAAAATCATGCAAAAATCCAAAAACATTAGAAAATTAGAAAATCCAAAAACATTAGAAAATCCAAAAATCCAAAAACATCTAAATCATATCAAAATCCAAAAACAAGTCGAAAACAAAAAACATCAAAAACATTGGAATCCAAACTACGTCGTCTCTGAGCTTAAACATAGGCAAGGCTAATCTTTGATCAGCCCCTGAGACATCAAAATCCAAAAACATTCAAAAAAACATCAAAATCCAAAAACATTCGAAAAACATCAAAATCCAAAAACATTCAAATCACATCAAAATCCAAAAACATTCGAAAAACATCAAAATCCAAAAACATTCAAATCACATCAAAATCCAAAAACATTCAAAAAACATCAAAATCCAAAAACATTCGAAAAACATCAAAATACCAAAATATCACAAAATCAAGAAATCAAAACATTGGTAAAATCTCAAAAATACCAAAAACAGCCTCAAAACATTGCAAAACTCCAAAAACATCCAAATATTTGAAAAATCCATCTGTCTCATCTCGCTTGCACGAGCAATAATCAGTCATCCATAATAAATTGATCATCACCTTCATCCTTTGGCAAAACAAACAGAAACAATCATAGCAGTCAACAATAGCAAACTTCAATAGTAAAATATAAATCGAAACAACAAACCGTTAAAACAAAATCAAACTCTTGATCAGTCGCAAACATGTCAATCAACCTTATATCAATAGCCTATCAATCAACTTATCAAACCATCATCATCCTGTACAATGCATGTCCTAGGATATATTGTTCCGACAATGGGCATCATTTTGGATATCACTTGGATTCCTATCCTATCAAAACACATCCCTTTGGCTAAAGGTATGAAGAACATTGGCTTGTTTGCATACTTGATCTTTTCTTTTGATTTATCTTATTGCGCTCATTCCAAGGACCTCTCGATGATATCCGAACAAAGGATTTAGAGAGATAGGAATGGGGCAACGATTATCATTCTTTTGTCTGCTATGCTTGTTGGACACTCTTGTAATATAACTTGGTGAATACTTGCTTTGTTAGGTATGCCCTAGCAAGGTTTCCGTATGTCAAGCGTGAACAAGAATACTCCTATTTGTTTGTTGAGTCAAATTCCATCACACTAAGTACAACGCCATCCTGGTCCTTCATACCTTGATGCATCGTACTTAGGTGTGTAATCAAACATAAAGTAAGTGACCCTTTGAAAATCCCAATCCTTGATAAGAAAATCATCATCATTTATCATCATCATCATTTATCATCATCATCATCTATCATCATCATCTCTAATAAAGTCTCGACCAATCATGGACTTGCTGGATTCTCTTGTCATCATCTCATTTCCGCGCTAACATCATCATCACCAATACATCCATCATGCATCCATCTTACATCCATAAATCATCAGTATTTTGCATATCATCTCACATGCATATCATCATCATAATATAGATCTGTTAGTCTAAGCATATCATAAATCATCCATAGCATATCACATCATCCATCTCATATCATAGCATCATTTAAGTTGTTTAGGATAATATAGATTTGTTATTCTAAGCATCTTAAAATCATCTCATTTGCATCGTCATCCATAACCACCCATTTTGAACCTCTTTATCGCAAGATCAACCCTCAAATCAAATCTTTTCACTTGATCTCTCGAGGGGGCAATGTACCAGTGTACTTCTTTCCACTACGGCATCTGAAAAAATCAAAAAAATTTAAATTTCGATCGTGGAAAGTTTATTCTTTGAACCAATGCAACAAGTACATTGCTTCAAAGAGGGGTAAAATGTAGACACATCAAATTAGCATTATGCATATTAATCCGCTCAGTAAATTGATTAAACGCAACAAATCCATTCATCAGGTAAATCAGGTCAATCCAAAGGTTTAATCAAATAATATCATTTCATCTCTCATAAATCATTTCAACCTTCATCTTGCATCATCTCCATTTAATTAAATAAATCAGGACTTTATTTAAATCAAATCCTAAATCATATTCCATCATTTTCTAATTCAAATAAATCAAATATCAAAGTCCTAAAAATCAAACTCACCTAATCAGCATTAAATCAGCATAATCATTATCTATTTAATCTAACCCTGATTAAATGTCAATCCCATCCCACTTGCATTCTCTAGGTATCTCCACTTGCACAATAAATCAATTTTATTGATTTATTAAAAAGCCTCATTTTCCCTCAACATGACAAGTCAAACATGGCATTTATTGCTGTTTTTCTTGTCCCCCTCTCAAAATTTATTGCAAATTTGAATTCAAATTCTCCCTCTCATGGGCACTCTTCCTAAATCTTGCACAACCATTGACCATTCACCACTTGACAAGTGTCATTTTCTCATTGGCTTGATCTTTAGTCCCACATTGGTCCCTCTTCAACACTCAGCATTTGAAAATCTTTAAATACAAGCTTCATCTTTGAGCAAATCCTCCACAACTTTTATGCAAGGTTACTCTCTTCATTTGAGATTTGATCTTGTTCATCATCACTCCACCATCTCCATCATTTACACAACTTAAGCTTTGATCAAGGGTTGGGAAAGGGTCACTAGCACATGTGACACCAATCCACTATGGGATAGGTTTAATGTCATGTTTTTGTATGCTTTTATTTGATTTCCCTTGTTTCATTTATGGCATGATTAACATGGCTTATTATTCCATAGGGATGTTGAAATGTTGTTTTATTTTAAACTAACCAAATACAGATTTTGACATCTACAATTCCAAATCTAGAGGAGTTGATCAATTGGGTCAATAACATGAAAGAGTATTTTGAGTATGATGAAATAGAAGATCTAGAGAGGGTCAAAATTTCAAAGGCCAAGCTAAAAGGCCATGCTAGAATATGGTGGAAATAAGTCTATTTGGAGATAAATCGAAGAGGTAAAGAGAAGATAGCCAGATGGGATTGGATGGTGGAGAAACTAAAGAGGAAGTTCATTCCTATAGATTATGAATTAGATTTGTTGAAAAAGATGCTAGGATTGAAGCAAGTGGGGAAATCTATCAAAGAGTACATGAATTTTTTTTACAAGGTCTTGATTGGAACTAGCCATTCTGAGGCCAACAAGGAGAAGCTTTCCCATTACATTAATGGGTTGAAATCAATCATTCAAGAGGAGTTGAATTTGGTGAGGATGATCATGATTGAATATGCATATTAGTTTACTGTAAAGGTGGAAGAGAGGTTGAATGAAAGGTTCAAAAGTGAGCAAAGGGGTGGAGGTGATGATGGAAAGACTATTGGATGGTCATATGGAGGCCGAAGTGAAGATCAAAAGAAGAATAAATGATCTAGTAGTAGTTAGATCGGTAAGGGAGATAATACCTATCATTCTCAAGATCAAAATAATAGAGACCAATGAAGAAGAGCAAGATCTGGATGAGGATGTTTTTTGTGGAACGTATTTTCAATGTGGAGGACATAGAGCCTACGAGTGTCCTCAACATCAAGGGAGGAAAAATAGATGAATTGCAGGTAATTCTTCAGTTTCCCATGTAGGTGAAGATGATCAATATTCACATTCTAAAGACACTAAAAAAGAAGAGGCCCTTATTTTCATAAGAGCCTTATTTAATGTGGAGGAACTAGATCAAAGAAACAACCTATTCCACACTAAATGCAACTGTGAAGGTAAATATTATAATGTTGTCATTGGTGGAGGTAGCACTACTAATATTGTTTAAGAGGAAATGGTTACTATGTTGTAGTTTGAGAGGAGAAGGCATCCAAACCATAACTGATTGCATGGTTACAAAAAGACCATAAAGCATTGGTCAATGACCAATGTTTGGTAAAGTTTAATATTGGTAAATATTAAGATGAGGTTTTTTGTGATATTATACCTATGAATGTTTGTCACATGTTTTTAGGAAAATCGTGGCAGTTTGATCAACGAGTGTTTTATGATGGATATAAGTTGAAACCCTTGAAGGGGTCATAAGAAAAGGTGTGCAATAATGCAAGTATTTTCTTGGTTGATGGAAGAAAGTTACTATAAGGTATGAGACATGAGCATATGTGTTTAGCATTTATCACTAGAGTACATAAAGAAGATACTAATGAAGTACCTATAGAGGTTTTGGATTTGTTGAATGAGTTTTAGGATATTATTTATAATAATCTACCTAAAGGTTCTCCTCCAGTAAGGAAGATTAACCACCAAATGGACTTGATCCTTGGATCCGGTTTTCCAAATAAGGCATCACATCATATGACTCTAGTAGAGAGGGAAGAGTTGGAAAAACAAGTGCAAGAGTTGTTGTGAAAGGATTGATCAAAGAGAGTTTGAGTCTGTGTGAAGTACCTACAATACTAGCACCAAGGAAGGATGGGAAATGACAAATGTGTAGAGATTATAGAGCCATAAACAAGATCAGGTCATCAAGTATAGATTTATCTTGTCGAGGATCAATGACATCATGGATTGTTTGAGTGGAGATAAGTACTTCACAAAGATCTGAATTAGAGAAGGAGATGAATGTAATGTAGCTTCCAATACTAAAGAGGGCTTGCATGAGTGGTTAGTTATTCCTTTTGGGCTAACCAATGCACTGAGCACATTCACGTATCTCAAGAACAAGGTAATAAAATAATTTTTGGGTAAATTTGTCATTGTTTATTTGGATGACATTTTAAATTTTAGCAAGACATTGGAGGAGCATTTGATGCATGTCAATTTTTTTTGAGAATCTAGTTGTAGAGCAAGGAGACTAGCTACTCTAGGACTCCAAGTCATGGGAGAGTCCTAAGCAATATGCTTTCCTAATCTACCTCAATTTTGCTAAGTGATTCGAGAAGGTTAAGATGCTAAGGCTAAAAATGAAGAGAAATATGGTTGTTGTTGTCCTTCTGCTAACTTGAGTGTTTAAGAGGGTTAGGTGAGTTGATTTTTAGAGTCCAACCTAATTCTTAGAAAACTCTCTTCTTGAGGATGGTAGTGTAGCATATGGACTCCAAAATTGGCATCTTAGTGATGTGTTGGAATTTGTATGGATATAAGATCATAGAGACAGATTAAAGCACCATAAATCTAACTAATATCCTAACTAATGAAGTTTTATGCTAGAATAGAATAATAGATAAGTATAGAAATGAAATAGAAGAAGAATAATAATTTAACTAAACTATGCTTGAATTGATAAAGAGGAGGTAAGAAAAAAAAACCTTTCTACCCAAGTGTCAAATATTCAATGAGCTCCACTAGAGAATACCTACACACACATGACCAAGGAAAATGTTGGGGTTTTTTTTAGATGAAAACCTTAGTCAGTCACTCACTTTGGTGCTCCAAAATCCATGGAAAACTTGATAGAAATGAGTATGGAAAATGATAAAGAAATGTGTGAAAATGGAAGTGCCATGAAATAACACAACAAAAATATGTTACTATGTAAATATAATGAGGTAAAAGCAAGTGATAATGGAATATATCACCTTCACAACTATGCTCTCTCAAGGAAAGTACATGACGGAATGAACTTGCAATTTCTCTAACAATAAAACTATTGCAACAAATGTAGTGTAAGAGCTAAGAAACTAGTAGCTTGCATCTACAATGGAGTGAAGGAATTCAATCAAGAGTTCAAGAATGGTGCATAAGTTGGATAAAATGAAGAATTAGGTCATTTGAATGGAAAGGAGGCAAAAGACCTATTTGGTGTCAATCAAGTAAAGAAGAGATGTTACACTTCATTGCAAATAGAGAAAGCTAATGCCTCTATGAATTCCAGAGGCAAGAATCCTATCAGGATGGCAACATGGTATGGAGGCATATGCATGGTGTGCACACATACCTTATAAAATTCCTCCACTAACACAAAAATATTTCAGGTGGATGAGGAAAGGTGGTGGATGTAGAAATTACATCATTAGAATCACATTTTCTAAGGTGAGGGGTATGAAAATGGGGAATTTTCCCGGGGTGCAAATTTATGCCATTAACTAAGAGACAAGAAGTTGTTAATCAATATGAAGAAGTGGAATTTTGTGAAGAGAGAGTTGGTGCACTTGGGATTTGTTATATTAATAGAGGGAATTAAGATGGATCTAGAGAGGGTGAAAGCTATTGTTCAATATGCTACACCAAGGAGTGTTATGGAGGTGAGATCTTTTCATAGTATGGAAAGTTTTAATAGAAATTTCATAAAATATTTCAATAGTATTTGTGCACCTCTAACTAAAACAATGTGAGGGGATAGAAAATAGTTTAAGGGGACTACAAGAGCAACAAAAAGTTTTGATATGTGGAAGAAGAAAGTTATAGAGAAACTTTTTTTTGCACTTCCATATTTCAACAAGGTATTTTAGGTAGACTATGATGCTAGTGGTAATGCCACTGGAGTTGTTTTGAGTCAACAAGGTAAAACCATTGCATATTTTAGTGAAAATTTGAATGATGCAAAGGAGGAATATTTTGTTTATCATCAAGATTTTATACTATAGTTCAGGGTTTGAAGGAATGGAGACACTATTTGTTGCGAAAAGAGATTTTTATTAGTTAGTCATCATTAAGCTTTACAATATTTGAATAATCAAGGGAATTTTTTTTGAAGCATAAGAGTGGAGGATCTAATAGATTTGCAGATGCCTTAAGTAGGAGGAAAAAATTGTTAACAAAAATGTAGACTAAATTTGTTGGGTTCAATGAACTCAAGAGCTTGTATACTAAGGATCTTGATTTTGCAGAACCTTGGAGAGCTTGCAAGGAGCCTATCGCTTTGGATAGGAAAAGATGGCTAGATTTTACAATCCAAGACGGTATGTTCTTTCAAGGGAATTAACTGTACATTCCAAGAAGTTCCATGAGACAAAACCTAATCAAGGAGAAACATAGTGGAGGATTAGCTGGAAACTTTGGTCATGATAAGACCATTGCTATTATTGGTGAGTAATACTATTGGCCATAGTTGTAACAAGATGTGAATAATTTTTTGTAGAGTTGTAGAGTATGTTAGATGGTGAAAAGAACAAGTCAAAATATTGGATTTTATCAACCATTATCTTTACTTGAGAGGAAGTGGGAGGACATTAGTATGGCTTTTGTTCTTGGTTTTCTAAGGAAATTGAGAGGGAATGATTCCATATTTATAGTGGTGGATAGATCTTTGAACATGGAACACTTCATTCCATGTCAGTGATGTTGTTCATGTTGTATTGTTATTTTTCAGAGAGGTGGTGAGACTACATGGTCTACCTAAGAGCATAGTTTTAGATCGAGATACCAAGTTTATTGGGTATTTTAGGCAAAAACTATGGAAGAAATTGAAGACTGATTTGAAGTTTGATTTTTCACACCATCCCCAGACTGATGAACAAATGGAGGTGGTGAATAGGATTTTGGGTAACTTGCTAAGATTCTTAGTAAGAGACAAACCCAAGAAATGGGATTTGATTTTACCATAGGAAATTTTTTCTTAGAACACTTCTTTGAATAGGAGCATTGGTAAATCACCATTCCAAATTTTCTATGGAAGAAGTCTAATAAATTCTTTTAAACTAAGAAAGATGGATTTAAAGAAGAGAAGAGTAGTGTTGAGGTTGTGTTGAGGCTGACAATTTTCCTCAGCACCTAAAGAATATGCATGATGAGGTGAAGAAACATATCAATAAGATGAACTATAAATATATGGCTAAGGAAAACTAGAAAAGGAGGTATAAGGAGTTCCAGGTAGGAGATAAAGCCATGGTTTATTTGCAAAAGGAGAGGTTTCTTGGTGCAGGTGCACCTTATTCACTAAATGCCTCCAAAAGGTAAATTTGTAAAATTTGAATTTCCAAATTATGTAAAACAAAGAGGAAAGGTCATTTGACGGTCAATTTCAATGTAATTGACTTAGAAATAGGTCTCTAGGTGGTCAAAACAATAGAAAATGCAAAACTTGCAAGATTTGCAAAGTTGTCAATTATGTAAAAATATAAAAATGCAAAAAAAACAAAGAATATGAAGAGTCAAGTGGGAAAATAGAAGGTTTACTTGATTGGGGAAGATGAAAATAATTCAAAAAGGAATTTTACATCATTTTAAAGTAGAGAGGGAAGTTGGAATATGAAGAAAATCATTTAGAAACCCCATTGCATGCTTAAAACTTTGCATTTTTAGAATTTCGGACTCGTAAAACATGTTTCTAGGTTGTATGAAATTGCATGGATTTTTTTGAGGGGAAGTAATTGGGACTGATGCACCTATGAGTATAGATCATTTTGCAATTTTTTTGGTTGAATTTCATGAAGAAATAAGTAAGTTATTTCAATTTTACTGAAATCAGTCCAAACCTTGATCTAGGGTAACTAGTGTGTCTAAAGATTGTGTTTCTCAATATTTGACTATTGAAAACTCCTATAAATTGGAAAGAAGGTAGTTTGATATGTATTTCAAGTGATTTCAAGGTTGTAGAGCTTGAATACATGTTCTTGGGTATATTTAATGATGGCCTAGGTTTGTGAATTGTGCAAAAATATGAATTTCCTTCATGAAATGGTTCGCTCAAAGTTAGAAACGGTTGGATATGCATTCAAGGTGGTTGGTAAATGGTTTATTTTGCATGTGTAGAACTATTCTAACATGATTGAAGCATTTCCAAGGTGGCAATAGGTTTGTAAATGGTATTTCCAATAAACCCTTGGTTTTTTGATGTAAAAGTATGCTAGAATGAGGATTTCACGATTTGCTGTTAAAATGAATGATTTCTTTGAAGCCAATAATGGATTTGGTGATTTTAGGATATTAACTAATGCTTTTCTTGGTCAAGAGTGGTTTTAGAGTTGTTTGTAAGGTAGTTTATTTGGTAAATAGGCCTATTTGGAGCCTAAAACCGCGAGACGGTCAAGTTTGATGTATTACCTTCCAAAACAAGTTTATTTGATCTTATGATATGTCTAAATAGATAAAAATAGGTGCTTGAATATTTCTATAGTTTTTGGAGTTTCAATTTGGATTGGTTGGTATAACTGTTTTAGCCATGTTGCTATACTACTAGGGTTTGAGTCTTAGATGCAAGAATTTATAAATCTGATAAAATACAGTTGTGTTGTAGAGTGCTTGGCTTATTTTTGTGAAAGTAAAGATTGTTAAAGGTGTTTCAAGGTACGATAAGAGTTAGAAGTAAGATTCGGTGGTTGTTTTCTTTTTTTCTCTATGGAAACAAGTTGAAACTTGGTGAGTAGTAGATGCTTTGGTTGGTTCAGTGTTTCTAAGGCTGATTTTGATTTGGTTCAGTCATTTTGACGAAGGTTAAGATGTATTTAAATCTGATAAATGTATGAAATGTTGATATGGTGAGTTGGCTTGTTGGTAGCCTTGAAGTTTCAAGTGAAATTTTATGGAATTTTGATGAAAAGTTAAGTGGAATTGTAGACAAGTGAAATTTACATCATGCATTCGAATAGGTCATATTCATCCATTTGGAAAATAAATCAAGTTTATTTATCAATCTCTTAAAGTCATCAGTTTAAATTAAATAAATCAACTTGATCCCATCACCCTCCTTTTAATTAAATAAATCAAGCCTTTTATTTAATTAAATCCCAAATGCATCTTCCATCCTTCTCAATTTAAATAAATCAAATATTCAAGTCAAAGAGGTAAAAGATCCTAATCATCATTAATTTAATCTAACCATGATTAAATGCTAATCTTAGCCACTTGCAGAAATAAATCAATTTATTGATTTATTAAAATCATCATTTTCACTCAACATGGCATTTATGGGGAATATTCCCTCAAGTTTGAAAAATATGACAAGTTGATTTGTCCCTCCAACATTGCATTTATTTCTCATTTTCATGTCCCCCTCTCAAAATTTATTGCCCAAATTTGAATTTGAAACTCCCTCTCATGGGCACACTTCCCAAATCTTGCACATCCCTTGGCCTATCACCACTTGACAAGTGGCCTCTTCTCATTGGTGGATCTTTAGTCCCACATTCATCCATTTGGCCAATCTCTCATCAAGATAATCTATAAATGAAGGCTTCATTCTTGATCAAATCCTCCACAAAATCTTTATGCAAGGTCATTCTCTTCAAGAGAACTGATTTTTCCCATCTTATCATCATCATCTAGCTTATCCATCAAGGATTGGGAAAGGGCTATTTTCAACAATAGCACCAATCCACTATGAAATGAAGTTTTGATTATGTTTATATGCTTGCATTTCATTATCTTTGTTTTATCTAGTTTGCATATTTTATCATAGTCAAGTATTTCATAGGGATGTTAAATCTAATGTTTTTCAAAGGACTAACATGATGATATTATGTGAAGATTGTTAAAACCATTTGCAAATTTTATTTCCACATTTTGGTGCTAGAAGGAGGACCACTATTTTGGGAAACATTTATGGGTGGTTCTAAAAGCATTGACTGTTTTAAAATCTGGATGTTTAGATTTGAGAAATATTAATTTTTTTTTCTTTATTGGATTGGAGAAAATGCTTTCTACTATAATTTGATTTAGGGGAGGTTGTGAAAGAACCATTAGCTGATAATTCCCTGCATTTCTTAATATATCTTGTTTCTTATTTCACATGTTATACTTATTGGTTGTATTACTGTATTCCAATAATGTTGTTTCTCGTTCTCACTCCTTGCATGCCTTTTTTCCTTGAATGTTGATGTCGCTTAAATTTTTCGTGTATCTAGATCAACCCAGCTCTATATAGGTGCAAATTATGTAGATTTCAGTCAAATGATTGATTGTGGTTGCCTCTAATGTTGACAGGGAGTATTTGAGGGTCAGGAACGACTCTCATATTCTCCTGCAATGCTTCAAGAATAGGTTGACTCTAACTTCATAATCTATGCTTTTTCTGATATGGGTGTTATCTCAATAGGGTGAATTTGATTGTCATGGGTCTGCAGTTCATTTAGGTTCATTCAGAGTTTAGGATAAACCCATATTATTGATTTATGTTGAAGCAGGAATTTCAACAGGCATTTGTTCATGCAAGAAAATCTCATTATGGCTCTGATATTCATCTAGTCTAGGTCTCATGCAGCTTCTAAAAATAGGGAGCTTTCTTCCAGATTTCTCAACATGGAGACATTTCATTGCCCATACAATGTTCACTAGGGGCAATGCATGAATTTTATAACAGCTTCGTTATTCATTTGGGTTAATACATAAGTTGCATTATATTGTTGTCGTTCATTATGATCCAAACTTATATGGAGTTCATCGGCTATATAAAGCTTTCAAAAAACACAAAGCTAAAAAAAAGAGGAGCTTTGAGGAAGCTCAGGGAGTAAAATATGATGTAGAACAAACTTATTAACTGTTTTAAGCTTATAATGGGCCAATCTAGGTTATGCCTCTTTGCACCTTAACAGAGTTGTATGGAGTAACAACATTTGATGATTCATTGACATCTTTATTCAACATCTTTCTTGGGCTCTTTTTGTTTGATTTCTCACTTTTCCCTTTAAAGGTTTTGGTGGGGAGAGCGAGAGTGAAGATGAAAAATGGTGAAGATGCGGGGTAGTACCAGCTATTGCCTACACACTGTATAAACTTTATGTTGACTTTCGGGGTCTTGCGTGAGAAGTTGAAGTAGATTGTGTCTATGTGTATTCTGTATTTGCCTATTTCAATTAATTTTTTTATTTATCAAGTGGCCTTCTATAGGATGAAATGGAAATGGCACTGATGGCAGGAGGAGAGAAAGGAAACTTCAGAAATGTAAAGTGAAGTAAATGCCACTCTTCAACTCCATCAGGCCCGCATCATTACTACTGATCCATTTGTACGCAGATGAAAGGGACGCTGGTAAAGGTCGTGGAATTCATCTTTACACCTACCAACTACAACAGCATGAAACCTACCACGCTATGAGTTTGTTCTTATTTTTCTCCAATCATCGATGGGTCATCCCACAATAATGGGTTACACTTTTTGGCCAAACTTGACATTGAAATCAACATTTTCAGAGAAAACTTCACTTTCTGACACTTATAGGTAAACTATTAGGAATTTGAAAATGATGTAAACTAGTGATTTGTTATATTTTGTCTGTAGATTTTAAATGTTTTTTTTTTTTTAAAATTGAAATTAAATTGTAATTTTTTTGTCTCCTTTGATAACTAGTTTTTAATAGTAAACAACATTTTTAAAAAGTGGTGTGTACTTCGGCTCGCATAACTTTTTTTCTACAAAGAATAAAATTCTAATTCTTTTGAATTTAGGTTGGTAACAAGTATCTAGTACTTTCATTTTGTTTCATAGCATTTTGTTGAATATTTTTCTTTTAATTAAGTTTTGAAGTCAAACATTTATAATTTAGACATAGGTGCACTTCGGCTCGCATAACTTTTTTGGTATGTATTGAAATTCAATTTTTATTTTTTTGTTAGAACGAGGACTTCAATACCTAGTGGATATATATTTTCCAAAAAAAAATTCCTCAAATTTACTATTTTTCCACAATGATTTTTCATCGAACTTGACATTCGGTGAAAAACCTATGTACAATAAAACTAAAAAATAAAATAGAAAATAAAAACAAAATATATTAAATTTATAGTTGTTGGAAAGAACATTTCAATCACTAAAATCATCCAAATTGGTTTATCAAGTTCAATCCATTTGCACCTCCTTCCCAAGCTTCGATAGTCAAAAAAATGCATAAATTTTGAAATGGTGGAGGGGAAGGTGAAAAAAGGGGGTTCGAATGAACCCCCCTTCATTAGAAGGGGGTGTTCATTCAAACCCCCCTTATATGGTACAAAAGGGGGCTCATTAGAAGGGAGGGGGGTTCATTAGAAGGGGGTGGTTCACTCAAACCCCCTTCATTAGAAGGGGTAAACCATTTTAAATTTTTTGATGAGAATTTTTAATTTTTCTTCATTCGAAAAATTGTAACCCACTATTGTGGGTTTACCCCGATGTTTATCATCTATTGTTTGAGCTGCTAAGCATTGGCGTTGTTTTAAAAACTATCTAGTTATCTTTAACTATAATGGATTATGCGCGCTTGGCAGCCTATGGTTCAACTTTATGAGTTTAGGAAGATATGATATTAATATCTAGACTGGTTTCCACTTAGTTTTCCTTGGTCAGGTCAATTCGTAGGATATGGTATTAAATACCACCTCCTACCCTCCTCTATTCATTATTAAATTCAGTTGACTTTGCATGTATTCTCCTTGATGTTTCAACTGCACTTTGTCTCTATTATGCTGTGATAAATCTGATGGGATCCTTATCAGTTGTCTTTTAATGTTGCTTGATTTTGATAAATGATAACATGCTGCAGGAGGCATTTGATCTAATGTGATTAACTTTTCTGTAGGATGCTGGTTCTCATAAAAAAAATAAAATGAATAAACTGCATGTTCATGAATAACAACCAGCCTATAAAGTATAGGCAGATCTTGCAATCATTATACGGGATGGCTTTACATCTGCTAAATCACATTGAAATATCCATGTTCACCAGTACATCGCTTTAGATAAATTTTATCTAATGTCATCCCATCAAAATCATCAAGAAGTACGATGGGAATGTATCTAACCTTTTTCAGGTGCTAGCAATAGGCTTCTATCTTTGACATAGGGAATATCAACTAGCAATCTTTTAATTATATTTGTCCTTAATGAAGGTTATTAGCAATTGATTTGATTAAGTGCGGTTTTAATGACTCATAATTCAATATTCTCTAGTATTATATACTTAGTAATCTTATAATAAATGTCATAATTTTATTTTATCACATTTATTAAATAATCATTTTGATAAACCACATTTGAGATGATTATCACATGTGAGATTATGATTGTCACATTAGGGATTATGAGGATACTTTTGAGAAATTTATTCGTTGTAATTGATTTATTGACTCAATATCTCTAGTGATGAAGACTATGGTAAGGGAAAGAATGGATCTAACAAGTGTGGTACCTTCTCCATGCAATCAAGATTAAAGCATGATCCATTTATAAATACCCTTGTCCTTTCAAATTTAAATCATGTTATTATTTGGAGTTAGTCATCAAAAGGGATTTAATGTTCTAATCCTTACATAATTGTCTTTTCTTTTTACAGGAAAATGAGATACAATGAAAAATGAGGAAAGCAAAGAAGATACAAAAAAGCAAACAAAGGAAAACGAAAGTGAACAAGGTACAAGGTACAAACGAAGGAAAGTGAAAGGACAATGAAGGAGAGCAAGGAAATTGAAGGTGAAATGAAGGAAAATGAAAGGAGGAAAACCAAAGATAATGTCTTGGGAGGATTAAAGTGTTTTTTAGCACTTTAGTGTTTGTTTAAACACTTTTTTATGAAATTGTCATCTTTTCATTCTTAGGACATTAATTTTCATTTGGGTTTAAAAAGAACACTTTGATTTTTCATTCGCAAAGGGTTAAAATTCAAACTTAGACATCTACTAGATTTCAATTTGGGCTAAAAGTGGACAAGCAATCTTCATGTTTCCTTTGGTGCTTAAAACGAATCAAATCATTGCTTTGAAGGATAAAATGAATGTGTTCCTTTATTGTTTTGTAATTATTTACACAAAGTAATATCATCAAAAGACATATGTGCTTCTCTTGTGCCTCACGACAATCTTAAGAATCAGAAGGCTTTTGGTGACATTAAGTTGCATAAATAATTTCCTATACACACTTCGATTTGGGTTTAAAATTGAACATCTTGTGCGAGTGTGAGTAGAGCATCATCATGTTTATTCTCTTTCCTTGAGTCGTCAAAGATTGATCGAGTTACAGATTTTGTCTTTGCTTGCTTTTGTTTATCCTAGAGGGCCCGCCTTGGGGAAAAAGTACTCACCCAAGGGAATGACTCAACCAGTAACACTCTAAAGCCAAGAGTATTTCCAGCTGGGATATAAATGTGGGTATTGGAGTAAATGCCAGTATCACGCAGTTGGCTCCGATGAGATGGATCCGAAAGGGGATTCTCGCCGTATGGGTCAATCTCCATGAACAAAAACTTTGAAATAGAACCCTTGTTTTGTAGTGACTAATTGATCCATTGAGCGAGTTTATCAAAGTGGTGCATTGGAACTTAGATTCCAAGAAGTTACTTGCCATGTCCGATCTTGGATAAAGTATAGAGGTTAAGACTTCATTCTTAACATACCTTTATACTCTTTCCTTGGTTGGATGTAAAATCATCTCTTCTACAAAGGGCATGAATCAAGCCCACCAAGAAAAATGTACCAATTGAGCTATGATGTCATATTGCTTGTGGTTTGAAAACACAGTGCTTTAATTGAAAACATTGGAAAACCAACATTCAACGAATCATCAAAATTGCAAACCCTTTAGGAGAAGCAAATATCCTTGAACAAATTCACATGTTATTGCTTTCCCTTGGGATTTGTATCCTTAGAGGCATCTAAGCATTTGGATTTCATCTCAATGTGCTCCTACTAAGGTCAAAATTAGGTAACTCTTGCCTCAAATTTCCTTGGTTTCCGCATAATACACTTTGTGGGATAAGGGGAAAGTTGAGACATTAGACATCTACATTCAAAATATAATAAAAAGTGTGTTTGTGGTAAAAAAAGGAATCCATTAAGCAAAGATTAAATCAATTGGACCCCACACAAAGTGCTTGACATCTTTTGGTCGTATGGTTTTCATGCAAACATTGGTCTTTTGATTTTGAGTTACTCTTAGAGAAAGGCCTATTCTTCACTATCTTGGTCTTGAAAACAAGTCCTTCCTAGGTTCATTTAGGATCAGATCAAACACTTCATCCATCCAAACATTTATCATCTTCATACCACCAAAAAACTTTAGATCTTTCGAAACATCATTCTAGACTTGGGTAAATCATCAAAATAAAAAATCACCTTGTTTAGTTAGGTGTATGGGAATGCATCCTTTCTCATACATTTAATTGAATTAGCAATCCTTTGAACAAATTCATCCTAAGATCACATCTAACATCTTAGGGTTTATGAGTTCATTATCTAAACAAACCAATCAAAATCAAGCCCTAAGTCTAGCATTGATCCAAAGTTCCTAAATGTTCATCACTCATATCATTTCCCCTTTTCATCCTTCATCTTGTCATTGGTCTTAGGAACCTTAGAGGTCACTTTTTTGCAAAAAGGTCAAAACACAAGAGGAACATGGAATATAAACTTGATCCATACGTCATGAGTAATCCAAATCAATTGAACTTTCAAAACCTTACAACACCGATTGATTATCAACACTCACACTTATACAATCCATACATGGGATCATTACCTTCTACAAATGTTAATGGCACAACAAGTGTGAGTATGCCCAAATAAAAAATCAGAACACATTTCCTGATGGTAGATCTAAGTCAAATCCTACAAATCCACCAACCGAACAATCAATGCATGAGCCTTCAAACGAACAACATCATCCCACCAAATCCCTACATGCCAAACGAGAATGTACCAAGTACAAGTTTTTGAAACATGAATCTGGAAAAATTTGGGATAAATATGGTTGCAAATCATACGAATATTGCTCAAAATCCAAACAAGATGTTAACGACTCCAAGTCAAGGCAATGTGATGCCCAACATCAACAATGTTCAATTTCAACCTATCATGCCAAATCTTAGTGTCATCCCAAATCAGAACATTGTCCAAAATCAAACACAAGTACACACTCCAAATCTACTTAAACAAAATCCAAATAAACTATATCAAGGAAGTCAAGATCAAAATCAAGAAATTTTTTGGCTAGATCAAATTGCTACACTTACCAAAATAGTTGAGTCATTACGCCAAGGGAAATCTCCACCACCATTACCCATATCATTTGATGGTTTAGGGCTTCCCCCTTTACCTAGCACCAATCACTCCATCCAAATCAATCCACCTAACACCAATCAAGTCATCACATCAAAACCTTTGAATAAACCATCAACATTGTACCAACAGATGGTATCTAATCAAATGACAACATCAATCAGGACAAATCAAAATATGGTCTCCCAAGGGCCTATCACCTCGGTCATTCCAACCACCCCTATCACACCTATCATATCTCAACCCCTCACTACCATGATTGCTCCAAGTATATCTCAACTACTTGTCACTACATCCAACACAATTCCAAATCCACCACCACTACCACTAAAACCAAACACAGCAAGGCAATATAACATTGTGCTAAAAGCTCGCCAGGCCTACGAAAGGTCCATCCAAAAATATCTAGCTGCATAACAAGCAAGACAAGCTCAACAAGTGCAACAAGCCTCTTAAGCTGCCCAACAAATGCAAGCACAAACACAAAAAATGACAACTGTTGAGAACAAGGATCAAGATCAATCCATCCTTGAGCACCTTGAAGCTGTGTCTACTTCATCCAATGATCAAATCAAGATATGTCAAGAGTCACTTTTCAATCATCATCAAAATCCACCAACAATATCCAACAATGATCCAATTCAAGAAACGTCAACATCATTTGACCCTATGGTTAAAAAAATTGGAAATCCGTCCACCTCAATTGTTGAAAACAATGATCAAGATCTCTCCATCAATGAGCACCTTGAAGATGTTTTCACTCCATTTGATGATCAACTCACCATACATCAAGAGCCACTTTTTAGTGATCTATTTCAAGGAGTGTTAGGATTATTTGATCCTATTGACATAATGCACGATCCATTGACCAATGATCATATTGAAAATGTCTCTACATCATCTTATGAGTTAGAGGACATATCTCAAGAATTTATTCCAAAGCAAGATCAACATCTTCCACTAAGGTCTAGCAATGGTCCTTTCCAAGACATGTTGACCCCCTTTGACCTCATGGTTATAGATACTGAAGGAACCCTAAACTTGACACTTGAGGATATTGAACCATTTACCATGTCTAATAATGACATCAAAGAACCCTTTGTAAGCTATCCATCCTCTGAAACTGACCCATGTCAAGAACTTGATCCAAAGCATGTTGAAAGCAACTCTGAAATCATTCAAGATCAAGAATTTGTATCTTCAAAATACTACACTAATCTAATGGACACTCTCCTATCTATGCAAGATGATCATATCCATGTATCACATACTCCTCCATCTACCCATGAGATGCTTTCTATAGATGGACACGTAGATGGTCTTCCTTCAGAACATGATTCCTTTGCTCCTGACATTATTACACGAAAAGAGAAGGTTATCAATTCCTATGGTCAAACAGAGTTGTCAACATCAGGATCAGATATATCCCAAATTCAGACTAAGGACATCAGGTATGTGGATATCCAATAGTATCCACTCAAGGAAACAAGTAAGATAGAACAGGATATTCTAGAGTTATCAGAGCAACAAATGGAAATAACGTCACCTACAGTGGTCATTTATCAGAGAATTCATTTTAAGCAAAAGCTCTCGAAACAAGCAGAATCAAAGCATGAAGGCAATATTACCACCATACTGGGGGAAACTTCGTCTCAAGAAAGTGTCAACATAGGGAGCACAAAGAATCCTTATTATGAAACTAGTGTCAATACTACAACCAACCATGTCATGAATCTTCATCCACCCATCACCCCATCCATGAATTGGGACGAACGTCAAAAGAAATATTTGAATCAAAGTATGAAGAACATTATCAAAGCAAAAGAAGTTGAGAAGCATAATGGAAAAATAAAATACAAATGGATACCAAAGAATACCAAGAAAGATCATCCCTATCAAACTCCATCAGTCAAAGAAATTGTGAGGCAAAATAAAAATGGGAAAAGTATCCATCAAAGATATCCACAAAAGCAAAAGAAATCTTTTCAAGCAACGTATAAAGTGTATCAAGCAGTTGGTCCTAATTCCATGCACACTTTCGTATCCACCCATCATTGCTCATCTTCCCAAGTTTGGGGAGTCAAAGATTCCAAACTGTCAACCAATCCACCTCTTATCCCTAAACATACTCCATCCATGCCTCCACGCATAATATCCAATTCTTACATTGACTATGTATTGGCAACGACCCTTCATCATAAGGATTCTGAAGGCACTCTATTGCAATGTGTGCACAAAGACAAAGTTAACCCTGGTATCAATAAAGCAGATCAAGAATCCCAAGAGTTGCATTCAAGTGCACGTATCTTAGAAAAGCAACTCCTTTAGATAGGATATCGATGGCACATTATGATAGGGGCATCTACATCAGCAACACCTTGTGATTCAGCATGAGCTTAAAATCTTTCAGAAAAATAAAAAAAATAAAAAAATATGAAAATCCAAAAAAATTGGAAAAAGGATTGAAAACAATAAAGAAAAAAATCATCCTCTAGTGAAAACCACTTCAGTGGTGCTTTGGGCATGACCATGACGAAAACCTAGCAAATAGGCATCATATGTAGAATCGAGCATCTACGTGCGCCAGTTCAAGTGAAAGCATCTCATCCCATCCGTAATAAATCGAGCATTCCATTCATCCATAAACCATTGATCCAATCAATTTTCTCACATTTGCATCCATCATCCTTGATCTTGATGAAACTTTGGTGCACACTTTACACTTGCTTATGGTAAACATCTTGACATGGGTCATTTTCATTGATCCTATCCTATGTAGCATTATCTGAGCCATGAAGCATTATCTTTGAATGAGCGTTCATTATCCAAACACCTTATCTTATTACAAGATAATCCATATCCATCCATCCATACACTTATCCAGGCATCCATCCACAACATTCCATACATTGCTAGACACTAGGGGCAGATATTTACATCCTGCTTTGAGAATAAATCTTCATCTATATCCTTTGCCTTATATGGTGATCCGAACATTGGAAAACGTAAAATCAAATTGGTCAAACCACCTGTGATCAAAATTCCAAATCACTAGCCCATGGCATGTTTTGATGAGAAGACATTCCTTATCAATCTTCATCTTTCATCGAACATCAGTCGATATCAGTTGCATCTAATTTGCACGTCAAACATCATATCAATCATTCAAACATCTTTTGTTTCAGACCAAGCTTTGACAATACTGATCAATGGAATCCAATCAATCCATCATCATCTTGGGGATATCTTTCCCAAATCCTTGTGTTGCTTAACACTATCCTTGCATTGTTGTGTATCCTCGACAATGTTATCATCATCAAATCCTGATCAATCAATCATTGCATTGTTGTGCATCCTCAACAATTGTCATCATCATCAATCCATCAATTTGATCAATCAACCTTAGCTTGGTTTTTAGCAAAATCCCAAAAAAGAGCACTGATATCATCACACATCCTTATCCAAATCATCAAAATCATGCAAAAATCCAAAAACATCAGAAAATAAAAAATATCCAAAAATATCCAAAACATCAAAAAATCCAAAAACATCCAAAACTTCAAAAACACTCAAAAAATTCAGAAACATTGGAAATCCGAACTATGTCATCTCTGAGCTTAAATGTAGGCAAGGCTAATCTTTGATCAGCCCCAAGACATCAAAATCCAAAAACATTCAAAAAACATCAAAATCCAAAAACATTCGAAAAACATCAAAATCCAAAAACATTGATAAAATCTTAGAAAATCCAAAAACATCACAAAAATAAAAAATCAAAACATTTGAAAAATACAAAATCCAAAAATAGCCTCAAAACATTTTGAAATATCAAAAACATCCAAATATTTAAAAAAAATCATCTGTCTCATCTCGCTTGCACCCGCAATAATCAATCATCCATAATAAACTGATCATCACATTCATCCTTTGGCAACACAAACATAAACAATCATAGCAGTTAGCAAAATCAATCTTCAATCGTAAAATAAAAATTGAAACAACAAACCTTTAAAACAAAATCAAACTCTTGAGCAATCACAAACATGTCAATCAACCTTATATCAAGAACCTAACAATACATTTTTCAAACCATCATCATCCTATACAATGCATGTCCTAGGATATATCGTTCCAACAATGGGCATCATTTTGGATATCACTTGGATTCTTATCCTATCAAAACAAATCCCTTTGGCTGAAGGTATGAAGAACATTGGCTTGTTTGCGCACTTGATATTTTCTTTTGATTTATCTAATTGCGCTCATTCCAAGGACCTCTCGATGATATCCGAACGAAGGATTTAGAGAGATAGTAATGGGGCAACAATCATTATCGTTTGTCTGCTATGCTTGTTGGACATTCTTGTAAAATAACTTGGTGAATACTTGCTTTGTTAGGTAAGTCCTAGCAAGGTTTCTGTATGTCAAGTATGAACAAGAATACTCCTATCTGTTTTTCGAGTCAAAGTCCATCGCACTAGGTACAACGCCATCCTAGTTCTTTATACCTTGATGCATCGTATCTACATGTGTAATCAAACATAAGGTAAGTATCCCTTTTAAAATCCCAATTCTTGGTAAGAAAATCATCCAATTTTCATCATCATTTATCATCATCATCATCATCATCATCTCTAATAAAGTCTCGTCAGATCATGGACTTGTGGGATCCTCTTGTCATCATTTCATTTCCGCACTAACATCATCATCACCAATGCATCCATCATACATCCATCCTGCATCCACAAAAATATTAGCATACCACATCTCATTCATATGATACATAATAGGAAACATCAATCATTTCACGTGCATTTGCATAATCACAACATATCATCATAATAATATAGATTTGTTAATCCAAGCATCTGCATAAATCATCCATTGCATAATAATAGCATATCACGTCATCAATCTCATCCATCTCATTTGCATCATCATCCATGACCATCCATTTTGAACCTCTTTATCATGAGATCGACCCTCAAATTGAATCTTTTCACTCGATCTCTCGAGGGGGCAATGTACCAGTGTACTTTCAGTTGGGGCATCTAAAAAATCAATTTTTTTTTGAATTTTGATCGCGGCAAGTTTATTCTTTGAACCAACACAACAAGTACATTGCTTCAAAGAGGGGAAAAATGTAGACACGTGAAATTGACATCATGCATTCAAATAGGTCATATTCATCCATTTGGAAAATAAATCAAGTTTATTTATCAATCTCCTAAAGTCATTGAAGTTTAAATCAAATAAATCAACTTGATCCCATCACCCACCTTTTAATTAAATAAATCAAGCCTTTTATTTAATTAAATCCCAAATGATCTTCCATCCTTCTTGATTTAAATAAATCAAATATTCAAGTCAAAGAGGTCAAACATCCTAATCATCATTAATTTAATCTAACCATGATTAAATGCTAATCTTACCCACTTGCAAATAAATCAATTTATTAATTTATTAAAATCATCATTTTCACTCAACATGGCATTTATGGGGAATATTCCCTCAAGTTTGAAAAATATGACAAGTTGATTTGTCCCTCCAACATTGCATTTATTTCTCATTTTCATGTCCCCCTCTCAAAATTTATTGCCCAAATTTGAATTTGAAACTCCCTCTCATGGGCACACTTCCCAAATCTTGCACATCCCTTGGCCTATCACCACTTGACAAGTGGCCTCTTCTCATTGGTGGATCTTTAGTCCCACATTCATCCATTTGGCCAATCTCTCATCAAGATAATCTATAAATGAAGGCTTCATTCTTGATCAAATCCTCCACAAAATCTTTATGCAAGGTCATTCTCTTCAAGAGAACTGATTTTTCCCATCTTATCATCATCATATAACTTATCCATCAAGGATTGGGAAAGGGCTATTTTCAACAATAGCGCCAATCCACTATGAAATGAAGTTTTTATTATGTTTATATGCTTGCATTTCATTATCTTTGTTTTATCTAGTTTTCATATTTTATCATAGTCAAGTATTTCATAGGGATGTTAAATCTAATGTTTTTCAAAGGACTAACATGATGATATTATGTTAAGATTGTTAACCATTTGGAGATTTGATGTCCACAAGAACAATGGTGTTTTATATTTGATCTTCTCAGTTGTTGTTTGGGTCAAAATTCCCTCTAAGAGTTTGTGTTTTTTGGTAGATGCTCTTTCATCAATTGGTATCAAATCTAGCTAATTCTAAGGATTTGTTGAATTGATAATTTGCTGAAATTGGTTTGTTGAGTTGTTGAGTTTGGTTGTAGGTGCTTGATCCATCTAAACTGTAGAGAGAGAGTTTGGTGGTTGTGTGTTTGTGAGTTTGTGTAGGTTAAGAGAGAGCCTAGTTGTTGGTTGCCAAGAGACTAGGTAGAGGAAAAGTGGAAAGACCTAGGTGGGGCAAAGAAGTTTGCTAAGTTTGTGTGGTGAGGAAGTAAAGAATATGGATACTTGACTAAAGAAGCACTTGATTTTGTAGCCTGAAGAGTACTCCATTGATGGGAGTAGATGAGTATATGAAAAGGTGATTGGTCAGAGAGGGTCAATGATGAACTATGGAAAAAAAGGAAAGATTGCTTGTAAAAAAGCAATGTGGAAGAACAATCTTGTGTCCTTTGGTAAAGAAAGAGTTGGTGGAAAGTTGTGATTGGTAGGTAAGTCTTGTGTCCTTTTGAAAGAGAAGATGATTGTGAACCTGATAAATAAAAAAGAGAGAAAGGAAAAAGGCAAGAGAAGACAAGTGAAGGCACTGATGAAGACAAAGCGGAAGAAAAGGTTGGAACCAAGGAAAATGAAGATTCAAGAGGAAGAAAGAAGAAGTAGTCCAAGAAAAATTTAAAGTTGATATGTAGGTGAAAGAGCAAGCATGGTTGATACAACATGTTTCTAAGGGACTTGGAAAGTTTTTGTAGGATGGTTGTATGGTGTAGGTGCACCTTGTTCACTAAATGCCTCCAAAAGGAAAATTTGTAAAATTTCAATTTCCAAATGTTAAAAAAATTGGAGAGGTCATGTGAAGGTAATTTTAAATGTAATTGAGTCATCAATAGGTCTCTAGGTCATCAAAATAATAGAAAATGCAAAACTTGCAAAATTTGCAAAGTTGTCAATTATGTAAAAATGCAAAAAAACAAGAAAAGCAAAGAATATGAAGAGTCAAGTAGGAAAATAGAATGTTTAGTCAATTTGGGAAGATGAAAATCATTCAAAAAGGAATTTTACATAATTTTCAAGCAGAGGGGAAAGTTGGAATATGAATAAAATCATTTAGAAACCCCATTGCATTCTTAAAACTTTGCATTTCCAAAATTTCAGACTGGTAAAACATGTTTGCAGGTTGTTGTATGAATTTGTACAGACCTATTTTAAAGGCTTAGTCATTGGGATTGATGAACCTATGAGTCTATATCATTTTTCAATTTTTTTGGTTGAATTTCATGAAGAAATGAGTAAGTTATTGCAAGTTTACTGAAATCGGTCCAAACCTTGATCTAGCGTAACTAGTGTGTTTAAAAATTGTGTTTCTCAATATTTAACTATTGAAAAATCCTATAAATTTGGAATAAGGTAGTTTGATATGTATTTTAGGTGATCTCAAGGTTTTAGAGTTTGAACAAATAGCCTTGGGTAGATTTAATGATGCCCTAGGTCTGTAAATTGTGAAAAATATGAATTTCCTTCACAAAATGGTTGGCTCAAAGTTATAAACTATTGGATATGCATTCAAGGAGGCTAGTAAATGGTTTATTTTGTGTGTTTAGAGCTATTCTAACATGATTGAAGCATTTCCAAGGTGTAAAGAGGTTTTTAAAGGGTATTTCCAATAAACCCTTGGTTGTTTGATGCAAAAGTATGCTAGAATGAGGATTTCATGATTTGCTACTAAAATTAATGATTTTTTTGAAGCTAATAATGGATTTGGTGATTTTTGGATATGAAATATTTTTTGTTTTTGTCAAGAGTGGTTTTGGAGTTGTTTGTAAGGTAGTTACTTTGATAAATAGGCCTATTTGGAGCCTAAAACTGTGGGACAGTCAAGTTTGATGTATTACCTTCCAAAACAAGTTTATTTGATCTTATGATATGTTTAAATAGATCAAATTGGGTGCTTGAATATTCCTATAGTTTCTGGATTTTCAATGTGGATTGGTTGGTATACCCATTTTAGCCATGTTCCTAAACTACTAGGGTTTGAGTCTTGGATGCAAGAATTTATAAATATGATAAAATATTTTTATGTGGTAGAGTACTTGTCATTTTTTTTTATCAAAGTAAAGATGGTTAAATGTGTTTCAAGGTCTGATAAGAGTTAGAAGTAAGATTTGGTGGTTGTTTTCCTTTTTTTTCTATGGAAACACGTTGAAACATGGTGAGTAGTAGATGGTTTGGTTAGTTTAGTGTTTCTAATGGTGATTTTGATTTGGTTCAATCATTTTGATGAAGTTTAAGATGTATTTGAATTTGATAAAGGTTTGGAATGTTGATGTGGAGAGTTGGCTTGTTCGTAGCCTTGAAGTTTCAAGTGAAATTGTATGGAATTTTGATGAAAATTTAAGTGGAACAATGGTGTTTTATATTTGATCTTCTCAGTTGTTGCTTGGGTTGGAAGTATCCCTGAGAGTTTTTGGTTTTTAGTATATTCTCTTGCATCATTTCTAGTTGGTACATACAACAAGTTAAAGATGAATTTTGTACTGTGCAAGATCTTACAAAAGCATGATCCAAAAAATTATTATGAGGTAGAGTTATTGAGGGAGATTCATGTTTCACATGTTTTAAACATTGTTGATTTAATAGAATATCATGAATAAGATAAGGAGAATGAATTGATAGAGGCACAATAGAACATTCTGGCACCTACTTCAGAGAAGCAAGAGATAGAAGAAATTTTGGATAGTTGTGTGGCAAGAAGCACAAGAGATAGGAAATATGTAGAATAGTTTGCGAAATGGAGAGGAAGGCCAGTTGAAGATTCACCATGGTTTTTGAGACTGAAGTTAACTATTTTGGTTTCCCTCTAACCCCTGAGAAGTGATAGGGCCACTTTTTAAAATTACCTCGGGTGTTTGATGCAGGAGCATCTAGGGTGTAAGATAAATATTACATCAACCAAAAAAATATGGTTCCTTTTGAATAAGGGCTAAATTTGGCAGCTTACTATTTTTAGCAAGTCTATATGTAGTGTAGAAAATTGTACCCCTTTCTAGGACAAAGTACAATTTGACACTTGTTTGGACCTATTTTAGTGAAATAAAATTTTATGCATTTTGAAATCCCATTAAAAGAGGCACCTAATACCTTTTATTATGCATCCTAAGGCTTGTTTTGTTTAATTCCTGACACCACAACCTACATTGAACAAATGCTAGGGATTAAATCAATGCCTTACAATTCTAGAAGTCTTGATGATTTAGGTTAGGACTCATTCATGCATGGGTGAATGGGTCCTCATTAAGTTCCATAAACTAAGCTTTTGATATGTTTTGGGCAGCATTTCAAGGTTTCAAATTCAAATTTCACATGTTGGCTTTTGGGTTGGAAAATTAGGATGGAACCTTATAAATCTAAGTTTCACATTCATTTTTTACTAGTGAAAAATAGAGTTTCACATGAGAGCACAAAGCATTTTCATTCAGGAGTAAAGAGCAAGGAAAAGTGAAGTCTTGGAGAAACATTCTATTGTTTTTACAGGTCCTTAAGCTCATTTTTTCATCAAAGATCAAGCATTATTGAAGAATTGATGATGGATTCCTATGGAGAATGGATTCTAGGTTTTAGAAGAAGCACTATAAGATTCAACCTAACATAATGACTCGTTTCCTAAGTAATTCCATCTTCTATGATCATTCTATTTTTATCCTAAAGAGAGATATAATCATATTTGTAACTTATCAAGGGGATTTGAGGTCTCCTAAAGTAGGCCTTCATCATTGTTTAGGTTCATTTAGGATCCTATTCTAACACAATTTAGTAGGGTTTCTTGGCATAATTAGAAATATTAATCTTAGACACACTTAAGGTTAGGATCACACACACATTTCATGTTTCAAATTTATTTCTCTCATCAAGGTTTAGTTGCAAAATTTGGGGTTTGATCAAGGAAAACCCCTATCCAACAACAAAAAAACAATTTTGTTTCATAGAATTTTGATAGATCTAGATTTAAGAGTGAAAAAATAAAGTTTGATGGAAGGATTGGAGGTCTCAAGATTCAATCATAGATTCAGATTTTTCCAGAAAATCCTACTAGGACCCATTTACCCAAGTGCAAATGAGTCCCTATTAGGGTTACAAAAATAACTTTTAACAGGTGCACAACATTTATTACCTTTATAGTTTGTAGAAATTTTGTTGGTTCCTTTTGTTTTATGTTAAATTTCCTAAATGCACTAGATCACAATTTGGAGTTGTTTTTCTATTTTTAATCTTTCTCTCCAAAGTGTCATTTGACCTAGACCCCCGTCCTAGCAAAAAGGAGAAATTTGTAGATTCACATTTTGACTTGACTCACCTTGCGGTTGATTATCATTTCATTGTGTGGATCTCATTTTCTAATGAATTCAGAAAAGATAGGACCCACTTTTACCCTCTTTGGATCAACTTCTCCATTTTGGGAAACCCTTGGGACACCCTTATTTTTAATCATTTCATTTTGGTGGTACCTGAATATGTCTTGATTGGAACATGACACAATCATAGTAGAAAGGTCTCACTATGTAATCATGTATCCCTAAAACAAATCGGTCATGCTACTACCTGACTAGCTTGTGTCTATCATCTCTCCACTGTGGTATCTTGAGATATGGTCTCCATGAGATATCACCCTCATCTAACCAATCAAATCGAACCCACCAATGAAGTAAATTTAACTCATGCCATGCCTACCTCAATGAATAATTGTAGGCCTATGGGTTACTCAATGCTACTATGGTATGAAATCCAGTGGGTCTAGTGCACATGATATGCTCAAAGCACTGAACCTATAAAATTCCACAGTGCACTATACTGTGTAGCTCTTGGTATAAAAACTATCCTAGATCATAGTATAAATGAGCCAACATACTATGACCCCCCACTCATAGATGGTCCTATACTTGTCCATGTATCAAATAATGTGAACTAGTCTACCAACTATGTGGGTGCCTCATTCGACTAGTACTAGTGTAAGTTCTTTAGAGATGATCATGATCCGCCAAAGTAATGGTGTCCATGCATGTAGTATCCATCTAAGCTCAATGTGAGGACCAATAGTCAACCAATGAATTTTCCATTGTAAACAACATAGAATTTCATCCCACATCTCCTCATATGACTGCTCATCTACAAAATGTAGCTTTCCTTGGATAGATCAGGATAAGGTTGATGTCCTCAAGGGTAATGGTCATCTCACCCATAGGAAGGTGAGAGGTACACATATCTATGTACCACCTCTCTACTAGTGCCATCAACATAGTAGCATGATACCCCATAGGTGGCATGAGCTATACCTAGAATAATCTTTTCCTATAAAATTATAATCTCCTCCTCATAAATCCGTGTGATAGGCTCTCAAAGGAAATAGAATTGTGTCTCTCTGAGATGCTTTCAAGCTCAAGGAGGAACCTAAAATAACAAAATACATAAAATTAATCATAAAATTTTAAATCAAATAACACTAAAGTTTCTCTAGAATTCTTTATGACCAACTTGGACATATTGGCCACTTTTTGATGGAAGTTCCTAGAAACTTTATCCATCTATGGACACTTTGTGCCAAAGTACACTACTTTTCACTAGCAATAGATGCTTTGTGAAAATATTTTCTAGGGTCCTAAAAGTTCTACAAAGAAAGATACAAAAGTAATTTAAATGCATGAAAATGAGGAAAAAGTAGAATAGTATCCACTCATTGTGTGCTAGAGTGTGCCTTGTGCCATCTTGTTGCAAATGACATCCAATTTGGGAGGCTTGTAAGCTGATATGCTCAACATCCTAGATCACTCTATACCAAGGTAATTTGTGAAAAAGTAAATGTCAAATGATAGTAAAAAGTTTCATTTTCATTTATATATACTAAACCCTAGTAAATAAAGCTTATTTCATTTTGAGGGCATTTTATTCAAATTAGCATACTAGGGGCTAGAGGAATTTTTTTGATGTCGTTTGTTGTGTTGAATTTGTAATTCTACTCTCGATCTCATCAAATGCCTATCACTATGTGGTATGGTACTTATAAATACCCTATGATATGAATCATGTAATTCGATGTGGTTTCATGGCTACCTTGATTCCACCTACGTAAAGCAACAAAAATTAGGGGGCATACATATATCCTCGAATTCAATTCTCTGTAGAAGTTTGATAAAAAGGATTTTTGAACTAGAATGAATTTGTATTGTAGGATGTGGTTCCTATCATTGTGGCTTTGTAGATGACTATAGTGTGGGCTTCATTCTCCCTACTTGCAAGTATATCCATATGCGTATCCTTTTTATAAAATTTATTAATTTGAATTCCTTTAGCTTGCATATGCTTGTAGTGTCATATGGCCACTAAAGTTGGGTCGAAATGTAGTGTATTTTACCCCTTTCTAGGAGAAAGTACAATTTCACACTTGTTTGGGTCTATTTTAGTGACCTTATATTTTATGCATTTTAAATTCTCATTAGTAGGCCCCTATTACCCTTTGTTATGCATCCCAAGGCCCATTTTATTTCATTCTTGAAACCATAGCTTGCAATAAATAAATGTTAGGGATAAAATTAATGCCCCAACATTCTAGGAGTCTTGATGATTTAGGTCAGGACTCATTCACCCATGGGCGAATGGGTCCTTCTTAAGTGCCCTAAACTTAACTTTTGATATGTTTTTGGCAGAATTTCAAGGTTTCAAATTCAAATTTCACATGTTGAATTTTAGTATTTGATAATTGAAAAAATTGGAAGCAAGTCTATAAATGTAAGTTTCACATTCATTTTTCACTAGCAAAAAAAAGAGTTTCACATGAGAGCACAAAGAATTTTCATTCAGGAGCAAGGAGCAAGGAAAAGTGAATTATTGGAGTAGTATTCTATTGTTTTGTAGGTCTTCAAGCTCATTTTGTCACCAAAGATGAGGTATTATTGAAGAATTGATAATGGATGCCCATGGAGAATCATGATGGATCTTAGGTTTTGGGAGAAGCACTATGAGATTCAACCAAACCTAATGAATTATTTCATAAGTGATTCCATCTTCAATGGTCATTCTATTTTCATCCTAAAGAGAGGTATAATAAAATTTGTGACTTATTAAGGGGATTTGAGGTATCCTAAAGTAGGTATTCATCATATTTTATGTTCATTTAGGATCCTATTATAAAACACTTGAGTAGGGTTTGTAGGGATCATTAGGAATCTTAATCTTAGACACACTTAAGGTTAGGATCACACACACATTTCATGTTTCAGATTTCTTTTTATCATCAAGGTTTAATTACCAAACTTAGGGTTTGATTAAGGAAAACCCCTATTCACCAATAAATAAACAATTATTTTTTATAAAAAATTGGAAAATCCAAATTTGGGAGCAAAATTTTGAAGTTATAAGGAAGGATTGTAGGTCTCAGGCTTCAATCTTAGATTCAAAGTTTTCCAAAAAAGCCTGATATGACCCATTCACCCTAGGGAAAATGAGCCTCTATAAGGGTTAGAAAAATTAAATTTTTTTGATAGGTGCATAACATTTATTACCTTCATATTTTCTAGAAAGTTTGTTGGTTCCTTCTGTTTTATGTTAAATCTCCTAAATGCACTTTGTAGATCACAATTTGGAGTAGTTTTTCTAGTTTTAAGCTTTCTCCCCAAAGTGTTGTTTGACCTTTGACCTCTATCCTAGCAAAAAAGGGAAATTTATAGATTCACACTTTGACTTGACTCACCTTGAGGTTGATTGTCATTTCATTGTATGTATCTCATTTCCTAATGAGTTGAGGAAAGATAGGACCCCTTTTGTTTATGTTAATCCACTTTTCCATTTTAGGAAACCATTAGGACACCCCTATTTTTCATCATTTCACTATATTTATGCATGTATGGGCATGAAATATTACGTAGACCTCCAAAAAGGTAAATTGAAGCCAATGGAGAAGAAACAACTTCAATACCATTTGTCATTTGAGAGATATTAAAATTTAAATTTTTGAAAATATTGTTAAAATATTCGAAGTCAATTTTGAAGAACTTGAGGCTCTGGATGGGTTGGAAAATTGGTGAAAAATGAAAGTATTCTATCTTTAGGTACTACTTTTAATAGATGTTCCTTCTTGAGATCTTTCAAAAAATATATTATAATTTAAAATCTAATGGCTAGATAAAAATTTATGACCCCGTGAAGTACTGCAAAAATTAATTAAATTTTAAAATATCTTCTTAAGGAAGTTAGACTTTTCACAAGATTCTATGACAGTTACACCTTCCAAATAAAGGATGTGAATCAGAGATATAGAGGGGAGGGTAGAGTATCACAAATGGTGGCTCTGATTTGTATATTTTTAGATTTATGTAATCATAAAGCCAATCTTATGGCAATTGTAATGTTATAATTTCAATTTCATTTTAGTGATAATAAAAAATATTTTCTTCTTTCTTGTAGTTTTTTTGTATAATTATATTTTCTTGTTGTGAGTTTTTGATTGTAAGGGGAGTACCCTTCATTATAATTCCATTATGTAAAGGAGAAGATAATTTTTTTTAAGTCTAATAGCATCAGACATGAAGCTTCAATTATACCTTATACTGAATGCCTCAATGAAAAGAAGAAGATCAAAAGGTTAAGTCTGATAGCATCATACATTTGGCTTCGGTAATACTTTATATTGAATACCTAAAAGAAAGGAGGAAGATAAAAAGGGTTAATTTTTATGGCATTAGACTTTAGGCTTTGATAATACCTTATACCAGATGCCTCAACAAAAGGATGAAGATAAAAATGGTTAAGTCCAATGGCGTTGACAATTACGCTTAGGAAATACCTTATACCAAATAACACAACACAAAAAAAGATAAAAAAGGTTGTGTAATGGTGTTGAACATCGTGCTTTGGAAATACCTTATACCAAATGCCTCAACAAAAGGAAAAAGATGAAAATGGTTGAGTCTGATGGTCTCAAAAATAGGGCTTCAGTGTTAAGGCTTATTCCTTGACATGAAGCAAAGGAATAGGTAAGGTGAAACACTAAACCCTAACACTCAAAATGGTTTTGGTGTTCACAGATTCAGTCTTAAGGCTTATACCTTAATAGTTTGATAAGTGTGAAGTGTTTTTTGCCTTAGTCATTTTCATTTTTTGTTTGTATAAATGTTTTCAGTTTCAGGTGCACTCGTGCTCAAGGATGATTATTGGAAAGGTGTGTAATGAACCACATGGTTGCTACGCAACTTTCATCTCTCATATTCCTTTTGTGAGAAAGTTTAGGGCACGCGTTGACACATTGGGAATTTTCTTGGGAGCTATATTCATGAGCTAAGAAGCTTTCGCCTAGTTAACACATCACCTCATCACTATAGAAAGATTGCATCTCCTATGAAGTATTATGTTTTGGGAGTTTGTCAAAGCTGGCTGGCCTTCTTTTTTCTTTCTTGTTTTTTGGGGTGAATTGTTAAATCAATGCTTCAAGATGATGTGATTGGTCAACTAGACCTCTTTACAGGCTGTTATTTCTAGGATTTGATCATCCCGAGCCTCTATCTTTGCTAAATATCTAAAGGAAATTAATGCACCAGCTGATAATTAATGGGAAAAGATAATTGCAACCTAACCAAGGATCTACGATAAGATTGCAAGCTATAAAGTATAAACATCTAGCAGTAATTACTTTTTTGTTGAGGCAGTGCTTTCTTATTTTGGTAGCTATATAAGGAGAGTGACAATAAAATGAGGGGTTGGATTCCAAGTTATAGTTTCTTTTGATAAGAAAAGTTTCTTTAGTTTTCCTAGGGTTTTAGAATTATTTTTAGAAGCAAGTTGCAAAACTACTTTACTTTGGCATGTTATATCTATTAAGGTTTAAACTATTGTCAGATTGGCATCCAACCTCTATTTCAAAGTTCATTTGATATTTAAAAGCATGAACTATTGAGGAGAATTTGTTGAGACTGTGTATGTATGGAATTTTTCAAGCTTTCTTTCTTTATATTATCATTCTGAATGAAGCAGTGTATCCTACAAGATAGATCTAGATATTTTAAGTAGCATATTTCTATGTTGTATGCTTGAATGGTAGAGTATTAACTTAGGAAAATTAGACTATGTTATTGGACTTCTCTATTTTTCTAAAAGTTGTTATTTTATATTGCTATGTTGTATTAGGGGGAAGATTTCATGTGATTTCTCAAATATTGTTCTATTAATCATAAGAAATCTTTACGTTTCACTGAACCTTAATGAATACTACCTACAGAAAGATCTGAAAGTATGCAATGTGCTTGAAGTTAGCCTTTGTTGCTCATTATATTTCTAGTAATGAAGGGTTGTGGCTTTCTGTGTCTATTTATATCACTTATAGGGAAGATTTGGGTTTGAAAAGTTGTAAAAGCTTTGGTGCATCACCTTTTATGTTTTACATTTACATTTCCTTCTCCCCTTATCTCAAAACCCCAAAGAAAAGTTGGCTTTCTATAAAAATCCCAAAGTTATTCAGTGAGACACAATTTGTCATCCACTCGATGAATTTCCCATAAGATTGTTGATGAGGCACAAGCTTTGATGATCAATAGCTATTTTTCTCGCATGCCTGGTGGGATCGAAGTTTTCCAAATACCTTATTAGAAGTTAGAAATATTTCTTAAATTAGGCTAAGGAAACTAGAAGTTTCATGCCTAGAGTCCAAACAAGAGCATCTTCAAGAGGTCACTTCTAGTACTCTTAGTTACCTGCCTTGACACCTAGTAGGAGAAGACTTATAGGTTTTCTTTCACTTGTAAGGATAAACAGAGTAAGAAGTAAGAGAAAAGTAACTAGAGCTTCATCTACTCCACCCAGAGGCTTAAATTTCCAAATTTGAAATACTTATATATCTAATTCATAGAAATATTTTCTCTATGGCTCACATCCCTCCCCCTAATCCTAGGAACTTCGTAACATAGGATAGTGGTAGTTAGCTACAACCACCCACATCCCCAAATGTATGGCCTAGCATACCTGCTAATTCCCTCAAGGCTATTCCAAGATTCTCCTGAGAAGATTTCAAAACCCCTTTCAAACACCTTCAAGATATAGCGGAGGTATGTAGGGTACATAACATATCAGAGGAAAACATTGCATTGACGTTGCTGGCTACTTATTTTAAGGGAAAATCCCAAGATTGGTATCAATCTTTAACTTTGGTTTCTATCATCTCCTAGGACTAGCTTGGAGAACACTTGTTCGAACACTTCTTAGAGAAAGGAAATCACTTGTCATTGCTACAACAACTGATTACCATCAAGAGAGCTTTGGATGAGATCATGAGTGACTTTAACATCAAATTCCATAAGACCTATTAAAGGATCCTCACGACTGCTCGACCTTAGACTGTAATGGAATTCATGTTCTGTCTAAAGGATTTCAACCTGGATATGGTTGTCATGATAACGTCTATAGGAGGGGATATCTTGTCAATGCATACAAGGTGTTAGTGCACATGGAAAACAGTCTAATTGATCCTGGGAAACTCTTGCCACATTCCCCGATGCCAATTTTTGTAGAAATATTCAATGGTTCAAAATGAGAAGCCACTTCAAGCAGTCCCATGGCACAATTAATGTTGGTTGCCCCATAGTCTATGAGTGTGCATCCCACTACTCAAGCAAGCACGTAAGGATTTTTGACAATGGCGGTAGATATCAGCGGCATGAAGGATCTAATGTGGACTTTCACTAACAAGTTGGTCATTATCAAATGCCAACAAGTGATACCTACGAAGTAGATAATGCAAGCCTATGGTGGAGGAAAACTTTCTTATCGACAAAATTCATATCAAGGATTCTCCAAAGGAGGAGGTCAAAAGATGACATCTCCAAACTAGATAGTTCCAGTCACCATGCCATTACAGATAGTCAAGGATAGCTCAAGTAAAGAGATAGTCCCAGGCTAGAACAATTTGGAAAAAGATGAGAATGTTTGGTGCTTCTTGTGCAGCGATAGTCATATGCCCCGAAATTTACCAAGGAAGAGTATATAGTAGATCGTAGCAAAACAAAAAAGAAAGGGAATGCTCCCGAATACGGATGAGTACAAATCATCTAAAATGGAAAATTCTTATTTCAAAGCACAAATGTAAGGGATGTCCCTAGAGCAGGAGCTAGGAATAGCGCTCGACCGAGCTCTATTCTCATGGCTAGAGGAGGAAAAGGTCGTGTTTTCATATGAAACTTCAATGGCTGGTCTTCCACAAGTGCAGTTGGATTACAACACAAGATCAAAAAGAAGGCTCATAGGAGAGTATGTACAACAAGCTTTGCCATGTCCTGTGCCATGTTAACCATTCCCACAAGAAAATCTAACTTCATTGCCCATCATTTGACCTTTTCCATAGCCACACAATACATCATCAACAAAGGCTAAGATGACTAAAACACCAAGCCCAGTCACACCGGAATGATTTCTTCTGAAATCTAGAGAAATACCATTGTTTAAGCCCAAAGCCCAGATAGTTTGGATGCTTAACGTGGTGGAGCAATTGAAGAAGGCACCCGCCAATGTATCATTGTGGGACATCATATCAATTCTCAAACAAAAAAAACTACTTCAAGAAGCATTAGAAGAAGAAGAACAAGGCCTATGGGTGGACGCAACTCGACCAGACAATCAAAGCAAAGATAATAGATCCATGTTGCCCCTCAAGCTCCAAAAGCAACAACTTATGCAAATGACATTGGCAACACAAAAGAGAAAGAGGTAAGCAGAATGAAGGACACACCTTTCTTTTTAACACTTATTATGGGATATAAACTGCTACATAATAATATGATTGATTCAAGAGATAACACCACTATTATGCCAAAACAAGTGGCAGATGATTTGAAGCTTAAGTATGAGCTCCTTGAAAAAGGAATTATGCAACTGGATGAGAAGAAGGTTTCGACCATTGGCTAGATAAAGGACTTGTCTCTAACACTTTTCTCTTTCCCAAGCCAAATAGTCACACAAGAAGTAGTAGTGATAGACATTCCACTAGTTTTCAAAATGTGTCTATCAAGAGATTTCACTACCAAGCTTGGTGAATAACTAGTGCCTGACTAGTCCCACGTAATATTGAGAACTAAGCACAAGGAAAAGATGAAGATCCTATATGAATCCTTGCATCCTGAACATATTATGGATGATGCAAACCTGTGCTTTAGTGATGCATATACTCATATCCCTCAGCAAGATAAATACTTTGTGGAAATGCTAGAAGAAGAAGAGGATGCAAGTGGGAAGATTCCTGAAGAAGAGGTGTTTCTCAACTAATTCATCAATTCTGATCCATTTGAAAACTTCCATACGGAAGGGCTAGGTACCTATGTAATTTTTGACGATGATCAAGTTTTTTTGAAAATGATCAAGGATCGAGATGAATCTGATGACTCATATGATTAGATCATTTATGGACCATATATTTTAGTGGCACTAAATACAAAGTCGGTTCTAGAGTAGGTGTCTAGTTAGTATCTCCAATAGGATCAAAGACCCACAGGTCCTACCATTGTTAGTTCTTATGCTCCAACAATGATACCAAATATGAAGCTCTGGCTCATGGTTTAATTCTAATGGAGCAGGTAGGCACAAGGAGGATACAAGCTTTTGGAGATTCAGAACTAGTGGTAAGCTAGATCCATGGACACGCAACTACAAATAATGCAAGGATGAAATATTACACATAGGATATAGGATCTCATTGAGAGTTTTGAAGCTTTCAACATACAAGTAATTCCATGGTCACAAAATAGTATTGCTAATTAGGTTGTTTCTATTGGTCCACGATTTGAACTAGTTTCCGACCCGACAAATAAAAGTGCAGTGAAAAGCATTGTTCGACCCTCAATTCTCAACAACGATCAAAATCAAAAAGTTTTAGGTGATGACATTCAAATAGATTATGAGTATCCACCACCAAAGATGGACTTTCCCAAAGATGCAAGGAATGGAAAACAAATATTTGCTGAATATTTAGTAAGTTCTGAGGAACTTGATGTTAGAAGCAACAAAAAATTGAAGGATGGAAGGGGAGACCCTTCCAAGGACAAGAAAAGGTTGAAGGATCTATGTTTCAAGTATGATCAAATAAGGTACGAACCAATCATACTTCAACATACTATTGATCTACCAAAAGGATCCAAGCTTACCCGATAGAAACAAAGGTTAGTCAACCTTAAGGTTGAAGCCTCGATGGCATAGGAGCTCACCAGATGGGTCAACTACAAGACCATATGTGTTTTCCATTGATGAAGTGAATTTTATGGACTATAACTAGATCAAGTATGTTCTCCCTGTTAGATAATTCCTCAAGATACAATTAGGTCTATGTGAAGGAGTTTGACCAATGTAGGATGAAATTTACAACTAAGTGGGGAAATTTTGCATATTCAAAGATACCATTCAAACTCTCTAAAGCTAATGCAACTTTTCAATGAGTAGTAAGCATTGCTTTAGAAGGGTTGATTCACCAAACTATCCTCATAGACCTAGGTGACTTGACAATCTTTTCTAGATAAAAAATTGATCATTTTAACCATCTAGAAAATGTTTTGCAGAAATACCAATAGTTTAGGATTTATTTAAATTTAGAAAAATGCATCTTCATAGTGCCTCAAAGAAAGCTTCTTGGCTTCCTAGTATCAAAGGAGGAAACAACCACAAAGCCCTAAAAGGGTCTAAACAACAAAGGGGATGCGATCTTTTCTGGGGAAGATTAATTCTATCAAATAGATTCATATCAAATGTTGTGACCACTGCACGACTAATTGCCCCATCAACAACCCTCTCTGAAACCCCAATGCTAGTTAACCTATTTTTTTTCAAATGCTTTCTACTCTACAAGAAAAGTGGCTGGCATAATATATTTCCTATGCTTACTTAGAAGAACGAGGGATGCAATGAAGAGCATCCTATTGCATTCCATTCAAGGACCCTAAAAGGTTTTCAAAGCAATTGTGTGGGGATACATCACCAAAAACAAAATTTTCAATTTTCTTAGAGAGATAATAGCCAAGTTTGGCCAGTTCAATTTTTTTTTATTTGACAATGCCCTAGTTGTTGTTTAATTAGGAACATTATATTTTACTATCAGATGTAGGATTTTCCTAAAGGGTTCATCAAGTTAGTACCCACAAGGGAATGGGTTAGCAAGATCAACCAACAAAAACCTAATTAGGTTAAACAAGTGTATTGGGCCAAAACGACAAAAGGATTGGCACAAATATCTATGACCTACTCTATGGGCAGACCAAATTACTCCCAATCTTATTTAAAGATCTCCCATTATGACTTGGTGTATGAAAAAGAGGTAGTGATACCCATTTCCATGGAAATTACTGCTTTACAACTACTAAAAACCATGAAGATTAAAAAAAATGGTGGAATGGAGGTACAACTAGAACAACCCCTCAAACTAGAGGAAGATAGAGAAAAAGGCTCTTGGAGCCATCATCAATTTCCAGTAGACGACCAAGAAAATGTTTGACAAAAGGACTTCTAACCCAAAATTCAAAGAAGGGAGCTTAGTGCTAAAGTATGAGGAACATACTACAAAACCAGGGTGACACATGAAATTTGAAACATTGTGGAAAGGACCTTTCCAAATCAACACATGCAAAGAAAATAATGTGTATGGACTTGAATATATGGAAGGAAACACTTTATATATACTTGGAAATGACATTTATCTAAATTTTTCCATTAAAATGTATAATTCTTCAAAAAAATTAACTGTTATGTACCATATGCAATTTTTTTTTAAATATCTCAAAAAATTTAGAATAAAACAATAGCTAAAAGAACACTAAAGGGACAGAACAACATTGTATTATATTATATTCAATGAGAATTTACATATAATGTATGGCCCGTGGCTCAAAATTAATCATGAAGCTCTCTCGAGTGAAGCCTCGAAGGAGTAATGAGTAAAAAGAAGCAAAATGGAGGCGGGTATGTGCAGGATCATGATGGGCCAAAAAGTGGCAATATGATGGGTATGTAGCGGACAACTATTTTCTTACCCAAAATTGATGAAACGAAAAGGGTTTTTAAATGAGATTCTCAGATTTCCACAAATATAAACTATGCTTTACTTTGAATTTAATAAGTAATTATTATTTATTTTCTATTCAAATTACAACTAAAGTCCTGATTGATAGGCTGATGAAAAACATATATAAATTTCAAACGGTATCACATTTTTTGAATCCAAATCATGTGTCACATTCTATGCTTCACATAGTATAGGATTAAAAAATGAAAAAATTAATTTCATGAAGTTTTGACCAAGCTAAGGTGGTCAGACATACAAGTCTTTATATTTTTTTTAAAAGTTGTAATAAAAAATTCATAATTAATTATTTAATTGGAAAAAATTACAAAAAATATGCATCACATCGACATGAGTCCTCTACTTATATGTAAAATATTATAAAAAAATATTATCATTTTATTGTGGTTAGGGTGGTCAGAATGACACCTACTTCTTATTTTTTCCAAAATTTAAGTACGCATTGAAATTTTAAATTTTCACCAAATATATATTTTAAAAAAAAAACAAAACCTAGTAGTTTAGAAACTAAATTCAATTTGCTACAAATTCTATTCTTACATATTTTTGAAAGAATATAGATAGCTTATTCAAATTTTTACGTCAAGTTGCCTAACTCTAATGTTTCTAATTTTTTTGCCACTTAAGGGCCTGTTTTTTTTTGCATGATGATCCTGCACATACCCAGACAATGAGCAAAAAAAAAAAAAATCAAGCCTCCAACTATTATAGTCAAAGGAAAGAGCTTTCCATCAGGTTATTCTTCTTCTTATTCTTATTCTTCTTCTTTTTCTTCTTCTTGTTCGGTGTTGTTATCTATCATAATGCGAAAGGAGGGTGAACAAATGAAACACGTGGGCCACACAATGTAGACATAGGGTCTACTCTTTGCAAGTCTGCACTAGAAAGTCGAAGTGCTTCCTCCAAGTGATCCTGAAAATCTGATGCATGCCATACTCCGAGAGAAGAAAAGTGGCTGCTAGCTGAGAAGAGCAACGGTGCATCTCAATGTCCATGGTGCAGAAATCAGTCAAGAAGGGTAGCCATGGTACATCTATTCCATATTCCATGTGCCTACGGAGGTCCATAGCACTCAGAATACCAATGCCAAGGATGGCCACTCTCACTATTTTGCTAAGACCCTCCATCAATGAAGTGTCAAATATCTTATGGCACAACTCAATTATCATAGGCTTGGACACATTTAGGTCTAGCAGTGAGGCCATGAACTAGGAAAGCACATTGCAGTTACTCCAAAGCTAGTTCTCGTCGGTAATGAAGTTTGCACAAACTACCCACTTGAACACTACCATGACAAGAGGGTCACATTTCTTCACTAGGAACTTGATTCAGTCATTGGTGACCTCTCCTGTGAAGCAGTGTTGTAGTCTCCATGGAAGGAGCCGAATAGGGGTACCAAGACCAGCAGACATTTTTGATAAAGTAACAAATTATGGCAGAGTTGGAATAAGCAGAAGGCTAGCTAAATTAAGAGACTATATGTTCAAATGAATGTTGCAAAAGGTGGTGTAGCTATATATAGAAAAGGTGAATAAAAAAACTCAACCAATAGAATGTCTATTTCAGGCAGGATGACAACAAGAAGTTTTTGGAAAGAACAGAGCAAGGTAGATGAATCATATAGAGGATCACATGGAATTCTTTGAGAAATAAATTTGGGTGTTGGGAGTAAATGCTCTCATTCACTGATTGTTCACATGTGTCCTTTTCCATCATCAGTGCTAGCTAGCTTACTAATGAGAAAAGGAATGGATTAATGTGCTAAAAGTTTGAAAAATTAACGGTCACATGTTTTCAAGGGTACCTTGTATCACCTCAGCAAGTTTCATATAACGAAAAGTACACTTTTCCATGCAATAAATTTATTTGTGAAAGAGGCAATGAGGAGAATGTACTAATTACATTCTTGTGGTATTCCTGACAATCCCAAGGGATACAAATCTTATGTTCACATATATTGCTTCGGTGTCAACATATGGACCACCAATAATGATGTAGTCTTAACTACATGCACGAGTAAGAGAATTAATTGCACTCAAAAGTAGTTTTCTCTAAAAAAGTAAAAGGAAAGTGGCTGAGCAAAGCTCTCTGCAACTTTCTCATACAATCATGGGGGAAGCATCTACCTTTGGTAGGAAAGTTGTGGTTTGAAATAGAAGGCTTGGTTATGCTGATGTTTTTGGGAACTGCTCACTCTTTAATGCCCTAGCACCAGATGAATGACTATTTAAGCATTGCAGAAAGGTCCAACCTGCTAAGAAAATTCAAAGAGAGGTGGTGCAAGACATCATTGATAATGTTTTTGACCCTTAGTTGTCCACCAACCCTAAAAATCTTAGGGAAGGTGCATTTCAGAGGATGCTAGAAAGAACCATCAGAGGATTTTGTGTTTCAACTCTGGAATAGTGGTTTGTCATCATTTATCCTACCTATTATGCATCCATGTCGGGACCTAGCTGAAACTTTTGTGAAAAGGTTTAACAAAAATACAGAGGCCATTGAGAGCCAAGGGATCAATATTACCATTTCTGCCAAAGCTATACAGGATATGTTATGCTTCCCTATGAGCTAGGGTGCTAATATTTTCAATGAAGAGTAGATTGATTCCCTAGGAGAAGACATGTTCTAGCAAACAAATTTCTACAAAGATGAGACAAAGAATAGGCTATAGAGAGGACAAATTCACTAGCCCCTTTCGCACAAGAAATTTAAGAAGGATACACAGTCCATGTTCTCAATGTTAGCCTAGGTTTTTGGCCTCGACAATGATGAGGAAGTCAACCCTTTCTAGTTTTCCCTAGGCCTTACACTCAAAAGTGAAAATGTTCTGAGGTATTATGATTTTTCTAAGATAATAGATGGGAACATCAAAGAACAATTGAAGAATTACCATACCGAGTCCAAATTTAGGTATTCTTCCATTCTGGTTCATTTACTTTTGGATCAAAATTTTGAGTGGCTAGGAAGGAATGTGTTGGTGTCTAGGCTTGATTAAAGGGGTTTTCTCTAGCCAATTTATATATGCAACCCTATGCTTTTGAGGATAGGATATTATTATCAATTTGTAGATAATTTTATGATGCCAGTACTGTAGGATTTGTTCCCTCACTCCATTGGCCATTTCTTTCAAGATGTTATAGGATGGATAGAGAATCCACCTATCCCATTGGATTATTTCCCAGGGACATTTTTCACATTTATCAAGTTTCATGGTTTTCCCAGGGAGGTTTTCTCACTCCCCAGATTTGTAACTGATAGGGTCTTTGCGCTGGAGGCATGCCAACGAGTATTCGCTATCGACAAGGTTTATGGCACTGGAAGGAACAAAACAAAGTTTTACAATCTTCCTCACATAATTGCTAAGAGCGCGGTGGTACTGACTAAGTAGGAGGCTAAGGACATGATCACGAATTTACTAGCAGCTTTGAGTTTGGTCCTCATTTGTGACAAGTGGGATTATACCCTGAACACGATTTTCAATTTAAGACATGAGGTTAGGGAATATTTACTGTGTGTGGGAAATTTTAGTATCAAAATAAGATAACAAAAACACACCAATGCAACATTAAACTAAAGAAAGCTAAATAAAATGAAATCAAAGAAATCAAATAGAGCTTCTTCAAAATCATTCCATTGTCCTCTATCTCCAATGATTTGCTTGAAGCTGTTGCTGTCAAATTGTGTAAGCAAAGCTTCTCAGAATGGCAACCTGCAGAACGAGTATGCAAAGGGAGAGTACTTCTCTATCCTATATGCTGGTGGAGTGAAATGTTGATATATAGATATGCACAGGGGCTGTGGATTATGAATGCTTTTGAATCTATGATTTGAGGATGATAGGCCATGATATGCATTGCTAATATGCTAAGCTATGCTATGCTATGATTCTAGAGGCTATGGATGCTAAAAGGCTGATTGACTATAGTTTTCCTATATGCAAGCTTCTCTCTTTTCAAAGTCTCGACAGTCCTTTTTATAGATTTTTACAGGCAAGAGCCTGACTGGCAAAGATCAATGGCTATGAGATTGTCTAGTAAATTTGAATGGTGAGAGATGGATAGGTTGAGAGGAAGATGGAAGATGTTGGGAGGTTGGAGAGAAGAATGGAGGTTTGTTTTCAACCCACGGGAACAACTTTGCTCAGAAATAGAGAAATTTATTGATTTTCTGTTTTCAAGTTATTTCATGGTTGTTGTAGATAATCCAAATTAAATAAATAAATTTATTTATTTTTGTGTGAGTTTGAGGATTTAAAATATTTTTGAAATATTTGATGTGAATGGACATTAGAAGTTTTAATTAAATATTTGGAATATTTAATTGTGAATAGAATTTGGAAGAATTAATTAAATATTTAAAATATTTAATTGTGAATGAAATTTAGAGGGTTTTTTTTAGAAGAGAAGAATATTTAATCTTTATTTGAATAAAATATTCAAGCCAAGATTATATGATAATTAATATAAATAAATCATAATTTTTATTTAATTAATTAAGAAATGGATAAGAAAAGTTATTAAATAAACTTATTTATTTAATCAAAATGAAAGAATGAACAATATAAATAAATTATTTAGATTTATTTATACGCAGATTGAATTCAGAGATTTAATTAAATATTTAAAATATTTAATTAATTACCAAACTATTGTGATGTGACCATTTTTAGGTGTATACATTTTTCCCCTCTTTGAAGTGATGTGTTTTACACATTGCTTCAAAGAATTTTGAAACTTTCCCCAGATGTTGATTGTTAAATGTTGATAGGTATATGCCCCCCTAGATGATGAATCGATAAGATTTTGATTTTTGTGAAAACTTTTTGAATTTTTAGATTTCGTGGAATTTTTCAATTTTTATAATTTTTTAGATGTTGATTCATTGTTCGAACATTATGATGTGAATAAATTGATGTGGAAAGATGGGAGATGAAAAATTAATGACCTAAATTTCCCCTGCTATGATAAAATGTGATAAAATGCCCCAATTTTTCCTTTAAATAGGTTAAAAATGTCATTTTCCATGTCATTTTCCCATTTAACCTAGTAAAAATTGAAATTTTTGAGCTTTGGAGTGAGAAAGATGGCACTTCCTACCCACCAACACTGTTTCGAGTGCATCCAATGACAATAGCGGCTGACACACTATAGACCCACGGTATGTACCCCGTTAAACTTTTGTTATTTGAAAATTTTCCATTTAGGACATGTTGTCCAACCTTTTTATATCTTCATGCATTCTTTTAGTGCCTTTTAGTATTTTTGTAGCACCCATTTTGTTTTCCATAGTGCCCTTCATTCTATAGCGCCCTTTAAAGTTTTTGTAGTACCCTTTATTTCTCAGGGCCCATGATGATTTTGACAGCACCCATTACCAATTTGACAATGCATGACCTTGTATTGATTGTTTGCGTATTGCATTGTCATGATTTGATGATTTTTTGTGTGATTAATTTTTTCCCAAGGTTGTTGGAAAACAAATAATAGCTGATAAATTTTCTTTTAAAGTTGTTAAAAAAATATATTTGTTGATAGGTTTGCTTCTAAGGTTGTTAAAAACAAATAGGATTTTGATAAAAAAAATTCATGAAAATGAAAAACAAAATAGTTTTGGTTGATAAGTTTGCTTCTAAAGTTGTTAAAAACAAACAGGATTTTGATAAATTTTCTTTCATGAAAATGAAAAACAAAATAGTTTGTTGATAAGTTTGCTTCTAAAGTTGTTAAAAACAAACAGGATTTTGATAAATTTGTTTTCAGATTTGATTGATTTGTCATGATGATTTGATATTGATGTTGCTTTGACTTGATGATTCTTCCTATTCAACAAGAGAGATTGAGAATATTGCATTTATGGGAGAAATTCTCGAAGATATGGAGATTGATTCCACAACTTGTACAGGTAGATAGAGATGTGATCGAGGCATGCAGACTGACCTCATTACTTGAGATGCCTGAGGTGCGTCTCAATAGAGCCTTATTGACCGCACTTGTAGAGAGGTGGCATAGCGACATGAACACCTTTCATTTTCTGACATGAGAGATTACCGTGACTCCTAAGGATGTGTATCACATCCTAAAGATTCCAGTGATGGGTGAGATAGTGATATTTGATGGTCGGGAGGCAGGAGGTACTAATGCTTTGAGACGGATATTCAAAGATGATCATATTGCAGGATATTATATCTCATGGGCAGAGATGACAGATTCATATGTGCCCTTACCCTCTGTACTTGCAGGCTTCATTGGAGGTGTTTTGTGCCCCGACCATAGGTTGAAGGGTTTTGCAGTCGGGTGGGGTCGTGTACTTGAGAGTATGGTGATGCAGGGTACACGATATGCTTGGGGATCATGTATGCTTGCACATTTATATGATGAGCTACACCATGTTGTGTATGGTTGAGGCCGGAGTTTAGCTGTTGGTTGTTCACTTTTATAGATATGGGTGTGGGAGCATTTTTTCATTATGCGACCATTGACTCATGGACGACGGCCTGTCGGTCAACCGTATAGATTCAGATATAACGATGTCATTACTCAGCCGAGGCTAGGAAAATTGGATCATTGGTAGCATCTATTGTATGATATCGATACAGTATGTTGTCGGCCCTATGTAGATTGTGAGGCATGGCTAGAGGATGCTAGGGAGATGCCCTATGTCTTTACCTCTAGATATCTGATTGGTTGTACTCCTGGGATTATTGAGAGGTTTCTTCTTGGTTGGGTGTGGCGACAATATGGTCGGCCTTAGGGTATGCCATAGGGTTCTTCTATTTATGCACATCGGCAACAAGAGGTTACAGTGTGGGGTCCGCAGATTGCATATGATGCAGCAGTGGCAGATTTCACCAGTTTGGGAGTACAGATGTGGGACTACAAAGCTGATATTCTTGATGGGGGGATCACTCTAGAGTATGGTCAGTATGTGTTGGAACATCCTATGCCACGATTATTTGATCCTGATGAGCCTGCCGCTCTAGTTGTAGAGTAGAGAGCACATATAGGGGGACATAAGTGATAGCGAGAGGCGACTTCAGAGGGTGATGACTTTGAGGAGGATGATGATGATGAGTCAGATGGGGATGGAGATAGTAGTGATGAGGAGAGTGGAGGTGATAGTGGTGGCATAGGTGGTAGAGGTGGCAGAGGCAGCAAAGGTGGTGGCAGAGGTGGTGGTAGAGGTGGACCGCATATGAGACATTGAGCTCCATCATCTTCAGTAGATCTAGTGGTGCCGAGTCAGATAGCTACCTTGCAGAGTAGAGTGTATAGCTTATAGGGTCAGTTATCACAGGCACAAGGCTTGGTTACACAGCTACAAAGACAGTTGATGATAGTGATAGCCGAGAGAGATATAGCCAGATGGTAGGGTGAGCAGGCCATGGCCCTAGCTGACAGTCTGCAGAGAGTAGCAACAGGTACCTCGATTGGTGACATGATGAGAGAGGTGACTAGGGCCACCCAGGAGGCAGAGTTCTATAGGACCAGGTATCATGATGCAGTGCCACCCGAGCAGAGAATGAGTTATACATAGTCTCGGTCTACACATAGTCGCTCTTGGGCTACCAGCAGGGGTGTATCTCAGCCATTACCACTAGGAGTGTCATTAGGAGTAGGTGGAGCAGGTCCATTAGGTACAGGTGGGGCAGCTCCCAGACTAGCAGCATCAGAGGATAACACTTCGTAGTGCTTTTTGCATGATGTCTTATTTGTCTTATTGATACTCTGTTGAGACATCTGTATACACACTGATATGGTCCCATTTTTTATGATGTTATGTCATGCATAGTTGACATCTTTTGTACATTTGACATTCATTTATGAGATATATGATATGCAGCAATTGATTCCTCATGTGATGAATGTGTCTATTTTCTATATGCATGATGTTTTATGTGATGGTTTCACGATGTTAATGCTCAATGATGTATATGTATGCATGATTCTTAGATATGAAAATGAAAGTGCAATGTTATGATATGATTGCAATGTATCGATGAATAATTTTATGAATATGAATGTGAAATGATGGATGGTACAATTTATGAATGCCCATGAATGTTTTGATTATGATGTATGCTTTGTTTTTTTATGAATGTCAAAATGTACTCAGTCATTTATTCAAAAGATATGAAACATTTGATACTTTACCAGCTTTCTTATAAATGTAAAATGCAGATTCTAAACTGAATATAATCTATACTAACCATGTAGGGTATTTGTACAATATTGTCATTCTGAGAGCTTATTTGTGCTTTTTGTGTCATCATAGAGCATTGAAATGTTGAAAGTTAATACAAGCATCAAAGGGTATGTTAGCACCAGTGATGAACTGAGTATTGCTTTCATGAGTTTTGATATAGCAAAATAATACAAGCATCTAGGTATAATTGAACCGAGATGACCTGAGTATCATTTGCATAAACAAAAAAGAGTTAACCCATTTCCCATGCAAATTCTGAAATGTCATCAATGATACTTAGTAGAGCATGTCTCGCGACCAATTTGCATAGTACTAATGATTTCCTCGCAAAAAACAGACAAAGAAAAATCATACTCCTTCCTTGCTTTTCTAGTTCAATACATCATCGAATTACTTCAGAGATATGATAGAAAATCATCCAACAATTCAAATGTTGCCTAAAGTATTCCAAACATTATTCAGATTAAGATCATCCAACTTGGTTATCAACATTGATGTTCTTGTTTTGATTAACGTTGTTTTGATTTCATTGGCATTGAGTGATCGTTTTGGTGTTGTGGTTGATTTGATGTGTCAATGTGTGTTGCATTTTGTCAAACCATCATTTGTCCATTTGTGATGTTCTAAAAGCTCATTGCCCCTTTCTTGTTTAGTCTATGTTTCTTCCCCCAGTGTAAACACAACCTAAATATTATGGATATGTACAAATTTCATCAAGCCATGATGAAACACAAGGATTCACGTTGCATGATATGGATATGATAGATATGTACAAATGATAGATATGGATAGATGATGCCGTAAAGCAAATACAAGACATAAGCTAATAGATAAAGGAGCCCATTTTTATCACAAGTAGCACCTATTTGCTAGGTTTTCACCACTTTTTTTTATTGCACTTTTTTAGATCATGTGAATTTTTTTTGTTTTTTTTTGCTTTTCTGATTTTTATGTATTTTTTCAGGACTTTTTCTGATTTTTATTTATTTTTTCAAGACTTTTTCTAATTTTTATGGATTTTTTCAGGACTTTTTCTGATTTTTTTTTTAATGATTTAGACATAGAACTTCTTCAAATGAATGTTGTTGATCGACTCTTCAAATAGGTCCCCTTCTGATGTAGATAATTGATATGCTCCAGAACCGTATACTACAATGATGACAAATGGACCAGCCAATTTGGTTCAAATTTTCCTTTCTTTTCTCTATCTTGCTAATTGCGTGGATTTTGTTTCAAGACTAAATCACCTACTTGAAATGTTTGTGGTTTAACTCTGTGATTGTAGCTATGGGACATAACTTGTTGATAACCCTTCAAATGATCAACTACATGTTGATGTCTTTCATCTAACAGTTCTAGCTCTTGTAGACGAGATACTCGATAGTCTTCATCATTTATCAATCCTTTCAATGAGACCCTAAGCGAAGGTATTTCAACCTCTAATGGTAAGATCACTTTTGATCCATATACCAAGGCATATGGGGTAGCTCCTATTGGTGTGCGAATGCTGGTTCTGTATGCCCACAAAGCTGGATTTAACTGGACATGCTAATCAAGACTAACATCATTTACCATCTTCTTCAAGATCTTCAAGATTGTTTTGTTTGAAGCTTCTGCTTGACCATTTCCTTGTGGATAATAAGGTGTAGAGAACCTATGTTGGATGTGAAATATTTCACAAAGTTCATCAACATCCTGATTCTTGAAAGGCCTCCCATTATCAGTAATGATAGAATTAGGAATTCCATATCGGCAGATGATGTAATTCAAGATAAATGAATAGATTTGTTTACCGGTCACTGTCGTCAAAGGAACATCTTCGATCCATTTTGTAAAATACTCTATAGCCATGATGATGAATTTATTCCCATTTGATGATGAAGGATGAATTTTTCCAACAAGATCTAGTCCCCACTAAGAAAAAGGCCATGTTGGAGTGCAAGGCTGCAGTTCCTGTGCAGGTGTATGAATAAGATTCCCATGGATCTGGCATTTAGAACACTTCTTGAAAAAAGTAAAAGATTCTCTCTCCATGGTAGGCCAATAATATCCCATTCTAACAAGTTTCTTGGCTAAGGTTAAACTGCTTGAATGAGCTCCAAAAATACCACCATGAACCTCTTGTAAGGCTTGTTCAGATTCATCATGTTCAAGACATCGAAGGAGTATACCATCAAGACCACGTCGGTAAAGGATATCGGCGATCAAGGTATAACGGGATGATTGGTGTATGAAATTCCTTTTTTGGTTTTGGGATAAGTCTGGAGGTAAGATGTTATTTTTCAGGTAGGTATAAATCTTGCCATATAAAGGTGAATCAGAACTGGTTAAATGGCATATGACTTGGGTTTCTAGATTATCATAGGTGGGAGAAAACAATTGTTCCACCAAGAATTTGTACCATTTTTTATTTTCAAATAATTGTAACAAGGAAGCAATTGTAGCCATTGCATCTGCAGCTTTATTATCCATCCTTGGGATTTGTGAAAACTTGATTGCCACAAAATACTTTTTAAAATCATCCACCATGTTCTTATAAGGTAGCAGCTTATCATCTTTAGTTTGATAATCATCATTGATTTGATTAATGACAAGTTGTGAATCACAGTAGACTTGCAACTTTGTAATCCTCCAATCCAATGTTATCTTCATTCCTATGAGCAATGATTCATACTTAGCTATGTTATTTGTGCAGGGAAACATCAACCGATATGATTTTGGAATGGTATGTCCTTTAGGTGTGATAAAAATAATTCCTGCCCCCGAGCCGTGTTGCGTGTAAGATCCATCAAATTAAAATGTCCATGATTTCTTAATTGTTGACGAGAAGACATCTGCATCAGGAAATTCAATGTGCATTGGGTTTTCTTCTTGTAAAGGTGCTTCGGCCAACTGATCTTCTATGACCTATCCTTTTATAGCTCTTCGATCTACATAGTGAATGTCAAACAAACTTAAGATCATTACCCATTTTGCAAGTCTTCCTATTAAGGTAGCTTTGCTTAAGAGGTATTTTAGTGGATTGATTTTGGTTATCAGCTTAACTATATGAGCCAACATATAGTGGCACAACTTTTTGGAATCAAACACTACTGCTAGGAAAGCTTTTTCAATGAAAGTGTAGTTTAGTTCATGACTTGTTAAAGTTCTGCTGATATAGTATATGGTTCTGTCTTTGCCTGTAGAATCCTCTTGTGCTAGTAATGCTCCCAAATATACTTATGTTGCTGAAATATAGAGTGTGAGCGGCTTTCCTAGAACTGGCGGAATTAGGATAGGTGTATTCATGAGATATTGCTTGATTGGATTAAATGATGCTTCACACTTTTCCTCCCATTTGAATGGGACATTTTTATGCAATAGATGTGTAAATGGTAAACTTTTGTTTGCCAGTTGAGCTATAAACCTCCTGATGGATTGTAGTCATCCTTGCAGTGATCAGAGCTGATTGATATTTCATGGTGGCAACATGTCCATTATAGCTTGTACTTTTCCTAGATCAACCTCTATGCCCTTTTCTGAAACAATGTATCCCAGGAGTTTTCTAGATTTAACGCCGAAGACACATTTCTTTGGATTGAGTCGAACATTGAACTTCTCCATTCTGATAAAGATTTTTGACAAGATTTATAGATGTCCTTCTCTTGTGTTAGATTTGGCCAATAATTCATCCACATAGTCTTCCATGAAGGTGTGCATCATGTCATCAAAAATGGTGGTCATTTCTCTTTGATAAGTCGCTCCTACATTCTTAAGCCCAAATGGCATGACATTCCAACAATAGGTACCCCAAGGGCACGTGAACGATATTTTATCTTGATCCTCTGGTGCAATCTTTATCTGGTTATATCTTGAAATTCCATCCATTAATGAATATATTGCATGGCCAGTAGTTAAATCAACAATCATATCTATGTTTGGCAAAGGGAAGTCATCTTTAGGACATACTTTGTTAAAATCTCTGAAATATGTACAAATTCTAATCCTTCCATCTGGCTTTGAAACAGGTACGATATTGGAGATCCATTCTGCATAATCAATAGACCAAATGAATCCAACATCTAAAAGCTTCTTTAACTCTTCTTTAACCAATAATGCAACATGTGGATGCAATTTTTTGAGTTTTTTCTTCACAGGTTTTGCCCCTATGTTTATAGATAAATGATGCATTATTAGATTAGGATCTAACCCTGGCATATCGACATATGACCAAGTGAAATTGATTTGATTCTCCTTCAATAACTCTATGAATTTTAGTACTTCTTCCACTGTTAATGATGCTGCAAGTTGCAAGATTTTTGGCTGCTCTATTGTACTTATGTTGATTGATTCTGTGAGCTCAATCAAAACAGATCTTTCTTGACAATGTTTGGGAAGAGTGTCAAGTTTCTCATCCTTCAGTGCCTCAAAAAGGTTTTCACCATTGGATTCACTCTTTATTTTTCTCTTGTTGTGATCTACCACTGCCATTTTTCAGTTTTCACCGATAGATCCATCTTTTATTTTATTTATTTTGTAGCTAAGATACTTGACACCCTCCCTATCAAAATCTTCAATATGAGATTCTTCAATGGAACACTTGTTTTCTTGATTAGATGAACAAAGGAAATTTACAATATCCTCATCATCATGAAATGTAAGGATATCAATAGGTGCATCATTGTCCCAATCAATAAGTTCCTGATAGACTAAAGGTATGGGATCATTAGGTTGGGTAAGGTCTTGAGTGATCAAAGTCATGACATAGTTGTCATTTTCATGATGGACAAGGACTATGATGGTATTCTCCTGTCGATTATCAATCTCGTTAAAATCTGAATCGTCCTCACTTGAGTCATGATCGCTTTGTAAAACATAATCAAGTGGAGTCCTTGAGCCCTCCCCTTGTAAGAATGTGGGTGCAAATTTGTGTATGACATCCACCCTTTTCTCTGTTAATAATGTATCATCAGAGACATCATCCCATTCGTATTCATTGGAATTAGTGTTTGAGTTGTTCTGCAATTGGAAAACTGATCCATAAAATTTTTGTAGAGTGACATCTTGATGGGATTTATCTGAAATTGATTCTCCTTAATGAGTTTGCTATGCTTGCTGTGAAGCTGAATCTTCTGTATCCTTACCATATCCAAGTCATATTTTATCTTTTGGATGTAGTGAAATAGGTTGAATTGGCTCAATGATTCCTTCTTTTTTTTCTCCTATAGGACTATTTCCTTCATAGCCCATTCTTTGCATGATGGTATACCCTTTACCATATTGTTCAGTAGGTAATTTGATGTGCAAGACAAATTCATCTTCATCTTTGTATAGCCAGCTTAAGATGTCCCTATCTTCAGCTTCTTCCTCGGTGGTGTTAGCTTTAATGAATTGTCCATCAAACTTCATGATTGGCACAGAAGCTTGGGATGTAGAGGCTGTTGTGATCTTTTGATTTGATAGGGTTGGCTGACCATATGACCTCAGAGAAGGAGGTAAGCTAGAAAGGGATAGCGAATATTCGCCTACTCCTTTTTCTTTTAAATGTAGCTTGGTGTCAAGATTCTTTTTCAATTCTTGCAATTGACCTTGTAGATTGGAATAAGAGGCAGTAAGAGCCTCCCTATTATGTGGCACAAAGGCGTCTTGAGTTGCTTGGAGATTTGAACAAGTTTGGGTGCTATTGTAGTCAGCTTGTATAGTTATTTCTTGTCCATCATACGGAAACTTGAGGCATTGATGGTACGTTGATGGTACCGCATGCATATCATGAATCCATGGATGACCCAAAAGTATGTTATAGGAAAGATCATGATCTAGAACCTAACAAAAGGTATTTTTCACAATAGGTCCCACTCTGATAGGTAGCACTATTAGTCCCTTAGAAGCTCTTTCTTCATCATCATATGCCTTGATAGTTATTTTTCTTCGTGGATCAATGAAATTTTCTGATATTCATAAGTCATGTATTATCTTTAAGGTACAAATTTTTAAACTGGCTCCTCCATCTATCAAGACACGTCTGATTCGGTGTTTATGGATCATGACTTCAAGATAAAGCAATGAATTATGCGGATGTGTCATTGAGGCATCGTCTTTTTTCGGAGAATGAAAGACAAGTGGGGGAAGACAAATGTCCCACCATGGCTTGAAATTTGTTTACATCTAGATTAGTGTCTATGATTGTGTTTACAAGAGCTTCTTCTAAAATATTCTTGTGTACGGGAGATATTTTGAGAAGTTCAAGGATGGAGATTTGAGCTAATGTTTTTCTCAATTGATCAACTAGATTATAATGACTTGGAGGAGGAAGAACTGCCTTAGATGAACTTCCTTTTAGGAAAACTTTTTCTTGTCCTCTCATAGTCACATTAACCTGTTGATATTCTTGTTTTTCCTTGATTTTAATAACATTAACCCGTTGATCATCTGCATAGATGTGGCGGATTATGTTGTCTTCAACATTATTTATTATTTTCGCTTTGGTATCTGATGTTTCCCCCTTTTGATAGTTTGGTAAAGGATCTTTGAATGCTTGATGATTGTCATTGGTATGATTTCCTTCAATTGTGATGGTGCCATTGTCAATTAAATCTTGTACTAGATTTCGCAAGGCTTGACAGTTATTTGTTCTATGACCTTTACATTGATGATAATTGCAATAATACGAGTCATTCCATGATGGTGGTTTGACTTGTGGCTCATAATCTCTTTGTGGTGGTAAGGTGATAGCCTTACCATCGAGAAGCTCCTTGACAGCAAATTCAAGAGATTGACCCAAAGTGGTAAAATTCCGTCGATTTGAAAAGAATGAAGGTCTTGGTAGATTTGATGTTTGGGTATTGCCAATATTGTTATTGAAATTACTAGGATTATCCTTGTTGTTATGTTTGGTCATGCTTTCTTGATTGGAGTTTTGTCCTTGTTGATTGTTGTTTCCTTGTTGGTTGGTATTTCCCTTTTGGTTGTTTCATGGAGCACTTGATAGGTTGAAGATAGATGGTCTTGTTCGTAGATTGTTTGCATCAACTATACCATCATTGATGACATTTTTATTTCTGTTCCAAAACCTTGTTTTATCATTGTTGTTATGGTTGGATGAACTTGGATTATCAAGTTTTATCACTCCTCTTTTGACTAAGGCCCCTTCAATGGTAATTGCATTTTCAATCAATTTTTCAAAGTTATGAGGACAATGAAGATTAAGCCTATAACTTAATTCTTGATCTAGGCTATTGATGAAGATATCCATATTTTCCTTTTTAGGAATAGGATGGGAATATCATGCAAACAATCTTCTCCATCTTTGGAAAAATGTAGTGAAAGATTCCCCTACTTTTTGTTTCACTTTACAAAGATCAAGCATGGTTATCTGGTGTTGGATATTGTAGGCATATTGTGATATAAATTGATTTATTAACTCCTCAAAGGTTTTGATGGGGGGAGTGATCTTGGAAAGCCACTCCATGGATTGTCCACCCAAACTTCATGGAAACAATCACATTAAGTAGGTATCTTCATAAGCGAATTCTAGACTCATATTTCAGAAATCCCTCACATGTCCAATGGGGTCAGTTTTCCCATTGTACCTATCAAATTTAGGGATTTTGCAATGTTTTGGAAAAGGGATCATTTGAAGACTCCTATCAAATGGATAAGGAGATATGTCATCCAAAACATACTTCTTTGTTGCACCCCCTTGCATTTTCTTTATTTGTCCTTGTAATTCTTTTATCTGTTGAGTAAGGGCACTAAAATCATTAGGAGTTTCAGGATTCTCTTTAATCCCTTCTATATGAAAATCGGAAGGTAACTTAGCTCCTTGATTAGCTAATGAATGAAAATATCTTTCTTTGTTTCATTCTAAAATTCTTTCCATAAGAGTATCGAATTGGGGATCCTGCTCTGCTTCTTGAAGCTTTTCTTCTATTAACTCTTCAGTATGAAATGGATTATCTTCCTTCTCACTATTATCCCTCATTTTTCTTTGTGGTGCTTTCTCTTTCATCTTTTTTTATGTGCTTTTGAGATCTCGTGACAACAGGCATAAGCATTGCCCCAAATTCTACTAACTTTTGATCAAAAGAATGAAATAGTGCAATTTTTTGATGGTTATGAAAGTCAAGATAGAATGAAGATTCTATGACTTAAAATATTTCTAGTCTTTAGCTCATTTTTTTCCCTGATTGAAAGGATGATGATAGATTGTTGGCTGGAATTTAAGGAAAAGATCAAGAAAAAATGATTTTGCACTTTATGAAGTTTGATCATAGCTTCGTAAAAAGATGGATTTGTGAGAAATGCCTAATGTGATTGAGTTCTCTATTGCAGAAATTGATTCGGCTAAGTAGAATATTCAATTGTAGGTTGGGGAATATAAGAAGAACGAATATGTTGACTGTGGTTGTGCCTTTGAGAAAGGGCTCTTCTTTGAAAGAAAGCTCGTGAGTATAATGTTCTATAGCATAATCACCAGTGAAACCTCTAACACAGTCATGATATTGATGGATAAAGGTTCTATGTTTAAGTAAAACCTTTCGACTTTGGTACAAGAATCATCTTTTATTCAATAGTTTCTTGTAGCTAAGTGGTTTCTTTGGATTTTTGATTTGTTTGAGAATGAATTTCTTAACAAAGGTTGTTAATTTCCAATCTCTTAACATGAGAGTAATCAATGTAATTGTGAGTTTTGGATGATCTTTACTGAATTAATGTTTTGAAAACACATCAAGCAAGTTGTAGAATAGCTATTTTTAAACATTAAGTGTATGATCAAAATGTTTTTCAAAAATTGTTTTCACAGGTTTTACACATAACAGATAGTTCAAGTAGACTCACTCTTAGTACTCAGGTAGGTCACCATAATAATCAACAACCCACATCTTACAACTGTGTTGACTCACATAGTCGTGTCACCCCCGAAGGGGCGCCCGTGTTTTTTTCTTTTCCAGGTGCATACTCATAGTGACGGAAGTGGATACCGGATCCCCTGAGCAATGGTCCTTGGTAGTTATATGGTGAGTATCTTGGGGGTATATTCTTCCCTCCCCTGCACTGTGATTATTATGATGTTTAGAAACTGATAAGTTAGTCACTAGTTCTAAAGTTCGTAATATGGGTTTCCATTTGGTTGGGCAAATGATAAACTCCCTCGAGAGACCTCCCAACCTTTAGAAAAAAGGCTTTGGGGATGGTTATCTTGCACACTACCATCGAATGGGATTTTCATCAACCATTCGTATTTGATTAAAGTTGGTTGGAAAATTTGGCTTTAGTTGTTCCCACTTAGGTCGTTCCCGTAGGGTGAGTACTTTTTCCCACTATGACAAGCCTTCTAAAAGGTTTTAACAAAGCTTAAAATTGCATGAAATAGAATAGATGAGTCTGGCATTTTGATCACCCAGTTAAGGGGAGAGCATAGGCCTATCACCATTGAATCATAGCAAGCAAGAGTTCAATTTTAAGCCCAAATAAATAGTTTTCTATGGTAGGTGAAGATATTGCTTCACAAAGACATGGAGTTCTTTTTAGTCCAAAATAGAAAATGAGGTGACTATCCTAGGATTGCTTCATTTTTTGAATTAAGTGACTATCCTAGGATTGGTTCATTTTCTTAAAGCTCTCACTGGCTGCGGTTGCGTCAGATCCAGTCAAATTTTACTAAAGTTATAGATTACAGTTGCAAACTTACAAGTTCTATGCTAAGATAAAGAAATGTGCTAAAATAGACATCAAGAGTGCTAAAACAGAAATGCTCTATGAAAATAGTAAATAATGCTATAGAATCAGTAAAGGGCACTATAAGACCATTAAAGGGCGCTACAGAATCAGTAAAGGGAACTATGGAATCTTTAAAGGGTGTTGTGGAATATTTAAAGGGCGCTGAATAATCATTAAAGGGTGTTGTAGAACTTGCAATGAGCGCTAAAAAAGAGTTAAAGAGTACTAAAACAGAGTAAAAGAGCGCTAAACTAGGTGTGATATGTGCTAAAGCGTGTTTAATGCTCTAATACGCTCTTCCAACTATAACCTATCAGAAAAATATGCGAAAAGATGTTAAAATTGGGGCAAGAGCCCCACGGTGGGTGCCAAAAATGTGTGTGGGAAATGTTAGTATCAAAATAAGATAACAAAAACACACAATTGCAACATTAAACTAAAGAAAGCTAAATAAAATGAAATCAAAGAAATCAAACAGAGCTTCAGAATCGTTCCATTCCTCTATTTCTAGTGATTTGCTTGAAGCTATTGCTCTCAGATTGTGTAACCAAAGCTTCTCAGAATGGCAACCTGCAGAACGAGTATGCAAAGGGAGAGTACTTCTCTATCCTATATGCTAGTGGAGTGAAATATTGATATACAGATATGTACAAGGGTTGTAGATTATGCACAAGGGCTATGGATTATGAATGTTTTTGAAGCTATGATATGAGGATGATAAGCCATGATATGGAATGCTAATATGCTAAGCTATGCTATGCTATGATTCTAGAGGCTATGGATGTTGAAAGGCTGATTGACTATAGTTTTTCTATATGCAAGCTTCTCTCTTTTCAAAAACCTGACAGTCCTTTTTATAGATTTTTACAGGCAAGAGCCTAACTGGCAAAAATCAATGGCTATGAGATTATCTGGTAAATTTGAATGGTGAGAGATGGAGAGGTTGAGAGGAAGATGGAAGATGTTGGGAGGTTGGAGAGAAGAATAGAGGTTTGTCTTCAACCCACGGGAACAACTTTGCTCAGAAACAGAAAAATTTATTGATTTTCTGTTTTGAAGTTATTTCACGGTTGTTGTAGATAATCCAAATTAAATAAATAAATTTATTTAATTTTGTGTGAGTTTAAGGATTTAAAATATTTTTGAAATATTTGATGTGAATGGACATTAGAAGTTTTAATTAAATACTTGGAATATTTAATTGCGAATAGAATTTGGAAGAATTAATTAAATATTTAGTATATTTAATTGTGAATGAAATTTAGAGGTTTTTTTTGGAAGAGAAGAATATTTAATCTTTATTTGAATAAAATATTCAAGCCAAGATTATATGATAATTAATATAAATAAATCATAATTTTTATTTAATTAATTAAGAAATGGATAAGAAAAGTGATTAAATAAACTTATTTATTTAATCAAAATGAAAGAATGAACAATATAAATAAATTATTTAGATTTATTTATACGCAGATTGAATTCAGAGATTTAATTAAATATTAAAATATTTAATTAATTACCAGACTATTGTGATGTGACCATTTTTAGGTGTATACATTTACAAAGACGAAGGAATCCAGGTCAAGAAAGCCTAGAGGTTTATAATGACCTAGCTCGCATTTCAGAGGAGTGGCCAAAATGGTTGAGTTTCTATGAGCCAAAAGTAGAGTATCAAAGGAATCTCCAAATGGGAAAGTCTCTCAATACATAATTTAACAAAAGAGGTTGGTAAAAAATAAAAAAGTCTAACTTCTAGAGATTCCAAAAGGAGATGAGATGTCCAAGTGCCCCACTCGACAATTTTTTGCTTGATGATGAATTTGATGATTTAAATGAAAAAGAGGTTGATTCTAACAATAGTAATCTTGAGACGAGTCATGAAATAAATGAAGAAAGTGTTCCACCTCAGGTTTCTAGACCACGAGAGTTCAACAACCAAAGAAACTCGAGGCAAGTAGGTTCACTAGCTTTATCCACCTCTAGTGCTTGAAATAAAGGAAAATGACTCGACGGTCTCCAAGGTCATCCATCGCAAATTTTGAAGGTCAAGGTTCAGAGGAATCTATAGCCAGAGGATCAAAACATACTAGTTCTAGTCATATGAAACTAAGAAGTATCCAAGATCTAGGTGCTCTCGATGTGCTAGTCCAACAAGAAGAAGTGGATACTTACATCCTACAAAATGTTTCATCCACCATGGCTCAGGTAAGTTTTTCTCCCCCTCTTCTTCCTATTTCCACATCCTTGGTGAACCCCTTACTTCCTCTCATGGAATGGAATCCTCCATCCTCAACCCCCAAACTGATAATTCCAAATGTTCCCCCTACCATTTTAAATAAATCCACTGAAACCATCTCGCATGCTAAGGGAGTGTCATCTGTCACAACTACTATTGTGTCATTGATCACCCTGTCAAGGGCCCCTATTGGAAGGGATGAAACCACCAACTTTCCCATTACTTCCAAGCCATATAATAAAGGGAAGATGCCTCTCCATGAGCCTATTTTTGTTTTTACTCCTACTAGTTTTTCCCCTGCTCAATTTGGTGTTTATCCCTTTTCCACGATAACACTACCTTTTGCGTCCCCCCATCCTCATACATCTAAAGTTTTCCTTACTATCACCCTTTTTGAGCTTCCCACTGGTGCTTCCATTGTAGCATAGAGTGTGAATGTCCCTCAAACCCTTCAGGACCATTTTGATGCTACTAGACAAGCCTGAAAGGCTAGAAAGTATAAAATATGTCAAAAGATGTCGAGAAGCTTGGTACAAATAAGATCAAAGCCTATTTCAATGAGGAGTGAAACACTCTCTGTTTATTACCACTATGAATTCACTCATTTCAAACCCCAAAGGGTAAATAAAGGTGGAAGATTATGACATCCATGCCATGGGGCTAGACTTGAGTAAAACTCGCTCACATAATAAGGTTGTCCTAGCCAAATCCACACAAAAGGTAGTATATACTGACTATGAGAGACTGGATAGGAAATTAAAGAAGTGCTTGGTGGAGTTGACAAATGTGAAAGAAATAGTAAGTACACTACAAAATGACATCTGAGCCAGAGAAGCTGAAGTGACTCGTGTGAGGAAAATTCAAGGCCAACAAGGAGATGAATCTAAGTTGCTTTCAGATGTTTAGAGTGAAAGAATTCAACTTCGTGCTAAAATTGAAAATGTAAAAGGAGAGCTAAATGATGTTCAATATCGAAACTTTGATGATCTTCGAAGGATCCAGATGGAAGCAAAAGAGTCAAGACAAGAAGTTGGAATACTTAGTTCTGAATTAGCAAATGATCTTCAGGAAAAGGGCCAAATTGAAGAAAATACAAGGGTAAGAGAGGCTTGATTTAACCAAGAGTTGGTTGTTGTACGAGGGTCTCGACCCCTCCCTATAATGAAAAGGCTGATAGCTATGCATTGGGAGTATATCGCAGCTAGTATTGTTGTTCTAGGATGCGCCTTATAGTTTCTAAGTGATGTTCAAAATTTGAATGCCAAGGGCAGGCCGATGGCTAATCACTTCATGGAAAATTGTTCATCCTGAGTGGTGGATTCCCAAAGTTTCATCTCCAAATTGTGCATTTACACTGACCAAAACCTAGAAAGAGTGGGGATTCTTGATCAATGAATCACCTCCATCAAATTCAATAAGATTATCAATTCTCACAGGGTTACAAAAAATGTAAAGAGTGCTAGATAATGCAAAATAAGCAGGTCATTGAGATCAAGGACTTCAACATCTTGATTGGTTTTGGGTTGCCTCCTTTTCTTTCACTAGATGAAGATGCACTGACAATGGAGTAGGTCAATGATGTAATTCGACAAATGATCCAGGCCTCAGCAGAACCTCCAAGTTCAAGTGCCATGCCTACAGTTGATGATGTTGAGCATGAGATCTATCCTCTCTCTCGACCTTATTATCACCTGGGTGCAATTTCTTCTAGATGGGGGTGCATCTCTTTTAAGGCGATTTTGGATCTAGAGAAATCATATGGGTAGATCCAGACCTTTTCTGATCAATTGATGTGGATTGGGAGGCTAAGCATGTCATTCTCATCAAACTCCAAGAAAAACCAAAGGCCTAGATTCATATCTCTGCAAAGCGAAGACCCCTATGAGTCACTAGAACTATGAAGCCTTTTTGCCTTAGTCATTTTCATTTTCAGCTTGTGTAAATATTTTTAGTTTTAGGTAAACCCATGCTCAAGGGGAATTATTAGAAAGGTGTGCAATGCACTATGTGGTGGATGCACAACTTTCATCTCTCGTCTTCCTTTTGGGAGAAAGTTTGGGGAATGTGTTGACCCGTCACACATTTTCTTGGGAGCTATATTCATGAGCTCAGAAGTTTCCACCTAGTAAACATATCACCTCTTTGCCATGGATAGATTGCATCTCCTACAGAGTAAATATGTTTTAGGAGTTTATCGAAGTTGGTTGGCCTTCTTTTTTCTTTCTTATTTTTCATGGTGATTTTTTAAGTCGATGCCTCAAGATGATGTTATTAGTAAACTATACCTCTTGTCAGGCTATTATTTCTAGGATTTGATTGTCACGAGCCTCTATCTTTGCTAAATATCTAAAGGGCATTAATGCAATACCTGATAATTAATGAGGAAAGATTGTTGTAACCTAACCAAGGATTTATAATCAAATTACAAGCTATCAAGTATCAACATCTTAGTAATTAATTTTGTGTTGATGTGTTGCTTTCTTATTTTGGTGGCTATATAAGGAGAGCGACAACACATTGAGGGGTTGGATTCCAAGTTACAGTTTCTTTTGCTAAGAAAAGTTTCTTTAGTTTTCTTAGGGTTTTAGAATTATTTTCAAAAGCAAGTTGCAAAACTACTTTACTTTGCATGTTATATCTATTAAGGTTTAAACTATTGTCAGATTGGCATCTGGCCTTTTTTTCAAAGTTCATTTGATATTCAAAAGCATGAACTATTGAAGTTTTTTTTTTGAGAATTTGCATGTATGGAATTTTCCAAGCTTTCTTTCTTTATATTATCATTCTAAATGAAGCACCATGTCTTGCAAGCTAGGTCTAGACAGTTTAAGTAGTGTATTTCTATGTTCTATGCTTGTGTGGTAATGTATTAGATTAGGAAAATTGGACTATGTCATTGGACTTCTCTATTTTTTTGAAAGTTGTTATTTTATTGTGCTATGTTGTATTAGGAGGAAGAGTTCATGTGATTTCTAAAATATTATTCTGTTAATCATAAGAAATCTTTATGTTTAATCAAACCTTAATGAACACTGCCTATGTAAAAATTTGAAAGTCTACACTCTGCTTGAAGTTAGTATTTATTGTTCATTCTGTTTCCAACAATGAAGGGTTGTGGCATTATGTGTCTATTTATATCACTCATAGGAATGATTTGGGTTTGAATTATTGTAAAATATTTGGTACATCATCTCTTATGTTTTATTTTTAATTTCCTTCTCCCCTTATCTCAAAACCCCAAAGAAGAGATGACTTTCTATAAAAATCCCAAAGGTATTCAATGAGATGAAATTTTTCCCCCAGTCATTTAATTTCCCATAAGACTGTCAGAAAGACACAAACTTTGATGATCAACAATAAGTATGTGGTAGAATGGAAGTGTGAAGACCAATTCCCAAAGGAAATTTAAGTCTATTGACACCTATGAAGAAATGATTTGGGCCTTGTGGGTTGGTAAGTTAGCTTACATGCTAACTCTGAAGCATGTAAGCAGTAAGGTGGGAGAAACAACTACTAATCTTTGACAACTTAAGGAAAAGTTGAAGTTTCACACTTTAGTGTTTTGGAGGTTAGTGTAATGGTTGACAATGGACTTAGAAAGGTAGATTGTAAAGGGTAAGGCCAATAGAGAACCCCAATAGGTGATAGGGAGCTTTATACTTGTTTCTTTAAGTCCTTCTAAGCTCTTCAAGTATGGGGTAAGGGGATTATAAATCCTTGACCACCGACATGTATGAATGGTGAATTTTTTTCTATTTTTCTAGAAGATTGTATTAGATTTGGTTGACTAGTGAAGGTAAGAGGATTAGTGTTATGCCCAACCCCATCTACAAATTTGGTGACCCCTTGATAAGTTCAATTATACTAGTTTGGTGAATAAATAAATGATTGAAGCTAATACCATGATTAATGTCATGATTTTGTTATGAAATAGTTTAAATAACTATGGGGAAATTTTAGGTCCCTGTAAAACCTGTTTTACCCTTTTTCAAATACTATGGGAGAAATTTCCTTTATTAAAGGTGATTTGGTAAACTGTTAAGAATATATGTAAGCATATAAGATTCATATTTTTGTACAATTATCATATGAAGAATGCACTTAAATTGATATGAGATAAGAAAAAGCATGTACCTAACATTGGTTCGAATGACTTGCTAAGATAAATCAATTTGAAGTCAAAGATTCAGAATGAACACCCACACAATCTGATTAAACAAAAATTGCACTGAAAATGATTATTGAATCACACATGACATTCCAATCTAAAGAAAACATGAATAAATACATAGATTTATAAACATCTCCTTTATTTACCAATGGAAAAATGAGTTCACTGACTCTTTTCTCTATACACTAAAATATTATTGAAAGGAAAACCACTACCCCAACTTTCCCAGACAAACAACAAAGGATTAATTACAGCCTTCTAGGAGGATATCGTTTCATAGCCCTAGAAGATCCCCCTTTTGTTTATAAATTACAAATTTATAACTTTCAGTGAGTACCCTCCATTCAATTTTCTATAACGGATTCTTTCCTGGGTGACCTTTCAGTTACAAAACTATCCATATACTTGCTTATTTTTGTTTGCATAGAAGGATAAAAGATAAGAGCTTAAAAGACTCAATCCAAGGTAGAACAACAAATTGCACATGTTCTTTTCTCTGATTCTTAGTTTTCTTCTTTGGTCTAATTTTCATTGTATTAGGTGCTTTATGAATAAATACTTTTTGATTTAAAGCTTTTTTTCCATCTATATTTCTCGGAATATCTTCTTGTAAGCATTTCTTGTAAGTTTCATTTCCCTTTATTAATAAAGAAACTTTTAAATTTTGAAAGAACTGAAAAGGATCTTAACACCTATAATCAAGCTCTTTTTTTTATCAAATCATCTCACCTAAAAATCATTCCAAATCAATACATAGGTATGTGCAAGATCATCATGGAAAAAAATGCCCTTAAGTAGGGAAAAATTCAGAAAAATCAGAGTTAGGTAACCTGACGTAAAAATTTGAATAAATTATCTATATTATTTCAAAACTATGTAAGAATATAATTTGTAGCAAATTGAATTTAGTTTCTAAACTACTAGGTTTATTAAAAAAAAAAAATCTGTTTGGTGAAATTTTGAAATTTCAATGCAATAATACTTAAATTTTAGGGAAAAATAAGAAGTAGGTGTTTTGACCACCCTAACTACAATAAAATGATAATATTTTTTTATAGATTTTAGATGTAAGTAGAGGACTCATGTCTGATGTGATGCATATTTTTTGTAATTTTTTTTCTAAGTAAATAATTAATTATGAATTTTTATTACAACCTTTAAAAAATATAAAAAATTGTATTTCTGACCACCTTAACTTGGTCAAAACTTCATGAAATTCATTTTTTAATTTTTTAATCCTATAGCATGTGAAGCATAGAATGTGACACATTTTTCAAATTTAAAAAATGTGAAACCATTTAAAAGCTATAGATGTTTTTCAATCAGACTATCAATCAGGAATTTAGTCGTAATTCAAATAAAAAATGAATAATAATTATTTATTATATTCAATATAAAACATAATTTATATTGGTGGGAAGATGAAAATCTCCTTGAAAAATCCTTTTCGTTTCATCAACTTTGGGTAAAAAAAAGGTTGTTAGCCACATACCCTACACATACCCATCATATCGTCACTTTTTGGCCCATCATGATTCTACACATACCTACATGTACCATAGTGCTACCATAAATTCTGAGAAGAAAGTTCAATTATGTTCCATTCCATACTTTGCATGTTTACTAACAATCTTTCATCTTGTTAGGCAATCAGTGATTCACATCCTTTATTTAATCCTTGTGCATTTACTCCGATAAGATGGTAATTTGCAGGTGGTGTTGGGCAATCAAAATTATCATTATAAGGTTCTCGCATGGAACTTCGATCATCTAGTGAAAAATATATGAATGTCAACCCATTACTTTGAGTCACTCCTTCAGCATATAAAATGTCTGCCTCTGAAGGTTTGTATTCATTACTTGATACCTCAACAGCTCGCTCTAAGGAGTAATAGCAGCATGAGGGGGGACATGCAGCTCATTTCTTCTTTCATAAGTAGCCTGAATTGTAGGATTACTCTGCATTTCATCAATTAATGGAGCATAGTCACGTGTTGCAGATGCCAAAACCTCAAGTTTATATTTTCTTAATCTTTCTCGTTGGTCTTTGTGATGGTCTGCACCACTCTCTCTAAAATCTTCACTCTCTTCATTGCAGGCACTTTCATTTACTTCGAGCCGGCACTTAGTTTGAACGCAATTGGGGAAGTAGAGTGCCAAAGTTCATTCTGGTTTTGTTTACTTCAAAATGGGTGATCATGTGGGCAGGAACGGGGTTCATTTCGCAATAAAATTACATTCCTCCTGATCACAAAGTATATCTCCAGCCGCTTCTCTTACACTCTATTCGATGTAGGGGTGACTTTTATAACTTGCTTAACATATCCCTGAATGGACGCATATCATTTATGATTATTCTCTCTGTGCGATGTAAATACCAATGCAATGAATGGAGCTCATATCAACATGTCTGAGTTCCCCATAAAATTATTCTAAAAGCACTTTAATTAGAAATTTCCAGTAATCCTTTGAAGATCAATGAAACTGGCACCTTGACTATTTTCCTTTGCATTTAACTCAAAATAGCTTAACATCCCTCCTTTCTACATTGTCTAACAACATGGTGACATACTCGAGTCCATCACGATCCCATCGACTTCATCAACTAACAAGATTTTATCCACTTGTCCCAAAACACTCATGACCTCTTAGAGACTGCTACATACAGTATTAAGTTTCAAATTTGAAGACGTAGGACCTTGATTTTTATGAAGGATCACCTATAATTTGAGCTTCGCCTGCTCATGCGTTTTCTTTGAGCTTTGTTTTTCTTGACAGCAGTGGCATCACCTCCTCTGGTGCTACTTTGCTGGCAATGTTCACAATGCTAATAAGTCATCTGTAAATAATAAAATGTTGTCGCTATTTCTTCAAGAGAACATAGGCCTTTGGAAGATCACTAGCAGCATTTTTAATAGTTCTACAAACTTAGGCAGGGAGTTACACAAATATTTGAAAACACCGCTGATGCATTAATAAAGCCATCCTCTATTTTATAAGTGTTGACCGTGCTTTAGCATGGTACACATAACTATGTAAAATACTGTCGGAGTTCGCAGACCTAGGCAAAATACCATTTGCCAATGTTTAACTAACCGGCTTGTAATACATCCTTAGTTCCAATTCATTCCCATGATGTAATGCTACTCACGGCATGACAAATCTAACACATTCAGTTTCTACCAAAAGCATCGGTGAAAAGTGTAATGTAAATGGGCCGCACCGGATAATGAAGGAACACCTTTGTGGGTGCACTTCTTCAAACTCTTAAAAAGTCTTCAGTAGTTTTTCCCTCAGACCATCAACATTTCCAGAACACTATAAATTTGCAGCAATTTCAGTCATCTATTTTCTAGGCGTAAGGATCTCCACTTTGTCAAAAAGACCAATAAGATACCCGCGATCAAATATGGCTTGAAAACAGAATATGGAGATGCATCTACTGGTCATAGATGATGACAACTAGAAGTATGTGATAGTGGATACCTTAAATGATCCAAGCTTATACAGACATGGCTAAACTTTCTCTGCCATTCACTTTCAATTTAAACGAATGGAATTAATAATTAGAACAAGAACGAAGTCCATTCTGGAAATGGTGAAGTCGATTTGTATCTATCGAAGCATTTACCAACTTCCAATTTTCAAATTCTTTTAGCAGCTTCAATGATAATTCCTGCAAAGGCTCTTGCCATGGGTTAAAGTAAGATAACTTTGACATCATTCACTGGAGTGTTCTCACCATACTATACTGCAATCAACATTAACTTAGCTTTTGTAGAGTTATATGAAGTATTAATTCTTTGCTCCTAAATGATCCACGGACATGGAGAAGACACATTTGAAGATTCAATCGTATGAGTAATTGCATTGGAGATATAAAACCTATCAACAAAATGACTTGCAGGCAGCCAAAAACTTATTGCACAAGCACCATAAACCTAATTGCTACCCAAACAAGGGGAGTTTTCAAAAATTTACATAGCCAAAAATAGGGGTAACACTCATGATGCTTCCGTGTTGTCCTTCATTTAGAAGCCATCGCTCATCACTAATACATTTCACCTTTTGCAAGTTCTATTAGCGATGGGAGCATCCACATGATGAGACCTCAACCCTCAGATTAAGGCCTATCTTTTATCACTTTCATTTCCTATTGCATACCTCTGATTCATGATTCCAATTTCATATCACATTAGTGACATGAGATAAGGCGATAGAACTTGATTAAGACACGTGCACCTATAGGAAAATCAAAGGAAAAAGAGACATCGCTCACAAGAACAATTCAAATTGGTGAAATAAATTTTAAAAAAATAACTCCATTGCTCATTGCTATTTTGAGGCTCAAAGTTTACAATGGATTTGTGATAAGAGATTGAAAATGATGAAATGAGTACAAAGGGTCATCACACATCATCAATTTACAACATAAGACTCTCACATGATTAGCAATGAGAAAGAAGCCAAAAAATACACATAGAATATATTTATCATGCATCGCTAATACAATGTTCATCATTCAAAACATATATGTGATGTACAAAACAAAAGAAATATCATTCATCGTACATCATTGATGTAAATTTGCATTCATAAAACTATCTGTGATGAGTGATAAATGGAATGGTAGAAATTAATTAAGTGGGATAATTTAGCTTGTGCTCATAAGGTTTTTTAAAAAAGTGGACCATATAGGATGACGTACATGAAAAGGCCTCAACAGATTTTAAAACATATTATTTCAAAGGATGTAAAGGTCAAACAAGGCCAATTGCTCAACCTTACAAAATGCAAGAATTTCGGACCTAGGCAGAAGGGGCCAATTACTCCATAAGCTCTGAATACATAAGATGTTTTAACATGACCGAGGATGGGGGACATGTAAGTTCAATGGTGAATTAGAGCTTTTGAAAGAACAAAAGCTTGATGATTATTTAGGATGGATCTCAAGTAACATAAAACTCTATAATAGTGACAATAAACAAAACCCTAAGCCCCTAGAATGTATTTAACCAAAAATATGCTGAATTTTGGGATGGAACACGAAATTTTTAGATGTTCCATCAGTGGCTTTGACTAGGGATGCATGCCTCTTACATGCATGGTGAGATCTCATAAGCTCAAGTTGAAGTAGACCAACCAAAACATAGTGAACCAAAAACCAAGGAATTACCCAGATCAGGTAGCAAGACCAAACCAAATACAACCAAAGAAAACACACCTATATACAAAATGTACAAAACCTATAATGTACATGGAATAGAACATACTTAGGAGAAGTATGGCTTCAAGAACTTTCCATATACTGACAGTTCAAAAAGTTCACCTACCATGCTTTGGAAGAAGTATGAATCCTCCCCATGTGTACTGGCTATCAGATAAGGGCCTAACCATAATGCTTAAAAATTCCCATGCTTAATATTATTTTGAACTCTTCCATTCAAGACTAGTACCATACTATCCACCTCAAATTTTCTTGGAGAAGCTCTCTTGTCATGCAAGTATTTAACTTGCAGCTGCATCCTTGCATTTTTTGCATGAGCTTCTCTTCTACTTTCATCTAATTGCACTAGATTATCAATTTTATACTCCATGTCATCACCAATATCATCATCATATTCTTGCACAAACTTATACATCTTTGACAAGTTTTTTTATGGTGGCCTAGCATCCAAGCCAAACACCAAACCAAATGGTGAATAACCAATAGCCTTCTCCACAGTAACCCTATCTGGCTAGAGTGCCAATTTTAGCTTTGAGTCCCAAGCTTTCTTATTCTTCTCCATCAACCTTTTGATGATTTTCATTAAGTTCTTATTACTAGACTCAACTCGACCATTTTCTTGAGGATGGTAAGGTGAAGAATAAGAAATCTATATGTCATGTTTATCACAAAAATCCTTGAACTTCTTTGATCTAAATCACATAGCATTATCTAAAATGATCTTCTCCGAGACTCCAAACTTGATTAGAATATTGTCTAATAAGAATTCCACTATGAATTTGCTCATTTATTTCCTTGTATCTATTTCTTCTAGCCATTTTGTAAAATCAGTGGCAACAAGGATCCATGAGTGCCCTCCACTAGACATTTCTGGTATTTCACCAATAAAATCAATTCCCTATTGTTGGAAAGGATCTTGGAAAAAAATAGGCCTAAGTGGCAAAATTCCCTAAAAAATTTAACTTTCCTGCAAATCTATGACAAGCATCACAAGTTTTTACAAACTTATGGGAATCCTCTAAAATAGTAGGCCACTAGAATCTTGCACTCGAGACCTTATGAGTAGTGGTCTTTTCCATGTAATGACCACCACACACTCCATTGTGCATTTATTCCAAGAGTTATAATGCCTTCTTTCCATTCACACATTTAAGCAATACACCATCTGGGTTTCTCCAGCACAATTCATTGTCAATAATCACATACTTAATGGAATGCAACTTTAGTGTTCTCTTGTCATTCTCAACCATATTTGTAGGACATTAAAAAAGTTAGTAAATATTGAACAATCCTTCTATACCTACCACATGTTTACATATCACAAGTAGGTGCAACATCAATAGGCTCTATTTGATTAATCTGATTAGCTTCTAGATTAGTCTCTTCCATCAGTTTAGCTAGGCAATGTCCCCTAACTAGCTTGGTGATCTAGAAATCAATATTGAATTATTGGATCCTATTGATCCATCTACACCTTTTTCCTATAGTTTCTTGTTGAATGAAGATATATTTCACAACAACAGTTGGTACAAAATCCATGATAGTAGCTCCTACTAAGTAATTTCTGAAATTATTCTCCACCTTGACAAGAGCATATGCTTGTTTTTTAATCATATCATACTTGAGCTTTTCAGCCTTTAAATTTTTTCTAAAAAATGCAATGGGATGTTCAAATTCCTCATTATTTTTCTATAGTAAGACAATAGCAATAGTATGGAAAGAAGCAAAAGAGAAAATGTGTATTGGTTTAGGGAAATCGAGAGATTTCAAAACTGGAGCTTGCTTGATAGCTTGTTTAATTTTATTGAATGCCTAACTAGGATCCTCACTCCAAACCACCTTCTCTCCATTCTTTAGCATCTTGGAGATGGGTCTTGTCATTTCTTCAAAGTTGGTCACAAATCTCCTCAAGAAATTGATGTTTCCAAGGAATGACTGAATGCCTTTTACATTCTTTGGCTGAGGGATCTTATCGATGTCTGCTAGCCTTTCAAGGTTGATTGTCACTTCCTCCTTGTCCACACAATATGCCCTAGTAATTTACCTTCAGTAACCCTAAGTAAGATCCCATACTCTAAAGCCCTAATGAATACCTTCTCCAAGTGTATGCAGTGATCTTCCTCTTTCTTGGAGTATGTTGTCAAGTCATCTTGATATATATCCATGAATGACTTAATAAAATCACAAAAGACTACATCCACAACCATTTGGAAAGTAGCACCTGCATTTGTTAAACCAAATGGTATCCTCACATATACATAGGTTCCCTATGGATTTGTGAATGCAGTGTTATATTACTCAGACTCCTTCACTTTCACTTGGTTATATCCTAAAAAACCATCCATCATTGATAGTAGATCATAGCTAGTTACCTTCTGTAACATGGATTCCATGTTCGATAATGGATAGTTGTCCTTAAATGATGATATATTCAAATTTCTGAAGTCCACACACAACCTTATATCACCATTCTTCTTTCTAACTAGTGTAGACATGCAAAATTAACATTGTGCATTCAATCAGGTTCATTCATTAACTAAACTAGATTTCACGTTAGGTCCATTCATCAATTAATCAGGTTCACTTCCATCCATTCATTAGGTAATCTCATCTCTTAAGGTCATTTATTTAAAATCAAATAAACATTATCATCAACCTTTTAATAAATCAAACATCCATTTAAATCAAATCCAAAATCATATACCATCATTTTCTAATTCAAATAAATCAAATATAAAAGTCCTAAAAGTCAAATTCACCTAATCACCATTAAGCTAACCTAATCCTAATTAGCCTAACCTAACCCACCCACTTGCATCCTCTAGATATCTCCACTTGCACAAATAAATCAATTTATTGATTTATTAAAACTCTCATTTTCACTCAACATGGCCTTCAAATTTGAAAATCATGACAAGTTGATTTGTCCCTCCAACATTGCATTTATTGCTCTTTTTGTTGTCCCCCTCTCTAAATTTATTGCCAAATTTGAATTCAAATTCTCCCTCTCATGGGAAAACTTCCCAAATCTTGCACATCCATTGACCTATCACCACTTGACAAGTGGCCTCTTCTCATTGGTGGATTTTTAGTCCCACATTCACCCTCTTGGCCAATCTCTCATCAAGAAAATCTATAAAAGAAGGCCTTAATCCTCATTCAAGGGGACACAACTTTTATGCAAGGTTACTCTCTTGGTTTGAGAACTCATCTTTCTCTTCATCCTATTTTCATTTGCATCATCTTAAGCTTTGATCAAGGATTGGGAAAGGGTCACTTGCACATGTGATACCAATCCACTATGGAATAGGTAACTTGTTAATTTCTTTCATTATGCTTTTAGTTTTCTTTTATCATGTATTGCATTTGGAAGAATCTACAAGGTATTTCATAGGGTCATTCTTATGGAATTTGTGAGCTACTAACCTTGTATGAAGTTTAGGTTTGCAGATTTCAAAAGGATGCACCACATTTGGCGCTAAAAGGATGGCAACCCATGACCACCATTTTCATAAAATTAGATGACTATGTTTTCTTGTTTGATTGATAAATTTTAACCAAAGTTTTTTTATGCTTTGTTTCATCTTCATTCAAATTCCCACTTGAAGTTTTGGTAAATGGTATCAAAGTTATAGTTAAATAATTTCTCTTAGTTTATGGCTATAAAGAAATTGCTTAGCATTGGTATATCTATATTCTGTGATTAAAGAACTATTGAATGAAGTTTTGAAAGCATTTAGAGATTGAAGTGATTAGTTTGAAAGTTTTCAAAACTCCATGCGTATGAGTAGTGCCTTGAAAAACCGCCTATGTTCAAATTTTTTTGTGTCATTTCAACACTTGCATCTTCCTTCCGGTCCTTGAATCTAGTGAATACAGGAATAACCTTACATTTCCCTTTAACTTTCATGGTCAGTAATCTATTCATGCTCTTGAAGCTTATCTGATTAAACAAAATGCATGTATACTTTTAATAAAAGCTCCAGCTGTTGCAAATGACCTCTTAGGGTACCTGTGTAACTTATCATAGAATATATGTGTTTTCTATGAGAGGACTTTCTGCAGTGACTGTATAGTTGCTGCAAGTGACTTTTCGTAGCAGTTGTGCAATTATGGCCTACTCGATATCACATTCAAGAAGTGCGTTGAAGGTTGGATTTGCTGTTGAAAGATATCTGGCATGCTGCACAGGAGATTAGCAGGGCAGTATTTTAGAAGATCCATGAAAATATTTACCCTATTAGCTCATTTGTATTATAGAATGAACAACAACTATATTATTCACAATATTTAACCTGCCTATCATAGATGATGACCATCCTTGCAACAAAAAGAAGACGTATTTCTGAATCTTGTGCTCATATAACCTTTTTCGCAACTTTGGCATGTTATTTTCTCCAACCATTGGTTCACTGCGGCACGTTCTTTCCCTCCAGCATTATTTTTACCTTTTGATTCAAACACTCACAGAGCTTTAATTTACTGAGTCGTACAAAGAGTTCAAGATGTTTTCTACCATGCCCAAGTCAAAGCCTCAAGTGTGCCAATAAAAGCATCTATCTGCAAAATTAGACATTTTTTTCTTATCTCTACGGCGCCATCATGAAGGTTATTTGTTTGTTGTTGAACATTAAAAGGTAGGCATTTAAATCTATCACTGTCTTGCTGAATATTCGACCATCAGATATCATTCTTAAATGCAGTTGATACCAAATTAATATTATTGACAAATGACTTTCTGTTTTAAACTATACAGTATGTTGTAACCCGCGAATGTGCTACTGTCTTTGGCATCATCTTAAATCGGCTAAACCTTTTCACATGATTTGTTTCCTTTTTGTATCTGATGTGTGCAGAAAGTTATGTATGTTGACTTGTTATGTCTAGGAAAGAGTTGGTAGTTAAGCTTGAATAGATCCATTTGCGTACCAACACTGATCTGTCTTTTATATTTTTTCTGTTTGTTTTTGCTCACACTGATCTATCTTTTCTATTTTAGAGCATTCATCAGGAAGAAAATTATGTTTTTTTCAAAGGTGTATGGGTGACAATGTGTGAGAACAAATGGTAGCTAGGAAGCTTTAAATTCTCGATGCATTTAGTCATTTTCTGAAATTCTGCCATAGTACCTTTGAAGCTCAGCAAGAATAGAATATCTTTCTTCTTCTTAAGCTATCGATGCTTGGTCATGTCATGTTTATTCTTGATGTGATTGGTTTGCTTGGAAAGGAATCGACCTAAATATTTGATGATGAACACTTTAAAAGTTCAACGTTTTCTTTTAAGTATGACGTGGAGAGACCGACAATAACTTCAAAGCATTGCACCTAATATAGATTTGTTTTTCATATAACTTGATTTCGAAATCTATCACAACCTGTAGATTATGCCTATTACTGGAAACTGTCTGTTGAGAATTAATGCGCATGGATGTCTTAGAAGAAGTGCCACTAAAATTGGAAGAGGCACGTTGTCTATAAATGTGATAGCAATTTTGCAACTACTTTGCTAAAAACATTTCGGTCCGCCACATGCCTCCAGCCTCACACTTTTCTGTGATAGTTTTAAGCAAAGTATAGAGCTATTTTATTGCTGGAAAGGTGTTCGCTACTGGATAGTGTTTGCTTTACTCCTATGAGGTGTTCAAATGGAGGAAGATTTCATTTGAGTCATTATACTTACAATTTGTTGATCTTCTAATAAATGTTATAAATTTATATTATCTCATTTATTATTAGTAAGTATCTGAGCCTATAATGATGTTATTGAAAGATTTATTTGATTTTTTTTACTTATTGACTTAATAACTCTACCGACGTAGAGTAAGTAGAGAAAACTTTAGTGAAAAAGTGAATCTAACAAGTGAAATACTTTCTTCACGAAATCGATATATGATCCACTTATAAATGCTTTAGTCATTATGTTCATTCAAAATCATTTGTTTTTTTTCAAATAAAAATCATGTTGTTTGATCAAAATGAATTTAATGTTCTAATTCTTACATGAGTGTCTTTTCTTTTTATAGGTACAAGGAAAAGTGAAAGGAAAAGATACAAAAGCAAACGAAGGAAAGCAAAAGAAGAACAAAGGAGAACAACAAAAGTGAAGAAAGAAAACAAAGAACAATGTAGCATGAAGGGGAGAGATTGAAAGATTAAAGTGTTTTTTAAACACTCTAGTGTTCTCTTAAACACTTTTCATGAAATTTGTCATCTTTTCACTCTTAGGACACTAATTTTCATTTAGATTTAAAAGGAGCACTTTGATTTTTCATTTGCAAAGGGTTAAAATTGAAACTTAGACACCTACTAAATTTCAATTTGGGCTAAAAATTGGACAAGCAATCTTCATCTTTCCTTTGGTGCTTAAAACGAATCAAACCATTGCTTTGAAGGATAAAATGAATGTGTGCTTTTATTGTTTGGTAATTATTTACCCAAAGTAATATCATTAAAAGACTTATGCGCTTCTCCCGCACCTCATGGTGATCTTGAGAATCAAAAGGATTTTGGTGACATTAAGTTGCATAAATAATTACCCATACACACTTCAATTTGGGTTTAAAATTGAACAATATCTTGTGCAAGTGTGAGTAGGGGCATTTTTGCGTATATTCTCTTTCTTTGTGCCGTCAAAGATTGATCGAGTTATGGATTATGCCTTTGCTTGCTTTTATTTATCCTAGAGGGCCTGCCTTGGGGAAAAAGTACTCACCCAAGGGAATGACTCAACCGGTAACACTCTAAAGCCAAGAGTATTTCCAACCAGGATATAAATGTGGATATTGGAAGAAACACCAATATCACGTGGTTGACTCTGACAAGATGGATATGAAAGGGGACTCTTGCCACGTTGGGTCAACTCCTATGAACAGAAAGTCCTTACTAGAACCCATGTGCTAGAATTGGCCAAAATCCTTAATCTATTTTTTGGTGCAAGAACGGTCGTTTTGAAGCCACCCCACACTTTTACGGTCTTTAGGAGAAATGGAAAACATGCCATGGGAGTTTCATGGGTGTTGATACTTGGCTACCCTATATAAGTGAGTGATGTGGAGGGGAGCCAGTGGGGTCAAGCATCTAACCATTCACTAAAGATAAGCGTAGCTAGACTTGTCCAAGTGGGGATTCAACAAATATTGTCTTTCACATCCTTAGGGCTTGTACTTGTTCTTCGTTTTAAAACACAGTGCTTTATTCGAAAACATTTCCAAACAAACATTCAACATTATTCTCAAGATTTCAAACCCTTTAGGAGGCAAATACCATTGACCAAATTCTCGTGTTATTGCTTGCCCTTGGGATTACATCCTTAGAGTTTTCTAAACACTTGAGTTTACATCTCAATTTGCCCCCTAAAGTTAAACAATAGGTAATCTTTGCCTTAAATTCATCAAAGTTTCACATATTATACGTTGTGAAATGAGATGAAGTTGAGACATTGAACATTTAGTTTGAAAACTAGTCAAATAAAGTGTTTTTGGTAAAATAAAGCCATTAAGTAAAGCTAAGCAAAATGAATTTTCATGTGTGTTTGGAGACTCACAAATCCCAAAGCAAAAAACATTGGAAATCTGAAAATGAATGTTCAAATGAAATCATTTCTTGGTTACAAAGGTCTTTAGGAAGAATTCGCATGCTCTTCAATACCTAGGTCTAGGAAAACAAAGTGTCTTTTTAGGTTCACCTAAGGATTAAAAAAAATCAAGCCTCTTTCATCCATCTTTCAAAACATCAAATCCATATCATCTTTTGGAAAATCTTGAAATTACCCTTGATACTAGGCTTTGTGGAAAAATCAAAAATCATCCAAATCATTGAGATTGTATCCTTGAAAACATTATCAAAATCACCTTTGGGAAGGAATGTGTAAATGCTTTTGCATATCTTTAGCCAAAGTTATCCAAATCATCTTGCCTAGCTTAGTATATGTAGATGAATCCTTCTCCATATGCTTAGCAAAAGCTATCATCTTGTTTGAATAGGTGTGGGTAGATGCATCCTTCTCCTCACGCATATTCAAATAGTCATCCTGTGAACAAAACTATCTCTTGGATCATTATCAAACATCTTAGGGTCCTTTCATTCAAAATCAAAAATCAAAATCAAGGACAAAATCCCAAATCCGAAATCCAATCAAATCCAAGTCCTAAAGCCTAGTGTCTCATTCAAGATTTATCAAAATCCAAAACATTCATATCATTCATCATCATATCATCACTTTTGATCGCCAAAAAGAATCCTAAAACTCACTTTGGGACATAAAATAGAGATTAACCCAAAGAATAAAGAGATTCATCTCCCATATTCTCAAAGATTGATCCCGTTTTATGGTTCTAACTAGATCTCAATACAAGAAGAGTATGGAAGCCAACAAAGAAACACCCGCTTCAAGTGATCTTAGCCAAACCACTCCTGAAATGAATCCCATTGGGGATGGAAATCTCACAATTATCCTTCCAACATCATCGAAAAACCCACAAGAAGAAAACCAAGGAGAGGACCCTACTTTTTGAATGTCTCACGAGGAAATGACAGAAATGCTCCAAAATCTAGATAACCATCGAATCATCAACGCCATGATGAGAAACAAGGGGCCAAGTTGCCTTCAAATTTTGATGTAAGCACCATAGTGGAGACATCATTTCCACCAATCTCATCCACCATCCCCATCTCATCCACACCTCCATCCCAAAATATCATGCAAAACATTCCACAAATCATGACATCGATTGCTCCAACTCAACCAAATTTCAACAAGGAAAACACATTTCTCAATGCTCTTGAATCACACCCCCTTGTTGATAATCAAAGTTTGGACACAAACACCACATTGGAACAAAGCATACCTCAAAACCCATTACAAAAAAACATTCCTCTCACATTCCATCACGATCCATCATCAACATTCTTTCACACAACACAAACAACTCTTCTCACAAACTCACAAGAAGAGGGAGATATGTTCGGACTAGGGGGCATATTCGACACCACGACGTTTTCACAACAACTGACATTTCCACCTCTTCCGCCATTTCCATTAGCATCCGCACCACTCCTTGGTCTAGGGCTTCCTCCCCTACCAAGTATCAATCAAACATACATCCCAACTATCAATCAAAGCATTGCACCAAACACGCAAAATTTTTCGTTGATATCGTAACAACAAATGACAAACACACAAGCAATGGAAACATCATCAAACACACCTCTCACATCACAAAGCATGGTTTCTCAAGGACCCATCACATCAATACCATTATCCAACATGTAGAACATCAACACAACATCATCATCTACCACCATTCCAAATCCACCACCACCAACGTTCACCATATCAAGCCAATACGATGCAACATTGCAAGCTGCTTTTCAAAGAGGATACCAACAAGTTCAAAAACAAAAAGTCATGCAACAAGCTTCCAAAGTTGTACAAGCCTCAATACAAGCGCAACAAGCACAATAAGCCCATGCATTATTGCAACATCAACAACAACAAGCCACCCAAGCATTGCAAGCACAAAGGGTCGCTGAAGCACAACTATTATTGCAACAACAAGCCGCACAAGCGCAAGCAGTGCAAGCTCAATATCAAGTACAACAAGCACAATCTCAAGCACAACTTCTTGCACAAGCAGTGCAAGTGCAAGCATACCAGCAAGCACTAAAGCAATACTAAGAACAACAGGAAGTGACAGAATTGGCAGCCCAACAACAAGCATTGTGGGAACAACAACAAACACAACAACAAGAATTGTTAGAGCAACAACAAGCGCAACAACAAGCATGAATCCTAGCGCAACAACAACAAGATCAACAACAAGCATTGTTCATCCAAAAGCAAGTAGAAGCCTACTTCACCTGCCACAACATACCGATACCATCGAACAATGCACCGACCAACCCGTCCACCCAACCAACAATTGAACCACCTCAAAATAGTTTCATCCCACCCACTGATTTGCAAAGCGATGTGACGACACAACTCAGGTTGCTCTCACAACAAGTGCTCGACTTTCAATTAGGGCGAACAACCAAAATGCAAAGCAAGTTGTGTCCCTATCCATTTGATAGGAGCCTAGACATGAAACCATTCCCCAAGGGATTTGAAATCCCCAAATTTGACAAATATCGAGGGATGGGAAACCTTGAAAATCACATCAAGGAATTCCAGGTTCATTGCATGGAGGTCACATATGATGATACTTATCTGATGCGGCTATTCCCTAGGAGCTTGGCAGGCAACACTATAGAATGGTTCTCTCACTTACCTTCAGGCATTAGAACATTCCAAAAAATCAAAGATGCATTCATTAGGAACTACACATGTAATATTGCAATGGATGTCAGTCTCAAAGAACTATACGCTCTAAAACAAGGGAAGAATGAATCTTTTGCTTCATTTCTTCAACGATGGTGATCCAAGGCCAATCAGAGCAAGTGGACTATACCAGAAGAACAATAATTTTGCACAATCATCGCCAACCTTGAAAGCCACTTGTCATTTCATCTCAAAGTTCAAGGTATCACTACATATGAATAATTGATCTCCAAGGTGCTCAGCATCGAAAGAGCCCTTGTGACTCAACCCGCCAAATCAACGTCATATCACGAATCGCAAAACAACCACCCATCATCTAATTACAATGATAAACCTCGTACATGGGTGAGAAACAAGAACATCACTAATGATGGCATCGTCAATGCCAAGGTGGTCATTAGTGGTCCACGCCAAAATACACCCGCACCACAAATCTAACCACAATGCCAAAACACTCATCACACAACATACCAACCCAATAATCCCACCATCAATAACCTCACTGACCAAAGAGGACCACCCCAATGCAAAACTCATCCAAAACATAAATATGCCATTTTGGGGGAACCATTGGAGGACATAATGAAAAAAGTTGATTGTCGAAAAACTCATCTAGCCTCCTACATTCAAAAATTACCGAGAACCTGATGTCAAACCATCTTGGTATAACGAAAATCAACTGTGTGAATTCTGAAAAATAAAAGGCCACAACACAAACAGTTGCATGAGACTCAAAAACATCACCCAAAATCTCATTGACAAAAGAATCATAAATGTGGAACAACCGACGGGAAATTAGGATCTAAAAATCTACATGAATCCGATGTCGAATCATGGCAACAAAGGGAATAAAAATGATAAAGGGAAGGGCAGTGTAAATCATATTTATGAATCAGTCATTGCCTCCCTAAATGAAGACTGCATGGTCATCACCATCAAGGGTGCCCATGCCGAAGATTGTGGAGTCACCACAAGAGGCAGCAAAATCACCATTGCAGGATCATCCCAACCAAATAGAGTTTCTTCATCTAGATCCACTCCTAATGGCTATAGTGTCGTAGACCAACTCAAAAGAACACCAGCACACATCTCCATCATGGAGTTGTTAAAAATATCATCAGCCCATAAAAATATCCTTGAAGAAGCACTAGCCTCATCCACCATCCCCGCAGATCTCAATGCAGAACAATTCCAAGCTATGGTAGGAAACATCATAACACCTAATCTTCTTACATTCTCTGACATGGATTTCCCTGCCTAACCATCTTACAACCGTGCACTTCATTTGGAAGCCATTGTAAACAAGAGCAAATTCAAAAGGGTCTTGGTGGATGGAGGTGCAGGTTTGAACATCTATTCTCTTAGCCTCATCAAGCAGTTGAAAATAGCAGAAGACTCCATCGACAAAGGAAAAGGTAGCACGATAAGAGCATATGATGACCAAGAAAGAGTGTCTTAGGGCACAATCAAACTCCCTATTCAAGTAGGGCCAACACTCATGGAAACCACTTGTCAGGTCTTGGACCTCAACTTGCCATATAATATCCTCCTGGGATGCCCATGGATCCATGCGATGAAAGCTGTAGCATCAACCTTCCACCAATGTGTGAAATTTACACATAATGGACAAGAGGTCACTGTCCACAGAGATCCCAAACTGTTTTCATATTGCAAAAATCTTGAGGCCAAGTATTACAAAATCCCTGAAGTGCCAAAGAATGATGAGGGCCCATCCACACCATACATTGATCTCGCCACCCTCGCATCCACTTTTGTGACAAAGACACCCACCACTCCCGCCATCCCCACCATCTCTGATATCAAGCTCATCATCAAGGAGGATGATTGTGGAAGCTACAAACTCCCTAACAATGCTTTCGTGATAGGAGAGTTACCACAATCTCCTAGATCACGAGGATGCCCACAAGAAAATCAACCTTCCACATCACAAACATCTCCTCAAGATTATCCTGAATTCACAAGCTGGGGAGACCTTGGCCATGAGGTTATTGAAGTAGATCCATCTCACATGTTGTATTGAGATGAAAGATCGATACCAGAATTACCAATGGACAAGACAAGCAAAGGCCTACAAATGATGCTTGCCATGGGCTACGACAAAAATCAACGATTGGGACAAAATGACAATTGGCTCACAATACCTATCATGCCAGAGACATGACCCATAACAAATTTGGGCCTTGGATGTACCATTCCAAGAATAACCATACGTGGTCAAAGTCCTCCAGTTAGAACGGTTAGTATCCCTCCTTAGCTAGTACTAGTACAAGTACACTCACCAATTGCCACAGGTGAAGATACACATTGCTTCATAACTGAGCCCTATATTATTAGCGATGACAAAGATACTTTGACAAATCTAAATAGGTTATTCGAGGACACCACCCTATGTATGATTAGCACCCTCTCCTTTGAATCTGATCATCAAAATCATGAGATTCGCTTAGTCTACCCCCAACTGATCGACTATGACCAACGAGGACCACCAATTCTTGATACATTCGAAAACGATGATGCATTCTAAGAATTCATGGGATTGGGGGATAACATTCCAAATGGAGAACACAAAGTAGGCTTTATAATAGAGTTAGACACACATGCCTATTATGGGGAAACAATTGAATCCTTCAGTCACAAAAGTGAGAAACTAAGAATCATATCCAAGTCCTTGAGCAAAAAGCACACTGTGGCACTCTCTGACAAGAAAATAGTAAAAAGAAAGCACATATCTAATGGTGAAAACCTCTCTGAGGCCCTTGAGGATGAAGGATTCAATCTTACCTTAAGAGCCATTCATCAGGAGAAGTCAGTAGTCTTGGCCGAAAAATGCAATCTAGTCAACCTAGGAATAGAGGAGGCCTTGCATATTACATTCTATGGAAAATCATTATTATTAGAAGAGCAAGAACTCCTAGCAGCATTCCTAAAGGAAAGACAAATAAACTTCGCATGGAGTTATGCTGACATGCCAGGGCTTGATCCAGAGACTGTGGTTCATCACTTAGCAGTGTATCTAGATGCAAAACCTATCAGACAAAAGCTTCGAAAAATGCATCCTCAAATCGCTTTGTTAGTCAAAATGGAGCTCAAAAAGTTGTTAGATGTAGGATTCATACGACCAATCAATTATCTAGAATGGGTATCAAACTTGGTACCTGTATCAAAGCCTAATAGAGCCATTAGAATCTGCACGAATTTCAGAGATTTGAAGAAATCATGTCCCAAGGATGATTTCCCACTTCCCAATATCGACATGATAGTTGACATGATAGCAGGGCACGAGATGCTATTACTAATGGATGGATTTTCAGGATATAATCAGATCATGATAGCAAAAGAAGATCAACATAAGATGGATTTCACTTGTCCATGGGGGACCTACTTCTGGAACATGATGTCATTTGGTCTAAAGAATGTAGGGGCAACCTATCAAAGGTCCATGACACTAATATTCCATGACATGATATTCTAGCAAAGTCAAGAAAAAGACAAGATCACATAGCAACCCTAGGTGCTATCTTTGATAGACTGGAGGAATACAAAGTCAGACTAAATCCCAAGAAGTGCGTCTTTGGCATACAATTAGGTAAATTGCTAGGATACATAGTCTCCATGAGGGGTATCGAGGTGGATCCCGTGAAAGTAAAAGCAATCCTTGAGATGGAAGCACCAAAGACATTAAAACAATTGAGAGGCCTCCAAGGCTGACTTAAATCCATCTGATGATTCATAGCACAATTGGAAAACAAGCAGAATCCATATTCTCACCTACTCCACAAGGGGGTAGAATATAAATGAAATAAAAAATGTGAAGAGGCATTTAACAAAATCAAGGAATACCTATTGACACCACCAGTGTTAATGCCACCTATCCCAAGAAAGCCTTTGATCTTATATGTATCAGCAATAGCAGTAGCCCTAGGAGCTCTCTTGGCTCAGCATGATGAAAATAGAACGGAGAGGGCTATCTACTATATCAACAGGACAATGGTTGGCCATGAGGTAAATTACTCATTCATCAAGAAAACTTTCCTTGCGGTAGTGTTTGCATCCCAAAAATTTAGACACTACATGTTGACACACAAGATAAAACTCATTGCAAAAATTGATCCCCTCAAGTATCTCTTATCCAAGGCAATGCTCACGGGTAGAATGGCAAAATGGGTGATGATAATGTCAGAGTATGACATTGAGTATGTGGAAAGAAAAGCCATTAAAGGTCAAGTTATTGCAGATCAACTAATAGAAGCACCCATATATTCTGAGAATCCTCTTGTATCTGAATTTCCAGATGAATCCATCTTTAACCTCAATGTAGCTGATCACTGGAAATTATACTTTGACGGTTCATACACACAACACAGATCAGGAGCTGGTATCTTCTTCATCACCCCACAAGGGGACTGCATACCACAGTCATACAAACTAGCATTCCCTTGCACAAACAACATAGTGGAATATGAGGCTTTGACTATAGGTCTTAGGATAGCAGTACAATGGAATATTATAGCCCTTAAAGTCTATGGAGACTCTCAGTTGATCATAAATCAAGTCAACGATGAATATTAGACTAAGGATGACAAGAAAACTCCATACAATAAATTGGTGGAGACTCTCAAGGAGTCCTTCATTGACATAACATTTGAGCAGATTCCAAGAACAAACAATAGAGCCGATGACGCCATGGCTACAATTGGGTCTCTAGTAGACATCCCTCACAATGTGCCAAAATATGAATTTCTGATCGAGTAGCTTCTCATTCCCACATTCAAGGTACCAGAATCATAATATGTGTGTGAAATCGTTGGTCCTAGAGATCCTTGGTATCATGACATCTACACATATCTTCACATAGGAGTCATACCCGCTGAACTACCATCGAGCCTAAAATGAACCTTCATCAAAAAAGCATCTAGATTTGTCATCCTAGGTGATACCTTATACCGTAGAAGCATAGAAGGTACCTTGTTACGTTGTCTAAATGCTGAGGAGGCATTGACTGCTCTAACCGAGGTTCATAACGGTACATGTGGTTCACACTCGAGTGGAATGACCATTGCTAAGAAACTGCTGAGGATGGGGTATTATTGGCCCATGATGGAAAGAGAAGCACATGATCATGCTAAAAGGTGTTTACAATGTAAGAAACATGGGGACCTCGTCCATGCTCCAGCTCAAGAGCTTCACCCCATCATCACACCATGGCCTTTCTCACAATGGGGACTCAATCTCATTGGGAAAATCTCACCCACTTCATCCAATGGCCACAAATTCATTATAACTACAACCGAGTGCTTCACAAAGTGGGTGGAAGCCATACCCATGACGTATATCATTGAGAATCAAATCTCAAAATTCATCTTGAACTATCTCATATGTCGTTACAGTGTCCCACAAGCCATTATCTTAGATAATGGGACACCATTCAAGAACCATGAGGTTCGTGAATTATGTGAGGAATTCAAAATATAGCATTGCTTCTCCACCCCACACTATCCCCAAGGCAATAGCCAAGCAGAAGCCACGAACAAAACCATCCTCAAAATCCTCAAGAAAATAGTTAATGACACAGGTCATGACTGGCACTTTTAGCCTAATCCCGCCCTCTCGGCTTATCAAACTAGCATCCACACACCCACTGGCGCCACCCCATTCTCCTTCATCTATGGATCAGAGGTTGTACTCCCAATTGAGATTGAGCTCCCATCCCTCAGAATATCATTGCAAAATCTCATCACTGATGAGGACTACTAGGTGTCAAGATTAAACGAGCTAGAGCTACTAGATGAGAGAAGGATCAATGGTTTGAATCACTTACAAGTCTATCAAAATAGACTCAAACAAAGCTACAACAAGAGGATCAAAAGCAGTACTTTCCAAGTCAGAGAATTGGTCTTAAAAGAAAATCAGAAGAATATCCCAAACCCCAGCAGCAAAGGCAAGTTCGAACCCAATTGGTTAGGGCTTTTCATCGTCACAACAAGCTATAAATCAGGGGCATATAAGCTATCAACACCTAAAGGGGAACCTCTACAAGAGCCAATAAATAGCTCCCATCTCAAAAAGTTTTATGCCTAATTCTTTCAAGGTATAGAACCAAAATCCAAAAAAATTAGAAAAAGTCTTGAAAAAATGGTTACTTTGGTGAAAACCTGGCAAACATGCATCTTGGTAACAAAATAAAAATAAAAAAAGCAAAAAATCCAAAAAAAATAGAAAAAGGATCAAAAAAATCCTCTAGTGAAAACCACTTTGGTGGCACTTTGGGCAAGTACCTTGGTGAAAACCTGGCAAACAAGCGCCTTGCGTAAATAAGCACTTTCCATCCACCAAGATCTCTATGGCTTGATCTGCATCATCCATCCATTTCTCTTCCACCATCCATCACATTTAGGTCTCCATCCATCACTTATCCACTCGTATCTACACCATGGCTTGGCCCTGTGTTTGTATCATGTTCCCTCCTAGTACTACTCGGTCCATCCTCAAGGTCAATTCATCTTACCTTTATTGGGGTAGTCTATTGCATCATGCTGGGGGCACGTTCTCATCGAATCAGATTCGTGTATATTCTTAAGGTCCTCAAAATCAGAAAATCCAAAAACATCAGAAAATCAAAAAATCCAAAAACATCATAAAATCAAAATCCAAAAACATTCAAAACATCAAAATCCAAAAACAAGTCAAAAAGTCTGTCGAAAAGTCAAAAACATGGTCGTCTTGTCGAACTACATTGTCTCTGAGGTTGAACGTAGGCAAGGTTGATCTTTGATCATCCCCTGAGACATTTAGGTCAGTCCTTTAGGAGTCCATCATAATAAACTGACATTTCATCATGTATATCTTCATCTATAAATTGATCAAGTCATCAGTCAAACTATGTGGTCTCTGCGTGTATAACATAGGCAAGGCTAATCTGTCGATCAACCCCCAAGGCCCCTAGGATAGGTCTTTAGGTTATTATCTTGGTCAAAATCTCAGAAAATCCCAAAAACATTGGAAAATCAAAAAATAAAAACATTTGAAAATCTCAAAAAAATACCAAAAACAGCCTCAAAACATTGCAAAACTCCAAAAACATCCAAATATTTGAAAGAACCCATCCACCTCATATCGCTTGCACCCATGAGAAACACCATTAATAATAAACTGATCGCCATCCTCAACCTTTGGTGAAACAGTTAGAAACAAGTCTAGTAGGTTAAAAGTAAAACTCAAAAGCATCAAGTCTCAAGTCTAAGTCAGTACATAAACAAGTTGGTCAAGTCTTTGTGTCGATAGTCCATCATCCAAATAGTCCCATATCAATCATCTGATAACATCATGTCCTACGATGAATCCTTCCTACAAGTGACATTATTTATTAGAAAGAACATTTTGGATAAACGAAATGACGTACCGCCATCCACTAACATGTCCTAGGATGTATTCTTCCTATAATGGGCATTATCTTTTGGCAATAAGTTTCGGTTCTTATCCTTAAAAGCACATTCCCTTTTGGTTAGCGGTATTGAAGAACATCAACTTGTTTCTGTGTTTTACCTTTTTCTTTTGACTTATCTTATTGCGCTCAGTCCAAGGACCTCTCGATGATATCTGAATGAAGGATTTAGAGAGATATGAATGAGGCAATGATCATCATTCTTTTGTCTACTGTGCTTGTTGGATGTTCTTGTAAAATAACTTGGTGAATACTTTCTTTGTTAGATATGTATAGAGGATGTTTTGGATGGCTTGTTGAATATTGCTTTGATTGGTTATACCTCTCTGTGTTTTGGTCTAAGATGTTTGAAACTTCTAAAGTGCATCCTAGCAAGGTTTTTGTATGTCAGGTGTGAACATGAATAGTCCTATTTATTTGTCAAGTCAAAGTCCATCACACTAAGTACAACGCCATCCTGGTCCTTTATACCTTGATGCATCGTGCTTAGGCATGTTATCAAACATAAAGTAAGTGACCCTTTTAAAATCCCAATCCTTGATAAGCAAATCATCCATCTATCATCATCATTTCTCATCATCATTCTTCATCATCATCTCTCATAATGTTGGCTTGTTGGATCCTCTTGTCATCATCTAATTTCTTCATCTTCCGCACTAAAATCACAGCATGAGCAGTTAATCATCATCACCGTTACATCCATCATTCATCCATCATGCATCCATTGTGCATTCATATCATCATTATAATATAGATCTGTTAGTCTAAGCATCTCATGAATCATCTATTGCATAATCGCAACATATCACATACACAATCTCATCCATCCATATCATATCATCATTTAAGTTGTTTAGGATAATATAGATTTGTTATTCTAAGCATCTTAAAATCATCTCATTCGCATCATCTCATCATAACCATCCAGTTTGAACCTCTTTATCGTGAGATCAACCCTCAAATAGAATCTTTTCGCTTGATCTCTTGAGGGGGCAATGTAGCAGAGTACCTCTTTCCACCAGGGCATCCGAAAAAATCACAATTTTTTTGATTTTGATCGCGGCAAGTTTATTCTTTGAACCAATGCAACAAGTACATTGCTTCAAAGAGGGGCAAAATGTAGACATACAAAATTAACATTGTGCATTCAATCAGGTTCATTCATTAACTAAACTAGATTTCACGTTAGGTCCATTCATCAATTAATCAGGTTCACTTCCATCCATTCATTAGGTAATCTCATCTCCTAAGGTCATTTATTTAAAATGAAATAAACACTATCATCAACCTTTTAATAAATCAAACATGCATTTAAATCAAATCCAAAATCATATTCCATCATTTTCTAATTCAAATAAATCAAATATCAATGTCCTAAAAGTCAAATTCACCTTATCACCATTAAGCTAACCTAATCCTAATTAGCTTAACCTAACCCTCCCACTTGCATCCTCTAGATATCTCCACTTGCACAAATAAATCAATTTATTGATTTATTAAAACTCTCATTTTCACTCAACATGGCCTTCAAATTTGAAAATCATGACAAGTTGATTTGTCCCTCCAACATTGCATTTATTGCTCTTTTTCTTGTTCCCCTCTGTAAATTTATTGCCAAATTTGAATTCAAATTCTCCCTCTCATGGGCACACTTCCCAAATCTTGCACATCCATTGACCTATCACCACTTGACAAGTGGCCTCTTCTCATTGGTGGATCTTTAGTCCCACATTCACCCTCTTGGCCAATCTCTCATCAATAAAATCTATAAAATAAGGCCTTAATCCTCACTCAAGGGGACACAACTTTTATGCAAGGTTACTGTCTTGGTTTGAGAACTCATCTTGCTCTTCATCCTATTTGCATTTGCATCATCTTAAGCTTTGATCAAGGATTGGGAAAGGGTCACTTGCACATGTGACACCAATCCACTATGGAATAGGTAACTTGTTAATTGCTTTCATTATGCTTTTAGTTTTCTTTTATCATGTATTGCATTTGGAAGAATCTACAAGGTATTTCATAGGGTCATTCTTAGGGAATTTGTGAGCTACTAACCTTGTATGAAGTTTAGGTTTGCAGATTTCAAAAGGATGCACCACAACTAGTATCAAATTAGAGACCCATGAGGAATTTCTAGTAGGTTTTATGATGCTAGCATCACTTAGCTTCATCAATTACTCTTGCATATTTAGAGCTAAGGTCGGGTTAATTTTCCTTTTCTTTTTTATGAAAGGCTTAGCATTTTCTTTTAGAGGAATTTCATGCTGAAATAATTCCTCTCTATATGCTTTTAGGTAATCATATGACCAAGCAAAGACATGTCTATATTTTCTCAGTAGGAAATCAACATTGCCTTAACCTTAGGTTTCATTTTCTTTCCTACATATACTTTCCTAGGTTTCCAACTCCTTTGAATGGGTGACAATTGTTTTTTATCTTGCTTTTATCCTAATTATCAAAAAGCCTTTCCAATGCTACAAGGCCATTGCGACCTTTTTTGTCTTTAGTTGGATTGCCTCATTACCAAAAACTATACCCTTACCATCTATACTTTCCACAAACACCCCAAATTCAATCTCCTGACCTTGATATTCACCTACACATCTCAAGAATTTCAAAATATCTTCATCATCAATCTTGGATATTTTCCAATTATGTATGTTGTCAAGGATTGATGGCCTTGCTTGTACCTCAACCTTAGAGATTCATGCAAAATTTATATCATCTTGTCTTAATGCAATATTAGAAAGTAAGTCTGCCACTTTGTTTTATCAACTCTCCATCCAATCGATTCCAAAAGCATCAAACTACTCAATGGAATCCCAGACAATATTTATGTACTATTTCAGTCTTTTGTTTTTGAAAGAATATCTCGCTCTCACTTGGGATATCACAATATTAGAATCACCGATTACCATCAAATTCTTTATCCGATGCTTCTCATCCATCCTTAATCCCAATAATAGTACTCAATATTCAGCCACATTCTCTGTGCAAACAAAAGAAAAAGTGAAAGAAAATTTGTATGTATTGCTAGTAGGTGACATCTACAATATTATTGCACCAGATCCCTCCTTGGAACTTGCACCATCAAAGTACATCTTTCAAAGTCCATCCTTTCCAGATAATCTTACAACTTCACTATCTATAGGTGCAGGGAACCTATCAGTTTTTGTTGGTACTTCTTCCACCTTAAAATCACTGCTATTAGTACCTATAAAAAGGATAGTATCATCTTTAGGAGCATGTTCTAGCATATCTGGAACCTTTGGATCTCATACCACTTGCACATCCTTACCATCAATAAGGAAGGTGGCATAAGACATGTCATAATGCATACTACCTCCCATGGATGCACTCCATTTCCTTGATAGAAACATTCCATAATTGGGTGGGATATTGAATACCACCACACTCATCTTAAACTCTTTCTCTAGATATGCTTCCAATCTATAGGGAAGTTCATTGATCACATTAGTAACAGGGACTTCTCTCGAATCCATAGCATAGCACTTACCATGAGTGTTGTCAACTTTTAGTCCCAAATCCTCCATGATCTTGGCTAACATTATATTCTTGGATGCTCCTAAATCAATGATGCCATTTTTTATAAAATTTCCCTCAATAATCAGTGTGAGGAAGAATGGTCTATCTTTGTAGGACAAGCAGTTACTAAATTTCCTAGAATGATATTAGGGATTTCAATGATTACTCCCTCAACCTCTTTATATTTCTTATCCTTTTGGCTCACATTGGGTGGAGTGGGTACCACTAAATCATTATAGGATATAGTAGCACCATTGATAAGGGTTACTATATTTTTTTTGTGTTCATCTATTCTCATCATACGAAGAAAAGGAACAAAGAAATTTACTTGGCTAAGTAATTGAAACATATAAAGTAGACTATAAATAGGTAATTCAATTGGGATCATACCTTGTTCTGCACCACTCTCCTTATGTTGATTTTTTATTGTTTCAGCTCTGGGCTTGGCATCTTTTTTTGTTGCTTCATAAGTCTGATTTTTTGCCTTTTCCTTCATAGAAGGGGACTTGAGATCTCCATATACTCTTGGTTTATCAACCCTTTAATCCCAAATATTATCTCCCTTGCTTTCCTTAGCTTTGACTACTTCTTTTCTGTCATACATTTTCTCTTTGACTTTGGCATTTTTCTCCTTGATAAAAAGAACAACATGACTACTTTTATTTCCACCAACTATTCTATTCCTTAAGTGATACAAGCTTCTCATTTGGGAAACCAAATCCACAACATATCTCACAATCTCTTCATTTGATGGTCTTCTTAGAGACACACCATCTTCAATTGCTTCCAAATTATATACTTCATTATCACTATCAATATCCTTGTCAAAGAGAACTTGTTGGTGATATGTATTTTCAATATTCCTTGGGTTGTCTATGCCCATTTCATGAGACTCAATGTCCAATAAACATTCATTATCAACAAAATTAGAATCATCCACAATCATGTTTATATCAATATCATCCTCATTTGACTGATCACAATCATCAAGTATATGTTCCTCCACTTCAACCATCCATGCAATTGCATATTGATGAGTAGAATAAGGCATCTAGCAAACCATGCACCAATGAGTTCCATCAACAAAATTTCTTGAATTCTTTTGCAAAGGATCAGGAGAAACTTTCTTCTGAGCATTTCTGTAATTATTGGGGATAGGCTTCCCATTGTACCGGTTTATATTATAGGGATGATCCTATAGTCGAGGAGGTCTTTCATTCTTCTGATACTTTTTTGATTGAACCTTGTCTTGCCTTGCAATCCTATCATTCAAAATTTTCATAAATTTGTCAATCTTAACCTCAAGAGTACCTACTTTAGCACCAAATTTTTTATCTTCCTTTTTGGATTTATGAGAATCTTTACATCATCTCTTCTTTGAACTTTACCAGTTGCCTAACTGATGTTATCAATATGGACAACCATCTTGTAAGCCTCTCTCAGTGTCTAAGGATTCTTATCAAGTAAGCAGTAGCTCATCTTTGTATCAAATAGATTATAGTAGTTTTCCAAGCACACATTATCATTCAATTACAAATTTGGAGGCAATCTTTACCTAGCCTTCTGGAACCTCATATTAAAATAATCCATAGAATCATTGGAACCTTTAACAATGTTATTAGATTGATTCCAAAAATACCTTGGATCAGTCTTGTCATTGTATTGGTCTCTAAACAACCTTTTAAATTCCTCACAGGAGCCAATAGTTTTAGCAGGAAAACTCTTGTACCATTCTCGAGCATCTTCAATGAGCAAATACATAAAAAACTTCATCATTACATCCTCTGCTTCTACCTCAAAATCATCCATGATGTTGGAAAAGGATTTGAGGTAATCTTCACCACTCAAGGCACTATTTCTAAAGAATCTGACTAAAGGAGGTTTGAAATCTTTAGGAAATGGATTAGAGTATCCAGGTATTGTAGTAAAACATAACTTTTGATACCTCTCTACTTGCAGTGGTTTTCTAGTATTGCTATCCCTATGAGAACTTTTAGGCTCATCATACCTTCAATTGTTAGACTAATTTCTATCCTTACCTTTTCGATATCCATCGTTACCACCTCCTTTCTTTTTTCCTTCTTCTTCAAAATAAGAATTCTTATTCTTATCATTTCCTCCACCTCCACCACCTTGATCCCCACCACCACCTCCATTGGTAGTGTTTCCTTCAGATTTCTTCTTTTGTGACTCACTATCATTATGTCTAGAGCTTGAAGCCTCTAGGGTTGGTGTGGAGATCTTAATTAAAGCAATTTTTCTAGCTATTTCTACATTGGAAGCTTCTATTTCAGCTTTCTTCAACTCCTCTTGCAATTTGTCATTATCCAACTGCAATTTCAAGATCTTGAGGTTTAAGGGTGCAACAAATGGGGTAGGATAAATCTTAACATTTTGGGTGACAATAATAACAGATGAAGTGTTGGTACTTATGTTAGAATTGGCATTAAAAGTATTGAAGATTGTCTTCTTTCTCTGATCAATGGGTTTCTTCCCATGATCTACAAATTCAAATTTCTTAGCTAAAATAGAATAATATAGGGCTTTGGAAATTGCAATGGATGTAGTATAAGTGCTTATAGTAGAGGTTCCCATTTGTATGATTGCCTTAGGTGGATCAGGAATTATTTTAGCAGTAAATCTAGCAAGATTTTCTTGAAAGGTCTTTCACCTTGCTTCTTCTCCCATCTTTTCTATCTTTTCCCTCTAAGAATCTCTTTCCTGCATCTTATCCTTAGTTCTCTCTTGTTTTTCTCTTGAATCCTTTGCTTCTTTTTCTTTCAACTCCCTAAGCCTATTTTCTTCTTCTTCCCAATGCCTATGTTCCTTCTCTTCTAGAGCTTGCACATATTAGTCTATGTCTTCTTCATCTTCTAAGATATCTCCAACGTCACTATAGGAGTATAATAGGTTTGATCAACTAGGTATTCCTCAAGGGAAATGTGCAATTCTACATTAGGATATTCACCTCTTGGATTTATATTCTATCCATTAAGGAAAAATCCAACACTAGGGGTTAAAGGTTTTGAGAACTTATATTTATCCAAAAACTCCCATCTATCCTCCTCTCTTGATACATGAAATTCACTATCAAAAACTTCCTCAACGAGAAAAATTCCTTGATGTACACTAGGCACTTCAACCTCATGTGCTTCTCCTTGGATATTTGCACTATTTACCTGATTATTAAAAGTAGGAGATGCACCAACAAGAGATTCAACAGACTTACTTGATTTGGTACATTTCTTAATCTAGGTGGGTTGTTTATCCTTTGAAATCTTAGACAACACCTTTTCCTTAGGATGCTTCTGGTCTCCTTCATGGTGTCAAATATGTTATAATCATTCTTCTAGCATTCTCTTTGAGATTTTATCTTTACACTAGTATAAGAAAGTTCAGAGTCAGCACCCATAATGCTAAGAAATAAAAATTGATTGCACTTTGACTTGGTATGTGTGATTTAAGAAAAGTCTCTAAGAATAATTGTACATAAGGTGATAATATAGACTAGTACTTGGTGCATAAGACCAAACATGGCTTATGTGTTAAAACTTCAAACCAATTATTCTTCAACAATGAAGAATAATATAATATTTGACTCTGGCTATACTAGATCTGAACTAGAGAATATGGACTTAGCAAATCCCCAACAGAGTCACCAATCCATTAGTTATTTTTTAAGAACCAAGATGGTCTTTAGAATTACCTATGGACTTCTTTGTTCCCAATATTTAGCAATCTAAAGGGATTGACCAACAAACAAGTAAAATCTGCAAAACATTCACTCGTACACTTTGGGCTTTGTGAAACTTGTGAGGGTGATCCTACAATGTATACTCAATAAATTATGTGACTAATAGTTAAATACATTGTAAACAGTAGACAATTTTCATATAAACACTCAACAACGTAGTGTATCAAAAATTTTGGCAACTCTTTTAGCAATAGATTACACTTGGAGTATGAGAATAATGAAATATAACATTACTACAATGATAACCATTTGAAAGTTTTATAAATTAAAGGTGATTTTCTCATGAATTGAACCAAAAATTGAATTATTAATATTGTGCTTAAGCAATTCCTTATCCTAAACACGAAGTCAATATTAACGTATGCAACCTAATAACAATTCTACACAACAAAATATACGCTTCTGAAAAATTGCATTACAACACTTCCACATTATATTCTCAACGACAACTTCTTATTGATATTTTGGCACATAATTATGTGAGTTAAAAACTTCACTCAAGCATTTACACTAATTCCTTGAATTAATAAGCACAAACGAAACCATATATCCAATGGAAAGCAATGGAGATGAACAACAAAATCCTTGATTAGATTTATTCATAACTCATAGAATAAGTAAAAAGGAGAGAAAATGGCCATGAAATTAGTGCCATTTTGTATTGTATTTGCTATCTTGTTATCAAAATTACATATGCAACTATAGACTTAGAACCTAAGAAAAAACTTAAAATATGCTTTGTATTCCTTTACACAGTTCATTGTGTCAATTACAATACAACGAACCCCTACTTTTGGCCTTGAATTCCTTCTTATAGAGATGAAGGAGAAAAACAAGCTTTGGGCTGAAAAGCACACATGTCACTATTCTATTGGATTGCTATAACATATATTCCCTTTTTAGTTACATTGAAGCTCTCAGATGGTGGGAAACATATATGAGACAAAAGTAATCATCATTTGTTGTTGTAGATATAGTCCCACCTTCAAAAGGCATCATTTGGTCATTATAAGAGCTCCTAAATATCTCCCATGTGATCAAAATGTATTTTCCTCATGCATATCTAGTCAAAACAAATTAAAAAGTATGAAAAGAAATAAAATATAGAAAACTAATTTACCCACATTAGCATTTATGCCACCATTTTTCATGTTGAGGAGAGAATAATATATTTTGCAATACTTTTACAAAATCCTAATTTGCGCTATTTTCAAGCTATGCATTGCTTCTTTCCTGACCATTATTCACCACATTCACTATCATCCCCATACAAGCCTATTCATTATACTTTTCCAACCAAGTGATATAATCATCCTTAATTGGCCATTTTGTATCCAATAGTTTCTACACTTTTACACTATGTTGAGTGTATCTAGCATCAATTAATACTCTAGCTTTCTTGAAAAATACATCCATCCTCATTTCAACTCCAGTCATATTATCAATGTGAGGATTTGGCATGGAGTACTTAATCAATTTCAATAAATGTTTCCTTAGCCTGAGACAACCATTCTCCCAATTTATGCTTGCATTGTGCAAAATCCATCAATTTAGCATTGTCATCAAATATTTTAGGCATACCATGCTCTTCCATGTCCCTAAACATCTTAAATTTTTTGTTAATATACATTCCTAACTTCCCTGGTGGCTTTTTTCTTCTATTATTGGAGCAACTTCACCATTCTGTATTGGTCTAATGGATAGTTTGTTTTGAGTTTTTGTTCCTCCTTGAACTCATGAAGTATGATATTTCTCGAGGTTCACTCAGGAAATTGCAATGCACATTTGCAATCAAATGTAAATAGGTACATGATGAAATTGAATTGATTTTGGGCTATGACTAGCTTGAGCTTCATGTTTTTGCACTTCTGTTTGAAGTTTCTTTGAGGTTTGTTTCAAATTTGATGGATCTCCTTTGGTGTGTGGGGATGGTTAAGTTTCTTTCAGGTGTATATATCCTTCCTCACATTCTCCCACTTTCTACTCTACAACTAGCTTTGGAGAACTATGATATTCTTCAAGGCATGAATACTATTGGGTGGCATATTTTGTAGGAAACATTTACTCTCTAATAGGAATTTTACTTTGCTTCTCTCTTCTATAGCTAATGGTTTTCTAAGTGATTTCCCAACAGAGTTTAACTATTGGCTCCTCAAGCTTTGAAATATGTTTGAGAACTCTTTCTGTGATGCTATCTAGGAGTTGTATGATACAATTTTCTTCTTAATTTAGCATGATCTCTTTGAGCCTCGTGTAGAACCATTTTTTCCACCACCTGTAGATTTGGCTTCCTCAAAAGAAATCTCTACTTAAGAAACTCCTCCTTTCTCGGCTTCCTGGATTTCTCCTCTTGGGTTATTGGTTTTAGGCCCTTCATACTTGCATCTTTTGCTTCTTCTAACTCTTTCTTGTCCTACTATTTTGGTCATCTTCTTGTCTATTTTGCAGGATTTTTTTTTGGACTAGTGGTCACTATCGACATGGCAGCCTAGAAATGTTTCTCCTCTGTTGGCAATCTGGGAAAACATATGAGGTCCTCTTTGATGGTAGTCTAGATGTGCCCCTTCTCTATGGGTTTTTTTTTCAAATGTCACTTCTCTTCTTTGCTTGAATGCCACTTCTCTTCTATATTATGTAAATGGTTATAATTTATTTTGGTCATTGGAGTCATTTTTGAATAGTTTCCCCATTTTGTTTCTCAGCTTTAAAGCCTCTCCTTCTTCTTCCAGTCTGATCTTCTTTGAGCATTTCGTCCTGCTCAAATCTAGAATTTGTAATACTCTTTATATTAATAAAATATTTTTCAGTGGCTTCCCCACTTCTTTTTTTTTTTTTAAATTCCCATGGAAGGTGGTTATTTCATTAATCATATCAATGGCTTGCAATATCTCAAGGATATGAGTAGGAGCCTCAAGATATTCCTTCATTTTAGATATCATCTCTTTCAATGTTCTTGTTCTAGTACTCCATTTGTTCCACTCAGTTTGAAAAACCATTTGGACTTGTAGATATTTAATGTTAGCTTCACGGATGCTCTTGTAGGCTAGCGACACATCATTAGCTCTATTAACCAATTTGGTCACTCAATGTTTTAATAAATCCTCAAAAATGTCACTTTCCACCTTAACTGTTTCTAGTTTGGCCTTGTTTGTATTTTCCTTTTCCCTCTTTAATTTATTTTTTAACTCATCAATCATCAAGGCCAATGTCTCCTTCTCTTGTGTAGACAAATCTGAAGAAGAAGAGGTTGAAAAACAAAGTGGCTTTGCTGTCTTGCTAGCCTGAATAGTCGATCTCATCTTTTTTATTTCATCCAAGGCCTTATTATACTCCTTCACGAAGGAATCATACTTCTTGTAAGAAATTTGAGTTGTGTCTACACTAAGCATTATAGCACGAGTAGTTAACTAAGCTGCTTGGATAGGTTTTATATCTATGGCTCATTTCACCACCAAGGAACTAATGACCTCTACAATAGGCCTAGTGACCTCATGCTATCCAGTATTGGGTGCCATGGACTAGATTGGAAGAGTATGCAACTTCAAACTATATCCATATCAAAACACCTTGTTTTCAATCTGCTCCTAAGTTATAGAAGCCTAAGGATCTCTTCTTATTGCATCAAGTTCAATAGCTGAGGTGATAGTGCAGCCTTCTAGTAATATCATTCCACTATCTAAGACAATTTTCCTAGCTTTAGTAAGGCTGGTAGATGCAATCTTAGCCATAATATTTTCTTCCTCTTCCTTCCTAGCCTCTTCTTGTTGAGGGTCAGCATTAGCCCTTTCTTTTTCAAGCCTCTCCTTTATTTCCTAGCTTCTCTATTGAACCATAAATTCCTTGAATTCCTTAGATTGTAAAAACTCATTGTTTGTATGGAATTCATTACAATCCTTGATCCTAGGATCATCTTCATTCTTCTCATCATAATGCCATGGGGCAACTCTATTGTGGGGAACTTTTGAATCAAGAGTATCTTCAATATTAGGGGGAGGAAATTAATTTTTTCCACCTCCTCATCACTAGGCACATGTTCTACCATTTTTTCCACCACAATTACTTGCTCATATTCATATTGCACATCTACAGGCTTCTCTCAAATATCCATAGGCTAAGGTTGTTGTTCTAAGAGGGCCTATGCTCTCTCAGCATGCTCTTTTACCTTTTCCTTAAAATCACCATTCTGGTAATCCCTTAGCTTTGCAAAGCCTCTTTCAAAATGATTTTTAATTACATCCTAAGGACTCACATAGAAGGAATTCCTCTTCATAATACTCTCTTCAATGTCCATTGTGGATGTCCATTCCCTTTTTCTAGATATAATAGCCTCATTAGTCATCATGTTTCTGAAGACATCATTTGTGTATAAGAATTGATGATAGATCCTTGATAAATTTTTCTCCCTTCTTTGTGTATGCACATATCCTTTTGGCTCAAAAATCCTAAGCTCATTAATAGGCAACTTGAGGTTATTCACCATGATTCCAAATTTTTTATACCCTTCCAGAGCAGTAACTACAAAGTAAGAAAAAGAACATTGGGGGTCTACCATAGTACCCTTCCTAGGCTTTCTAAAAATTTCTAAATCCTTAAAATCAATCCACCATATTAACTCCATAAAAAGAAAAAAAGAAAAGACATACAGGGGAAAGAAATGTGGTGCTACCTTGCTTCCATAAGCCCTTATCAGAGTATATTTTGAATGCAGAAACCAAACTACCCAATTATTCTTTGCAATTGACCCTTTTATATCCATTGGGCACATGATATTTATGATCAGTCCTAAGAGTCTTTAAATAGGTGCCACACCCGAACTATCCAAAATACAAAACTTGATAACATTAGCAAACACCAAATAATTGGAATTGGGACAATCATGGTCCCAAATATGTGTCCACATTTGGACTAGCAAAACATTATTCTCATTGTCCCTTAGTCTCAATCTTAGCTTTCTTTTCTAGCTCTTATCACCTTCAAATAAAAGCATATGCATTAACATAGAATAAAGTGGTAAATGTAGAGGAAGAACATCCTTCTTTAGATTAATAAAATATTTATGCATCTTCTTTACAACAAATGTAGAATAATTAAAACCAATATTCTAATTATGAGCCTATATATCTGTTGCCATCACCAATAAGTTAGGGGCTATCCTTGCCTCAAAATTTAAAGCTAGAACTTGATTCAGGGAATAATATGTGTTCTTAAAGTAATCCAAAAATTCTTCACATTCAAAGGGCTCAATATCTTTAGGGAGAAATATTTCCTTTCTCTTTCTATGTTAAACAAACAACCTACTTCTATATGCAAATATATTATGCTCATGTTCACCAAATAGATCCACAAGCTTGATGTTCATAGTTTAATTGGGATTGAATCCAAATATCTCCACAATCTTATCCCTTGTCACCTCAAGGACTACATCTGCATTTTCACTCTTGATTCTTCTATCTTTGGGATCATAATGCTTGGATAACTCCATCATTATGTCCACCTCCACAAATACATGTGGTACCACCACCTTCCCCACATTGAGCCCCAATAAGTAGCATACAAGCTTGTTAGAATGCCTCCTGTTAAAGGAATATAAGAACAATTACCATCCACTCTAAGGCTGGGTCAACTGTCCAATTTCACCAGCATTGTCAATTAACCTCCTCACCATAGCAACCTATCCCATACATCTCTTTCAAATCTATGACCCACCCTCTTTCACTTATCTAGAGGCCCCATCCATGAATCTCTCTTCATTTTTCTTTGTACTTCTGGACCTTTTGGATGCCACAGGGCTAATTGGCGTAGGGTTAGATGTTGTAGGTGACTCTAGTTTAGATGTGGATGAAACATCATGGGTTTAAATCCTTTTAACCCTTTTCCACTTTGGTTTTCTCTTCAGCCTAATACTAGACTCACTAGGCTCTAGTTCGCTCATATTTGCAATGTGGCAGAACTAGGGTTTACGGTTTTCTTAATTGAAAATACCTACCCAATTTTAAAACCTAAGACATAATTTATAGAATAGAGTACTCCCAAACCTTACAAAATGTTTCTCAGCTCAATTGAGGACACTAAATGAATAAATTGTAAGCAAGTTATCTCTTAAATTCCCTACTTATTTTCAGAATAGCACAATTTAGTATTTTTGATAGGAAGGGATATAGCAATTTGCTTATCGAGGTGAGCAACTGATACAAATCTCACTATAATTTCTTGTTGGAATTTTCCACACTATTTCTTCAGCTTTTGGCCTTCTTCTCCACTCCTGAGCAATTGTAAATATGTAAGAAAGAGGCCAACCACCTTGTTTATGGCTAGTAAATAGAATGTATCACCATTAATATTTGAAGGAAATCTCACGTGAGCGAATTTCCATTTAGCGGTTCACTTTTAAAACCTGGCCATTGATCATCTTGTGTTAAAACCATATCAATGGTTTTCCTTTCACTTTCCTACTATCTTCTCTACTTTAAACGATGTCCTCAGGTTGCTGCCACATTTTCTTTCATTTAGAAGCCATTGCCCATCACTAATACATTTCAAATTTTGCAAGTTTTATTAGCGATTTGAGCATCCATGTAATGAGACCTCAACCCTCAGATCAAGGCCTATCTTTGATCATGTTAATTTCCCATCGCATACCATTGATTCATGCTTCAAATTTCATATCACATCAGCAACAAGAGATAAGGTGATAAAACAAGATTAAGACACGTGCACTTGTATGAAAATCAAAGGCATAAGATACATCGCTCACAAGAGAAACTCATATCAGTGAAAGAAAGTTTGAACAAATAACTTCATCGCTCATCACTATCTTGAGGCTAAAGTTTACAATAGATCCATGATAAGCGATGGTAAATGATGCAACAAGTACCAAGGGTGGGTCATCACACATCACTAATTTACAACACAAGACTCTCACAAGATTAGCAATAAGAAGGAAGCCGATGATAACACATAGAATATATGTTTCACACATCGCTAATACAATGCTCATCATTCAAAACCTATTAGTGATGCACGAAAAAAAAAGAAACATCATTCATTGCACATCGCTGATATAAATTTGTATTCATAAAACTATATGTGATGAGCGATAAAAGGAATGATAGAAGGGACTTAAGTGGGACAATTTAGCACATGCTCGTGAGTTGTTTTAAGAAAAGGGACCATATAGGATGACATATGAAAAGGCCTCAAAGGATGTAAAGGCCAAACAAGGTCAATTGCTCAACCTTATAAAATATAAGAATTTTGAACCTAGGTGTAAGGGGTCAATTACTCCATGAGCTCTAAGGACATAAGATGTTTTAACATGACTAGGGATGGGTGAGAAGGTCAATAGTGAATTAGATCTTTGGCAAGGATGCAAGCTTGAGGATTATTTAGGAAGGATCTTAGGTAACATAAAACCCTACAATAGTGATGATAAACAAAACCCTAAGCCTCTAGGATGTATTTAACCGAAATTTAATAGAATTTTGGGATGGAACATGAAATTTTCAAGTGTTCCATTAGTATTCATAGAATTTATTCTCATTCCATGATGTTGGTTTAAACACTCCTGGATCATATTTCTAATTTTAGGTAGTTGAATGGCATTGTTTTACAACAGTTTCTTCAATCAATTGGTTCCCATAAGTGCATGTATTTTTTATTTGTTGTGTATCCCTTGGAGGACCTTGAAGCACTTTGTTTCGAACCATATTATCGGTTTTCTCTTGTTTTGGTGGAGAATTATCATTGTATTTCATTGTAGGCCCTTTCAGACTAATCACAAGATGCACTTTACTTGTCACCTTAGAATCTATGACCATCATTTGTCATTTTTTTTTTTGTGACAAAATTTTTCTCTTGTCATTAGAATTATAGTGAGAATAATTTCTATTCTCCTTAAATATTTTTACATGACCATATCCAATAAGGGCTTTCTCGATGGAGAGTCCTTTTTCAATGACCTCCTCAAATGTGCTGGAACAATAGATTTGTAAGTGGAACATCACCTCCTTGTTGAGATTCTCTACAAAAATCTATACCAGAACTTGCTTTTTAGTATAGGATAGGCATATTTACTAGCAAAAAATAACCGTCTTTGCAAGAGTGACAATAATTTTTCACCATCTTTTTGCTTTTAAGCACACAAATGGATAATGTTGATATTAGTTGACATGTTATGGGAAAAGTCTATGATGATCTTATCCATCAATTCACTCCATGTTTGAATGCCTAGGAGGAAGTGTGTGAATAATTTGAGGGACTAACCACCAAGAATATGTGGGAAAAGTCTCATTAGGTAGGTATGTTCAAAATCCATGCCCAAGGAGGTTGTATGAAACTATCAAATATGTTTAATGGGGCATACCTCTCCCTTATACTTGTCATATTTTGGAATAATGAAATTTGGGGGAATGGGAGGCATATAAATGATCTTGTCAAAAGGGTAAGGACATAGGTTGTCCACTAATTACATGTTTTCCTACTCCCAATTACTTGCATGTTGGAAATTTTTTGTTTAAGTGTTTGTAACTATTGAGCTATCAAATCCATTGACGATGATAGTGTTGGAACCGGATTCAGTTGAATATATAGTGGGGCACCCTATAGAGGGTTTGTGAAAGTATTCATATGCTGATGGTGCATTTTGAACCCATGAAAGTTTTAAATTTTTATACCAAAATGGTGTTGTTGTATAGGTGTCATGTTTTATTAAAATTGTTGCATGAACATTAGGTTTATGTTGGATTGTGGTGGTGGTTGTTGAAAACCATATATTAATGTATAACTAATATTGGTTGGTTAGTATTGTAGTGAGGGTTGAATGAACCCATATGTGAATGTGGAACAAGAATTAATTGGTTATTGTTGTGGAGGTTCAGTATTTTGACTACCTTCAAAAAAGGATCTAGTCCTTGTCGAATGCATGTTCATGTTTTTGGAAGTGGATATTGTGTCACTTGCGGTCCTAAATATGAAGGGTTGGTTTTTCATATTTTATTTGTATTATAGGATGGGTGGAGTTTTGAGATTTAGTTGTAGTTTTGGTATTTTTTACTATAGATGTAGAGGTGGAAGAAAATAGATTGGTGGAATGTTGACAGTTGATGAATGTGACGTTTGCATAGGTGGCATAACTATGTTTAACTATTTTCATAAAAAATGTGACATTTGCATAGGTTTCATAGCTATGTTCAACTATTCTGATGATGGTGATGTAGTAGGTGGTAATGGTAATGGTTGATTAATGGCACTAGATTTTATTGAGATTATGTTTGGGGTTTCCTCTAGGATTTTTGATACATCAAATTTAGTTGGAAGTAAAGCTACAGTTTATGCTATTTGGAGTAAATATTTATTATGGTATGCTACAACTAATTCCTCTATGATTCACAAGATCCTAGGATATTGTTATGCATTTTATATTTTCTCAAGCATTAATCATTGTTCTACCTCATGTTAAGTATAATTGTCAAAAGGATTTGGACTTCGAGATTATGTTGTTCCTTGATCATTATAGGTAGAACTGAAGTACATATCACTTGTACGGTTCTATGCATGATCAGAGGTGGAATCCATCTCTTTGTTTTTATTTTGGGAATGTGTGAAAACCATAAAGATTTTGGTTTTGAAATTGTTTGATTTTTTTTGTTTTTTCTTTATTTTGATTTTTTTGGTATTTTGATGTTTTGGGATGAATGAAAGATAGAGTGAATCTATTCTATATTTTTGTATTTTTAATTGTTGGAAATTGAGAGGTACAATTCTTGAAATTAATTTTAACCTATACTTTTTGTATTTTGTGATGAGATTTTGTAATTGCAAAAGACCTTGGATTTTTTACTTTTTATCCTAAAAGGAGGTTATTTTGACAAATATTTTTTATTGGACTAACATAATCAAATGAAAAATCTAAACCTCAAGTGATGATGGTGGTTTGATAGAAATCCAACTTTACAACTAAACTCATGAGTTGAAAGCCAACTTTTGTTGATGGGAAAGGATTGAAAAAATGAGATTTAAATTACTTTTAGAAGATGACACTAGAATTGACCTCTAAATTCACTTTGGTTTTTAGATTTTAAGATTCTTAAGACTATATTTCTAGGACTTTCTTATGACACTAAAAATGTAATGTTTAATCTAGCAAAATTGAAAGTTTTCCAAAAAAAATGTAGAAAAGTGACTCTTTTCTGATTTTGGATTTTATGTAGAAGGAAGTCTAATTTATGCGTGTTGTAAAAATAAACTCTATTTTATCTATTGGATATATATGATAGAGAAAATGATAGATGGGGTACATAGGCTAACAAATATATTCTAAAATTTAACAATTGTGGTGTCGTTTGCAATAGATGTGTTGCAAAAAATTACAATTGTGACTTAGGAACATATGTGTTGCAATGTTTAACTAAAGTGGGTTACTGAGCCCTGCAAGATTTCTCACCATTGATGTAGTACAAAATACAACAAATGCATTGTACAAGCTAATGAATGCATCACATTATTTTTGTGGTGCAGATACATAGTTGTGGAGCATAGGATAATAAATGTGGTGCACTGGTTTTGTAAAAAAATCACTCTAAGGGACCTTATAATCTTGATCAGTTTTCAGATTTTTTATTTGATTCATTTTTAAAAACACAAAAAATGTGTCTCAGTTTTTATCTTTAATTTTTTATAATAGGTGACAAAGATAAGGCGCTCAGGCCATTCAACTTTAATGGTAATAATAGATCCATAAACATGCATTCACAACCTAATTAGTAGTAGAATAAGATGTTAAGAGATATCAGGCTCACCTCCCATTAAAGGGGTAAATACTCAAAATGATAGGATAGTTAAAAAAATTATGATCTTCTCTATATGAAGTGGGTAGTACACTTCCAATATCATAGGGTCATCAATAAACACCATGATTACACCTTCTTTCTCCCCTTGAGAGGTTATTTCTAGCAACCCAAGAAGATTCTACCTTGACTCAAGAGAGTACATGGTGAGTAGCTTCACACAATGATCCTGCTACATTGCATTAATATCAATTGATGACCAATAGGACTTTAGGCTTCAACAACAATGGCTCGTAGTGCAAGTACTCCTAAGAACACCACAAAATATTACCAATGTGAGACTGATGTCTCCAACCCATGTCCATAATCAACCATTATCATTGGGGAACATCTTAGCTCTTGTACATGTTTCTTGAAGCATAGGTATCATTTATCTTTGATCTTTTATCATTATCATTGCATTATATCATTATTTTTCTTTCATGGTTTATTACTTTGAAGACCAACCATTAATGGAGCAAATCAAGATCTTAGCTATGATGACTTTTGTTGTTATCTAAATTCTATATTCTAAGTCAACTTCTTGAACTTCATTGTGTGATTGTGAAAGTGTGAGTTTTTCTTTGTTGTTATTTCTAATACGTATCTTCATCAAGGAACATTTAGTACTATCAAAAAATTAAATACAAAATTGATGCATTACAAGAAGCATAATTAGAGGAATATTTAACTTTGGAGTAGTACTAGTAACCTAATTTCTCTAACAAAATAATCTTGGATGATTGCATTATCGAAAAATGTTGTCTTTAGTCATTTCTATGAATCTAAAGTTGTTCTAATAAGCATGAGAAACCTTTGAGAATTTGGCCCTTGCAACTTTAATAATTTTCGTCATGTAGTTTTGAAATATTTCTAGTGCGTAATAGTCCACGTTCAAAGTAAACAAGTATTGACCTATATAGTATAGTGCACAGCTAGATTGGGAATGTATGTTAGAGAATGGATTTAGATCATTTGATACCGACCTAGATACATGAAATCAAATTAAAGACACTAATAATCATGTAAATAAAATTAGAAACTAAGAACAATATAACCATCTATTTTATGTACTTAAATAAATAGAAAGATACTCTACACCGAATTTACCTAAATTAGTATCCAACAAACTAAACATCTAGAACAATCACATTTATCTACTTTATTTAAATTTAATATTTAATATTAGCCATCAACGTTGATTACTTAAATGAAATTGTATTTGTTAATTTAATTAACCGACCTAGATAATGCTTTTGAAAATTGATAGTGTTCCATTAGAGTACTATTGCAAGATTTTATTACGATTAATGCTAATTGAGTTTTTTTAACCTAATTACGTGATGTTTCCTCGTTCTCTTAGCCTTCCTGTCTATTCATTCTCAACTCTCAATTTTTTTGATATAAAGGAGCATCAGATCAATGTCATCCATCATTACTCGACCATTTGAATTTTCCAGTCCCATTAATCAGTTAAGAAAATGCCAGACCAAACAGAAGCACATAAGATCGTTAATGACAGCGCAGTAGAGGGTGACAATATCAGAGAAGCTCTCAGGCAGCGCTTTTACGATCTAAACACTCGTGCTTCTGCAATAAAAAATAAACTGATTAGACAGAAAATAGAGTACGAAGCAGACCCGCAAAATCAAGCTAATAGCTTTGCATTTAAACTTATCCTGGTTGACAGTATTGTCAATTCATTAAAGCGGGAGTTTTTATCTTACAAAGTGGACACCTGTATATGCGATAATCCCAGGCCTGGATGCAACTTATTCTGTGATCCAATGAAAAGGGTCGATTTTATTTTCTTCCAAATAATAGAAATGATTATGGAAAACTGGTCAATAGTTTTGGAAGAAAGAGAAGAAAGACAGAGGAAAGAAAGAGCCGAGAGACAGAGGGAGAGTGAGTTAAGACAAGCGGTAGAAGACATAAAAATTTCAGAGAATCATATTAATGAAATTGTTATTTGTGCAATTTGTTTATCTGATTTTGAAGCGGCAGAAGAGGCATGCCAGTTGCCTTGCAATGAACAGCACATATTTCACAAGGAATGTATTAAAAAATGGTTGAAGAAGCAAAATCGGTGTCCCATATGCAGAAGGTCAGCATATTCAAGTACACATTGATTTTCAAAGGGGAAATCGGCCAATGGTTGACTATATTGGATGGAAAACCAAAAACAAAGTAAAAATATAAAATTAAGAGTATATTTTTTTTTTTTTTAATTGTGGACATAATAATATGTTTATTATTTGTCTGATTATATTTTCTTGACTTGTGGGACAATTAAAAATTCTTAACAATTACATTTCAATGGAGTTTGAACCTTGAGGATAAGAATAACAACATAATAACTTCACCATCACACCATAATAAACATATTTTTGTAATGGTAAAAATTGAATACTCTTTCCATTTTCTTCTGTATTTTAGATTTTTAGAGTAAGCTATGTTTTGGTGCGTCAATTAATAGCAACTAGTATGGAAAATAATATATTTTACCTTCGGTTAATTCAAATTCTTAGATTTTTAATTTTAAATATTTCAATAGGCTCTAAGATGGTTAAATCAAATCCTTACAATTTTGATATATGAAAAAATTTAAAATATAAATCCTTTTAGATTATGATCTATCATTGATATGTCCTAACCTCTCCATGATTCCATTTATATTTACTCTTGTCATGGATCTTGTATGCAACACTTTAATTATGAGGGGCATCCTCTGGGACATCACAAGAAAGATTACAACTCTCTTGTGGTGCAATCCATAAAGTTTATTCAATTAAGAATAATGGATCTCCAAATTTAGAAAACATGATCCTAATTTTATGTGGTTAAACCATGGGCAATTCATTGTGAATGACATCCAATATCTATTTTGAGTGGTCACTTTTGATATTGGAGTAATTATAGCTTCTTAGTTTCTCCTATATATTGATAAGGACCCTCTCTAAATAAGGGAAATATTTGAGATTTTGAATACATATTTTATAGACTTTGATAACTTTTAGGAATATCTCCAATCTAGGGAAATCTATGCGTTATCCCAAACCATGCACAACATAGTTAAAAAAAATTATGGCGAAAATGGTAAGTTCAAATACAACTCCAGATTTCTAAAATTTAAGGCTAGGCTTCATTTTAGAAGAGGAAAGAGAAAGTACTTGGCTCATGCCTACTAGGTCACATATCATGTTACTAATGAAGTCTTAAATTTTTGGAGGTATGAAGGTTGTTTCTATAGTAAAAATATATATTAACAAAGAGTAGGGTTAAGAAACATGACAAATCATGTAGAAAAATATAGCACTATGGAAACAACAATAGATAAAAATTTTAGCTAATAATTAATATATTACTTTAACCATACATTTTTAATCAGAAACTTTAATCATTTTAGTATCATTGAAATAGGACTATTGATAGGAATATTTTATTTTCATTACTCCCAAGTATTCTACATAGAATAGTGCAATATTTATTTGTCTATCCTAAATAACTAAATAGATAGTGTGAATTAATTCTATTCTAAGATTAGGAAAAACATATCAAATATGGGAAGTTTCAACATCACACTTCTATTGATTACGAGCGGGATGGGAGTGGGAACAAGAGCGTGCGAGTGGGAAAAGTTAGGTTTTGAATCTTCAAACAGTGTAGCGGGCGGAGGCTCAGGGGAATCTCAGGCGGATGCGGAGAATTCATCGAGTCCTGAGAAAGGTAAGTCAGGCTCTGATGAAAAGGATGTTTGCGAAAAGGTCTAGGTGGACCTAGGCGGAAAGGATGTGATAACATCCCCGAATGGGAAGTGTGATGATAAAACCAAGGCAGCTGAGGGCCTGTTGGAAAAGGGGGGTGAAAAGGGTAAAATGTGGTCTTCGTTGTTTGGTGTTAAGCCAAATGAAAAATCATCTTTCCCCTCTGTGCGCATTCTTTTTGACCCAGGATCAGGTAAGTTTTCTATTTCTGTGCTGGATGAAATAATAGACCATAATATTGCAAAGATGGAGAATGTTCTGGTCAGAAAGTTTATGGGGCCTAGACCTAATATTGAAGTTGTAAGGGAGTTTGTTAAGAACAAATGGAAAACCAGTGGACTGGTCTCGGTGGCGGCACTTCCTAAGGGATTTTTTGCCTTTCAACTCACTTGCAAAGAGGATTCCAGGGCTGTCAAGAGTGGTGGGCCTTGGGTTATCAGAAAATCTTCCCTGGCCCTGAAGAAGTGGTCTTCTAGGGTCGATTTGCCTGACTCTATTTTTGAAATGGTGCCGGTTTGGGCTAGATGGCCTGGTCTTCCTATGGAATATTGGAATACGAAAATATTTAATGGGATTGCTAACTCCTTTGGAGAACTCTTGTCTATTGATTTAATGATTGCAACCAGAAAGAGACTCATTTTTGCTAGAATCTATGTAGGGGTCTCTCAAAATGCTGATCTCCCCTCATCGATTGACATCCAATCCAAGCTGGGTGTTTGAAAGAAAGCTATTGAATTAGAGACCATACCCTTTGTTTGCTTTAAATGTCAAAAGTCTGGGCATTGGGCAAAAAAGTGCCTGCTAAACAATAAAAGTGAAAACGAGAAAGTTGCTAACCCTAAGACTGTATGGAGGAAAAAAACCTGAGGAGGAGAGGCATATCTCTGACCCTAGCTCAAAGGAGAATCTAGAAAGACAAACTTTTGTTCCTGACTCGAAGGATAACCATAGTTGCTTGCCTAAGGATGCTTGCCCTAGTATAGAAAGTACTAGCTCTTCAAATCCTAAGGATCCTAAATCCCTGATCTCACCACATGTGGTTAGTGAGGGAAAAATTTACTCTGTGGTGGGAGCCCGAGATATTCAAAATAAGGTTGCAATAAGCTGTGAAGAAATGGGTTTTGTCTCGCCTTCACCTTTGGTGTTGGCTGGTAGAGTGAATGGGCCTAGTCTTGAGGAAATACCCATTAAGGGTTTGTCCTTGGAGATACGAATACCTTTCCCTTCCCAAATTTCTACTGGTAGCCCTCGTTCAAAAGGGGAACATGATCTGGAGAACGTCACTCTAGAAGTTGTGAAGGATACTTTAGAAACCCAAAGCATGAAAATGAAAACACCTCATGTTAATACTCTAGAGGCCAAGAATGGCATAATGGATACCCTTCCTTGGGATCAGAGGTTTTTTTCAGAGAAGGAGTGGGAATCAAGAAGAGAGTTGGAAAGCCAAGATGAGACTAAATGGGAGGAGGTTATCTCACATTCAAGGACAAAGAAGGAAAGAAAGAAGAGGGTGGACACTTCAAGAGGGATGATCACAAGAACTAGGGCCAAGGCGGATTGTGGGAACAGTAAGCAAAGCCAGGGCAGAAGATCAGGAAAATAGCAAAGGGAACATGGCAGCCTCTAGGATATTGTGGATGAGATCCAAATGACCATCCTGGAAATACTTCAATCCCCAGGTAAGAAATGAAAATCATGTCTTGGAATATAAGAGGGCTAAATAGCCATCATAAAAAGGATGTTTTGCAAAATTTTGTCAGGGACCACAAACCTGACATTCTTCTTGTTCAAGAAACAAAAATTCCTAAAGATAAAGTAGAAAGCTTTAGAATTTTTCAGAATTGTGGGGTTCATGGGAATAGTTCTGTTGGAGCTTCGGGAGGAATTGTTACTTTTTGGAACAAGTTGATTATTAGAGGTAAACCTTTAATGGAGAATGGTAATCTTGTGGCCACTAGATTTACCCACATAAGAGATAATTTTTGCTAGATACAATCCAATATATATGCTCTGAATTGTAAGAATGCTACAAATTCTTTTTGGTGTGATCTATCTACTTTTCGAAAGTGTTTTGCTAATGAGCACTGGGTGGTTATGGGAGACTTCAATACTCCCCTCTTGAATGGTGAAAAATTTGAGGGTTCTCAAGTCAACTGGGATAGCAAATCAGGCCTTTCTGACTTCATTAACAGTAATGCTTTGATAGACCTTGACTTGCAAGGTGCCTCTTATACTTGGAATAATAGGAGGAATGGGCTAGATTTGATCCAAGTGAGACGTGATAGGGCCCTTATTTTTGGTCAATGGTTCATAGACTATTTTTGTGCTTTGAGAGCTCTTTCAAGGGTGGGATTTGATCACTTTCCCATTTGTCTAACGGTGGACCCTACTAAGGTGAAAAAGAACTCCCCTTTCAGATTTGAAAAATTCTGGTTATCTCATCCTCAAATCTTTAAGGAAATCAGGAGATGGTGGAATATTGATATTTCTGGCACAGTTATGTTTAGGATTGCTAAAAAATTAAAGGAAGTGAAATCTAATTTGAGGAGATGGAAAAAGGATTCCTTTGGGAATATCTTTGGAACTAAGATGAATATTCAGAGTAAACTTCAGGAGATCCAGGCTAAAATCCAGAAGTTGGGGTACATTGATAATTTTAGAGAAAAGGAAAATGAACTTCTCACTAAGTTGAACGATATTATTGCTAAAGAGGAATTTTTTTGCGGCAAAGATCTAGGGTGTCTTGGTTGACTGAGGGTGATAGGAACACCAATTTTTTTCACCTGTCTACTTCAAAACATAGGGCTGCTAATAGAATTGCTTACATTGAAGTAAATGGGACTAGGTTTGAGGAGGAAGATGATATCAAGAAATAGGCTATTCTTTTTTTCAATAACCTTCTATCATGTAATGGAGAGATTGTGTCTGATGCTAAGGACTCCTTGCTTGAGGCTATTCCCCAGGTGATAGGTCATAATGAAAATTCTATGATCATTGCTATTCCTACCAAGGCTGAAATTAGGAAAGTTGTTTTCTCTTTTGATGGCAATAAAGCTCCCGGACCTGATGGGTTCCCTTTATTCTTCTTCCAAGAGTTTTGGGAAATTGTTGAGTTGGATGTTGAGAAGGCTGTTAAGGAATTCTTTGGTTCAAGATGTCTTTTGAAAGAACTAAATGCTACTTTTTTGGTCCTTATTCCAAAAAAACTGGGGCATCAGAGTTTGAAGCTTTTCAGCAATCAGCCTATGTAATTCTATCTATAAAATTATTTCAAAGGTTCTAACTACAAGAATGCTTTCTTTGCTTCCTCAAATGATCTCTCCACAACAGAATGGTTTTGTGCTAGGTAGGTACATTCTAGACTCAACTATCACTGTTCATGAGAATTTACATTCCCTAATAGTCTCGAAGACTAAAGGGTTCATTCTTAAATTGGATATTTCTAAAGCCTATGATCGGGTAGATTGAAATTTTTTATTTAAAATCCTAGTCAAGTTAGGTTTTAACAGCAGAGCCATCCAACTAATGAACCAACTTGTTTTGATGGTTACTACTTATGTCATTGTGAATGGGTCACCTTTGAGGTTTTTTTAGACTTCTAGAGGTCTCAGACAGGGAGATCCTATCTCTCCTATTCTCTTTACTGTTTTGGCTGAGTTTTTGGGAAGAAATATTAAAAATCTTATTGATCAGAGATCCCTTGTTGGTCTAAGACCTTCCTCTTCTCATCTAACCTATTCCCACTAGCAGTTTGTTGATGATACCTTTTTTATGGGAAGATCCATTATGACTGAAGCTATGACTTTCAAAAGGATCCTGAATCTTTATGAATCTATTTCTGGGAAAGTTGTTAATAGGGAAAAGAGTCCAATTTTCTTCTTCAACAGTCCTGAGCATAGACAATTTAAACTTGCTTGAATTCTTGACTGCCAGATTGAGCCTTTACCATCAACCTATCTTGGTTTGCCTCTATGCTTTAAACCCCCAGACTCATTCTGGATCTCTTTGGTTGAAAAATTCAATAAGAAGTTGTTGGGATGGAAAGGAGCACTTCTCAGTCAAGCTGGAAAAATCCAGCTCCTCAAAGCCTCTTTGAAAAATTTACCTGTGTATGCTCTCAGTTTATATAAAATTCCTACTAAATATGTTGAGGCTATTGAAAAAATTCAGAAAAGGTTTCTCTGGTCGCGTGTGGAGGATAAGAAGAGATTACCGCTTGTAGGGTGGGACCTGCTTTGCAGACCTAAATTGAGAGGTGGTCTGGGCTTAAGAAAAATTAAAGTGTTGAATTTGTCCCTTCTTACTAAATAGCTCTAGAGATCTCTTACTTTGAGAGGGGAATGGAAAGAGACCTTAAAATCCAAATACTTTAGCAACTGTGAGTCTCTTAATGATGTTATTACTTATTCTTTTTTACCTTGTGGGTCTGTCTACTGGAATGATATGAGTAGAGGTAGAAATTTGTTGGAGATGGGGACTAGATGGATTGTTGGAAAAGGAAGTAATGTTAGATTTTGGGAAGATAGATGGCTATTGAAGGATGCTCTAATCATAACTGAGAAATTTAGTAAATGGATGAATGATTGTAAAAGGGAATTCGGGGTCCTGGTCAAAGATTATTGGAGGAACGGGGACTGGGTTGATTTGAGGACCATCAATCTAGATCTTTTCCCTATTCAGTCTACCTTCAGGGCCCTTAGATTGGCTCAATACCAAGTGGATGATCTTACTGTTTGGATAGACAATCCGTCTGGCATTTTTTTAGTTTCTTCTGCTACTTCTATGTTGGTTAGTCTGCAGGAGCCCCCGCCCTTCTGGGCTAAAGCTTGGATTAATTCTTTGATTCCTAAAATCAATATTTTCTATTGGATCATTCTACAGAACAATATTCTCACTTTGGACAATCTCGGCAAGAGAGGAATCCAATTACCTAACAGATGCTATATGTGCAGGAATGATGCTGAGACTATTAATCATCTTTTTCTTCATTGTCCTTTTATGTCACATATCTGGGGAAAAATTCTTGCACATCTTAATGTGGTTTGGGTTTCCCCTACTTCGGTCAAATATTTTTTCTTGCAATGGAAAGCTCCATCAAAAAATCCTTTTGTGCGTAGGCTCTGGTCTTTTGTTCTACCTTTTGTTTCATGGAGTATTTGGAAGGAAAGGAACAACAGATTGTTTAGGGAAAAAGAGACGTCAGAGGGGGACTTGTATGAAAAAATTGTTAGGGTTATAAAAGAAAATTTATCTTTAATTCCTAGAAAAATAGTTGATAAAGCTACTTGGTCTCCCTTTGATATTGCTACAGCTGAAAAGTGGAATTCAAAATTAGTTGCTTTAAAAGTCCCCATGTTGGCCTATTGCGGGAGGGAGAACTCTAGCTGGACTTTGCCACCTTTCGGATGGGTGAAAATCAATTTTGATGGTGCTGCTAAAGGCAACCCTAGGAAAGCTAGCAGTGGGTGTGTTTTAAGGGACAATGCGAGGGATTTTATTATATCCTTTGCTGTGGACATTGGCACCCAAACTAATCATGTTGAAGAAGCCGTTAGGGCTTATCACATGGTTAATCTGGCTTTCAATATGAATATGAAATGTCTTTGGTTGGAGGGTGATTCTAAGAACATAATAGACTATATTCTTGGGCTAACCCCCCCTTCGTGGACCATCAAAAAGTGGATCAAAGATACAATTGCCATATTAAGTAAATTCGAGAAAGTGAAAGTTTTCCACACCTACAGAGAAGCCAATAAGGTGGCAGATTACTTTGCCAATGAAGGGGTCAAGAGGGGTGGGGAAAACACGTGGAGGAAGAATGACTACCTCCATTTCGAGGTTAAAGCTTTAATCTATTATGATTCTATACATGGAAGATAAGTTTGTCTTTGCCATGATGAAGTGGATAAAGATTAAGTACATTGATCTCATTAGATTTGATGGGACCGATGTCATTTTTCTTTTCGAGAAGTGTTTTTAGCATGCTTTCTACGTGCCTGGGAAAATAAGCTTAAACGGGACCCAGAGCAACTATAGGGTATGGTATAGCAGAGCTCTGAAGATGGGGGGAGAGAGAAAATGTGTTGAGCCAAGCAACTTTCAAGAGCACATGAAGAATGTTAAAGCTTGGGAAAAAATTGAAAAGGGAGGTTTAGTTCCGTTTTAGGAAAAGCTCCATGGAACTGATGAGATGGTGCTAGACTATTTCACCAAAAACTGGAAAAATGGTGAGATTGTGCTATTTGGTAGGAGTGTTAAGTTGAATGAGAAAATCATCAGTGAGATTACTTGTCTTTCGACTGAGGGTATGAAATTTTATCGGGACCACCGATTCTCTAATGAAGCGGTTATCAGATTTCCAAAGAAAGATAAGGAGAAGGCTAAGTTGGTTAAGGTTTCCAATAGCTACTTTGATGTGGAGTCCATTAAATTGATCTAGAGGAAAGTTTTGAAAGTCATTATGGAGTACATCACGGTGGATGGGCACTTCACCAGGGCATATGGTTATCACTTTGCCAGTTTGAACCACTTTTGTCTCAAGGTTCGTATCTCTTTGCCATTTTATTTATTCTCTTCTTTGAAGAATTGCCTTGATGATGTTGAAAGAAACCCTAGGAGGATTTCTATTATTCACCTTGGTCTTGTCGGGCTCATCTTTGAGCATTTAAAAAATTTATCCGCTCTGCCTAAAAATGTTGCTGATGGGGATTTGGATGATGAGGATATGGAAAGCAGCAGGGAGAATGATCTTTTGGCCCCTTTTTCTTTTGCTCTTGATGGTACTAAAACCACTGATCCCCAGTCCCTTTCTTGCTAGAATGTCCTTGAGGGTTCTGCTCTGCCTTCTTGTCTTAATCCGCAGCCTTCGGATGGTTGCCCTACGCTGGGTTCTACTCCACCATCTTGTCTTAATCCCCAGCCTTTTCCTGGTTGCCCTACCCCAAGTTTGGTCTCTAGGTTTAAAGGAGCCTCGGTTACGAAATTGGTTTCGTGCTCTGGGAAGTCTTTGGAAATTCATTCTAAAAATCCTATGGCCAGTAAAGAGTTGGCCCCTAGTGCCCCTACATCTGGAAGATTTGTGAATGCCCCTAAAAGACCCCCAAATAAGGATGAAATTAATTATGCCCCGAATAACTTTAGGCCTAATGACATAATGAGTGTGGCAGAAAAAAGTGTTGATGGCCTTTTCACTATTCTTAAGTGGGCCCATAAGGAAGTTTTTGATTTGAGTGGCCATAATAGAGATCTCAGCAATAGAGTCATGGAGTTGGAGCAGAAGGTGAGCTGGAGCAGTAATGAGAATGATGGACAAGACACCCCCTTAATGGAGAAAAGACAACAGTTGCAGGCAGAAAGATTAACTAGACTGGAGAGTGATATGTCCAAGATTGGCCAAAATATAAGGGCCACTGTGGCATATAATCATAAAATTGCCAGGCACAATGCCATTATCATTAATGCTATGGTGGAAAAGTTGGAAAAAAATCAAAAGGGCTCACTGTTTGTGGACTTGAATGTGGACATAGGCTATAGTAGAGTTGTTGTTGAAGGGATTTTGACTCGCACCTAGGCTAACATGAAGAGGAAGGCCCTTGCTTCTACACATATGGTTCAAATCCTCAAGTAGGGAATACAAGATATGAGTGAAGTTGAAAAGGAAGCCGAGGAGTTTTTGAACATCATGGAGTAGTGATGATTTGGTCTTCTTTAGATTTTTGGTGGTCCTTTTTTGGACCTTGTTGTCTCTTTGTTGCTATTGTTTCTTTTTGGGACAGTTGCCTATTTTCGTGGACTTTTTTTTGCTTTACCTTTGTATGTTTAAACTTTGTGGTTTCAGGTCCCTACAAAACCTATTTTTTCGTTTTCAAAAACATATCAAATATGGGTGAATATTGAATCTTTTGAACATGAAAATAACTAAAATTTGGGGATAAAAAAGTAAAAATAGCCTAATGATGACATATAGACACTAGAACATTCATCTATTTACAAGAAAATGTAGTGATTAAGTTTTAACATATTTATGTAAATTTCTATTTAGTTTTGAGTCCATTTTCATGGAATGTGCATATGAAGGAGGCCTTTAGATACTATGAGAACCATGTTATCCAAGAAGCAAAATATTTGTAATGTCTCCATTTTGGAAATACGCTCTTCTTTGACTGCTAGCCTATTTCAAGAAATTTGTAGGTTGATCAAAAGTGAAATTAGGGTTTCCTTTGCTTGGAGGTTCTATGGCATTTCTTGGTGTTTACTATTTTTAGTAAATACTATGTTTGGCAGTGGTCCTGTTGGCAGTAGGATGATAACTTCAAGTTGTGTTTAAAAGGTGGACTTGAAGGGGGACCCCCTCATAAACGAAAAAATAAATATTTAATGAAGCTTTAATTGCCATGAAGTGGATGCCATCTTGAGGAAGAATTAATAAATTTTGGAAATTTGAAATGTTTCAAATGTGATTTTTGGCGTACCATGAGGGGAAATTGAAGAGTCATCTCATTCTCTTTAAATATGAAGTTTTTCTCCAACATTTGGTATCCATTGCTAATTGCTAAAGTTATGCTATCGAAATGGCATTGTGATTATTTATTCGAGGGATGCTTACCTCCTAGATTCCAATCAATTTCATGTTTGAAAGACAACACCTAATTGGTTTTATTGCTGCTTCTCATCTAGACTAGTAGATTGAGCCTATTGTTGAAGAATTTTGGAGTTTATTATCATTTTTGAGTTGTTGGTTCATCTACAGCTAAAAGTGAATTTTGTATACAGCTTTATGAGTAAATTTTATTTCATTCTAGGCAATTGTGCTATGTGATTGTTGACATTGGGCAAACCTTCTCATAGAAGATGATATTTAAATTCAAAGAACCTAATTTTTAAGAGCAAAATTGCCCTTCTAGTCAAGCTATACCTTCTTAGAGCACATTGGGATTCATGAAAAATAAATGAGGAGAATTTGATGTTGTTTTCTGACATTTTCTTGGGCACCATACTCCTAGAGAGCCTTTGCAAAAGGTTTCAGTCAATTTGAAGGTATTTTGATGAAGTTATGAGCATTTCATTGTGTTTTTTGTTTGCTGATCAGAATTTTTGGAACTAAATTTTTTATATTAGATTGCATTAATTTCTTGTTTTTGGCCTTTACTTCATCATTTGAGGGATAAACATTGTAAAGCATTCATTATTTACATCTTAGCATTACTCTTTATCATTGTAATACTTGTAATTTGCAGATTCTTTGATTGTAAGGTTGAGATTTAGTAGTACTAATCCTACCATTGTTATTGCTGCAATTACTTGTTAAAATTTCACATTAAGTACCCTTGGATGGTTTGCTGCCATTGTGGATAATTAATGTTAATCTCTATTGTACCCACTGTCAAGTGGTGAATCCCCACTCATGAGTGGATGCCTACCACAGCAGATGAATTAGTTAGTTTGAAAATTCTATGGCTGGTTATCTGCCTAAGTTTCTTTCATTTTGTAATAAGTGCTCTGCCATATGTGAGCACCTTGCCTTCAAAGGGATCTTGAGTGCACATTCTTGGCGTGGATTTTATCGTACATTTCTAGTTTAATCAATTTTAGTTGATGAGTTATTTGATCCTAGGGATCCTCTGACCATATGTCTGCCCCTCTTCCTTCAGTGGTTTTAGGGCACATTCTTGTTTAGAGTTTCTTTAATAGATATTTGGTTTTGGCTCTAATGCTAATCAAATTGGCCAAGTGTTGTTTATGGTGTAAAATTGTGGCAAAAAATTGGTTAGCATATTTCAGTGGTATCATAGTAGAAGATCCTACCATCCTATTGATCAGTGCTTCATGTTAGGTAGATGAGTGATAGAGTTCTCTGGTACTACATTGAAAGTAAGAGAAAATTCTAGTTCAACTCCTTGTGGTATCCATAAGTTGGCAGTTAGGGATGGCTAATGAAGAAGAGATGAAGTTGGTAGAGACTCTCTTTATGGATGGAAAAAGACTTGGTAAAGAATTTCAATCAAGAGAAAATGAAGAGAATATTCTTCATTTGTTAGAACAATGTTTGAGAGAAGTGAAGCCATCACCTTCAGAGAAAATGGAGTTGGCACTAGCTCCTGCAGTGAATTCTTTGAATCAGCCCTATTGGTTGGGGCATCCTAATGAAGAAACCAAGTTGCTGATTTCTTCTTGTTTCATGGAGATAATAAGAATTGTAAATCCCCATTTACCCTATGATATTGAAACGATGAAGATCATATTAAATATGATAGTGGATATTTTTCAAGATTTGTATGAATTTTAAAGTAGTTTATTTGCAAGAAGATTTGCTATATTGAAGATATTTTCTGAACTCAAAACAAGTATGTTGCTAGTTGAATTAGTTATGCAAGATCGAATATATTATTTGATCCATTACCTCTTCATTTCAACCTGGAGTGAACATGAGGTTGTAGTGGCAGCAATGAGAAGCATTTTAGTTTTGACGATCAACAAGATGGATGACATTCCAAAATCCATCCTAACTTTTATGTTAAACATTCATGAACAAGAAGGAAAGAATTCCTCTACTACTAGTTTGTTGATCAGAGATTTGTTCATTCAATGTGAGAGAAAGTTGAAGCCACACTTGAAGAAGATAGAGCAGAAAAATGAGGTAGATATTAGTGCAAAGGATGGGAATAAAATGTTGTTTCTCAATGATTCTAAGGTGGTTTCTCAAGAAGTACCTATTGATATGCAGTTGTTCACACATGCTGAGGGTAAGTGCAAGAAGGAAACATTAGTTTTGAATACACATGAAGAGTCTACGACAAGTAATCAAGAAGATCTCCTTGGTATGCTTGAAACCACTTATGAAGAGATCAATAATATACCTTTATATGAAGTGCTCATTGAAGACAAGAAGGATGAAGTGTTCAAATCAGATAGTAATGATGATCCTTTACTTCATTCCAATGGAGATGTGATGAATAGTTATGGATTAGAATCGTTTGATCATCAAACTAAGCTCTTGAAGAAAGATTCTCATGAAGATATCAATTTTGTTGAGTTGGGAGGTGTCTCATTCAAAGAGTCACCATTCCAAGTAGAGTATGAAGGATAGTTTCTTTTTGAACAAAATAATCATCCCTTCAACATTTGGGATCCGGGTGTGAAGGAACCTAATTTTATTAAGGAACTTGTATGGGATATATTTCCTTTTGATCACAATAAAGAACAAAATTCAGATTTCACTATAAGCTATGAGATGGCCTTTGGAGGAGAAGTTGTTTTTGACAAAGTAGGTTGCTTGAAAAAGCCCCATAATGACCATTTTAGTTTGGTTGCAGCCACTAAAGAAAAGTTTTTTTCTGCTAAAACTTTTAGGTCTGCGATTAATAATGACTCATTGATCAAATTAGGGGCTTCATTAACATATAATCAAGGAGATAATGAAGGGGAAATAGAGATAGAAGATCATGGGGCCTTTTTGCTGAGGAAGAGGTTAAAAAAAATCTCAAATTCAAATCAGATTTTCTTCTTTATGTAGTTGATTGTAAACAAAGGTCTAAAGAATTGGTAAGATTTGATTCTCTTCATGAACTTGAGCATTTTCAATTGGTGGGTGGTGAAAGACAGGAGTCTTGGAGTAGCTATGGGGACAACAAAGAAAAGAAATAGAGTTCTAATTTTGAAATGCAGCCTAACAGTAGTTCACCATCCTTGCACTTTTGTGAGTGGAAAGGAAAATTCATGTTTTCCATTGGGGATGAGGTGCGTGCCTTATTCAAATTTAACCGCTCACATAGTTTGAGTGATCAGAGACAAGAAGGATTTTGGGATGGAGTCACTCTATTTAATTTGCAATTTATTAAATACTCCTTAGTGATTATGAAATCAGGGTATCTATGTTGGATTAAAGATCGATATTATGCCTACAAACTAACAAAGAAGATCATTGGTTTATTTCAAGGATGTGAAAGAAAGGTTGATAAGCTTGCTCTTGAGCTTGAAGCAACAAAGTGCATGTTACTGAATGTTCAGTTGGGTATAATGGAGTTAGGAGACCAGCTAGCTAATTTTAAACTTCTCAGAGAATGTAGGGATGAGATATATTCTGTGATTGATAATCCTCCAAGATTTCTTGTAAGTGAATGCATAAGAGGTTTAGAGAATCCAGTCTCCATATGGGAAGTGTTGATTCATGATGACTTCCCCATCTTTGACACCAAGGTGTTGTTAAAACATGTTTTGGTAAGACATATTATTTACATGACTAACAATTTATCCTTTGGATTGAGTAATGCTCGCACTAACTTGTCTTCGGAAAAGGATTTGAATATGATGTCTGTTTTAGGGTCCCTTATTTTTGAATCTTTCTTGGATAGACTTTAGTGGTTTACCAAAGAAGTAAATAATTTTTTGGGTGTGCAATTGGAGTTGATTGGCACTCATGAATTTGTTGTGAAAAATATTTTGGGGTATGGTAGGAAGGTTCATTGGAGGGATAAGGATCAAAATTTAAAAATTAATGGTGTTTTTTCCTTTCTTACCAACCATTTGATGATTCCATTTGTTTATCAACAAATGGATTGGAGAGAAATTTTAAGAAAAGAACGGTTCTTTGTTGTAATTGAGCTATTAGAGTGGGCGTTTCTAGCCTTGTGTTTGAGCAATTTGGTCAAGATGAATGTGAATTTTCAATATTGCAGCAGTTGTTTATACTCTTGTTTGTAGATTTCTTTGAACTCTAATGTTGAGTCTCTCATTCTTGATTTGGTCGTAGTTGTTGGTCACTCCATTGCAGCAACAAAGAGTGAAGATTCTAGACTTATTACTCATGAAGTTTGGGAGAAAGTTGGACCTAGACAAATTATTTAATTTCTTAACAATCTATCTCTTGAGTTGAGTGATGTTTTGGCTCATCCTAGTCCTTTGAGGGAATGGAAATTGAGGACAAAATTTGTTTTCCGCTCCATTAATGTTGATGTTTTCATGAGTGGGGTACATGGGTTTATCAAAAAAGACTGTAAATTCTTGAGTTTACATTTTTCCTTGATTAGTACTTGGAGAAGTGTTGTCTACTCTTTCAGATGCATTGGAGAACATTTTTAGATGAGTATCCATGTTTGGAATCCTCAACATGGCTTGATGGATATTGTTACAAGTAGAAAGAGGAATCTTTGGAGAGATAAGAATTTAATTTTCAGATCCTCTGATGTTGTCCCCATCTTCACCAATCATTCAGAGGTTCTTTTTGCTCATCAACTGGTGAATTGGAGAGATATTTCAAACAAAGGATGGTTTAATATAGGTTTGGAGTTTCTTGAGAAGATGTTTCCAGCCTTGGGCATGAGAAAGTGTTCTATTATGGATGCTGATTTTCAGTATTGCAACAAATGTTCAGTTCATTGCATGACGATTTTCCTAAAATCAGATTTTGAGAGGTTCATTTCAATTTTCATAGGTAGTTGGTACATTCATTCTTCTACTTCTCAATCTTTTTTCAGTAATGGTTTATTGCCTCAAAAGTGGGAAATGATGCTCCATAATGATTTGGACCATATTTGGATGGTGTTTAAGTTCCTTTCTAGTGATTTACTCTATACAATTTCTTGCACTAGTGTTTGGGGCAGCAAACCCTTGCTTGTTTGGGTTCAACTTTTTGAGATTTTTGAGGAGAGATTAGTGGTAGTTTTCTTAAATTTTCTTGAATATGTCAGATTACTCAAAAGAGGCATTATACATCCTTGAGGAGCTTTGATGATGTGATTATTATGAACATACAAAGGGTTGCTTATTCTTTTGCAAATAGCTATCATTGAGTCACATTTGTTGTTGTGATTTGGTCTGATGCTTTGAGGAGTGACATTGATGAGAATATCTTTGAGTTGTTTAAAGTAATCTTCTGTGTTCTCAGGATGGTGATTGACATTGTCATCACAAATGTTAATTCCTCAATTTTTATTGGGAATGAGATGCTACTAGATTTTGATTCCATTCCTTCCATGTTTTTTAGTTTGAATTCCAGGCATGTTATCTCCTTGAGGTTGTAGGGTTGGTTTATGCAGTTATGGTGTAGTGATTTCATTCGTGTGATTAGAGTAGAGTAGCATCAGCATGGTGGGAATTTTTTGAGATGGACATGGGACCCCAAGATCCTATATTTTTGGTGGGATCAATTTGGAGTGTTGTGGCATTGCTTGAGGACAAGCAATTTTGGGAAGGGTGGACTGTAATGTCCCCATTTTGGCAATACTCTCTTCTTTGACTGATAGCCTATTTCTAGAAATCCGTAGGTTGATCAAAAGTGAAATTAGGGTTTCCTTTGCTTGGAGGTTCTGTAGCATTTCTTGTTGTTTACTATTTTTAGTAAATATTATGTTTGGCAGTGGTCCTGTTTGCAGTACTTCAGTTGTTCTTTCTTGTTGGAGTAGTTGGTATTTTTGGTAGAGCTTCCAAATTGTAGTTTTGATGGCAATTATTTAATAAAAATCCATTAATGTTATGTTACTTTGTTGACCCCCTTGGCCTAGGATGATAACTTCAAGTTGTGTTTAAAAGGTGGACTTGAAGGGGGACGCCCTCATAAAGGAAAAACTAAATATTTAAGTTTTAATTGCCATGAAGTGGACACCATCTTGAGGAGGATTAATAAATTTTGGAAATTTGAAAAGTTTCAAATGTGACTTTTGGCGTACCATGAAGGAAAATTTAAGAGTCATCTCATTCTCTTTAAATATGAAGCTTTGCTCCAGCATTTGGTATTCATTGTTAATTGCTAAAGTTATGTTGTCAAAATGACATTGTGATTATTTATTTGAGGGATTCTTACCTCCTAGATTCCAATAAATTTCATGTTTGAAAGAAAACACCTAATTGGTTTTACTATTGCTTCTCATCTAGACTAAAATATTGAGCCTATTGTTGAAGAATTTTAGAGTTTATTATCATTTTTGAGTTGTTGGTTCATCTACAGCTGAAAGTGGATTTTGTATACAACTTTGTGATTAAATTTTATTTCATTCTGGGAAATTGTGCTACGTGATTTTTGACATTGGGTGACCCTTCTCATAGAAGATGAGATTTAAATTCAAAGAACCTAATTTTTAAGAGCAAAATCGCCCTTCTAGCCAGGTCGTACCTTCATAGCTCGCATTAGGATTTGTGCCAAATACATGAGGAGGATATGATGCTATTTTCTAAATTTTTCTTTGGCGCCATACTCCTAGAGAGACTTTGCAAAAGCTTTTAGTCAATTTGAAGGTATATTGATGAAGTTATGGGCAATTCATGGTGTTTTTTGTTTGCTGATCAGAATTTCTAGAACTCATATTTTTGTATCAGATTGCATTAGTTTCCTATTTTTGGCCTTTACTTCATCATTTGAGGGATAAACATTGTAAAGCATTCATTCTTTACATCTTAGCATTATTCTCTATCATTGTAATTTACTTGTAATTTGCAGATTCCTTGATTGTAAGGTTGAGATTTAGTAGTACTAATCCAACCATTGTTATTGTTGCAATTACTTGTTAAAATTTCACATTAAGTACCCTTGGATGGTTTACCACCAGTGTGGAGAATGAATGTTAATCTCTCTTGTACCCACTGTCAAGTGGTGAATCCCCACTCATGAGTGGATGCTTGCCACAGCGGATGAATTAGTTAGTTTGAAAATTCTATGGTTGGTTATCTACCTAAGTTTCTTTCATTTTGTATTAAGTGCTTTGCCATATGTGAGCACCTCACCTTCAAAGGGATCTTGAGTGCACATTCTTGGCATGGATTTTATCTTACATTTCTAGTTGTAGTCAATTTCAGTTGATGAGTTATTTGATCCTAGGGATCCTCTGACCATATGCCCTCCCCTCTTCCTTCAATGGTTTTAGGGAACATTCTTGGTTAGAGTTTCTTTGATAGAGATTTGGTTTTGGCTCTAATGCTAATCAAATTGGCCAAGTGTTGTTTATGGTGTAAATTTGTGGAAAAAAATTGGTTAGCATATTTCAATATCAAAATTAAACCCTTCTACTTCACATGAGAAAATTAGTTATTGAGATGGGTAAAATATTTTAATAAAATTTAATTACAAGTAGATCCAAAGGATTTCATCACTATACTTAGTATAGCGTAGGTTTCCTAATTATAAGGATTTTTCCCCTATATGTGGTAAATTATTATTCATATTTACAAAAATAAACTAATATATTGTGATACTCATAGTAATGATACTCTACATAAGTGATTATCAAAATATATGAAAATTAAAAACTTTCATCTGATATATTATTTGGTAAATGTTTTAGCTTTCAAAGGAAATTGGGTAGGGTTAAACTAGGGAGACATCCAATAATTTTGAAATCACTACTAAGATTCATCACAATGTTGCTAGTTTTATTAGTGACAAAAATAATTTAAGGGATTCACTACAAGGGAAAGGAAAACAATCGTTAGGGAGGGAGTTAAAATGCACCATCAACTAAGTGATTCAATGTTAGTGTAATTATTGAGCTTGAAGAAACAATTTACCATTAACTCGTCTAATTGGAAGACCACTTTCCCTCTTTGAAAAAATAATACTACGGTCTAAATGAGAGAGATAAAAGGAAATAATACGTTTACTCATTGATAGCATAGAAGTGTTCATATCATAGATCCATGATACTAATAATAGAATTAATATACTGAAGATATACAAACATAAATTAGCCCTTATAAATGATGCTAAATTTAGTACCATGATAAAGATAAAAAAGGATCATTGATGATATGCCTTTGTAATTATTTAAAGGACCCTATTATAGTTTTCCCCTAGTGTTATTCTTGGGGATTTTTTTTTACATTATGAGGGAGTAACACATAAAAATTAGCTAATGAATTATGGATAATGGAAGAAATTTTTGACATCTTCTAAGATCATATCCTATATACTAAGAGACATTAATTATGTTAAAATTACCATCACATATAAGAAAATAGAAGTCCTATATAAAAATTCCCTTGATTCCAATCTTATTTTTGAAACTTTGAGTAAAATTATAAATGTAGTTCCAAACATGATAAATAATAGTCAAATCCTAACCAATAAATCAGATGATACCTAAATTATCCCTAGAATTTTATTTTCCTATTGGGCAGTTCCTTATTTTGGGGTTCATTTGATTGCTAATTTATTTAATGTATTGTTTTATGTAGTGGAATATTATAAAATTTAATCCTAAGGGTCAATGTTTCTTTTTCCACCATATTTTAAAAAGAGTTAAAAACATGTGTAAAAAGAGGATACAAAATGAGCTCTTAGTGGGGTTTTTAAGATTAACATTTTGTAAGAAAATGGGAAATTATAACATTGGAGCATGGGAATCCTATTGTTGCTTGTGATTCCTAAATGTACTTTTCTTTGATAGTGATGTGTTATGTTGTCTAACCTTTTAAGTTAGATGATTGGGTGAGATCTAATAATATTCTTAGTATAAGGTTATGTGTAGAATTTTTGTATCGAATATGGAATTTTTATGAATTTAAGATCAATATAATTATATTTTTCATTCCTTCAAAATTTTCACTACTTTTGTTGGTGATTATATTAATATTGTGTGGAAAAATATTTTCGCACCACAAGGCTCTCTAACACTTATAGGGTTTTTCACCTAAAAGGAGAGAGGCATTCCAAAATTGCAATGTCCCCAGTCAAGAATAATGAAAATATGAATGAAATATGCCTAAATGCAATAAACTGATGAAATATATTGATTATTAATGCAAAACTAATGAAATGTAGAATGTTTGAAAACACAATGTGATATGAAAAATGACCTAGAAATGCAAACAAACTGTAACAAAAATGAATGAGACTGGAGAGGTGCACTTGGAGACTAGAATATGATGTAGAGAGACCATTGAATCCTACAAAAATCACTGTTAAAGCCAACTGGGACACTTACGCCAAGCTAGGCAATTTAGTCCTGTTTTGGGGAAATTTTGTCAGAACAGGTTTTAGCCAAAAAGGGTATCCAAAACTACAAAAAACACTTTTCAGGCCTAGTAGTGGGACTAATCTGCCATAGATGGAAACTTAGTCCAACTATGAATCTTGGGAAATTCAGGACAAGAATTTGTAGTCTTCAATCTGCATTTCTATTCTTGATAAGCTTTTGGATTCAAATCTACTAAATCTAGTTTGTAGGTGATCTCCAAGCTTCTTTTAGGGTTTTGTTAACTTTGAATGACTTTTATGGATTGATGACACCTTTTAACACCTTTCACTTTGTCAAATTTTCATACAAGACCTACAAAAAACACATGCAAAGATGGGAAAAAGGATTAAGGGTTAGTGAATAGGGGTTTGCCTTGGTCAAACCCCGATTTGGTAATTAAACCCTTGAAAATGAAACGAAATGAAAAGAGAATGATGAATGAACAACATGGAATGCTACAACGCACCAAACCCTTGATGTGGAAATCTGAAGATATGCAAGTAATGGCTCCAAAGTGCTTGAACACAAAATCGCTTGATTTCTTGATAATTGCTTGATTGATTAAGTGAATGAATTATGAGGTTAGAAGATGAAAAGTTAGAGGAAAAACCTATATTTATACATAATACAAAATTTCCCAAAAATACCACATCATAGGCTGAGCTCAAGGTCTAGAAAATAATATCCCACTAGAATTTTGAAATAATTTTTATTTTTGTGTCAAGTGGGACTAAGTCGCCTCTAGTGGTGACTTAGTCCCACTAGGAAAATTTCAATGGGTTTTATGAATTAAAGTGTATTAAATGATGTTTAACGGGATTATTCTATGAAACAAACTTAAGTAGGGCCTTTAAGTGCATTAAGGGACCACTTAAACATAAGAAAGGGTCAAGTTATGGATAAAAAGCCTAGAAAAGCATGAATGTTTGTTATAACACTTTACAACACTTCGTAATAAGGCTTGGTATGACATAAAAAGAGATTGTTTAGGTTAATTATATTAATAAGATCCTAGAAAAGCGTGAAAATGTGTTACAACACTTCACAAGACTTGTACAAGGCATCATAAAATTCTTGATGATTCAAAAGGACCCAATACCTAATGTGATTGTGTTGGGCACATTACAACATTAAATCAATGAAAAATAAAGCCAAAATCATGAGGGCCTAAATAGGAAGAAAACGTAGAAGGGTTACTTTTCTCGTGTCCATATTTAGCCCCCACTTTAGTGAGAGGATGAACCTACTTCAAACTCACACTAAAGTAGACTCACATGTAATCAAGAGGGGTTCCAATTAACTAAAGCTAGAAAGATGAGACAACAACGATCAAGAGGGATGATCAAGCCCCAAGGATCAAGATCTCATGAAAAACCAACATAAGTGCAAAGGAAACACACATGATATCAAGAATAAGGACAAGGAAAAAACATGCAATGCCAAAGATGAAAAAAAAGAAAAAAGAATGAATCTGATCAAGCTTTGACCATTTTTTCCAACACGATGTGGTTCACATCTTGGCTATTTTTCTAGAAAAATAAATGTATACTCAATCTAAGGCAATGAAACTCCTAGTTGTCCACTGGGTGAGAAGGCCTAAAAGGTGAGAAACATACACCCATGGATGGTATGCACTCACACACATGCAGGCGGCTATGGGAAAAGTCATGCCTTGGAATGGGTTTCCCACTCAACCATACCAAAGTTATACCTCCTAATAACTTTAATAAGGTGCCACAAAAGAAAATGAATTTTTGAGCTTCACAAGACAAGAAAAAATTTGTATGACTAGAGCTCATGAACAAATGCAATGGCACCATAGGCATGCAAGTTGTGTTACGCAAGGTGGCCATATAAAAAATGCAAAATGCAACATGAAAAAAATGTTCAAAGGAATCTTGCTATGCGAGGTCTTTAACTTAGGTAACATTGTGCCTAATGTCTCAAAGAGAGTACCAATCAAAGAATAGAAGATTCACAACTTAGGGGATACAATGCATCGTATCAGGCCACTAAGAGGAATGTAATATGCTAAGATAGATCACACATGAAAATATTTTCATAGGGTGTCTCGATGCTTTACGTCATCCCTAAAAGGAAAACACAAGCCAACTGAAAAAGAAAAGGTGAAAGAAAAATGAAAAGCTTTTGGGTCAATATGAGAGAGACATGGAATGTCTCAATGCCTTGCATCATCCCCAAAAGGAAAACAGAAGAAAAATTCAAAAAGAAAAGGAAAAGAAAAAGGCCTTTTGGGTCAACATGAAAGAGACATGAATGTTTGAATGTCTTGTGTCATCCCCAAAAGGAAAACACAAAAGAATATGAAGATGAAAAAGGAAAATCAATGTATGAAATAGAGAAGAATGAAGTTACAAATAGAGGAATGGCACAAAGAGAGATAAAATCAAACAAAAAATCACGGGGGATCACATTACACACATGCAAACACCCAAAAGAAAAAGTGCAAAAAACTAGTAAGGAAAATGTGACTCAATCGTCGAGCAAGTCATCTACCTCCTAATTTTAGTTAGTATAAGTGTAAGGTGAATAATAAAACTAAGGGACAATGATAAATTCCTTACTAGGACAAGGCTAACAACTTCAAGCCCCCACTACATGCAAGTTAAGAATGAACCTAGAGAGGTGATGGGAAAGGTCATGTAATAGTAAGAAGAGAATTTTCTACAACTATCACATGACAAGGTGTTGGAGAGGGGTTTATGGAATTATTGGATAGCAATTATCACCATCAAAATGATACTTGCTCAATATTTCTTTCAATTGATGACACTCATTTCTTCTATTTCCAAGAACACAATGATATGTGCAATGTGGAATGTTATCATATTTAGGATATATCACCAACCTATTCATAGGTGGTAATAGTATGATTCATTTGTTTAAAAGTATTTGCAATTTACATTCACATTTAGGTGGTGGATGAAGAGGAAATGTGAGTTTTTGTAACTTGTAAGGTCTTTTGCATTTCTAGATTCACCCTTTTCTCAAATGGAAGGAGGAGGACCTAAAGTGATCATGTCATCCTTGTCATTGTTATCAGGTAAGGGTTGCTCTTGAGGAAGAAGGAAATTCAGATCGGGAGGGGAATCAAAGATCATTGTGCCATCATGATGAAGCCTTAGATATTCTCTAGGAGGCTTGTTGTTATGAGAGGGATCTTGATATCCTAACCTTGTTGTTTTGTCATCTTTTAGATTTTTCTCTAAGAGTTGGTGAATGTCATGCTCAGTAGTTGTGTCACATCCTTGTTTGCTTAGAATAGAAAAACCTTTTCCATAGGTTTCTTGAAGGTTGATTGGAGTATTGATGAATTTTTTTATCATTAAATGGTTAAGGGGTTGCTTGTTTAGAAGAACTAGATTCACCTGGTGGAGGGAACTTATGTCCTTCATTTGTTTCAGGATGTAAGTAACCAAACATATCGAGAGGTGGTACTGTATGAAAATCATGTTCTTTCACGGATGGATAAAAGGACACATCAGCTTTGAGGTTGTCAAGGAATTCATTTAGGAAATTATTCATGTTTTCATCATATTCTCCAATGATGTCAACATCATGAGGAGGAAATTCATGAGGAGTTGAAGGAGCATGTGGAAGTTCAATGTCATTAGGACCAGTTGCAAAGGCACAACTTGACATGTCAACTAAGGATTTTAATTACATCCAAACCTTATTAAAATGCATAGCCATGATGCAAAGGAATGAAAGAAAACTAAGTACAAGAAATCGAATAAAAAAAAATCTAGAAATAGAGACAAAAATGTAACAACAGAGAACAAAAATAAAGAAAATGATTTGGAAATGACATAAATTATAGTGCGGAATGTGCAACGAGACTAAGTCACCCAAGGTGGTGAATTATTCCAAGTAGTGATTGTTTTGAGAATTTTCAAAAAAAATTAATTAGATTTTATGCTTTTTAGGTTTTCAGATGTAGATGTAATATTAACATACAAAATTTTGTGAATTTTTAATGAAATGGAATGCAAAAATACAAGCTAGATGAGCTTTTCACTAATGCAATTTTAAAAACCCTAAGATGCAATTAAACAATGCAAAATGCAATGAAATACTAATGTAATCTATTCCTAGGGTGTAAATGCACTTGAAATCAGAAATATAATATTCTAAATTCATGTTGACCAAAATGTGGACAAATATTTTGGCACCACAAGGCTCTCTAACACTTCTAGGGTTTTCACCTAAAAGGAGAGAGGTATGCCAAAATTGCAATGTCCCCACTCAAAGCTAATGAAAATATGAATGAAATATGCCTAAATATAATGTCCTAAATGCAATAAACTAATGAAAGATATTGATTATTAATGCAAAACTAATGAAATATATAATGTTTGAAAACACACTATGATATGTAAAATGACCTAGAAATGCAAACAAAATGTAATGAAAATGAATGTGAATGGGGAGGTACACTTGGAAACTAGAATATGATGTAGAGAGGCCCTAGAATCCTACAAAAATCACTATTGAAGCCACTGAGACACTTATGCCAAGTTGGGTGACTTCGTCATGTTTTAAGGAAATTCTATGGGAACAAGTTTCAGCCAAAAGGGTTTCCAAAAATACAAAAAACACTTTTTAGGCCTGACGGTGGGACTAATTCACCATAGATAGTGACTTATTCCACTTACGAATCTTAGGAAATTCGAGACAAGAATCTGTAGTCTTTAATATGTACTTTTTTTCTTGATAATTTTCGAGATCTGAATCTATAGAATATGGTCTGTAGGTGATCTCCAAGCTTCTTTTAGGGATTTGTTGACTTTGAATGAATTTTATTGATTGTTTACACCTTTTAACACCTTGCTTTTTTAAAAGACTACATACACACATGCAAAGAGGGGGAAAAGGATTAAGGGTTAGTGAATAGGGGTTTGCCTTGGGCAAACCCCCATTTAGTAATTAAGCCCTTGAAAATGACATGAAATGAAAAGAGAATGATAAATGAACAACATGAAATGCTACAACTCACCAAACCCTTGATGTAGAAATATGAAGATATGCAAGTAATGACTCCAAAGTGCTTGAACACAAAATCACTTGATTGCTTCATAATTGCTTGATTGATTAAATGAATGAATTATGATGTTAGAAAATGAAAAATGAGAGGAAAAACCTATATTTTTACATGATTATACAAAATATCCTGAAAGTACCACATCACAGGCTGACCTCAAGGTCTAGAGAATAATATCTCACTAGAATTTTGAAATAATTTTGATTTTTGTGTCAAGTGGGACTAAGTTGCCCCTAGTGGCAAGTTAGTTCCACCAGGGAAATGTTAATGGGTGTCAGGAATTAAAGTATATTAAATGATGTTTAACAAGATTATTCTCTAAAGCACACTTAAGTAGGGCTTGTAAGTGCATTAAGGGGCCATTTTAACATAAGAAAGGGTCAAATTATTGATGGAAAGCCTAGAAAAGCGTGAAATTTTGTTACAAAACTTTATAACACTTTGAAATAAGGCTTGGTACATGATAAAAAAAGGTTGTTTAGGTGAATTATATTAATAAGATCCTAGAAAAGTGTTAAAATGTGTTACAACACTTCACAACACTTTTACAAGGCATCATAAAGTTCTTGATGATTCACAAGGACCCAAGACCTAATGTGAATGTGTTGACTACATTACAACATTATATGAAGGAAAAATCAAGGAAAAATCACAAAGAGGGACTAAACAGGAAGAAAAACTAGGAGGGTTAATTTTTCCATGTTCACATATTGATCAAAGAAATCTAGGTTATTAAGATTTCAAATATTGATTAGAATTGAGAATGTAGCACAAAATCATTGTCCTCATTTGAATAATATATATATTTTTATATGGTTATTCATCTCCAAGATCCTAATTTCTATGAATATTTTCCTAATATATTTCAGATAGAATTAAATTAAAGGTAATTTAGAAGTAGAATAAGATTATAATAAAGGTGGAGTAGATTTATTTAGTGAAGAGATCCAATCTTTATTTAATATTTGAAAAAAATTGAAATGTTGACTATAACAAGTCATTTAGTTTAAAGTTTATCTACAATGCCTCCTCATTAAAAAAATAAAATTATTTTTTATTAGATTAAGATTAGAAGGGCTAGTAACCATTACAAAACATCCATAGACGTGAACAAGGGGATCACTAGAAGTGAGACACCCCACAAAAAATGAAATATAAACTTAAACTGAAATAGACCGTCCAACAAAAAGAAATAGTGAAAACACATAGAGCAAAGACCAATGCAACACCACAAGCCACCTACAGGTCTCCTAGAAAATTAAGACCACTTATAGCATTCCATTCCTGAGAAAAAAATTGGAGCTTCTCTTCAAAATTCAGGGTGGCCAAGTTCTAAATGGCCTGAGTAACCATTATAGTGTTTTGGGTCAAAGTTTCATCCATTTTTCCTTTCTTGTTATGTGTGTAACTATCATCCTTTCCATCATTATCCCCCTTTTACCCTAGTTCTTCCTTAATTCCTTCTGAAACATTTGAATGGTGAGGGTGGTGTTCTTCATGGTCTCTTTGTTGTATTTAGTTATAACCATGAGGCATTGAGTGGTTTTCTCCTGATTCTTATGAATAACATCAATCGCCATTTTTAAATTCCTTTTATCATCCTTCATAACAACAATGCCTCTCAACTCTTTCATCTCCTTCTCCCAATTGGACCACCTTTTAAAATACTTGGATAGGGAGGTAATTAGATCCCAATGGGCTTTGTCCTCCACCTCACTTGATCATGGGACCTGCTATTACAAAATATTACTTTTCAGTGATTGGATTGTCTCTTTGTTTGTAATTGGCTAGCCCAACAATAACTTTATGATACCATTTTTGACATTAATTGTCTTTTGTATTTCATTGGCTTTTTTGAAGAGGGGGTCACTAGAAGTACTATTGTTAAAACCCACCCTAGGTTCGGCATGGGTTCCCTCAAAACTTATGCAGAGGTTGGTGGAATTTTGTAGGTTAGGATTTAAAACAAGTGGGTGGTAGGGACATTAGATACCTTTGCATGGGCAAGGGAGTTCATGGGAGAGTTGGTAGGTGTGGGGTTATATGACACATCATCGTTTGAGTTGTTTGACTCATTCGAACTAGAAGTAATAGGAATGGGTTCCTAGAAGGGGATGTATTTGATGGGGTGGAGAGTGGAATACTCATTAGCAGGGGCTTTGTCACAATCCTTGGAACTACACTAAATGAAAAGGGGGTTTCTTCAAGGGTAATGGAGGGATTGGGTACCACAGGGGGGTTTGATGGAATCATGAATGGTCAAAGTTTTTTTTTTAATAGTGGGGGGGGAAGGTAACATCATGACATGAAAATTGTAGAGGTGATTAATAAGACCTAGGAGAATGGGTAAATTATTGTTTTTACCTTAAATATTATTGATAGTTTTCTCAAGCTCTCAAATAAAAGGAAAAAGGAAAAAAATATTTTAACATTATACCAGAGGTGATTAAGCAATTGGAACAAATGAGCATGAAAAAGATGAAACATCCCCTTGAGAATAACATACCTCATGAGGACCTCAACAACTTTTCTCCAAATTTCAGGCAGGTCCTCACAATTAAAGCCATTCTAGAGCATATTCACCAAGTCTCACAATCTTTTAAGAATTTTTCCATATCCTTCTTATAGTGGCCTTTGGATTTATGAGGGGAACACACTCCCTCCAAAGATAGACCCGTCACCTTCGTAATTAACTTAGTACTCACCATGAACAAGGTCTCACCAATAGTGATTGTTCTATTCACCCAAGAGGTAGCGAACATCACCAAAATCTTGGGGTCATTCCCCTACATCCCTTCCACAAATGAGGCCAACTTGCCACACTACAGGATGATCTTGAATTCATTGTCTTGTTTTTAAATCTTGTAGCTAGTAGGCTCTTCCTTAACCAGATCACAACCTATCATAGAAATCATAAATTTTGGAGAAAATTCACAGAAGATATAGAAATGACTAGATAAAAACTAGAGCCACCAATTAATGTGTTTATGAATGAACCAAAGAAAAATGGGTTTTGATAGACCACTTGTTCTCTTTAGGTCATTAAATTATGTCCTAGGATCCCTAAATTATATTGAATATCAACCCCAAAGGGTGAGTCAATTCTCAACAAGGAAGACCTAGGAAGGGTTCTTTTAGGCTTTGAAGGGTTCACCACCAAGAAAAAGCTTGGAAAAGACAACTTAACATTAACCTCACAAAACCTAGTAATGTAAGCTAAATGATGAATGAAAATGAAAAAATTATACAACAAAAAGCTAGGATATGTGTACCGGGCAAGTCTAAAAATGCAATGAGGATTCTGTAAATGAAAAAAAGTTGTTAAACTATGCTATAGAGGACTGAGATGCCCTTACTATCTTATTATTCTTGCTATTGTTTTTTGAGGAAGATGCAACATCTTCAGATGTTGGCATAGGATCCAAAATAATCTTTGAAAAATTCCACTGGGAGGACTAAGATGCCCTTACTACTATCTTAGTCTCGATTCAATTTTTGGAATATTTGAATGTTGTCTTGAGGCTTGATGTCTGCACTTCTTCTCTAATCTCAAGTTCTAAAAAATCTAGATTTGGCCTATAAGCAATTTTCTGTGAAGATGAAAATTTTGCAATGCAACTTTTCAACTTTTCACTTCAAACGATCTTCAATTCTTCAACCTAAATTTGCAATCACAAACACACAAGAGGGGAAAAACTTGTTGATTTTTAGTAAATAGGGTTTTTCTTTGGTCAAACCTCTTGTTGGTAATTAAACATTGAAATGAAATAGAATAATGGTGGGAAATGATGAATGAACAATATGCAATGTTACAAGTCACCAAACCCTTGTAATAAGGTGCTAAAAATATGCTTGAAATGGCTACACTGAATGTGGTTGTTGACTCATTCTTGAATGATGTTGATCTTTGATAAAACACTTGCTTGAATAATAAACCCTACATCACAAATGTTAGCACAATAACAAACATGATGCAAAAATATCCTTAATATGCTACTTGAATCTTGATGATGGCTCCAAATGCTTGATGTTGCTCTTAATCTCACAAACTTTCCTTAGGAATGAATAATTGAATGCTTGCTATCTTGCTATCTTAAAATCAATGAAGGAACCTTCTATTTATACTTATCCATCCTTAATATCTCATAATTACACCACAAAAAGTTGACGTATAAATTCATTAATTAAAGGTGGCTAAATCCTACCAAGATTTAAAATGTAATTCCAAAAATAGCTTAAGGGGGACTAAGATGCCCTAGGTGGTGTCTTAGTCTCAAGGCATGAAAAGTGGGGAAAAGACTCTGAAAAGGGTCCCATATAGGGTGCACTTGAAAAGAGGGTCCTAATACCTTTTGGGGAAAAAGATTCCCTAGGTGGCATCTTAGTCTCAACCAAAAAATTAGGGACACAGCCAAAATCATTAAATTATCATTTCCCCTTTGATGTTTGACAGGATTAGCCAAAAAAAGATATAGTTCATTAGGCTTGTGGATGAAAAATAGGACCAATTAAGACATAAATAAGGATAAAAAAAGCAATTTGGGCCCAAACAAGTGTGAAAATGCAAGGGTATGTATTTTCTTGTACTACATTTAGCCCCCACTTTAGTGAGAGGATGAAATTGCTTCAAACTCACACTAAATTAGCCAGCCACACAATCAAGAGGTGTTCCAATCTAAAAATTCTAGTAAGATAGGATGAAAATAACCAAGAGGGTGGCCAAGCCCCCATAATCAAGATCTTATGACAAACCAATATAGGTATAAAGGAACACACTTGTGGATGATATATGAAGCCATAACTAGATCACAAACATACACCATCAAAGATAGAAAAAGGAAAAAGGAAACAAAAAAAGAAGAATACAATAGATAAAGCTTCAACTAGTTGTCTGACATGCTATGGACCGAGTCTAGGCTGTTTATCCAAAAAACATTTACAATTGTAATGTGTTGTCCAGTATGCAAAAAAAATGCATGCTCAAAAGGGCTAGAAAAACTAGTTGTCCATTAGGTGATCCCCAAGAGGTCCATACCAAAGTCATACCCCTATGACTATAATAAGGAAAAAAGGAAAAAAAAGGCATGCTCACAATGTCTAGTGAAGCTAGTTGTTCACTAGGTGAGCCCCAGGGGACCATATCAAAGCCATACCTCCATCACTTTAATAAGGTACAAAATAAAATGCATGCTCACAAGTGTTAGTGAAGCTAGTTGTTCACTAGGTGAGCCCTAGGAGACCATATCAAAGCTATACCTCCATGAATAAATAATAAGGTAAAAAATGAAAATGCAACAAGAAAGAGGGATGTTCAAAGTGATTATTCTTAGTTTGTGTGAGGTATTAATATTAGGGGACATTGTTCCTAATGTCTTTAAGAGAGGACCAATCAAAGGATAAGTGATTCACAACTTAGGGAATGCAGTGTGTTACATCACCACATACTAAGATAGATCAAGCTCTTAAAGGACATTACTCCCAATGTCACCACAAAGGGAAAAACACATCGCATGAAGTAAGAAAACCACATCAAGAAATATGAAAAAAAATTCCAATGAAATTGTGCCAAAATAATGCCAATGTATGTCCCCACTTTAAAGAAATTTCTAAACACCATGCTATGAACAATTACTTTAAAGTAGCCAAAACATGAAAATATTAAAAGAGGGTTGCCCCCCAAAAACACATAAGTGATCTATGGATTTTGGGTCAGTATTAGTCTTTTTTGGAATGATATTAGAGAGCTAAAAATTGTCATCATTCCCCACATGCACATAGAACTAGAAGAATGACACAAAGAGAGAAAAAAAATGAATAACCTTTTGCATCAACATGAAAGGGACATAGGGTGTCTTGATGCCTTGCATCATCCCCAAGAGGAAAACAAAAGAAAAAAATGAAAGGAAAAGAAAAGATAAAATGTAAAGACTAATGAAATGGAAAAAATCTTACAACATATAAAAGAATGTAGGTAAAAATAGAGGAATGCACATAGAGAGGAAACATCAAACAAAACATCACGGGGGATCACAATGTGCACATGCAATCACACAAAAGAAAAGGAAATAATGCAAAATACTACTAAATAACATGTGATTCAACCATCCAGTAGGTCATCGACATCCTAGTCTCGTTCAATATATACAAAATGTAGATCACTAGCGAGAGGGAAAATATCAAGTGTTGTACTAGGATAATCATTGGGTTCAACACATGGTGCAACACTCGGTTTAGGAGGATAATCATCGCTATTATCATTTAATCTCATAGAAAAAGGAAATAAAAAATTCAACTCATTACGTACTTGCTCATCAATTTTAGCTATTTCTTCATTGTCATCCACGTTAACCACAATAGGTGGACGAATCATAATATCCATAGAAGGTGTTGGTCCTTGTTGTGTTGAAGACATAGGATTTGTTTGTTCTAGTAATGGAGGAGGCTCATCATTTATTGCTTCTCTCAAGTTTGGATTTTGATTTTGAATTTTTTTCTCTTTGTTCTTCTTTCAAGAAATAGTATGAAGTCTACGATATGCTCTCTATCATTTATGCTTATTTTGTTATGGTTTTCAAGTTGCATATTCGTAGGAGTAGGTTTTTCAACGATAGGTTCCTTTTCTCCTTGTGGAGGAAGAATGGAAGAAACCATGGAAGGTTTTTCAACCACTTTTTCTTTGGCTTTATACATTTGCTTAGGAGGTGGATTAGACTTGTTTAGTTTTTTCTTAGTCTTTAGTAAGAAATAGGCAAGGGAATTTTGATGGATCTAGGTATTGGTTTGTTGGAAGGGATTTAGGTTCAATATTGTTTTCTTCAAGTGGTGGAGGTTTGATGATGGGTGGGAAAAATTCTCAAGGGATAATTTGGCTATGCATTTTTCTTTGACAGTTTGGTAGGAAAAGAAAAGGAAGTCTTCATGGGGTCTTATAGGTTCCATGGGCTCAATCCAAAAATAATCTAAGGAAAAGTTTCCATGGGAGTGGATGGACCACTTATTCTCTTTAGGTCATTAAATTATGTCCTAGGATCCCTAAATTGGATTGACTATCAACACCAAAGGGTGATTCAATTATCAATAAGGAAGAGCCAAGAAGGGTTCTTTTAGGCTTTGAAGGGTTCACCACCAAGCAAAAGCTTGGAAAAGACAACTTAACATTCAACTCGCAAAACCTAGTAATGTAAGATAAATGATGAAATTATGCAATATCAAACTAGGATATGTGTACCTGGGATATCTGGATATGTGACGAGAACTCTGGAAATCCAAAGGAGCTGTAAAAATTTTCTATGGAGGATGAAGATGCCCTTACTGTCTTATTAGTCCCGCTATTGTTTTTCGTGGAAGATGTGGAATCTTCAGATGTTAGAATGTAGGATCTAGAGAATCTTTGCAAAATTCCACTGTGAGGACCAAGATGCCCATACTACTATCATAGTTTGAATATGAATTTCCTAAATCTCTGAATGTGGTCTTGAGGCTTGATGTCTGCACTTACTTCTTCTCTGATCTTAGGTTTTGAAACTTCTAGAATTGGGTTGTAGGTGAGTTTCCATGAAGATGACAACTTTGCAATGCAACTTTTCACTTCAAATGATCTTCAAGTCTTCAACCTAAATCTACAATCACAAACACACAAGAGTGGAAAAACTTGTTGATTGTTAGTAAATGGGGGTTTGCCTTGGTCAAAACTCTTCTTGGCAATTAAACCTTGAAATGAAATAAAATAATAGAGGGAAATGATTAATGAACAATATGTATTGTTACAACTCACCAAACCCTTGTAATAAGGTACTGCAAATATTCTTGAAATGGTTGTAATGGATGTGGTTCTTGACTCTTGCTTGAATGATGTTGATCTTGGATGAAACACTTGCTTCAATCATAAACCCTACATCACAAATGTTAGCACAATAACAAACATGATCCAACAATATCCTTGATATGATGCTTGAATCTTGATGATGGCTCCAAATGCTTGATGAATTTCTCTTGATCTCATAAACTTTCCTTAGGAATGAATACTTGAATGCTTGTTATCTTTCTATTTGAAAATGAGTGAAGGAACCTTATATTTATACTTATCCATTCTTAATATCCTAGAATTACACCACAACAAGCCAACACATGGATTCATTAATTAAAGGAGGATAAATCTTGCCAAGATTTGAAATTAAATCTAAAAAATACCTTAAAGGGGACTAAGATGCCCTAGGTGGTGTCTTAGTCTTGAGGCATGAAAATCAAAGCACAGACTCCAAAAAGGGGCCCATTAGGGTGCACTTAGAAAGAGGGTCCCAAGACCTTTAGGGGATAAAGACGCCAAGGGTGGAGTCTTAGTCTTGAACCAAAAATTAAGGACACAACCAAAATCATTAAATTATCGTTTCCCCTTTGATGTTTGTCAGGATTAGCCAAAAAAAGATATAGTTCATTAGGCTTGTGAATGAAAAATAGGACTAATTAAGACATAAATAAGAATAAACAAAGAAAGGCGGGCCCAAACAAGTGTGAAAATGCAAGGGTATGCATTTTCCTACACTATAATCAAAAGGCGGCTTAGAGGGGTTAATTTTCCATAAATGAAAAGTGTGGAAAATATCAACGAGAGCTTACAGCATATCCATGTTATTCTCAAATTGGTGGTAATTTAGCATAATGATGAATTAACTCCCACACATGACCAAGGATATTATGGATATTATCCCATATTACTAAATTTGGTGTGAAGGTTGTAATATTTTCCAGCATGTCAGCAACTTTAATGTTTTTTTCTAAATAATTGAAAAGTCCTACTATTACCAAGAGTAATCATAAGATTGTGAGCTAAAGACACAAGGCCCTGGAGGGTCCACCAAGCAAAGTCCTTCCCCTTCAACATGAGAATCATGTTTCTAGAATCTTCCTCGATGAATAAGTTGGACAACCTCACCTACATGACAATTTATATGTCATGGAAAGCTTCCACCACCTTAGCAAAGATAGAAGTATGTAGCACCAAGTTGGCCACATAAGCCAAAATTAAATTCCCCTTGTGATCTCAGATAATACCACCCCACCCACTTGACTAGGGTTAGGTTTGGTAGAGTCGTCAAAGTTAAGCTTTAGCCAACTAGGGTCTGGGGGACCAAGAAGTATTACAACTATCCAATGGAATGAGAGAGCTAAGAGAATTAAGAATCTTCGATAGGTTCTAGGCTAACACAACAAAGACCTCTAGATTGTTAGAATTTCTTTTAGACTTATAGGGGTAACTTACATAATTTTAACTTGACTAACAATCTTATTGGCCACCACCAACTACAAGGTAATTTTATCTCCGAAGACCCTATTATTATAATCCTTCCAAAACATCCACCCAGTAAAGAATAGAGATTGCCACTAGAACTCCACAATCAAAGGGTGAGACATGGGTGGACACCACCTATCCATAATGCGATGAACATCCTTCTGCCATACCCAATAGATATTGAATAGAGAGTGTATTTTTTTCCCAACCTACTAAGAGTAGGTACTTTGAAAGAGAAAGTGGGGGATAGTATCTACTACTTTCTCACACAAGAAACACCGATAATCAAGTTGTGTACCTTTCTTTTTCAAGTTATCAAATGTGAGGATCCTTTTATGAAAAATTTTGCACCCAAAAAAATGACTTTAGGGAGGGAATTCCTTCGCTAGAGCTGCATAAAATAAAACTAAGGATCCCAAATACTAGATATAATATTGTAATCGGTCTTAATAGAGTACATACCATCCTTGGAAGTTGACCAAAACAAAGAGTGTAGCAAGTTGGAAGGAAAGAACTTGTAATTCTTAACAATTACAAGAAGCTCTTCAGCTATGAGTTGAAGGGGCGATTCAACCAATTGGAATCCATCTTCAATGTTGGTGGAACAATAGAAGTCTCTTGGTAATCAGAAACATTTGACCACAACTGAGCACATAGGTTAGTCTTCATTGTAGATAAAACTAGATAAAGACCAAGATCTAGTGAGGAGATCCATCTATCATCCTAGAAAGAGACCAAATTACCTGATCAAACCAACCATGAGGAGCCTAAAGATAGTAAATTCCTAGTCTTTAAGAGGTTATTTGAGATAATGGTTCACCAGTAGGAAGAAATCCACTATCCAATAGAGAGAGGAAATCCTTTCCCTGAAAATACTTCTCCTTGAGGATAGAGATTGATTTCGCCTGATTATCCAAAAGCTTCAAATAAATTTTAGTTATAAGATCCATATTCATCAATCTAATTTTTTGCAAATCCAGGCCACCATGGAATTTACTAGAGGAAATAGTATCCTAATTCACCAGGAAGAACCTGCTCCTCTCTTTAGTCCTTGACCAAAGAAATCTTTTGTTGGATTTGTCTAAGTTTCTCTAACCATGCAGTAGGAATACAAAACATAGAAATTACATCACTACAGCAAATCCCTATGATTTGCTCCATTTTTTTCTTTTTTTTTGCTTCCACCCACTGTTTTAATGTATTTTTTGCCAATTGTTTGAAAATGTCTACACTATTTATCGAGATGGCACATTTTTTGGCATTTATTTGCACTGATCAGGACACATCAATGCTAATTTATGCCAAAATTATCACCAAATGTAGTGCCAATATTAGCTTTGAGTGTGGCACCATGGTTAGTTCCACCTTTGGCTCCAAGTTTAGCTTCGAGTTTAGCACCACTTTTAGCTTTGGATTTATCTTTGAGTTTAGCTCTGGGTTTAGCATTCATTTAGACACCCCTATGTCGAAGAGACTTATTTATATGTCTCATCAATGATGTAAAACAATGAAATGTCAACAAGATATGGGCATATCGAGAAGAGAATCACTTACGTCACATCGACAAGTTATATCTATGAGGGCTCAAAAAAAACAACTCTTAGATATAATGAAGTAATGATGATGAGACATTGAGATATCAGTAAGACAAATAATATTGTCTTGTCAACACTCTTCAAGTAATGATCAAAATAATACATCGCTATATCACCAAGAAGGTGAGAAATATATGGGGTAGAGTGGTATACATCACAACCTTGTAGCAAGAAGCCTTGAGCAAGGTGGTAGTGCAGTAAATAGTAGAAGGGAAGGGAAAAACCTTGCCATACTGCAACAAGTATAATAAGAGACGATGATAGTATGGTAATCATGGAATCATTACAACTTACAACACTAAATGTAGCAAATCACGTCAGTCACAATCCATTTGAATAAATTATTTATGGAATCAAGAATATAACCCACCAAAATACTCTAAAAATCTAATAAACACTCTAAATTTTTTGTTGAAATCTTATTTTTCAGGCATAGCCCACCAGAATGGAGTTTTCATTTTGATAAACATACAATAAAACCTTTGTTGAAACCTTATTTTCAGGCGTAGCCCACCAAAATGGAGAAGTCTTTTAGTAAAGAATGACAAAGAATGGTAAGGAGGAATAGGATTCATTGTTGTTTATCTCCTTCCTACTCTGATCAATAGGGGTTACAATGTTTGCACTACTATTTGTAATCTAGGTATTTAATTGAGATATGTTTGCATAATCTCAAATTCCTTCAGATTCTTTTTAAGTATCAATGTATCCTATATAGCGTTTAGAATGACTTCTTTTAATTTAAAAAAATAAATCAGATGCTTTTGAATTATCAATGTGTCCTATATAGGGTTTAGAATAATTTCTTTTAATTTTAAAAAATAAATAAATGATGTATTTTCCTTTCATTAGATAATGTGGAGATCTCCTAAATCTACCCTAGCACACTGTCATCTTTCGCACTATTTTCATTGCTCCAGCTTCTAGGGTTTTGCATTTGAGATCTTTAATATCTTCATGATAGTGGCTTTTAAATAGATCTTAGTCTTTGATTTAATCTTTATCATGTAACCCTTGAGTTCTATAATCCACCTTCAATCTCTTCTAAGAATGTTGTCTTAAGCTAGACTGCATAGTATGCATATAAAGCAAGTCCTTCATACCTGCCATTGTTCCAAACCACCACTCATAGCCTTGCTTAAAATATTGCCTCGATAAGCACAATATCATGTTTTAAAATCATGGTTTCCAGTTATTGACTATTCAGGTCAATACTTTCATCAAGATACAATGATATTTTTGTCTTCAAACTTAAGGCATTATGCAAGAAAACATTGTGAATTGTTTGTTGTGTACAATTTGATTTTCTTGCACATTTATTGCTTTGCTAACTGCCTTTAAGAATGGATATTGCACCATCAACTAAAATCTCAAACAACTCACTTACTGTCACTTGAAGATTCCTTTCATGAGAATCCATGTATAAAATAAAACTATGCACTATAGACTGCCTACTTACTTACTAATATAGGGGACTCATTGTTTCATGGTATTTTAAGTTTTATTTAGAAGGGATTAATATGTGGCATTTTTATGTGTAGGAATAATAGATTGTGATTCAATGTTTGGGTATGGATGGTTCAGGAAAAATTGGATTGCTATCAGTGTCATAACTAGGTTGGATTGTACCTTGAGCTAGTGTCAAACACTTCCAGGTGTTTTCACTCCAAAGTAGTACTTGTGTGTAGGAATTTACAGATATATGACAAAGGAAGTTCCTACATTCTAAAGATAAAATCATAAATTTTCTTATCCAGTTTCTAATCAAACCTTACATCTTTAATATTCGATTGAGAAAGTTTATACACTCTAAAGATAAAATCATAAATCTTCTTATCCAGCTTCTAATCTAATTTGAGCTCTTGAATATCAAAAAATGAAAGTTCTTATATTCTAAAGATAAAATCATAAATTTTATTGGTCCAATTGGAGATCCAATTTCAAGTCATGAAGCTCTGACAGAGAAAGTTCCTACATTCTAAAGATAAAATAATAAATCTGTTTGGTCTAATTTGAGGTCCAATTGTAAGGATTTTTCTTTTTTATTATACTTTCTGACATTTGTCTTGATACAAATTGTTACTTTAGAATTATGGTATTTTTTTTCTTCTAATGTTTTCAATCCCAATTTCAGGGAAGAGCTCTGAAGATGGTTCCTTCAAATGGATACTACACTTTTCCGCTATAGGTTCCATCTAGAAACACCAGAAGCTCAGGTACTGTCATACTCAGGTACAACAGAGTTTGAGGTTACCTTGTTCTCCTTGATACAATTTTTTTTCCTTCAATCCCTCTTAAGCAACATTCACTATTATGGACTTCATCATTGTACCTTTCATGCATTCGATTTAATTTGTTATGTGGAGACATATTGTCTCTATCTTTTCAAGTGATGACTATTATGTAAGATTTTAATCTACATGGTTGTCCCTCATGTTCAATTCTTGTGACTGTTATGATGCTTGGGGATGCTTACTTTTAATTAGACTGTTGATGAAAACTATCTTGGAATCCTTGATGATCAATTTTGTCAGAATCATGGCTATGTTGATAGTCAAATGTTCTTATTAATAAGGATAAATATTGATCAATAAGGAGATTACCCCTTACCAACATACTCCACTATCCTTGCAAAGATTGATTTAATGCTTCATGGATGGTTTTCTTGTGATTATCCTTCTCAAATGAAACAATAGGGCAACAGGCTAGGCTCAGCTCTCGTGGGAGCCACATTTCACCTCACATGTTGTAACCAAATAAACAAAACAATCTAATTTCATCTATACCTACACAATGAGAAGAAATGTTAGATAAAACAAAGCATATGATATCTATATGTTTGATAACTTTTTTGTTTTCTTGGACATCTATGGTATGCAAGTTATTTGAATACACATGATGATCAAATTATATGTTTATAGATGTATGCACATATTTTGACTGGTGATCCTTCATTGCTCTAACAACACTCTTCTCACTCAAATGCAAGGAACCTAGGAGCAGTAAGGAATACATCAACTTAGAGGCTTAGACAAGTGGGAAGACTAAAGATGATGCAAAACAAAGCAACCGAGATTCTTCATTGAGGAAATGATGGGTCCCCTTTCTCTTTATGTGCATTTTTCTCTTTTGTATCTATAAATGTATAGTTTTTTTTATTATATGCATTCAAATAGTTAGTTCCATGACTTTGTGTGGAACAAAATACATTTACATTATCAATAAAGACTACATTTTTGAAATGATTGTGCAATCTTTCCTATATTATATGCATCTGCATAAGTGCAATCTAGTAATGTAATCTTCTAATTTTATTTATGCACATGAATGTGATGTAGCAGAAATAAAAATGCACCTTGTAACTCTTCATTTGAAAATCACAATAGCTCTACCTAATTGAGCTAGTAATTTTTGTGTCTTCAAGAACATATGTTGATACAAAATGAATAGAAGAAGCATCCAAGTAATTCTAATTTTTTCTACCAACAATTCATACCAAAGATTGAATAATTTAAGGATATTGCAATAGGTAATTTATATTGACACAAATAGTATTACTGAAGCATTTCAAAGTTTAGGCCATAAGAATCATCCTTTTTTAAACATGGATTGTGTTGTGGCCAAAATTACATCCTAATTATTTTTGCATACTTCCATTTTCACTCATCTCTTACATCCACCATATGCATAGAATTCATGTCATAATAACTTCAATTTAATAAAATCCCTGACATGAGCTTCCAAAAAACCCCTTGATCACATCATCAAAGTGTATTCCTCCTTTGAAATACTCCTATGATTGCTCATAGCATATCGCTAAGGCTATACCATGTTGATGAGAGTCCCTCCAAAGTCTCCCCAACATTAGCACAAAGCACAAATCAAAAATATAGATGACACATCCCTATGTTGAAGAGACTTATTTATATGTCTCATCGATGATGTAAAATAGTGAATGTCAATAAGATATAGGCATATCAAGGGGAGAATCACTTATGTCACATAGATAAGGTATATCTACAAATGCTCAGAGAAACACAACTCTTGGATATAATGAAGTAATTGTCAATGAGACAGTGGCATATCGGCAAGAGACATTAACTTGTCTCATTGACACTAGCAACTAACATCAGAGGAACATAAAATCTAATGTCGACGAGACATTGAGATATCGGTAAGACAAATAAGATTGTCTCATCGATAGTCTTCAAGTAATGATCGAAAGCATACACTGCTATACCATTGGGAAGGTGAGCAACATATGCAGTAGAGCAGCATACACCAGAAGGGAAGGGAAAAACACCGCCATACCGGAATATCGAAGAAACAATAGGCATTTTAATTAAAATTATCTTCGACAGTTATGAAATGATGGTTAGTACAATTGATGTGACTAACAAAAATATTGATGAGACTACCGCTATTAATGAAGAACTTGATCAAAAAGGTGGTGTGCACACCATTTATGAACTAGGGCTCGATGAAGTGTCCTAAAATTTGATAAATACAGCCTCAAAGAAATTGAAATCACTGTGAATTGTAATTGAAGGATTTGGTGAACCAAGTTGGACGACGGTAGGTAGATGGAAATTTGGAGCATTTATCCAAGTAAGTGGTCTAGAGTCACCTCAAAGTATTTTATCAATAAGTAGATGAAAGCATTGCATGAGTAGGGTTGAGATGGAAAAAAACCCCAGGAAAATAGAAAGAAAAAAGATAGAAAACTGAAATTACGCAATTGAATCAAGACTTAATTGATCAGTGTCTTGGGTTTGGGCCAAAATCTAGAAGAATAGCACAACTTAACCCATTGTGTGTGACATTATAGATAAACACATTTTTTTGGGAGATGTATGGACTCTGTGTAGGGGTTACAACCTCTTTATTTATCATTATAGGAAGAAATTCTGGCATAACCTAGTGTCAAACTCATGGAATTTGAATTTGGGTAAACTTGTAGTATCCAACATCTTTGTGAACATAGAGTTAGTCAAGGTGTTGGAAAAGAATTACAATATGAAGATGAGAGCAATTCATTTGCCTGATGGGTCACAATTTATGGTCATAAAGCCATATTATACTTCCATGATTTTTCAGTTAGACACTTCCTTGAAAATAAAATTATGAATCAGAGACTTGTTGGAGGAATACCACACCATGGAAACAAGTTACAAGAGGTGGAAATTTCCTCTACATATGGTTAAAGGTGTAGGTAACCAAACTATGAGGTTATCTAATGAAGATAAGCCCCCATTCTCTATGGCTTTGTTTCAAGAATACTTTCAATACACTTATTACTCAGTTGGTCAAGTACAAGGAATTGATGTTCCTAAGAACATGACAATTTCTCCCATGGTTTTAGCCATAGACATCTAGAGCCATAATTCGTAACCCTATCTTTATGCAGAGTATTTATCAGAGGCCATCAATAATGCCCTCAATATCATCAAGAATGATAGTGAAGCCATTAATTTCAAGCACTATTCTTTTTCCATGCACATGATATTATAAAAAGGGTAGGTGATGGGGATATGGGTTGAGGAATTAAGAATAAAAGACTTAGATGATGATGGAAATTCAAGACCTGTAAAAATGTGGAAATCTATGTGGGACAGTAGATGTGGGAGGTCCCACTACCTATATTTTGAGGAATATTTTGTCAAACCACTATACAAGATGCTAGGCCACAAATGTGACTACAACCTCTCCCTAGAGATCTTAATATTTCTCTGACCAAAAGATATGGGTCATGAAGTAGGGATAAATCACAATTGGGGGGACTAGTACATGTTTTGGGATTGTACTATTATCAGGGTTTATGGATTTGAACTTGCACCTTATTTTCTTCCTAAGACTATGCCAGACAGAGTTTCTTATTCAGAGATCATAAGGCAATTGACATTTTCAGCTTTCATGCATTTAAAGAGCTATGGGAGGTAGAATTTCATGCCTTCCACTTTATGCTTTGGTGATTTCATTATTATCTCTGATTCAAGCTATGAATTGGATAGTGGTAAACAAGATTATTATGGCTTTTTGGTTGGAAAAAAAATGGAAAATTTTGATCCTGAACACTTCATTTGTGATGGCAATTTTTTTCAGAAATTGAAAGGGTATGAGCATATTTTCCTTTTAGAAGATGTCATCGTAAATTGTGAAGAAAAATAAAACATGATGAGAATGAATGCCTACTATAGGGTTATGATGGCTGAGGCTTGGAAGGTGAATAATAACCCATGCTATGTAGGGGCTTTCCCTGAGGTATAGGATCCCATAGAATTGAACAGTTAATCCTCCATGAAGAAGAACTGATAAACAACCGAAATGTGTAATAAATGTTAATCAGTACATTAAATTTTGAGATGCATTGAAACAATAAAAAAAACATGTTTTGGGGAAAATATCAATAGCATGGGTGAAGAAAGCATTAACCCTAATAAAATCAATTTATGTTGTTCTTGATACACCATCTATAAATTTTCCTTGGATGATAGTACTGAATTTCTATATGTTGTACCCCTTATTTAAATTTCCTATATGTTACAAATATGGAATAAAAATTCATAACTTTGTATCGAGTCCAAAGGCCAAGGCATTCTAAATAAGGGTATCAAAACTTGATTAGGATGTAGTCACTATTACACATATGGACAATCTAGAATAGTCATGTAAAGAAAATTTCTTGTGAAAACAATAATCAATCAAATTATGCACATTCAAATCTATGTTTGAAAGCTTGCATTTCATTCCATGCATCTAATTCCTTGTTGAAGATTGAGGGTGTCAACAACAAAGCTAGAATAGCTCTCCTTAAACCATATCTAGTTTTAAAGTGCAGTATTTCCAAATTCAAATCCACTTCCCAGCTAAGGAAAGGAGGTAGGATTGTCAAGTGCTACCTCAAACAGAGAAGGCCATAGAAAACATTGAAATAGAAGATCCAATAAGTGAGATGACATAGCTTTAGACCATAGATAATAAGAATTCTTGCAATGCATAGATGCTTGTGATACAAACAAAATGAGCTTAAACATTGGTTGAATATATCCTCATCAAAATGACCAAAAAGAAATTTCAAATTTGTAAGTAAACTCTAAAAGTCAAGAAAAAAAGTCATAAAAATTGGAAGTAAACTTTGGTAGACATGTAGGTGAACTTAATTCATCTGAATTTATGCTTCTTGGTAGAAATTAGGATCTCCCCTCCTAAATTTTGGACCACATCCATTACCTCCACATAAAACTAGACATCCTTGGTCTTCTTATTTCCTGCGCCATGATATGGTTATGCAAATGAAAATGAAGCAAAGTAATCATCTCCTTCTCCATTGGTTGGAAGAATGCTTACTAAAGTTTTGATACATGATATCAACTCTCTCTTCTACTCTCATGGTTGAATACTGAAATCCATTATGGTGGGCCTCCAAAGCACCAATCATCTTTCATCCTCTTCCACCAAATCTTGGCTTGATCCACATGTCTGCCAACCTAATTGGTTTTTTTTTAACGCTAAAGTTTATCTTGAGTCACCAGTGTAGCTATCTTTTCCTTTTCAGACTCTTTCATTGCTATAGTCAATCATCTCTAGGATTTAATCATTTGTACCAATCATCTTTCATCTAAAGGAAAATTCCTTAACATAAATATTGCTAGGGAATTTCAATGTTGCCAATGTAGTTGGCATTAAAGCCGGTACCTACAACATTGAAAATTATCCTTATATAAGAATTCCCTCCATCTTATTGGCTTGTAACACTCTTGATGGTGGCTACATGAAATTTTATTTTGATTCCTCTTCTACATCAAAGGGTTCATATCCTTGACCTCACTCTTCTCAATTATCAGAATCATAATCACTAGCTTCCATATTCAAAATTTCCCAATCACCATCTTCAATAAATTTATCTAGATCATCAGTAATACTCTTCAAAATTGACCACTAGTTCAAGTTCATTATGCTTTTAGAATACTTTATATCCATGGAGTTCAACCATTCCTTGATGCCATCAAGTGAAGATTGAGGAATGGCGTCAATGCTGAGTACATCCCTCTTGAAGTATTTGAGAAAAATAGCCATAGCAAATTCATTTTTCCCAAGTCCTACTCTCTCAAGGTTAACAATCTAAATCTCACTAATAGTGATTACTAAGAAAGGTAATTCCACCAACTCTACCAAATAGTTTACCGTAGGATCAATAATAGTAGAGGCTTTGAAAGGAACTCCATTAAAAAAAAGCTCTCTAAATGGTATATCAAAGTCTAGTTCAAAATATTTTAGATGAGGTTTCTCCCATAGCTCTCTTACTTGCTTGAAAAATCCTTGAAACTCTGTATTAATTTTATTTTTCCTGTCCCTCTCTTGATGTTCTTCCTCAATTTCATCAGGATCTTACATTGACCTTCTTGCCCCTCCTAAAGTTTGGACCACATCCATTACCTCCGCATAAAACTAAACATCATTGGTCTTCTTGGTTCCCACGCTGCGATATGGTTATGCAAATAAAAATGAAGCAAAGTAATCATCTCCTTCTCCACTAGCTAGAAGAATGCATGCTTAATGTTTTGATACATAATATCAGCTCTCTCTTCTATTTGCATGCTTGAATATTGAAATCCATTATGGTGGGCCTCTAGAGTTCTAGTCATCTTTCTTCCTCTTCCACCAAATATTGGCCTGATCCAAAAGTCTGCCAGCCTAATTAGCTTTGTTTTTGAAAGCTGAAGTTTGTCCTGACTCACCAATATTAGCTATAACTTTTTTGAAATTTTATTATGGTATGTGCACTTTGATATGATGTAATATGATTATGGTTTTGTTTCATATGTTGTAATATTAGATATATAAAAAAAAGATAAATTATTGCATGAAATAAATAATAAGTTTTCATTTTAATTTTTTTTTTTGTAGAACACTGGTCTTCCAGAAGATCAAGATGATCCTCAACATGAAATAGATCCACAAAATATTGGTTATGCTAGTACAAATCACATGGCAGAGGATGATGACAACGTAGATACAAAAGACACCGAGGCTGATGAAAATGATGACGACGACGATGATGATTATGATGATCAGGATGGTGATGATGATGAGACAGTTGGTGATAGTAACCAGTGATAGTCATGATCATATAGACTACATCATGGATCATTGCTGATATATTGTTATGATGACTCTTTTCATGATTACTATCATATGTATCATTTTCACGGCCTACTATACTATATTGTTGAGTTGTATCATATTGACATATATCATTTTCACTATATCATTTGGACATTTATTATATTGACTTGTATCAATTTGAGTTAGATAATTTATAAATTTTATTTATATCATTTGTACATGTATCATTTTCACTTATGTCGACTGGTCAAGGGAATGTATCATTTTGACATGCTTTTGATGTATTGGCATATTTGACTTTCACTTATTTTAGTTATATATGATGATCTTATCAGTATTGATTTGTCAATTTATATGTATTAAAAGTTGATGATGATTTTTGGATGGATATTTATTAAGTATGATGATTTTAATTTACTGCTTAGGATGGATGTTGTCAAATTCAATTAAATTATAGATGATGATCATGTTACAATAATTATATATTTTTTAAACATATGAGTTAAATAATTAAATTACTTACTCTATAATCATATGAGTTATTTAAGAGGCGCGATATATTTAACAAATTAAATTGAAACAAAACATATTAAATTAATAAATGGAAGCAAAACAAGAAGCATTTTTAGAAGAAAAAGAGGAAGCAAACCTGGAAGAAAAACTGCAAGCAAATATGGAGGTACAATTGGAAGCAAAACTGGAAGCAAAACTGAAAGCAAAACCAGAAGTAAAATCAGAAGAAAAACTAGAAGCAAAATAGGAAGAAAAGCTAGAAGCAAAACCAAAAGCAAACTTGGAAGAAAAATCAAAAGAAAACTTGGAAGCAAAATCGAAAGAAAAATTGGAAGCAAAAGTGGAAGAAAACATTGAAGCAAAACTGGAAGCAAAACTGGAAGCAAAATTGAAAGCAAAAGTGGAAGAAAAAATAGAAGCAAATCTGGAAGCAAACTTGGAAGCAAAACTGGAGGAAAAACTGGAAGCAAAATTGGACGTAAAATTGGAAGGAAAACTAGAAGCAAAAATGGGAGTAGACATGGAAGCAAAACCAGAAGCCAAATTGGGCACCAATGTTGGCGCAATTTCCATTGTTACTTCTCGGTGCTATTTTAGGCCCTAATGGAGATGCCATGATTTTTTGACACTCAAACTGATGCTAATTCCAACGTTAAATCTAGCAAAAAATTTGGTGCCAAATCTGACACTGAACTGACCATGGCTGTTTGTGCCGAGTTTAACACCAGCCAAATTGTTCAACTTATGTACTCAAAATACACTAAAATATGCAAGAAAATTCAGCAGTAATTGCTTGTTGTGTTGTTGTGCATACATAGTCAAACTTTGAAGGGTGGATTTAAGAAGGAGAAGCTTACCAACATTACTAAGAAGAAACCCATTCCAAGATCCATGACAATTGTGCTATTGCAGGTTGACATGTGTCTCAATCTACATCTCACTATAGTATTAGCAATAGGACACCAAGTAGTAAAGCTCATACAAGGGACAATTGAAAGGAAATGTAAGGTTCTACTAAGAGAAGATTAATGCTATTCTCTACTTACAATTCAGATTGAATTAAGCTAGATGCAATGAAATGAATGAAATAAAAAATCTACAAACTGAAAGAAAACTGTAATAATAGCAAACTAAAACATTAAAAAATAGTTTTTAATGCTAGAAAATGCAGTTTTAAATCTAGAACGAGACTAAATCAGCTAGAGGGGCATATGAGTCCCAATCAGGTTTTTTCAAGGATTTAAATGTTGAATACCAGTCACCACAAGATGCCCAAAAATCAAGCAAAACCACTTGTACTGGGACAAAATCACCTAGAGGGGCATATGAGTCCCAAATTAGGGTTTTTGCACCGTTTTCAGCAAATTCTCTATAAATGTTATGTTTTCTATTTTGGATGATGTCTAGACTAAGTGCAAGTGTATATTTCAAGTGAATTTAAATGATGCAAGAGTTGAAAATGCAACCTATATGCACTTTCACTAATGCAAAATTTAGAAACCCTAGATGCAAATTAACTAATGCAAAGTTAATACAAACTAGATCTAGGATCATAATGTACTCCAAATCATAAATAAGGTGTTCTAAATGTAGTTTCACCAAAATGAAATGATAGAAATAGGGTGCTCTATCTTTTAGAAGATGGAGCACAAGTGAGGGATCCTATTTCACGTAAGTTTCACTCAAGGATGCCTTAGGGATCTCAATCCAATGATAGAATGAGGCAAAGATATCTAAAATAAGGTGTCTTAGGGTATTATTGAAGACTAAAAGGGGGTTCACCACCAAGCTAGTGCTTGGAAAGACAAGTAACATGAAAAACCTAATGACAAAACCAAATAATGTTCAAAACCTAAGTAAATGACTTAGAAATCAATGTAAATTATAATAGTAAACTGGAAAAGTATAGAGGTGCATCTGGAAACCCGTAGAAGCTTAGAACAAGGTTTGAAATGTTGAAAATGTAGAATATAATGCACATTGGGACTCATATGCCAAGTTGGGTGATTTAGTCCTAGATTATGGTTTTCGAGCAGGAATAGAAATCTAGTAGTGACAATCTAGAACTCCTGAATTTTGGAAAATTGATGTACTGGGACTCATATGCTAGAAGTGATGTATTAGTATTAGTTTTTTCAAAGGATCAAGATCTGAATCTATACTTCTATTTCTAGTCTTATTTCTCAACCTAATTTATGGATCTAAACTGCTAAATTTTGCTATGTAGGTGTCTTTTTGTGACCTTGTAAACAAGGTGACAACTTTGAAAACTTTGCAACCTTGAAAAATTCTTCCAATCTTTCTCTTCAATGTATCCTCAACCTATATCTACAAATTTTACACTAAAGAGAGGGGAAAATGTTGTTTTATTAATGGAAAGGGGTTTTCCTTGGTGAAACCCTATTTTGGTAATCAAACCTTGAAATGGAATGAAATAGAAAGGAGGAAGGATTAATGAACAAAATGCTATGTTGCAACTCACCAAACCCTTCAATAAGATGCTACAAATATGCATGAAATGGCTAGCATGAATTTGGATCTTGAATCTTGCTTGAATGTTCAAGATCTTGAATTGAATGCTTGCTTGAATCATTAAACCCTACAACACAAATGTTAGCTAAAAAGAAAACATGATGCATGTTGACTTTGATATGATGCTTGATAGTTGAATGATGCTCTAAAATATTTGATAATTATCTCTTGAATTCTCTTATAGGCTCTTGTAATCACGAATTTTCTATAATGCATGAATACTTAAGTTACTAGGTGACTTGTAGGCTTGCTAAGAGAAAATGTGTAAATTAACCTTGTATTTATACTTGTTTATGCCAAATTTCCTGAAATTACAACACTAAAAGCTGACATCAGATCTAAGAGAATAAAACCCCACCAAGAATTTGAATTTAAATTAGGTCTAAGCTAAGCAGGACTCATATGCTAGTTTTGGTGTATGACTCCCATTAGGCTAAGCCTGGGACACATTTTTTAGGAAAGGCTTAGTTTAATGTGAAATTCAAAGTGGGGCCACAAAAATTAGGTGGGACCCATATGCCCAAGTTGACGTATGAGTCTCATATCACTAAATATAGGCCTTAGAATTAAAGAAACACGTGAATTATGATTGATATTGGTAAATTTCATGATAAATCTCAAAAGGATGCATTAATTAAGGCTTGTGGATGCAAAATATGTAAAATTAAGGCATAAAGAATCCCAATTAATTAATATAAACCCTAGATTAGTGTGAAAGTGTAAGAAAATAGCTTTCAACACCTTAAATAAAGTACAATTAATTCCATTTATTTCACAAGGGCCAAAACAAGTGTGAAAAAGTAAAGGGATACATTTTTATACACTACAAAACTTCTCTGTAAAGTTGTATGCAATTTATAGCATTTATTTTTTATGCTAGTGGTTTATCCTACTCTTTCGTCTAAGAGTTGATAAAATCCTAATAGCCTCCCTTATAGTCTTCCATCTATATCCTCAAGATACCTATCATTTAACAAATTATTCTTTTTAAGATGTCATAGAGAATAAAAATTTAAATAAATAATGTATTATTGAAATTAGTATGATCTTATATGGGGATATGAGCATAATAAATATTTTACTATTGTATTTAAAAAATAATAAAATTATGAAAAATCATAAATTATCCACCCAAAAGGAGGAAGAACTAATTTGTTGGAAGAAGGCTCAATTGTGAGAAAAGGAAAAAAGCTATTCCCATTAAATATTAGATCTAGTTCATGAGATGGTTGTATTCAAGAAAGTATTGATTGTTATTTTCATTTTATGAATATTTATTGGAAATATTTTCTAGCAAAACTCAAAGAGCCTTCACGAGTGGGATTAATGTATTGTAAAATACTACTTCAAGAGTTTCTAATACTTATTATTAATAATCAAACATTATTAGTCATTATGTGTAAGGCGTTTAAAGATAAAGATTCTCTTAAAAAAAAATTCTTGTCCTTCAAATGATTATACCATGAGTTAAAATCCTTAGTTTAATATTTTTGAAAATGACAAAACATAATTTATTCAACTCCTTTTTAATTGATCTAGAGATACCTCATCAATAATATTGAGAAAATATATTTAAGAACAAAAACCTAAATCTCTTTAGGAATTTGTTGAAGTCACTTGACATGTATAAATTTTTTCATATGACCATCACTGACATTAATTATGAAATTAAATTAACAAATTCCTTTTAAGAAAACACTATTTTAACAAATATTATAAATCTAGAACTCAAATTGTAGATAGATGTCAATGATAATTTTATTACCATTGTTTAGCCCTAAATTGTTGAAAAGAGGGAAATTTCACTACTAGGAATTGCAACAAAACCCCTCTTTTAAATCCCCTTCCCCTCTTCTAAACCAACTTGGCATGATACGGGGTTGATCTTTACTATGTTTTGATTCTTTAAACAAATATAAGAAATTGAGAATTAAGTTCTCATCAATTAAACCCATAGATGGATTGATTACTACTTAAAAACTAAGATTGAAGACTCAAAAACATTTAATGCCCATTTGAAATGATGCAATACTATTATGATTATTTTTATTCATTTATAATTGAACTCTTGATGTACTCTAGTGATTCTTAGATTTTCAATCCACATTGCTTCTAAACTACTCCAAAAGAATTTAGTGTGATTAACCTCTCTTGTATCTAACTATAATAATTTAGAACAAAATCATCGCATCACATGGTTAATGCATATCCACTTGAACCCTAAATATATATATTTTTAATTAAATTTTTAATAGTTAGATCATATCTTAAAAAGTGACGTAGGGCATTTTTACACCCAAAAAAATTAACATAGATTGTTGAAATGTTATTGAGATATTTGTATCAACATTGAGAAATGAATGATGAACAAACTAAGGTTAGATATCATCATTCACCAACCATTGTGTGAAATAGACCATCTTACACACTTTTCATTCTCTAAAAAACCAACCTAATCATCACAAACCTATGAAATTTTTTAATTAAAAGTTTAATAGGTAGATATAGGCCATTTGTGAACACATAAATTTAATCTATAGTGGAAAAACAATATTTAGTTATTCATATCGACTTTTAGAAATGAATGATGAAAAAAAGGGTTAAATGTCATCATTCACCAACCAATGTGTGAAATACACCATCTTACTCACGTGTCAATTTCTAAAAAAAAAACCTAATCACCACAAATCTAAAGAATAAAAGAAAATAATATAAAAACCAAATTTTCACATTTACAAAAAAAATATTTATTATTTTAAAAACTAAAGATCTTCCATATATGATATAACAAATTATTAAAATCTGCTACATAAATTTTATTTTGGATGTCTAAGAATGCAAGAAGAAGAATGTATATATTCCTTTTGCACAACCATATATCTCCAATATATCATAAAGTATAGTTACGACAACATTGAGAGTGGAAAAGTATCAACAAATTATTAAAAATCCACTGAATAACTTTTTTTCAGTTTTTTTGAATGTCTAAGAAAGAGAAGCTGAACATGGCCTTCAGTATGCTGAAGTCCTGCAGATGGGACATTGATTTTGCCTCTCCAACCATTGTTGGATGTCTAAGAATGCAAGAAGAAGAATGTATATATTCCTTTTGCAGAACCATATATCTCCAATATATCATAAAGTATAGTTACGACAACATTGAGAGTGGAAAAGTATCAACAAATTATTAAAAATCCACTGAATAACTTTTTTTCGGTTTTTTTGAATGTCTAAGAAAGAGAAGCTGAACATGGCCTTCAGTATGCTGAAGTCCTGCATATGGGACATTGATTTTGCCTCTCCAACCATTGTTGAACACATTTCCTATGAAATATGTGGTTCTCATTACAAGGTAACTGGCATACCTCTTCTGCCGCTTCAAAATCAAATAAACAAATTGCACATATAACAACTTCACTAAGATGATTCTCGGAAATTTCTATCGTAGGCAGATCTTCTATCGCTTGTCTTATCTCTCTTGTCCTCCGGTTCCCTGACGTTTCGTCCATATAATCAAGGCAGCTTTCACCAATCAAAGTAAGTATGTCGAAGAAAAGAAAATTGACTTTTCTCTTTAGGTCACAATAATTGTTGCATCCAGGCATGGGATTGTCACATATACAGTAGTTCACAGTGTGAGAATTATACTCGTTTTGTAATGAGCCGAGAATGCTGCAAATCACTTTCACATGAAATTCAAAGTCATTAACATGATTTTGTGGGTCTGCTCTGAATGCTTCTTTCAGTCTAATTACATCATCTTTTAATTCAAGAGCACGATTGTTTAGGTCGGCAAAATACTGCCTCAGATCTTCTCTGGCATTACCACCCTCTCCTCCATTATTATTAACCATCTGATCTGCCTCTTGCTGCCCTGACATTTTCTTAACAAATTTATGAACGTGCAATTACAAATCACTGAGTAATAATGGATGAACTTGATCATGGTTCTTTATATATATCGTACCAATAAAACAAGAATTGAAAATGAATAGACGTGAATGGTTGGAGAATGGGACATCAAATAACTAGTTTTTCAAGCAACGCAATTAACTTTAATAAGAAAATCTTGTAATAGTACTTCATAGCTCAATTAAATTTTGGAAAGGAAATCTAAACGAGCCTCATCCGAGATGGAGAATAAATTCAATTTGCATAATAGTAAATATTGAAAATCTACGTTGCGTGGTAAAGAAAACATAATGATAGTTAAGAAATGATGAAGTGTTGTTTTCACAAATAATTAAATTCGTGGAAAAATAGATCAGATATTTGTTGTCTTTATAATATACATTAGTTATTACCCACTGCATTTCATTTTCCAGTTTTAGTGATTCTTATTATTTTTTATTTCTATGTTTTAATTGTATATTGTAAAATGTATATAATTGGATTGATATTTGGTTTGAAAATATTTAAGTTGGACATATGAGATTTTTAGGTCTTTATTGTTTATGTCATTGTTTTAGTTTTATTATTTATATCATTTGTGACGATGTATTTTATTTAAGCATACATAAAAAATGTTTTAGTCTTAATTTTTTAATCAAATTATATATTTGTATATCACTTGCATGCACTTTACTCTATTTCTTTAGTGAGTTATTGAAGGATGTTCTCAAGTTTCGAAGTGATTGCTACAACATAATGGTGATCATATATTAGTTCTATAGCCTATAATTCATTGGACTATACAATCTAATTCTTATTTCCATAGCCTTAGAATAGTGCAAATAATTGATTGCATGTTAGCTTTTGGATAAGCTCAATAAATTTATAAACATAATAGTCTAAAACTTTGTTGTCAATATGGCAAGATCTTAGAATCTTTGGTCAAAGTAGATCAACCAAACACAATGAATCAGAAACCAAGGAACTACTTGGACTAGGTAGCAGGACCAAACTAGATACAACCAAAGCAAACAAACCTATATACAAAATATGAAAAACTTGCAATGTACATGGAGCAAAATATACTTAGGAGAAGAATGGCTTTAAGAACTGTCCATGTACTAGTAGTTCAAAAAGTTTTCCTATCAAGCTTTGGAGAAAATATGAATCCTCCCCATGTGTACTGGCTATCAGATAAGGGCCTAACCATAATGCTTCAAACTTTCCATGCTTACCTGTATCTTGAGCCCTTGCATTCCAGGCTAGTACCATACTATTCACTTCAAATTTTCTAGGAAAAGCTCTCTTGTCATCCAAGTGCTTGACTTATAGCTACAATTTTGCATTTTTGGCATGAGCTTCTCTTCTAGTTTCATCTAATTGCACCAAATTATCAATTCTATTGTGCATATCATCACATATATCCCCATCATACTTTTGCACAAATTTATACATCTTTAGCAAGTTATTTTGTGGTAGCCTAGCATCCAAACCATACACCAAGCCAAACGGTGAATACCCAGTGGCCTTCTTCACAATAACCCTATGCACCTAGAGTGATAGCTTTAGCTTTGAGTCCCAATCCTTCCTATTCTTCTCTATCACTATTTTGATGTTTTTCATTAAGCCCTTATTACTAGACTCATCTTGACCATTTCCTTGAGGATGTTAAGATGAATATTAAGAAATCTGTATGCCATTCTTATAACAAAAATCCTTGAATTCCTCTAATCTAAAATACATAGCATTATCAAAAATGATCTTCTCTAGAAATCCAAACCTGATCAGAATGCTATTCAATAGGAAGTCCACCACCACTTTGCTTGTTTCCTTTCTTGTGGATATTGCTTCTAGCCATTTTTTGAAATAGTCAGTGGCAACAAGGATCCATGAGTGCCCTCCACCAGACTTTTCTAGTATTTCACCAACGAAGTCAATTTCCCATTGTTGGAAAGGAGCTTGAATGAAAATAGACCTAAGTGGTAAATTTCCCAAAAACATGAATTTTCCTACAAACTTCTGACAAGCATCATAATTCTTAACAAACTTGTGGGCATCCTTTAAAATAGTAGGCCACCAGAATCTTGCCTTCAAGATCTTATGAGCAGTGGTCTTTACCATGTAATGACCACTTCATACTCCATTGTGCATTTCCTGTAAGAGTTATAATGCCTATTTTTCATCCACACATTTAAGTAGTACACCATCCTAGCTTCTTCACCACAGTTCATTGTCAATAATTGCATACTTTATGGCATGCAATTTTAGTGTTCTCTTGTCATTATTAGCCATATCTTCAGGAAATTGCAAAGTCTATAAGTATTAGACAATCCTTTTATACTAGCCACATGTTTGTGTATCACAAATAGGTGCAACATCAACAATATTCATTCAAATGATTAATCTAATTAGCTTCCAAATTAGTCTCTGCCCTTAGTTTGGATTGGCCTTCCCCTCTTAATAACTTGGTAATCTAGAAATCAATGTTGAATTCTCAAATCTTGTTGATCCATCTACACCTTCTTCATTAGTTTCTTATTGAGTAAAGATATCTTTCACAACACTTGGCACAAAGTCTATGACAATAGCCCCTACTATGTAAGTCTTAAAATTCTTCACAGCCTTGACCAGATCTGCTTGTGTTTCAATCATATCATACTTAATCTCTATAGCATGTAAATATTTTCTAAAAAAAATAATGGGTTGTTCATATCCCTCCTCATTTTTTTGTAGTAGGATAGTAGCAATAATATGGAAAGAAGCAAAATAAAAAATGTGCATTATCCTAGAGAAATTGAGAGATTTCAAAATTGGAGCTTCCTTAATAGCTTGTTTAATTTTCTTGACCACATGACTGGGCTCCTCACTCCAAACCACCTTTTCTCCCTTCTTCAACATCTTGGAGATGGGTCTTGTAATTTTTGCAAAGTTGGTCACAAATCTCCTCAAGAAAATTGATCTATCCAATGAATGACTCAATTCCTTTAACATTCCTTGGTTGAGGGATCTTATCTATGGCTACCACCCTTTCAAGGTCAATCCTCACTCCTTTTTTGAACACAATTTTCCCCAATAGTTTACCTTAAGTGACCTAAAAGACACATTTCTTTATATTCAGTGAGATCCCATACTCTAAAGATTTGATAAATACCTTCTCCAAGTGTGTGCAATGATCTTCCTCTTTATTGGAGTAGGTCATCAAGTCATCTTGGTATATAGCCATGAATAAATCAATAAAATTAGAAAAGGCTACATCATAGCCCTTTGAAAGGTGTCACCTACATTTGTTAAATCAAATAGCATCCTTACATATACATAGGTGCCCCATGGAGTAGAAAATGCAATATTATACTTCTCATACTCCTTTACTTTCACTTGGTTATAACTAGAAAATCCATCCATCATTGATAGCAGCTCACATCCAGTTACCTTTTGTAACATGGATTCCATGTTCGACAATGGATAGATGTCCTTAAATGAGGATATATTCAGATTCCTAATTTTCATGCACAACCTTATATCACCATTTTTTTCTAACTAGCACCAGAATGGACACCCATGAGGAATGTTTGATGAGTTTTATGATACCAAAATCTCTTAACTTTTCCAGCTCCTCTTCCATCTTGGGAGCTAAAGTAGGATTAATTGGTCTTTGCTTATACCTGAAAGGCTTACATTTTCCTTAAGAGGAATCTCATGCTGAAATAAATCTTATCTAGACATGTTGCTAATATGTAAGGAAATTCATTGATCACACTAGTAACAGGGACTTCCCTTGAATCCATAGCATAAAACTTACCATGAGTGATATAAACTTCCAGTCCTAATGCCTCCATGATCTTGGTTGGAATTGTATTGTTAGATACTCTAGAATAAATAATACAATACTTCAAAAAAATTCCCTCAACAATTAATGTGAGGGAAAATAGGTCTATATTTCCAGGACAAGAAGTTACTAAATTTCCTATAAAGATATGAGGGATCTTTGTGATTACTCTCAACCTCTTTATCTTGCTTATCCTTCCCACTCCCTTTTGGGTGGAGTGGGCACTAGGAAATAATTATAGGCTATAGTAGCACCATTGATAAGTGCTATTGCCTTTTTTTTATGTTCATCTATTCTTATCATCTCAAGAATAGGAACAAAGACCTTTACTTGACTAAGTAATTGAAAGATATCGAAAGGGGTGTACTTAGGTAATTCAATTTAGAGCATACCCTATCCTGTGTCACTCTCCTTTTACTTGTTTTTGGATGTCTCAACTCTAGGCTTGACATCTTTTCTCATAGCTTCCTTATTTTGCCTATTTATCTTTGTCTTAACAACATGGGATTTGAGATCTTCCTTTGTCTTTGGTTTATCTACCTTCCTGGTCCAAATCTTGTCTCCCCAATTTGTGTTAGCTCTGACTACTTCTACTTTTCCATCAGATATGTGCTCTTTTCTTTTGGTATTCTTCTCCTTAATGAAAAAACCAAGAGGATTACCTTTTTAACCACCGACTATTATATTCCTTAGATTATATAAGTTTTTTTCTTGGGAAGCCAAAGCCACATTATATCTTGTAATATCTTCATCCAAAGGTTGTCTCAGGGATACACCATCTTCAATTTCTTCCAAATTGTATTCTTCAACATCACTATCAACATCCTCATCTAAGAGAACTTGTTGGTGATATGTACTAGAAATTTTCCTTTGGTCATCTACATTCATTTCATGAAACTCCATATCAAAAGATCACTCACTTTCAACCAAGTCAGAACCATCCATAATAATATTTATATCAATATCTTCCTCAGTTGACTAATCACATTCTTCAAGTTCATCCTCTTCAACTTCGACTATCTATGCAACTGTACATTGATGAGGAGAGTGAATAATTTGGAAAACCATGCACCAAAGGATGCCATCAACAAAGTTCCCTGAATTCTTTTGCAAGGGATTTGGAGGAACTTTACTCTGAGCATTTCTTTGATTATTGGGGATAGGCTTCCCATTGTACCAATTTGTATTATATGGATCAACTTGTAGCTGAGGAGGTCTTTCATTCTTATGATAATTTTTTGATTGAGCCTTTCCTTAACTTGCAACTCTATCATTCATTATTTTCATGAAGTAATCAATCTTCTCTTCAAGACTACCTCCTCTAACACTAGAAGTTTTATCATCCTTTTTTACTTTTCTAACAATCTTTGCATCATCTCTTCTTCCATCTTTACCAGTTGTTTGAATAATGTTTTCAATATGAATATTCACCTTGTAAGACTCCCTCAATGTCTAAAGATTCTTATCAAGTAAGTGGAAACTCATCTTAGCATCAAAAGCATTGAAATAATTTACCAATCATGCATTATCATTCAATTGTAAATGGGGAAATTAAAATCAATGACAAAATCATTAGAACCCTTAGAAATTTTATTAAATTGATTCAAAAAATACCATGAATTAGTTTTATCACCATAATGATCTCTAAATAGTCTGTTACATTCTTCCCAAGAGCCTATACTTTCAATAGGAAAACTTCAATACCATTCTCTGGCATGCTCAATCAAGGACTGCATGAACAATTTCATCATGAAATCCTTTGCTTCTACCTCAAATTCATCGATGATGTTGGCAAAGGCTTTGAGGTGGTCTTCACCACTCAAAACATTATTTGCAAAGAATCTGACTAGAGCATGCTTGAAATCTCTAGGAAATGTTTTAGGATAGCTAGGTATTCTAGTGAAACACAACTGTTGATATCTCTATACTTGGAGTTGCCTCCTAGTATGTCTATCTCTATGAGAATTTATATGCTCATCATCTTCTTGGTTATCCACCACCTTGATACCCACCACCCCCTCCACTGGTAGTATTTCCTTTATAATTTTTCTTTTGTGACTCACTAATATTACGCCCAAAGCTTGAAGCCTCTGGAGTTGGTGTGGAAATTTTAATAAAAGGAATATTTCTAGCTATTATTGCATTAGCTACTTATATTTCAGCTTTCTTCAAATCCTCTTGTTGTTTATCATTTTCTAACTATAATTTCAAGATATTGGGATTTGGAGCTGTAGTAGATGGAGAAGGATCAAATTTAGCATAATATTGGTGGAGGTTTTAATTGATTAAATATGGCCATTTGTATTGGTCTTGTTATTGAAAGTATTGAAGGTAGTCTTCTTTATTTGATCAATGGGCTTCTTCCCATCATCTATAAATGATGATTTCTTAGTGGTAATAGAAGGATCCAAGGCTTTGGTAGTTAAAACTATAGATGGGGTATAGGTACTAGCAGTAGAGGTTCCCATATGAACTATTTCTTTAGGAATTTTAGGGTTAATTTTAGCAATCAACTTACAGACATTCTCATCAAAGGCCTTCCACCTAGCAAAATCTTCTCATATTTTCTATTTTTTGTCTCTAAGCATCTCTCTCAAGTTGCTTATATCTAATCCTATCTTCCTTCTTCAGTCCCTTTTGTCTATTCTCTTCTTCTTCCTTAAGCCTAAGTTCTTCTTCCTCTAAGGCTTGCATTTCTTTGTCTATATCTTCATTTTCTAAGATATTTCCAACCTCACTAGGTGCAGGAGTATAATAGGCTTGATCAACTAGGTCTTCCTCAAGGAAAATATACACTTCTATATTAGGAGATTCTCCCCCTGGTTTGAAATTATATCCATTAAAGGAAGATCCAACACTAGGGGTTAAAGGGTCTGAGAACTTCTTATTCTTTTCCAACATCTCCCACCTATCCTCCTCTCTTGATACATCAAATTCATTGTCAAATACTTTCTCAATAGTAAAATTCCCATGATCTACATTAGGATCTTCAAATTCATGTTCTTCTCTATGGATATTTCCACTTTCCACTTTGTTATTAAAAGTAGGAGATGCTTTAGCAAGGGGTTCAATAGACTTACTTTATTGAGCAGTTTTGTTCACCCATAATGGTTTCTTATTCTTTGTAAGCTTAGGCTCCAACTTCTATTCTAGATGCTTTTCTGTATAGCTTCTAGTCTTCTTCATGGTTTCAATGTATTAGAATTCTTCTTCTCACATTCTCTTTGAGAATTTATCTTTATAATGGTATATGAGACTTCATAGTCACCACCCAGAATGCTGGGAAATAGAAAGCAATTGCACTTCGGCTTGGTATTTTTAATTTTCAAAAAGTATTTCAACATAACCTAACACAAAGTGACGGAGTTAACTAGGAATTGATGCATAAGACCGGATGTAGCTTATATGCTACAATTTTGAACCAATTAGTCTTCAAAATAAAAGGATAATATATTACTTGACTTTGGCTATACTAGATTTGAACTAGAGACTTTGGAATTAAAAAGTCCCCAGCAAAGTTGTCAATCTATTGGTTGTTTTTTAAGAACCAAGCTGACCCTCATAATTACCTATGGAATTTCCCATTTCCAATAATTAGCAATCTAAAGGGATCAGCCAATGAATGAGTAAAAGATGCAAAAATTTCACTCCTACACTTTGGGCTCTATGAAACCCAGAAGGGTGATCGCACAATGTATATTCAAGAGAGTTCTCATGTGATTTATATTTAGATACATTGTAAACAACAGATAATTATCACATATCTACTCAATAATATAATGTATCAAAATATTTGGTAATTCTCTTAAATAATACCTTATGCTTGGAGCATGAGAAAATTTAAATTCATCATAGCATGACTATAATGGTAACTCATCAGAAAGATTTGTAAATAAAGTGTGATTTGCTGATAGACTGACCCAGGAACCAAACTATGAGTAATTTACTATAACTAGTGCCTTATCCTAAACATGGAATCAATATTAACCTATATAACCTAATAATAATTCAATAATATCAAAATATAGCTTAAGAAACACTACATTACAACACTTCCCCATAACATTCTCAACCACTATTTCTTGAATATATCCTAGGACATAATTCATATGGCTCAACAATCTAATTAGAGCACTTACACTAATTCATTGAATTAATAAGCAAGAAAGTAATCACACATCTACTGGAAAGAAATGGAGACAAACAAAATAATGCTTGATTATATTCATTCATAAATCATAGAATGATTACAAAGGAGAGACAATGGCCATGAAATCAGCATCATTTTGTAAAGTATTTTCTATCCTGTTATCAAAATTACGTACATAGCTATAGACTCAGAACTTAAGACAAAACCTAAAATATACTATGTATTCCCTTTACAATTCATTGTGTCAATTGCATTTCAATGAACCCATACTTTTGGCCCTGAATTCTTTGTTATAGAAACTAAAGAGAAAAACAAGCTTCAGACTAGAAAGCACACATGTGAAAACTCTATTGGACCACTGTAACACAAATTCCCTTTTTAGTTATGCTCGAGCTCTTAGGTGGTGGGAATAAATGTGAGGCACAAATACATTCATTTGTTGCTAAGATCTAGTCCCACCTTTAAAAGGTATCATTTGTTTGTTACAACAACTTCAAAATATCGTCCATGCCCTAAAAAAGTTTCCACCATGGAAAAACCTACTCAACAAAATTTAAAAAGCATGGAAAGCAAATAAAGAAACAAAACTGATTTATCCACATCAACATTTTATGCAACCAATTTTCATGTTGAGGAGAGAACAATATTTTTGAAATACTTTATCAAAAGCTTAATATGCACTATTTGTTGGGCTATGCATTGTTTCTCTCATGTCTATTATTCATCATATCAATACCCATCCCCTTACAAGCCTAATCTATATATTTTTACAACTAGGTGGTGTACTCTTCTTCAATGGGCCACTTCACATCTAATAAAATCTACACCTTTGCACTATGTTGAGTGTATTTAGCATCAATTAGTGCTTTGGCCTCTTTCACAAAAACTATACATTCTTGTTTCAATCTCTGTCAACATATCAACACTTGGATTCAATATGGTGTAATCAACCAGAATCAATGGCATCTTAGTCAATGTGATTAGCTCTCCCAATTCATCCCTCCATTTATCAAACTACTGTAACTCACCTTTGTGATTCAATATCATAGGCATACCATACTTCTAAATTTCATTGAATAATTTAAACTTGTTCTGGAGTTATGTCCCTAGTTTTCCATGAAAAGTTGTTATCTCATTTACCAGGTCCATAGCTTGTAATATTTTAGGGATATTTGTAGGTGCCTCAAGATCCTCCATTTCAGGCATCATTTCTTTTAAAGCATCTATCCTAGTACTCTATTTGTTCCATTCATTCTTGAAGGCTTCCTGGACCTACAAATATTTTATGCTTGCTTCAAGAATATTCTTATAGGTAGCCCATACATAATCATATTTTTTGACCAACTTGGTCACCTTATGTTTCAATATATCCTCAAAAAAGTCATCTTCTACCTTAATAATTTCAAATTTAGCCTTCATGACATTTTCCTTTTCTATCTTTAACTAATTATTCAAATCATTGATTCTCAAGGCAAAGGTCTCCTTGTCTTATGTAGACAACTCTGAAGAAGAAAAAGACAGAAAAGATAGTGTACTCACTAACTAGCTAGATTGAATAGTGGGTCTCATTTTGTTTATCTCATCCAAGTCCTCATTATGCTCCTTCACCAAAGAATCATAGTTCTTCTGAGAAATTTGTGTGGTGTCCACATTGAGCATTGCAACATGAACAACTAACATAGTTGCTTGGATAGGTGCTATGTCTATAGATTTCTTCACCGCCAAGGAACCCATAAGCTCTTCAATAGGCCTAGCAACCTCATGCTTTCAATTATTAGATTCCATACACTAGATTGCAAGAGTATGCAACTTTGGACTATACCTAGATCAAAACACCCTAGCTTCAAACTACTCCAAGTTAGATATTGAAGCCTAAGGGTCTCTTCTTACTACATCATATGCAATATTTGAGGTGATAGTGCATCCTAGTAACAACATGATTCTACTATATGTGACAATTTTCCTAGGTTTAGTAGGAGTGATAGCTACAATCTCGGCCATGATCTTTTCTTCATGTACCTTGTCTGCCTCTTCCTGGTGATAAGGTTCAACACTAGCCCTTTCTTGCTCAAGCCTTTATTTTTCCTCTTTGCTCCTCTATTGAACCATAAATTCTTTGAATTTCTTAGACTCTACAAACTTATCATGTGCAAGGAAGTCATCACAATCCTTAATCATGGGATCATCATCATTATTTTCATCATATTTTCATTAAACAATTTTATTTGGTAGGACTTCTGAATCAAGAGTTTCTTCAATATTAAGGGGAGGGAATTTCTTCTACACCTCCTCATCATTAGACACACATTTTTCCATTTGTTCCTCCCTAACTTCTTGAACATCTACAAGCTACTCTAGAACATCCATAGCCTAAGGTTGTTGTCCTAGGAGAGCTTGTGCTCCCTCAACAACCTCTTTCACCTTTTCCTTGAAATCACCATTTTGATAATCCCTTAACTTTGTAAAATATCTTTCAAAAGGATCTTCAATTACAACATAGGGGATCTCACAGAAATAGTTCCTCCTTATGATGCTCTCTTCAATGTCCATTATGGATGCCCATTCTTTCTTTCTATATCTAACAGCCTCATCACTTGTCAAGTTTCTCAATATATCATTTGTATACAAAAACTTGTGATATATTCTTGATAATTTTTGCTCCCTTCTCTTTGCAAGCACAAATATTTTAGGGTGAAAACTCATAACCTCATTAAAAGGTAGCCTAATGTTATTCACTGTGATTCCAAATTTTTCATACCCTTTAATGGCAATAACCTTAAAGTGAGAAAAATAACACTTGGGACTCACCATAATACCTTTCCTAGGATTTTTGAAAATCTCATAATCCATAAAATCAACCTGCCACATTAACTCCATGAATTCCAATCTATCGGATACATATAGTTTTAAATTTATCCTTTCTAACATTTTTCTTTTCTATCTTGGACTGATTATTCAAATCAATGATTCCCAAGGCCAAGGTCTCCCTGTCCTATGTACAAAAGTTTGAATAAGAAGAAGATGGAAAATATAGTGTCATCACTGACTGGAAATCCTAGACAATGGCTATCATCTTGTTTATCACATCCAAGGCCTTATTATACTTCTTCACCAAAGAATCATACTTCTTCTAAGAAATTTGTTTGGTGTATACACTGAGCATCACAGCATGAGTAGTTAACTTAGTCGCTTGGATAGGTGTTATATCTATGGTTCTCTTCACCACCAAGGAACCCATAACCTCTTCAATAGGCCTAGTGACCTCATGATTTCTATTATTATGTGTCATAGACCAAATTGCAAGAGTATGCAACTTCAGGCTATACCCAGATCCAAACAACTTATCTTCAAAATTCTCCTTAGATATCGAAGCCTGAGGGTCTCTTCTTACTACATCATATGCAATAAATGAGGTGATAGTGCATCTTGGTAAAAACACAATTCCACTATCTAGTAATTTTTTTCTAGCTCCAATGAGAGTGATAGTTGCAATCTCAACCATGATCTTTTCTTCCTCTGCCTTCTCTACCTTTTCCTATTGAGAAGATTCAACACTATCCCTTCCTTGCTCAAGCCTTTATTTTATCTCTTTGGTCCTCTCTTGAACCATAAATTCCTTGAATTCCTTAGACTCTACAAACTTATCTTCTACAAGGACCTAATCACAATCCTTAATATTGGGATCCTCATCATTCTTTTCATCATATTTCTATTGAACAATTTTATCTAGAGGAACTTCTGAATCAAGAGTTTCTTCAATATTATGGGGAGGGAATTTCTTCTCCACCTCATCATCATCAAGCACATGTTTTTCCATTTATCCCTTCGTAAATTCTTGGAAATCTTCAAGTTCTCTAGAACATCCATAACCTTAGGTTGTTGTTATAGGGGATTTTGTGTTCTCTCAGCAACCTCTTTCACCTTCACCTTAAAATCACCATTTTCATAATCCCTTAGCTATTTAAAATCTAATTCAAAAATATCTTCAATTACAAAATAGGGGCTCCAATAGAATTCATTCTTCCTTATGATGCTCTCTTCAATGTCCATTATGGACGTCTATTCTTTCTTTCTATATCTAGGAGCATCATCACTTGTGAAGTTTCTCAATATATCATCTATGTACAAAAACTGGTGATATATTCATGATAATTCTTTCTCCCTTCTCTTTGAATGCACAAATCTTTCATGGTCAAAAATCCTAACCTCATTAAAAGGTAACCTAAGGTTATTCACCATGATTCCAAATTTTTCATATCCTTCAAGGGTAGTAACCTTAAAGTAAGAAAAAATACACTGGGGACTCACCATAGTATCTTTCTTAGGATTTCTAAACATCCCATGATCCATAAATTCAACCTACAACATTAAATCCATGAATTCCAATCTGTTAGATTCATACAGGGGGAAAAATTTAGGTGCTACCTTAGATCCATAAGCCCTGATCAAAGTATACTTTGAGTGTAGAGACCAATCTTCCCAATTTTTCTTTGTAGTTGATCCTGGACCATATCCTTTGGGAAAATGATATTTTTGATTGTTGGAGAGAACCTGTGAATAGGTGCTACACCCAAACTTTTAAGGATACCAAACCTTATGAAATTATCGAACGTGAAATATATGGAATTGGGACAATCTTGATACCAAATATGTTTCCACATTTTGAATGGAAAGACATTGTTCTCATTGTCACTCAATCTCAATTTCAACTTTCCTTTCTAGCTATAACCACCCTCATATAGGAGAAAATTCAATAACAAATAATAATGTGGGAAATGCAGTGGGAGAACCTATTTCTTTAGATTAATGAAATATTGATGTATTTTTTCAATAACATAGGCAACATAATCAAAACCAATGTTTTGATTATGAGCTTATATATTCGCTATCGTCACCAACAATTCAAGGGATATCCTCACCTAAAAATTTGGAGCCAAAACTTTATTTGGACAATAATAGGTATTCTTGAAATAATCCACAGATTCTTCACATTCAAAGTGCTCAATATCTTTACAGAGAAATCTTTGCTTGCTCTTTCTATGTCAAATAAGAAGTCTATTCCTATATGCAAATATTTTATATTAATATTCACCATATAGATTTGTGTGCTTAATTTTTACAATATACTTATGATTCAACCCAAATATCTCCGCAATCATATCCCTTGTCACCTCAAGGATTACATCTTCGTTCTCACTCCTGATTTTTATGTCGATGGGATTATAGTGCCTAGTCAACTCCATCATCAAAACCACTTCCACAAAAACATTGCATACCACCAACTTCCTGAGGTTGAGCCCCCATAAGTAACATGCTAAATTATTAGAAAAATGTTTGTTAAAAGCATACAGGAATAATTGCCATCCACTTTGAGAATTGGCCAATTCTCCAATTTCACTAGCATTGACAATTACCTTGGTCATCACAATAACATGACCCATAGGTCTCTTGCCAATTCGTCACCCTCCCTCCTTTACTTCTTGAGAAGACCCCTCCATGAACCTCTCTTGTTCTTTCTTTGCACTTCTAGACCTAGTAGATGTTGCAAGGGTATTTGGCATTGTCTTAAATGTTGCAAGTGGTTTTGGATTAACCGCATATGGAAAATTTTGGGTTTTAAGCTGTTTAACTCATTTTTGCTTTGGTTTCCTCTCAGGTCTAATGCTAGATTCACTATGTTCTAGCTCACTCATATTTGCAAAGTTGTAGGACAAGGGTTTACAGTTGTCTCTTGATTAAAAAGACCTACCTAGCTATTAAAACTCAACACACAACTTACATAACAAAGTATTCATAGACTTTACACAATACTCATCACCCTAATTGAAGTTACTCAAATGAATAAATCATAAGAAAGTTACTTCCCAAATTCCCTACTCTACTCGCAAATAGCATAAGTTAGTATTTTGGACAGGAATATGTAGAACAATTTTCTTACTTAGGTGAATGATTGATATAATTGTTGATGTAATTGCTTGTTGGAGCTTTCCACACTACCTTTTTAGCTTCTGATTTTCCTCTCTACTCCTGAGTAGTTCCAAATGTGCAAAAAATAAGCTAGCTTCCTTCTTTATGTCAAGGAAATGGAATGTATCACCATTAATGTTTGATATAAAGTTCACATGAGTGAACTAACATTTATCGCTTCATATTCAAACCCTGGCCATTGATTATTTCATTTTAAAACCACATTAATGGTTCCCCTTTTAGCTCACAATATTCTTGCTTTAAACGATGTCCTTAGGATATTCCCATGTTTTCTTTTATTTTGTAGCCATTGCTCATCGATGATACATTTCACTTTTCACAAGTCCTATCAGTGATGCTAGCATCTGCAAAATGAGATCTAATCATTTGAATTTATGCCCCATCCTTGATCACATTCATCACCCATCGCATATCACTAATCTAAACGTCAACCTCCAAATCACATTAGTGATGCAAGATAAGGCAATAAAAAGATTAAGACATGTGCACCTGCATGAAAATCAAAGGCACAAAAGACATCATTCACAACAAAAATTTAAATTAGTGAAAGAAAGTTTGAACAAATGACTCCATTGCTCATCACTATTTGGAAACTCAAATCTTGGAATGAATCTTTGATGAGCGATAGGAGAAAATATAAGAAGCACCAAGGGTCATCAAACACCACTAATTCCCATCATAAAAATTTCAAGCAATTATCAATGAGAAGGAAGTCAACGATAACACATATAACACTTACATCATGTATCACCGATACAAAACTCAACATTCAAAACCCATTGGAAATATGTGAAACAAAAGAGAACACCACTCATCACTCATTTCCAATTTATATTTATATTTCAAAAGCTATTTGTGATGAGCGATAAAGGGAAGTGATGGACAAGACTTAAGTGAAGAAAATTTAGCACGTGCCCGCAAGTTGTTTTAAGAAGAGGACCACATTGGAAAAAATATAAAAAGGCCTCAAAGGGCTTAGAACATATTATTTCAAAGAATATAAAGGCCGAATAATGTCAATCAAGCAATCTTATAAAATATAAGAACATCAAACCTAGGCATGAGGGATCAGTTACTCCATGAGTTCTAATGACATGAGATCTTTTAACTTGACTAGAAATAGGAAATAGAAGGTCAATGATGAAATAGAACCTTGGAAAAAATGTGATTTTGAGGGTTATTTACAAAGTATTACAAGTAACACAAAACCCTAAACCCCTAGGACCAAACATGGCAAAATTTTGCATGATTATAAACAAAACCAGAAAAAATAAATTAGGGGCTCCATCATAGGGTTTGATTGATACTTCTATAGCCTCTAGTGATCTTCTATAGCTTCCTTCCTATCTAATCTTCAGGTCAAAAATTTTGAATTTTGGTCTATAGGTGATTTTCTGTGAAGATGAAAACTTTTTCAATTTTTTCTTCAAAGTGTCTTCAAGCTTCAATTCACCTAGATCTACAAACACACATCAAGAGAGAAAAAAAAAATTGTTAGGGAATGGGGGTTTTCCTTGGTCAAACCCAATTTGGTAATTAAACCTTGAAATGAAAAAGAAATGCATGAATGGATGATGAATGGCCAAATGCAATTTTGCAACTCACCAAATCCTTGAAATGAAGGTTGTGAAATTGTGTGAAATGGATTTAGTGGATGTGTATTTCAAATATTGATTGAATGATTAAAATTGTGTCTTGAATGCTTGCTTCAATCATGAAACCTAGACATCACAAATGTTAGCTCACAAACACACATTATACATGAAGACTTTGACATGATGCTTGAATCTTGAATGTAACTCAAAATGCTTGATGATTTTCTCTTGAATTCTCCTGTTAACTCTTGCATGAATACTTGAAGGCTCTTAGATTGCTTGCTTACTTGAAATTCTTAGATGAAAACATAATGAAATGGCCTTATATTTATACTTTTTATGCTTAATTTACCAAAATTACAACACTACAAGCTAATATTTGGAAATTGAATCTGAGGATAATAAAATCATGCTAAGAATTTGAATGAGAATAGGTCCTATGTTAAAACATGACTTATACACTAGGTTGGGCGTATGAGTCCTAGAGGCTTAAACCCAGCACATAGACTTTGACAAGTGTTATGTTCAATTTAATGTTTAAAATTAGGGCCCAAGACCTAGGGAGAATCCATACATCTAGATGGGTGTATGTGTCCCAGATACTTAGATGTGGAACACACAACCATAAATATCAAATTATGATTTTCCATTTATTAAATGTTGAGATTATCGTTAGAAAAATGCATTTAATTAGGCTTTTGGATGCTAAATAGGACTAATTAAGGCATAAACAAGCCAAAATTTAATAGGGAGGGCCCAAAAAAGTGTGAAAATGTAAAGGGATACATTTTCCTACACTACATTTAGCCCTCACTTTAGTGAGAGGATGGACTTACATGAAACTCACACTAATGTAAACAAATTTGCATCAAGAGGGGTCTAGGCGTACCAATTCTAGTGAGACAAGATGACTATGATCAAGCCCCCATGATTTATATCCTTGGTAAACCAACATAAGCATAAAATAAAACACATGAGAATGGTGTATGAAGCAACACCAAGAAACAAGCATACACTATCAAAGAAATAAAGAAGAGAGATAAAGGAAAACAAAAGGGTGGATCAAGCCTTGCTAGTTTGTCCAACACAATGTGGACTAGGTCTAAATTTTCTATCTAAAAAACATTTACAAGTGGAACACAATGTCCACTATACAAACAAAATGCATGCTCACATAGGCTAGTGAAATCTAGTATCCACTAGGTGAACCCCAGGAGAGGCGAGACACACATAGGAGGCTGGTATGCACCCACACACAAAAACAAGTGGATATATGAAATTCATGCCTATGGTCAACCCCCATACATACTAATCATACAAATTCTATACCTCTTGATAACTTTGATAAGGAACCACACAACATGAATAGTGGGATTAATGAGGTAAGAAAAACTGCATATGATATCACCCATGAACAAACAAGATGGCTCCATAAGCAAGCAAAGTGTTTTATGCAAGGTGGATATATAACAGTTATTGTAAATAGTGAAAGGTATGTTCAAAGGGGTTTTCTTAGTTCATGTAAGATCTTAACTTAGGGAACATCATACCTAATGTCTCAAAGAGAGGACCAATAGAAGAATAGAAGTTTCACAACTTAGGGAATGCACTCCACTTGGAATTTTCACTAAGAGGAATATAACAAGCTAAGAGAGATCATTCTCTTGAAGGAAATCACACCTAATTTAAAGAAAAAGAAAAAGATGCATCACATTAAGTAAGAATACAACACAATGAAACATGAGTTGCAATTGAAATGCAAAGGAGTAATGCCAATGTATGTCTCCAATTTAAAGAAATATTTAAACACCATGCTATGAGAAATTAATTTAAAGTAGAAAATGATAAATGCTAACAACAAAGAGGAAATGAGAGGTTATTTGAAAATCTAGGTATGCCACATAATATGTTTACAAATAAAGCTACATCATGAAAAATGTATGCCCCAAAAATGATATCACAAAATAATACATAAGGGATACACAGATTTAGGGTCAATATCTCTTTACTACAATGTTGTTAGACAACTCAGAAACATCATCATTCCCCAAATACTCATGGAAAAAGAATTATACAAAGAGCAAAAAAAAGAAAATATTTTGGGTCAACATGGAAGAGACTTAAATGTCTTGACACCTTGTGTCATCTCCAAAAGGAAAAACCAAGACATAGAAGAGATTAAGGTTTACAACATATAGAAGAATGTAAATACAAATAGAATGGTATTGGAGTGTTGGAAAAAGACACTACAAATATACTTTGTTTTTGTCGTTGATGGCAACCGTAGTTAGTGATTGGATCTACACACCATCATTTGCTCCTATTGGCGGATAGATTGAAGATAGTCAAGGAGGAACATAGCATTTGACAGTTATGTGTTCATCAATTCACCTACAAATTTTTTGTTGTGGATCTTATGGAAGGTTAATCAATGTATGTCTTTTTTGTCCAAAAATTTGAGTGTCTCATATCAATTTGTATGCATGTTTGGGGATCCAGTTGGATATATTTTTGTTCATTAGTGTTTTTTGGATGACCTGGATAATTTTAAGTGTCGTGGATATTCCAAGAGTGTTTACTCAATATTTTTTTGTTCAATCATCTTGATTTGGGTCTGAGCTAAGTTGTGACTCACTATGGTGGGTGTGCATTAAATATCATTCATGATTTGAGCTGATAGTTGTAAATATTCTTAAGTTTTATTGGAGTTGGTTGGTTGCAATTAAATTCTTAGTCATAGATATATATAAATGTTTAATTACATCATTTTGTGTATGTAGAAGGTGTGTCGATGTGTACTGAGAATATCAGAAGGGTGATTAAGTGATTTATGCATAGTTTCACTTGTGCATTAAATATTTTGTGTTGTGAGTTAGAGCAGAGTAGAGCAGAAGTGTTGAATTAGTTAGAAGGACAAAGGATCGACTACTAGGAATAATCAGAACTGTAATCAAGCATTTGTAGATGTTATTCTTTCAATTCATTCTCTTGGATCTAATCCAAATCTTTGTAAGGTAGTGTTCCTTTCTATTTTGAGTAGTGAGCCTGAATGTAAGTGCATTCCCATATTGAAAAATTCTTTTTGAGTATACTCAGATTATATTATGGATTGTCCATCCACTATGGTTTTTCCCCTAATACGGATTCCACATAAAAATCCTTGTGTTATGGTGTTGTGGTTGTTTTCTTTCTGCTTATGGATATTTCTCTTGGTTGAATGCTTTAAGTGGGTTGGAGATCGATATAATAAATTAAATTTTTGCACAACAATGATTCACCCCCCTCTCATTGTTTCTTGTTTCCAATAGGGAGATCACATTACCAACAAGCAATTACACACATAACATGGAAAATAAATAAAATAAAGATAAGAGTAGTGAGGCACATGTGAGTCAACCTATAGTAGGTCATATGTGTCCTAATATCTTTCATTATATTCAAAAGGAAGATAGCTATCCAATGGGAAAACATCAAGTGTGGTACTAGGACAAGGCTATCAAATTCTTTCCCCCACTATGTAAAATACAAGATTGAGCCGAGTGTTGTAAGTATGAGTAAGCTTGGTGGTGTTTTCATTGATGTCAACATAGTATAGGTTGTTGCAGAGAAAGGAATCAGGTGATTGAAAGTTGTGCATGTATAGTTGAGATACTGGTGAGATGTTGTGAGTATATGGAGCTATCTTTATGGGTGTTGCAGGTGTGCTGATATGATGAGTTACCAAGTGCTTTTGGGAAAATTAATAAAAAGTGAAGAAATAATAGTGTGCATGTTTAGAATGTGCTCTGATATTTGCCTTGTATTTCTTTTGTATTGATCCCATGCTTGTGTGGATATGAAGTATTGTTTATGGGAATCATTGGATGATATGTACTAGATTGTACCTTCTAGTTTGATGAAGAGTGAAAGTTGTGTTCATCAGTGTGTGAACTGGTCTGATAGAGCTATTTGTCTATGGACTATGAGAAATGTTTCTTCCCCACAGTCCTTCATTGGTTTGTTTTAGGTCTTGCAAGTCTGGTAGATTTTAATGATGTTATCTATATTTTTTTGAAAGTGTTCATGGTTTGGTGCTTGAAAAGATGAGTTTCATAGTTTTTGTGTGTGTTTGTATAGTCTAGATGGACTGGCTGAAAGTGTTCTACATATGAAGGTTGTTGCATTAGCTATGGATGATTCTAAAGGCATCTAATATGTGTTCTAGTGTGTGGTGAAATTTGTTATTTGGTCCACATGTTATCTTCTCATTACAAAAGTGTGTACTTGAAAGCTCATTAGTGCTTTCATTAGGTTTGGTCGACCCGATGTTTACACATCATCTGAAGGATGAGTATAAATTAAGGAAGAATGTGATTGATCCCAGTTGTTTCTTAGAGTCTTGATTAAGTGTTGGTTTGGTTAATTCTCATTCTCTTCGACTATGGGAATTTTGATTTTTTGACCTAATTTGAATTTGTAAAATAAAGAATGTGTATCCAATCTTGGAGAAAGCTTCTAAGGTTGAAGATGATATAAATACAACTTGAGATGTTATGGATTAGATGAGTCAGAAATGCCACAAGTTTGAGAAGCAAGAGTGTGTGAAAGTGAATTGAGGCAACAATACTTTAATGTGTTAGATTCCTAAAAGAACTGAGTTGATGGTATTTTCAATTCTTTGGTCAAGGTTGTGGATGTGTGGAAGTTGTGGTGGATCTTTTATTGCATTGAGAAAGTTTTTTCTCTGTAACATTTTTATTTCTATATTTTTGTATCTATAGGGAATGAGCCTCCCTATTGGATAGTGAGTCCTATATTAGCTAGTGAGCCTCTTTGTAATCAGTTTTTTAATTACTTTATATTATGAGTTAATCCTCATAGTGGTTTTTCCCTTATTGGGTTTTCCATGTAAATCTATCATTTCTTGTGTTGATATAGCTTTCTATTATTTGCATTTCATGTTCATACTTAATAATAGAATAAAGTGGATGTGAAGTTGATAATTGTTTGAATATCTGTGATTGTGATTGGTGACAACTGATTCACCCCCCCAGTTATCTTGTTCATTTCAACAATTGGTATAAGAGAATTGGTTCCTTGGACAAGAGCTTAACTACTTGAGTTAGATACGAGGTGCACAAATTGATCATCCCTATGTTTGATGGATCTAATTAGAGTTTCTAGAAAGTGCAGATGATAGGTTACTTGATCTCTCTTGGTTACAAGACTTGAAAAGCTATTAAGACAAAATATGTTGCACTAGAAAGTGTTTCTTCTTCTGCAAATGAGATTTCCTCCTATGAATAAAATGAAAATGCAACATATGCAATCTATAATGCTTTATCTAAGCTTAAAATGACAAAGGTTATTTCCTTGGGAATTGGTTATGAAGTTTGGAAAAAGTAGGAAGATATTTATGAAGGAAATGATAGAGTAAAATTGTCAAAGAAGCTAATAGCTAAGCATAGATATGAGAACTTCAATATGGAAGAAGGTCAATACATTCCAAGCTATTTTCAAAGGGTTGATATTATAGTAAATGAAGTCAAAAATCAAGGTGTTACTTTGAAAGATGAAGATGTAATGGAGAAGATTCTAATGACTCTACCGAAGAGTTATAGTGATAAGGTCTTAGCTATTAAACAAGTTTATGATCCTAAGAAATTTACCAAAGAACAACTATTTGGCACCTGGAATGCACTTGAAATGAGGAAATTTGGAAAAGAAAAGGAAAAAGTAGAATCATCCTTCAAAGCCACAAAGACAAAAGATGATCTAGATGGTGATAGTTTAGAAGAGTTAGAAGCAAACTTTACAAGGAAGTTGAAGAAAGGTACCAGTAAGTACAAAGGTATGTTACCTTTTGAATGTTTTAGTTGTGGAAATATTCGTCACTATGTTTCAAGATGTCCAAATAGATCTATACACAAGAAGATTAGAGACAATAAAGACAAAAAGGACAAGAATTTCAAGAGATTATACTATGTTAGAGAAGATGCTAGAATTTTTTATGATGAATCTAGTTTTGAGGGTGATAATGGTGAATTCTTGTTTCTATCCTTAGAGAGTAAATTTGTGTTTACTAACCATGGAAGATGTGCAAGGGAAGATGGTCCCAAAAAAATGAAGGAAGAGATGGAAGGTACTCTTGTTACAGCCTTTCATGATAGACAAGATGAAGAATATTGGGTGATTGACAGTAGGTACTCAAATCACATGACTAGAGACAAAATTAAATTTACTAAACTTGAAAAGGCATGTTAGTGGATTAATCATGTCTACAGATGATTCTGGTGCAAAGATTGTTTGAAAAGGAACAATTAGTTTTGATGGAAAACACAGTACTAATGATGTCTATTATAATAAGGGCTTAAGGCATAATATTTTGAGTATTGGAAAAATGTGTACCAAAGGATTTAAGCTTGTGTTTCAGGACAATACTTGTGAAATAAAAAAGGGTATGGAACTATGTTAGCTAGAGGGAGAAGAACATATGGAAACATTTATCATCTTAAGGGTGTTGATGGTTAGTATTTTGTATCTCAATTTAATGAAAGTTGGATATGGCACTAGAGGATGGGAAATGTAAATTTTGACAATCTGATTATGATTAGTTCAATAGAAGTTGTCCAAGATCCACCTAAAATCAAAAAGACTACCAATACTATTTGTAGAAGTTGTCAGTTGGGAAAACAAAAAAGACGCAACTTGAAAGGAAAGGAGCAATCAACTACTAGAAATATAGAATTAGTTCATATAGACCTTTATGGTTGCACAAGAACAATAATTCTTAATGTTGACAGGTATTTTATGCTTTTAATTGATGATTATTCTAGAATGACATGGGTTACTTTTCTTAGGGAGAAAGCTCAATCTCTGGATAGATTTAAAGTATCCAAGGCTATGGTAGAGAATGAAGTAAAGCTAAAAATAAAATGTTTAAGGTATGATAGAGGTGGAGAATTCACCTCTAGTGAGTTTAATACATTTTGTGAAGAGCATGGTATAAAGAGACATTTTTCTACCCCTAGAACCCTTCAAAAGAATGTATTTGTTGATAGGAAGAACCAAACTATTCAAGAGGATGCAAGAATTATGATGAAAGAAGAAAATGTACGTAATGTATACTAGAGAGAAGCAATACACACTACTATTTATATTCTTGATAAGTTTCAAATCAAAGGTAACAACACAAAGACCCCTTATAAATTGTGGACTAGAAAAATTCCTATTGTTAAGTACTTTAAGGTGTCTAGAAGCAGATGTTACATTAAAAGAGATTATGAGAACCTTGGAAAGTATTATGGAATATGTGATGAAGGTAGATTCCTTGGATACTCAACTAATAGAAAAGCTTATAGATGCTTCAATAAAAGATTGAGGAAGATTTTTTAGACTGCAAATGTGAAGGTTTATGAAGATATGCACAAATAAATTGAGATAAGTGAAGTTGAATTATATGAACCTATATATAGACAAGTTCAAGAAGAGAATGAGGAAGAAGAAGACTAAAATATTGAAGAAGAAGAATCTCTAAAACCTGCTCCTAAGACTCCAAAATATTTATAGAAAAGTTATCCTAAAGAACAGATATTTTGAGACAAAAGTGAAAGTGTAAAGACAAGAACCAACGTGGTAGTAGCAGAGGTAAATTTGTGTCTAATTTCCAAGATATAACCTAAAACAGTGTGTGAAGAATGCAAAGATGAAAATTGGGTTAGAGCAATGAAAGAGGAGTTAGAACATATAGAGAAAAATTAGACATAGGAACTAGTTCCTAGACTAGTAAACAAGAATGTGATAAATGAATGAAAATGGTGAAGTTGTGAGAAACAAAGCAAGGCTTGTGTGGAAGGATTATTCATAGGTTAAAGGGATAGAATTTTAGGAGACATTTACACCAGTGGAAAGAATGGAGGCTGTTATGATGTTTTGGGCTTTTTCTGCTCACAAGGATTTCAAGGCATGCCAAATGGCTATCAAGTCTACATTCCTGAATGGAGAATTGGAAGAAGAGGTGTACATGAAACAACTAGAGGGATTTTAGTTATCACATAAACTAGACATGGTATGTGAGTTGAAAAATGCATTGTATGGACTTAAACATGCTTTGAGAGCATGGTATGCAAGGTTGGACATGTATTTGATGCAACAATGGCTTAGAAAAATATCCACAAATAGTAATATCTATTTCAAGGTTAAAGGAAACAAAATGTTGACAGTGGTTATGTCTATTGATGATATTACCTTTGGAGGAAATGAGGGTATGTGCAAGAGATTCATAGAGGAGATGTAAAAAGAGTTTGAAATTTCTATGATTGGTGAGTTGAATTAATTTCTTGGACTTCAAGTGATTCAAAATAATAAGGGCATATTCAATTCATAATAAAAGTATGTTAAATAATTGATAACAAAGTTTGAAATGGATGACTATAATTTGATCTATACCCCTATAGTGACTAGATAGTAAACTAAGTAAATATGATGATTCTCCTAAAGTTGATTAGAGCATGTATAGATCTATGATTGGTGGACTATTATATCTTATCGCTACTAGAGTGGATAACATGCATGTAGTATGTTTAGTTGCAATATTTCAAGAAAAACCTAAAGAAACACATGTTATAACTATGAAAAGGATATTTAGATATCTAAAAGGCACTTTAGATTATGGCTTATGGTATCCTAAGGATACTAATTTCACTTTGTGTGCTTTCACTGATCTAGATTGTGCTAGTTGTGTAGATGACGAAAAGAGTACAAGTGGTGATGTGTTATTTCTTGGAGGAAGATTTATTTCATGGCTAAGTGAAAGAAATAGGATTCAATTTTTTATCCACTATTGCAACTAGGTATATTGCGACAACATCTTGCTACACACAAGCATTGTGGATGAAGAAAATATTGAAGGATATAGGAGTGATGTGTGATGAGCCTATCCCTATATTTTGTGAAAATACAAGTGAAATAAACATTTCAAATAATATGATAATGCATTCAAGAACAAAGTGCATATCTATTATATATCATTTCTTAAGAGAAAAGATATTGGAGAATGAATTCAGATTGGACTATGTTTCTAAAAAGGATCAAATTGATGATATATTTACTAAGGCTCTTCGAAAGGATAATTTTGAGTATCTCAAGGAGAATTTGGGAGATACTACCCTATCTTCTTTGAAATAGGTACACATGGAGGTGCATTAGTCCAGTGGATCTATAGATTCTTCATTTGTCTAGACTGATCACTAGGATCTACTCCTTAGAGGGGGTAGGAAGTATCATTGTTGCAGTATGAGATGTGTGGGTGCACTCCTAAGGGGGATTCATCATAATATTTTGATATTTTCCATTTATGTCAAAGGGGGAGAGAGTATCATGTGTTTCCATCAGTAAAAAAGGGGGAGATTGTTGCAAGCATGAGTGAGTTTGGTCGTGTTTTCATTGATGTTGTCATTGATGTCAACATAGTATGTTGTTACAAAGAAATTAATCAAGTGATTGTAGGTTGTGCATGTATATTTGAGATACTAGTGAGATGTTGTGAGTACATGGAGCTATCTTTATGAGTGTTGTAGGTGTGTTGATATGATGAGTTACCAAGTGCTTTTGGGCGGGTGCATGAAGTTGGGTACCAATTTTCTAGCCACTTATGAATTTTTTTTTTTAAAAACACATGTTATTTCACGTTAAAAAAAAAAGAAAAAAGTGAAATTATTTTCCTTGGAATACCAATCCAAAGGCTTGGAGGGCATTCCTAACAAGGCCAGAGATGTGTTTTTGCAAATTCTACAATTTTTCACATAATCGAGTCCATGCTCACCATCAAGATTGCATCTAGTTCAATATTGACAAAATAGAAAAAGTGGGTAATGTTAGGTTTTCTCTTAGCTATCCAATGATGCAATTTTTTTCACTTTTTCACAATGTTAAGCCTTTCATCCATAATTTTCTTTTGTTTGTATGTCTGCTTTTTGCCAAAAAGTCGTGTTTAGTGTTCTGTTTGTTATAAATTAACCATTCATCAAAATTTCAAATAAATTACATTTTTAGAAACTAGGGTCCATTCTACAAATTTAAAAAATAAAAAGTAAATCCATTATTTTCAAAAAATTGTAGGGGGAGCACAGCCAAAATTCTGCTTTTCAGAAAGTACCCACTTAGAAAATTAGTAAAAAATCAAATATTCATTAAAAAATATTTAGAAAAATCATGCACGAACTAGATGCTATTAGCTAACTTCTGACCATAGAAATTTTAAAAATACTACAAAAAATTTCACCGTGCTTAGGTTGTACAAGAGTTTCTATGTTATGTTTTTCTGACAAAATCAACACCAATTTCTGTACATCCCTCTTTTGAACCCCTTAATCTCAACCATTTTCAAAATAAATTAGTAGTTTAGAAAGTAGACTTGGAGCACTTCGATCCCTTTTTTTTTTTCCATCTCAAAATTTTGAGTGTAACTATCCTCAATTTCATGTCCAAGGTCAGCATTTCCTGATTTCAGCACTTACCCTTTTGAGAAAATTAATAAATATTGAAGACATAATTGTGTGTGTTCAAAATGTGCTCTAGTATGTGCCCCACATTTCTTTTGTGTTGATCTCATGGCTGTGGTAATTTGAATTATTGTTTATGGGAATCATTGGGTGATATATCATGGATTGTAGCTTCTAGTTTGATGAAGAGTGAAAGTTGTGTTCATTGTTGTCTGAATTAATTTGGAAGAGTTGTTTGTCTAAGGATTGGGAGAAATGTTTCTACCCTATATTCCTCCATTGGTTTGTTTCAACTCTTGTAGATCTGATAGCTATCTTGTAATTGTATTATCTATGTTCTATCGAAGGTGTTCATGGTTTGGTGCTCTAAAAGATGAGTTTTAGAGTTTCTATTTGTGTCTCTATAGTTCAGATGAACTAGTGGAAAGTGTTCTACATATGACGGTTGTTGCATTAGCTATGAATGATTTTGAAGCCATCTATGATGTTTTTTAGTGTGTAGTGAAGTGTTTTATGTGGTCTAGATGTTATCTTCTCATTGTGGAAGCGTGTACTTCAAAGTTCACTGGTGTTTTCATTAGGTTTGGCTGACCTAGTTTTTACACATCATGCAAAGAAGTATCACTTAAGGAAGTTGTTGATGGTGTTTTTATGCACTTCTCAACACAAGCAGTGCGTAGGTGAACTACCTCTCTTGAAAGACAATCTCCCACAATCGGATTGCAGAACACTATACCAAGGTCTCTCGGATGTAAGGTCATGACAGTACTTAGATACCTCAATAGTTTGATGTGATTTGCTGGAATCACAAGCTAGACTTACGGATGAGTTACAAAGCATGGAAGTTGGGTTTGCAAATGTAGTTTCAAAGTGCTAAAAGTGAATGAATAGTAGCTGTCCACTCAAAATAGCAAGCTGAAACTCATCAAGTTCATCTGAATTGGCTTCATGGTGATGCTTTGGGTCCTACACTAACAAAGGATTAAAAGAAATAGCAAAAGGAGAAGGGTTAAGAAAGCTATTCTAATCCTAAGCTACGAATGAACTATAACAATGGTGGCTGCTAAAGTAGACAGACTTCCTAAACTGGGTTTTGCTTGGCCAAGAGAAACCTACAGTTGCACAAAACTAGTGCAATCTTCTAAGGACTACAGATTTTCAAATTGCACATGCACATCATGAACATGCAATTGAACTAAGTTGCAGCATTGGAATAAAGAAGCCCAGGCTAACTTTGCACAGTAGCTTGTCATCAACAAGTGCTAAAAGTATGGGCTGAAAGTTCATCAAATACCAAAACAGCAATTTCCATTATCACTTCCATTCAAGAAACTAACATTAAAACTAACATGGAAGGAAAAACCATGCATGCAAGATAAGCAAACCAAAGAAAACATCCATAAAATCATGTAATGTTGTCTTTTATTACTGCAAATGCTTTTTACAACAGCTCTCTAACCCTTACAAATGATGGGCAAGCCCCTCTTTATAGTTTTCCAAAGCCCAAATGAATGGCTAGGATTCAAATTCCAACGAATGGCTCAAACTCATTACAAGTTAGGGCTTCACCTACCCCCAATTATCTAGCAATTTAAAATACATTCCTTGTCTTTTCTCTATTTTTTCATCTAGTGCCATTTACTGTAGCAATTTTGTCATTTAGCTTATTTCCCTTTTCACTGTAGCAGAAACTACCTGAAAGTTGTTTTTTGCTTGATGTGCTTGCAGTGTTCTTCCTTTGATCAAATGAGTCTATCGATGATTGGCATCAATGGATTGGTGGCCCCTGATTCAGGTATAAAGCTCCTTAGAAATCATCATTATCTGGAAAAAGGCAGGACAACTCCCTCAATGGGCCTCTTCGATAGACCTACCAAAGGCTTCTTGACTCCTGCAAACACGAAGTGTTGTAAGTGCATTTATACATGGCTTAAGGAAAATGTTAGTCAAACCTACATATTCCCTATTAGATCTATCAATGCATCACAAAAATATTTTGATATTCATATTTGGAGCTCATTTGGACCATAAACATTAATGTGTGCTTCAAAGGTGCGAGCGCCAGAGGGCGGAAAGACGGTGGAAGAAAGTCAAAAGGCAGATAGTGGACGGAAGCCAAAACAACTGAGAAGAAGGCGGGTTCCCGAATGTTCAAAACAGTCAGGAAGGAGGCAGGCTCTTAGATGTTGAAAATAGTTAGGAAGGAGATAGGCTCCCAGATGTTCAAAATAGCCAAGGACGGATGGAAGCCAAAATAGCCAAGAAGAAGGCGGGCTCCCAGATGTTCAAAATAGCCGGGAAGCAGGCAGGCTCCCGGATGTTCAAAATAGCCGAGGAGACAGGCTCCCAAATGTTCAAATAGCCAAGGAGGGACAGAAGCCAAAATAGTTAGGAAGAAGGCGGGCTCTCAGATGTTCAAAACAGTTGGGAAGGAGGCGGGCTCCCGGATGTTCAAAATAGTCAGAAAGGAGGCAGGCTCCTGGATGTTCAAAACAGCCAAGGAGAGATGAAAGCCAAAATAGTCGGGAAGAAGGTGAGCTCCTGGATGTTCAAAATAGCTAGGAAGGAGGCGGGCTCCCGGATGTTCAAAATAGCCAAGATGGACCCCCAGAAACGGCCATGGAGGGGCTGGGCTCTGAAGACCAGAAGGGAGGTGGCTACCAGAAGTTCCAAAATGGCCATGGAGAGGCAGAGCCCCAAAAATGGCCACGGAGGGGCCGAGCTCTGGAGGCCAGGAAGGAGGCGGCCACCAGAAGTTCCAAAATGGCCACGGAGGGACAGAACCCTAGAAACGGCCATGGAGGGGCCAGGCTCTGGAGGTCGGGAAGGAGGTGGCTGCTGGAAGTTCCAAAATGGCCACAGAGAGACAGAACCTCGGAAACAGCCATGGAGGGGCCGGGCTCCGGAGGGCGAGAAGGAGGTGGCCGCTAGAAGTTCCAAAATGGCCACAGAGAGGCAGAGCCCTGTAAACGGCCACGGAGGGGCCAAGCTCCGGAGGCTGGGAGGGAGGTGGTCGTTGGAAGTTCCAAAACAGCCACAGAGGGGCCAGGCTTCGGAGGGCGGGAGGGAGGTGGCCGCCAAAAGTTCCAAAACGACCATGGAGAGGCAGAGCCCCAAAAACGGCCATGGAGGGGCCGGGCTCCAGAGACCGGGTCACCCTAGGCTGACAGATGTTCCAAAACAGCAAAAGGGGGACAAAGCTCTGAAACCACCAAAACTTAATGGAACAATGACGAAACCTTGGTAGTTCACTTAAACACATCAAACACATCCCAAATACAAAAAAGATTGCTCCCAAAGTCAAAATTTAGGAAACGGAAGTGACGGGGGTCCACGGATGTTTCCAAAATAGCTAAAGAGGTACAAAGCTCTGGAACCACCAAAACTTAGCGGAACATCGATGAAACCTTGGCAGTTCACTTAGGGACCTCAAACACATCCCAAATCCACCCAAAAAGTTAGCCTCAAAATCAATAATGTGGAAATCAGACCGACGGGGATCCATGGATATTTCCAAAGAGCAAGAACAAGACAAAAGGCAAAAAAGGGGATGAATGACTTCATTTCTCCGCAAATTTGAATATCCCAAGTAGGTGAATTTGGGTAGGGGATTTGATCGTTTGATGGTACATGACCAATTTGGGCTTAGAAATGGGGCACACAAAACAAGATAGGAGAAAAGTAGCCTATCCGGAGCGATAAAAAGGGGGTCCCTACTTACGGCGGGGCATGTGTGCAAAACATGCACAACAAATGGTGACTCGCTGGGGAAATGCTCAAGAGCATTCTGATGACAAACTGGAATCATGAACCCAGAATCTCTGGTTTCGACCTTCACTCTAGGGCAAAGAAACTAGATGCCCAACCAAAGTATCAAAATGATTAGCCAACCCAACCTTCAGTATGCTGAAAATCCAAGTGTGTGCAATTGCATTAATTCCCATTCTTTAGTTGCTGCAGGAACCCAAGCTCTGTCAAGTTAAGCTACATAGTTTATTCTAACTCCAAAAGCATCTGAGACATTGCCTCACTGCCAGTCAGGCATCCATAGCCCCGATGAGGTTGTCGTTGTGATTCTCCTAAACATTGCTCTACTACCAGCCGGGCGTCCATAGCCCCGGTAGATTTTCTCGGATACCCCTTGAAGAGTTGAATTTTACTTTCTTTTAATTTTTAGTGTTTTCTTTCTTTCTTTCTTTTCTCTTTTTAGCTCTTTTATTTCAACCTGCAAGCATTGAAGCTCGCACTCAGGGCTGAGAATCACAGTGGCACTGGAGCAGAATTTTAGATTTTTCACTTAACTAGTCTTCACAAAAGGCCCTATAGTGACCGTCAAATTCTTAAGATGTGTAAGAGATATAAGATTTCAGAATATGTCAAATTCAAACTAAACCAACAACTTATCCTCTTTGAATCAAACACCTAGATCACTTGACACTAACAGAAGACCTTCACCATCCACTCTGAAGACTTGATTAGAGTTTAATAAAGAAATACGTAGAACAACCTTAGGCAATAAGTATGGTTGTTGTGCGCACAGATATGCCTAGCTAAAAGTAAATGGACCCTGAGCAAAACAACAACAAAGCAAAATCAAACGAAGCAAGCAACCTACACACACCAACTAACCTAAGGAAAGTAGGAAAGCAGAGTATTTACAGGAAACCTATACTACTCAAAAATGAGCTATGTACAAAGATATTTACAAAGCACTATGTTCAGGAATGACAAACCAACATTAACATTCATTGGATTTTGGAAAGCATGCACAAGCAAATGGACAATCATTATCATTCTTAACCATGCAAATTTATCTTTATATTCTAAAAAAAGAAATTCAATGTTGCAGCACTCAAGTTCAATCACGTCATCATGAAAAATCAAAAATTGAGGAGGCTCGTTGAACCCATGGTTAATCCATAAACATGTTTGTTTTCCCTCATTCCCATAATCAAAATAATAAGTGCAAATATGAAAAATAATAGGGGAAAGGAAGGATAAAACCTGGATGTCGTCACATGGAGGTGGTAGCATTTGATAGTCGAGAACAAGCATAACATCTTTGATCACTACATTGGCAGCCTCGGGCAAGTGTGGTGGAGGGTGCAGCACTGTGGACCTTAAGCTTGCATAAGGCTGCGAGGACGGGGCAGCAAACAGCTCTTCCAAGCCGTGAGCAAGATCCACAGTCCCAATTGGTTGTTCTTGAAGGAGGAACACCTCGCCTTGTCGATCATCTGTAATCTTGGTGCCCTTTTGATGGTCATCTTCAAAAGGTAGCATGCTGTCCCATTTCCCTTCCCAAGTGTTTACCCGATTCTTGTGACATTCAATGTCATGGGATGATGACATGCATGAATCTGTCTCATTGTATCTCTCTAGTTGTGAAGGAAAATCTGCAAGGATTGAGGTGGAAGGACCCTTAGTTGCAGCCCGCGGTTGACCAAGCTTGTCGTATTTGTTGGCAGCCATCGAAACACCTCCACCTTTATCTTCTTCCTTTTGTTGTTCATGTATCTCCTCATGGCGCCCACTTGTTTCCTCTTGGTCACTATCGATGTAAATGGACAAGGAACTCCTCTCCCAATCTGGAAACTCTAGTGCATCATTGTTCAAGGGCTCAAGGAGTATGTATTCATCACTACCATCTTCTGGGATGTGCTCTTCCTCGACATGAGCATACCTCCGTAGTGAAATTCCCAATAGAAAGAAGTCATCAATTGATGGAACCTCATCAAGGGGACCAAAGTCTACTGCACAATTTCCCTCTGAAGACTCGCCAAAAAGTCCATCATCCATGGTACACAACTGCTCTTTGAGAGGAAGAACTTCTTGGTGACTGGTGAACAACATTCCTGCTTGATCTACTTCATCGCTCGGAAGTCCGAGACTGTATTGTTGTCCTTCTATTGCTGCCCCAACATCCTCTTGAGGTCTAGCTTCAACTGATCCATCACTTAGTTCAGGCTCTTGGTCTTCTTCTTCAATATGGGCAGCAAGTAGAGGAGGTCGGGCACTTGGCTACCTTGCTTGATCTTTGACTTGTTTGATGGCTTCTTGGCCTAGTTTACATGTGAGCTCTGAATGCAATGAATCATGGAGTCGACACCAATTTTGGATCAGCAATATCTCCAAATCCACTTGGTATTTCAGCTCAATCCAATCCCTCGCTAGTCTTGAGATGAGCTGGTCATATCTTTCCACCAGTGGGTCCTCATCATCATTTGGGAAGGAAGGTGAATAATAGACAGCTATGGCAAGTGGTTGTTCTTGCTCCTCCAAATCTACATTTTCAAATGCTTGATCCTTTTTATTCATGAAGGAGAGGTCCTCTAATCTAATCGCGCTTATTTCTTTTCCATCATTCTCTATTGTCCCAAGGCTGTCAACCTTTTCCTCTTTCTGATTTTCAACATCTTCATTTGCTGCCCTAGCATACACTGCTACAAACTCTTTTGATTCATCTTCAACTGCCAATCCATCTTCTAGAGCAGGGGACTGCTTTTCTTCAATGGAGGAGAAAATTTCTGATCTGTTTCTAGCTGGTTGTTCATCAAGGCAGCTTGTTGTCCTAAGGAAATTATCCTCTTCCTTTTGGATCTGATCCTCTATGTTTGTTGTCTAAGCACTAGCCTATGTCATATTTCTTGATTCCTCTGTGGTGTGTTGTCCTCAAGCTTCCAACAACTTTTCCACCTCATGGCATGAGTCCCATTTACTAGGAGATGGCTGCTCCAACTTGTTTACATGATCCTTGAATTGGGCGATGACATTTGTGCATGATGAGCAAGTGAATTCAGAGTGGGGTGCATTGTGAAATCTGTACCAACTTGACATCAATATTTCCTCCAATTTTGGTCCATCCTTGCTGCTCAAATATTCCTAGATCAGCTCCTTGAATGCCTTGGTTGCCATGGTTGTCAATTCTTCCTCCGAGTCTACAAGGGCTAAAGGATAATATATTTTCCAAAAGGGAATTTCTCCCTGCAATACCTTCCCAATCCTGTCCAAGAATGTTAGACACCCCAATTCACTATGCCTACAAGTGCAATGGATCTGACATCTATCCGCCAATGCAAATTACTGCAATGGCTTCTTCAGTCTCTTGTTCAAATGTGCATGTAACTGAGTGATGTTGATTTGCAAATGTTGCTCCATTTTTGACTCAGCTTCTTTTTCCTTCAAAAATTTTTGAATTTTGAATTAAAGAGATTTCCTATCTCAGATTTCTTCCTGAATGTTCCTTTCTCAACTTCCAACTTTCAGCTTCATAGCCTCAACATGTCAAGCCCTCCATCTAGTGCCAGTTATGTTGATGGTGTTTTTATGCACTTCTCAACACAAGCAGTGCATAGGTGCACTACCTCTCTTGAAAGACAATCTCCCACAATCGGATTGCAGAACACTATCCCAAGGTCTCTTGGATGTAAGGTCATGACAGTACTTAGATACCTCAGTAGTTTGATGTGATTTGTTGGAATCACAAGGCAGACTTACGGATGAGTTACAAAGCATGGAAGTTGGGTTTGCAAATGTAGTTTCAAAGTGCTGAAAGTGAATGAATAGTGGTTGTCCACTCAAAATAGCAAGCTGAAACTCATCAAGTTCATCTGATTTGGCTTCATGGTGATGCTTTGGGTCCTACTCTAACCAAGGATTAAAAGAAATAGCAAAAAGAGAAGGGTTAAGAAAGCTATTCTAATCCTAAGCTACGAATGAACAATAACAATGGTGGCTGCTAAAGTAGACAGACTTCCTAAATTGGGTTTTTCTTGGCCAAGAGAAACCTACAATTGCACAAAACCAGTGCAATCTTCTAAGGACTGCAGATTTTCAAATTGCACATGCACATCATGAACATGTAATTGAACTAAGTTGCAGCATTGGAATAAAGAAGCCCAGGCTAACTTTGCATAGCAGCTTGTCATCAACAAGTGCTAAAAGTATGGGCTGAAAGTTCATCAAATACCAAAATAGTAATTTCCATTATCACTTCCATTCAAGAAACTAACATTAAAACTAACATGGAAGGAAAATCCATGCATGCAAGATAAGCAAAACAAAGAAAACATCCATAAAATCATGCAATGTTGTCTTCTATTGCTGCAAATTCTTTTTACAATAGCTCTCCAACCCTTACAAATTAGGGGCAAGCCCCTATTTATAGTTTTCCAAAGCCCAAATGAATGGCTAGGATTCAATTTCCAATGAATGGCTCAAATTCATTACAAGTTAGGGCTTCACCTACCCCCAATTATCTAGCAATTTAAAATACATTCCTTGTCTTTTCTCTATTTTGTCATCTAGTGCCAGTTACTGTAGCAATTTTGTCATTTAGCTGATTGCCCTTTTCACTGTAGCAGAAACTGCCTAAAAGTTGTCTTTTGCTTGATGTGCTTGTAGTGTTCTTCCTTTGATCAAATGAGTCTGTCGACGATTGGCATCAATGGATTGGTGGCCCTTGATTCGGGCGGAAAGCCCCTTAGAAATCATCATTATCTGGAAAAAGGTAGGACAACTCCCTTAATGGGCCTCTTCGATAGACCTACGGAAGACTTCTTGACTCCTGCAAACACAAAGTGTCGTAAGTGCATTTATACATGGCTTAAGGAAAATTTCAGTCAAACCTACAAATTCCCTATTAGATCTATCCATGCATCAAAAAATTATCTTGATATTCATATTTGGAGCTCATTTGGACCGTAAACATTAATGCGTGCTTCAAGGGTGTGAGCGCAGAGGGCAGAAAGATGGCAAAAGAAATCCAAAAGGCAGATAGCGGACGGAAGCCAAAATAGCTAGGAAGAAGGCTGGCTCCCGAATGTTCAAAACAGTCGGGAAGGAGGCAGACTCCTAGATTTTCAAAATAGTCGGGAAGGAGACAAGCTCCCAGATGTTCAAAATAGCCAAGGATAGACGGAAGCCAAAACAGCTGGGAAGAAGGTGGGCTCCTAGATGTTCAAAACAGTCAGGAAGCAGGTGGGCTCCCAGATGTTCAAAATAGTTGGGAAGGAGACATGCTCTCGGATGTTCAAAACAGCCAAGGAGGGACGGAAGCCAAAACAGCTGGGAAGAAGGCGGGCTCCCAAATGTTCAAAACAGCTGGGAAGGAGGTGGGCTCTCAGATGTTCAAAATAGCGGAAGGAGGCGGGCTCCCGGATGTTCAAAACAACCAAGGAGGGATGAAAGCCAAAACAATCAGAAGAAGGCTGGCTCCCGGATGTTCAAAATAGCCGAGAAGGAGGCGGGCTCCTAGATGTTCAAAATAGCCAAGACAGACCAAACAACCATGGAGGGTAGAGACCTAAGGGAGGTGGCTACTAGAAGTTCCAAAATGGCCACGAGAGGAGCCCGAAACGACCACGAGGGGCCGAGCTCCGGAGGCCGAGAAGGAGGTGGCCACCAGAAGTTCCAAAATGGCCATGGAGAGACGAAACCCTAGAAACGGCCATGGAGGGGCTGGGCTCTGGAGGCCAGGAAGGAGGTGGCTGCCGGAAGTTCCAAAATGGCCATGGAGAGACGAAACCCTAGAAACAGCCATGGAGGGGCCAGGATCCGGAGGCCGAGAAGGAGGTGGCTGCCGAAAGCTCCAAAATGGCCACAAAGATGCGCAGCCCCGGAAATAGCCATGGAGGTGGCCGCTGGAAGTTCCAAAATGTCCGCGAAGAGGTAGAACCCAAAAAATAGCCACAGAGGGGCCGGGCTCTGGAGGCTGGGAGGGAGGTGGCCGCCGAAAGTTCCAAAATGGCCACAAAGAGGCGGAGCCCCGAAAACGGCCACGGAGGGGCCAGGCTTCGAAGGCTGGGAGGGAGGTGGCCATCGGAAGTTCCAAAATGGACACAAAGAGGTGGAGACCCAGAAATGGCCACGAAGGGGCCTGGCTCTGGAGGCCAGGAGGGAGGTGGCCGCCGGAAGTTCCAAAATGGCCACAAAGTGGTCGGGCTCCGGAGGCTGGGTCGCCCTGGGCTGACGGATGTTCCAAAACAGCAAAAGGGGGACAAAGCCCTGAAACCACCGAAACTTAACGGAACAATGACGAAACCTTGGCAGTTCACTTAAACACATCAAACACATCCCAAATACAAAAAAGATTGCTCCCAAAGTCAAAATTGAAGAAACGAAAGTGATGGGGGTCCACGAATGTTTCCAAAATAGCCAAAGAGGGACGAAGCTCTGGAACCACTGAAACTTAGCGGAACATCGATGAAACCTTGGCAGTTCACTTAGGGACCTCAAACACATCCCAAATCCACCAAAAAGTTAGCCTCAAAATCAATAATGTGGAAATCGGACCGACGGGGGTCCACGGATGTTTCGAAAGAGCAAGAACAAGACAAAAGGCAAAAAAGGGGACGAATGACTTCATTTCTCTACAGATTTGAATACCGCAAGTAGGTGAATTTGGGTAGGGGATTTGATCATTTGCTGGCACATGACCAATTTGGGCTTGGAAATGGGGCATGCAAAACAAGACAGGAGTAAAGTAGCCTGTCGGGGGTGAAAAAAAGGGGGTCCCTGCCTACGGTGGGGCGTGTGTGCAAAACATGCACAACAAAAGTGTGTGATTCATCTGAGATGTTTTGGATCTTGATTAAGAGTTGGTTTTGTCTAGACTCATTCTCTTCCACCATGGGAATATTGAGTTCTCAACCTCATTTGAATTTGTAAAATAAAGAATGTGCAGCCAACCTTGGAGAAAGCTTCTAAGGTTGAAGATGCTATAAATACAAGTCATCATGTTATGGATTATATGGTCTAGAAATGCCACAAGTTTGAGTAGAAAGAGTGTGTGAAAGTGAATTGAGGCAACAATACTTTACTATGTTAGATTATTGAAAGTAGTGAGCTAATGGTTCACAATTCTCTGATCAAGGCTACAAATGTGTGGAATTTATTGTGGTGGATCTTTTGTTGCATTGAGAAAGTGTTCTTTGTGTGATATTCTTATTTCTATCTTTCTATATTTCTAGGCAATGAGACTCCCTATTGGACAGTGAGTGCTATCTGGATAGTGAGTCATATCTTGAGTAGTGAGCCCTCTCATAGTGAGCCTCTTTGTAATCAATTTTGAAATTAATTTATATTGTGAGTTGATCTTTACCATGGTTTTTCCCTTATTGAGTTTTCCATGTAAATATGGTGTTTCTTGTGTTGAATTTTATTTTTGTTATTTGCATTTCATGTTCACACTTAATAATAGAATAAAGTGGATGCGAAGTTGATAATTGTTTGAATATTTGTGATTGTGATTGGTGAAAGCTAATTCACCCCTGCTCTCACTATTCTTGCACATTTCAACACTAAGGTAGGTGATGAGAAAGAGCTCCTTTTATTTTGAAATGATTTGCAATGAATGTTAAAACATGCAATATGAAGGATGTTATGTTCCTACAACTATTACATGGAAAGGAGCAAAAGGGAACACTTTTAAGGGAATATTTATACTATATGAAGCCTTTTAATTTTTTTTTTAAAGCTTGACACTCATTTTTAATATGTCCAAGAGTTATATGATATCGACAATGAGACATGTTTATGTTCTTTGGATTTTGATTTCAATTTTCTCTAATGGGCGGTAATGTTATGAGTCATCGACATAGAAGTATATGTAAGGTTGTTTTAGTTTCAAACATGGGATATGGAAATTTGAGTTTCTAAATTTTGTAAGGCTTTTCCTTCTTGCTAAATTCACCAATTTATTGAGGTAGATTTTGAGGAGAAGGACCTAAGATGATCCTATCATCCATTTGAAGAATTGGTTGTTCTTGAGGAATGATAAAACTTATGTTATGAGGAGGATCTTGACACCCTATTCCTTTAGTATCTTTAGTTAGTATTTTTTCTAAGACTTTATGAATTTCATATTCACTTGTTTTGTCACATCCTTGTTTATTTAGGATCATGAAGCCTTTTCTACATCTCTTCTAGGTTGATTTATGTGTTGGGTATGTGTAGGATCATGATGGGCCAAAAAGTGGCGATATGATGGGTATGTGTAGGGTGTGGTTGATGAATTTTTTTCAACCCAAAATTGATGAAATAAAAAGGGTTGTTAAAGGAGATTCTTAGCTTTCCACCAATATAAATTATGCTATACTTTCAATTTAATAAATAATTATTATTCATTTTCTATTTGAATTATGACTAATGTCCTGACTGATAGGTTGGTTGAAAAAAATCTATAGCTTTCAAATGGTATCACATTTTTTGAATCTGAAACAAGTTTCAAATTCTATCCTTCACATAATACAGGATTAAAAAAAGAAAAAATTAATTTCATGAATATTTGACCAAGTTAAGGTGGTTAGACATATGAGTTTTTATATTTTTTAAAAGTTGTAATAAAAAATTCATAATTAATTATTTACTTGGAAAAAACTTACAAAAATATATGCATCACATCTAGACATGAGTCCTCTACTTATATCTAAAATCTTATAAAAAAATATTATCATTTTATTGTGGTTAGGGTGGTCAGACAACACCTACTTCTTATTTTTCCCTGAAATTTAAGTACTACTGCATTGAAATTTCAAATTTTCATCAAATAGACTTTTTCTTTTCTTAAATAAACCTAGTAGTTTAGAAACTAAATTTAATTTTCTATAGATTATATTCTTGCATATTTTTTAAATAATATAGAAAACTTATTCAAATTTTTACATCAAGTTGCCTAATTCTAATTTTTCTAAATTTTTTGCCACTTAAGGGCCTATTTTTTCCATGATGATCCTGCACATACCATGTTGGTCACTTTGTTAACATAGGATGATTTAATGTGTTTTGGTTAGAGGAGCTAGGTTCATCTATTAGATGGAGCTTAGGTTTAGTTTGTGTCTGAATTTTAGGATGCAAAATACCTTCCATCTCAGCTTGCATTGGTTCTTCCATAGAAGGATAAAAGGATGCATTAGTCTCAAGATTATTAAGTAAATAATGTACATAAATCTTTTCATGTTATCATCATCTTCTCCAATGATGCCAACTTCATGATGAGGACATGCATTCAAATTTTATTGAGTATGAATGGTCATAATTTCATTAATATCATTACCAAAAACATAGCTAGAGACATCTGCCATTGATTTCAAGGACATCCAAAACTTACCAAAGCATATATCCATGATGAAATGCAAGAATAATAATTTTATGATTTAGAATGAAAGGGATATTAAAATGATGTGATTGCAATTTTATATTTGCAAATGCACTTTAAATGAAACCAAATTTAAAAATATTGCCAATGATAGTAATTATGCAAACTAAAATAGTAATCCAAATACAACAACCAGGAGCACAAATGACAAGATTTTAATGCAATAAAATGTAGATGTAGAACTAATTAGGAACTAATATACCTAGCTAGGAATATGAGTCCCACTTAGGTATTTTGAAAATTTCGGATAGTGAAAAACAACGAGTATAGAATGCCAAAAAATCTTGAAAAAAGACATCTAGAGGGACTAAATTCCCAAGTGGGAAAATGAATCCATAATTAGGGTTTATAAGACTAACTCATCAAATTATAAGTTGATCTTAATGTTTCTAGGTTGTATGCTCAATGACAATTTACAATTATAGATTTCCAAATGAAATTTGAATGATGTAAAAAATGTAAAAATGCAACCTATATGCAATTTTCACTAATGCAATATTTAGAAGTCCTAAATGAAATTCAACTAATGCAAATCTAATGAAAAGTTAATGCAACCTAGATCTAGGACTACAATTTTGTCCAAATAAAAAATTTAAGGGTCCAAATGTTAGGTTCACCAAAATGAACAAAAGGGAAATGGGTGTTCCACATTTTGGGAGATGGAACTTGGGAATATTTCACACTTTAGTTCATGAGGAAACTAGATCCCTCAACCAAGTGACTTGATTGAGGAATGTCTAGAGGGTTTCTTAGTGTAATCAGATGGGGGTTCACCATTAAATGAAGTTCCAATAGAGAAATGCAAACACTTATGCACAAACCCTAGAAACTTGAAAGCATGAAATCAAATTGACAAACAAAATGAAATAGAAAAGTACCTAGAGGAGTGGAAAGGAAAAAAAAGGTCTATAAACCCTAGAAATTTATGTCTTAAATTGCACTAGGACTAATATGCCAGGTTGGGTGATTTATTCTTGCTACAGGGTTTCTAGGAAACATTTGGAATCTTCAAATGATTGATTATGATATGAAGAAATATGGAAAAAGGGCTATATAGGGACCAATACTCTAGGTTGGGCATATGAGTCCCATTTCTATGGTTTGACTGATACTTCTAAGGGCTCTAGTGATATTCTATTGCTTCCTTCCTATTTAATCTTCATGTCAAAAAGTATGAATTCTAGTCTATAGTTGAGTTTCTCTTAATATGACAAGGTATGTGCAAGATCATCATGGAAAAAATAGGCCCTTAAGTAGCAATAAAATTCAGAAAAATCAGAGTTAGGAAACTTGATGTAAAAATTTGAATAAGTTACCTATATTATTTCAAAAATATGTAAGAATAGAATCTGTAGAAAATTGAATGCAGTTTCCAAACTACTAGGTTTCTTTAGAAAATAAAAATAAAAATCTATTTGGTGAAAATTTGAAATTTCAATGCAGTAGTACTTAAATTTTAGGGAAAAAATAAGAAGTAGGTGTCTGTCTGATCACCCTAACCACAATAAAATGATAATATTTAGTTATAATATTTTAGATATAAGTAAAGGACTCATTTCCCGATGTGATGCATATTTTTTTGTAATTTTTTTCCAAGTAAATAATTAATTATGAATTTTTATTACAAATTTTAAAAATTTAAAAATTGTATGTCTGACCACCTTAACTTGGTCAAAGCTTCATGAATTTTTTTTTTTAATCCTATATTATGCAAAGCATAGAATGTGATGTATGTTTCGAATTCAAAAAATGTGACACCGTTTGAAAGTTATAGATGTTTTTCAATCAGCCTATCAATCAGAAGTTTAGTCATAATTGAAACAGAAAAATAATAAAAATAATTCATTAAATTCAAAATAAAGCATTAATTATATTGGTCGAAAGCTGAGAATCTCCTTTAAAAACACTTTTCATTTCATCAATTTTGGGTTAAAAAAAATTCATCAGCCACATGGGCCATCATATCACTTACATATCTCCACTTTTTGGCCCATCATAATCTTGCACATACCTGACAACTTCTTGACAACTTTGACAACATTCGTAACTTTGTCTTTAAAGGATCTTCAAGCTTCAATTCACCTAGATCTACAAACACACATCAAGAGAGAAAAGCGTTATTTTATTAGGGAATGGGGGTTTGCCTTTGTCAAACCCTGTTTTGGTAATTAAACCTTGAAAAGAAATAGAAAATCATGAAGGAATGATGAATGAACAAATGCAATGTTGTAACTCACCAAACCCTTGAAATGAAGGTTGAAAACTTGTTTGAAATAGCCTCAATTTATGTGGATACTGACTCTCTATTGAATGCTTAAAACTTTGTCTTGGATACTTTCTCAAAGAATTAAACCTACATCACAAATGTTAGCTCACAAACACACACGATGTATGAAGACTTTGATAGGATGCTTGAATCTTGAATGTAGCTAAAAATTCTTGATGATTTTCTATTAAATGATCTTGTAAACTCTTGCATGAATACTTGAAGGTTCTTAGATTACTTTCTTACATGACATTCTTAAATGAAAACACAATGAAATGACACTGTATTTATACTTGTTTATGCTTAATTTCCTAAAATTACAACACCAAAAGATGACATTTAGAAATGAAATTGGAGGATAATAAAATCCTACCAATAATTTGAATTAAAATAGGTCCTAGGTTAAAGTAGGAGTCATATGCTAGGTTGGGCATATGAGTCTCAAAGGCTTAAACGCAAACATAGACTTCAAGACTTGTGTTATGTTCAATGTAACATTTAAAAACAAGGCTCGAGACCTAGGGAGAACCCATATGCCCAGATGGGCATATGGATACCAAATCCCTATATCTAGAACACATAGCCATAAATATTAAATTATGACTTTCAATTTATTAAATGTCAATATTATCCCTAGAAAAGTGCATTTAACTATGGTTGTGGATGCAAAATAGGACTAATTAAGGAATAAGTAAGCTGAATTTTCACACAGAGGGCCCATAAAAGTGTGAAAATGTAACAGGATACATTTTTCTAAACAAGTATATATACAACATTATTTCACATAATTTCTCCTAGGAAGTTTTCAAGTCATCTAATATTTTCAAAGGATCATTCCTAAGTCAATTTAATGAGATAAAGAGAATTCAAGAGAAAATCATCAAACTTTTGGAGTTACATTCAAGATCCAAGCATTGTGTCAAAGTCTTCACGCACCGTGTGTGTTTGTGAGCTAACATTTATGATATAGGTTTCATGATTCAAACAAGCATTTAATAATTTTTTTAAAGCATTTAATCAAGAGTCAAGATCCACATTCATGCTAGCCATTTCACACAAGTTTGTAGCCTTCATTTCAAGGGTTTCATTAGATGCAACATTGCATTTGTTTATTTATCATTCCTTCAAGCTTTTGTATTTTGTTTCAAGGTTTAATTACAAAACTAGAGTTTGAGCAAAGAAAACCACCATTCCCTAGCAAAAAAACATTTTTTTCTATTCATGTGTGTTTGTAAATCTTAGTTAATTGAAGCTTGAAGATCCTTTGGACAAAAAATTAAAAAATTGTCAAAGTTTTCATGAAGTTGTAAGCTTCACATCAGGTTGAAAAAAATGAACAAAATGGAAATGGGTGTTCCACTTTTTAGGAGATGAAATTGGAAGCATTTCACAATTTAGTTCAATATGAAACTAGATCCTTCAACCAAGTGATTTGATTGAGGAATGGATAGTGGGTTCCTAGTGTAATTGGATAGGGGTTATGTTGGTGTTTTTTCTAGCAAAAGCTTGAAATTCTCTAAAGGGTAGCCAACCCTTATGGTTAAGAATCTTCAAGGCTAGTGGCCAACACAATGAGTAAAGAATTTGGAGGTCTTTACTCCTAAAATTTAGGGTCTATGGGACCTAGGAGGGTGTTCCTTATTGTGTTCAAGTGAGGTATGTCTAGTTGGTAACACATTTATACACAAATTGATTCCTATTAATTGCAAATAAACGCAATTCACTAAAGATTTGGCAGAACTTTGAGTGCTCAAATGATTATCTATTTGCTAGGATCAGAGGTATTTCAAACCCATACTTTATAATTGAAAATATTTTTAAATGAATTTTTTTCTCATTTTAAATCCATGGCCAAGCATTTCAATAACTCATTTTCCTACAATATTATCTAACAAATATACTAGTGCTTCATAAATTGGGACAATGGAGTGAAATATGCAAGAACTAGTAATATATAAGTTATTTGATTCAGAAATTGGTGGACTATTTCCATAGTTCTTTGTAGCATGAAAACTCACAATGCATGAAACATAGCTTCTTACAAAACTCTTTGCAATTTCTTAGAAATCTACAACTATCTTAAAGCATTTAATCAAGTCATTAAGTTAAAGAAAATAAAGAGCCATACATTCAATCAAACAACTGAAGATAAATTAGAACATGCCATTGATATTTTCATTTATAATTTGCAAGAAAGATACATAGGAGAGTATTTGCTTCTAATCTAAGATTTGTTTTGATATGTGTAGCTTCTATAAAACTAGTTTTAAGAAGTTATTAGATACATGAATCATACCCAAGACAATCTACTATTCTATTCATTCATATTTCCTACAAAATGACTTTTAAGAACTTAGCTTTTCAGCTAGACCACATTGAGACCTAAAATTCCAACCATTGTAATGAGCCCTAAAATCCTTTTTATAAAACAAGGGAGCAATAAGCATTAGGCTCAATTAAATTTACATTTCATTTCATATGAAGATCATTTGCACTAGAATTTGAGATGTTTCCCAATTAGTTACATGTAATCATTGCAAAATATGGAAGAGTAAAAGACCAAACTCCACATCCTTTGAATGAAGACTTGGCAGCCCCTCAAAAGGAAAAGTTTGTTACTATAGTAGCATTGAATGACTTTGTCCTTGTTGACCAAAAAAGATTATCCATTCATAGCCCAAGAAAATTTTTGTATAACACCAAAAAAAAACATACCTTTCATCAAAGTTAGGAAGTCTAGCACTTATCCAACAAACCAGCCTAAAATATTTCCACATCATCACTAAAAACAAGAAAACCACAAAAATGTTGAAAAGGAAAATCCTGATATGATGGCTATGGTGTCATAAAAATTAAAAATGGGCTAGATACATCACTCTAAATCATTAGCAATAGAGTATGCTCACCAACGTCTTTTTCGTGATGGAACTAGAGGAGCCATCACCACTTCCTCATCAAAATATCCAAAAAGCACCAAGAAAAGGGGATAATGGAAACAATCTAGGTCAGTGTCATGTCCACTATTTAAAGGGCTAGCATAAACCTCAAGGGGAGAATTATGTTTCCCTAGATAAGCCTTATGATATTTTCCCCTTTGCTTTGCCTTCTTTTCATACTCAAGCAACTCTTCCCCCTTAAACTTGACTAGTTCTTTTGAAATGGTACAACTTCTTAGGTGGTAATTATTCCTTACACCATATTTTTTGAATTTCCTATGTTCCCTTCTACCCTTTGGTTTTGTAAGAGCTCCCTTTGCTTCAATTTCATCCTTAGAAGCATTTTCCTTAGATTCAAGCAAAATTAGTCTCCTAGACCTTCGAACAGGCTTAACATAATCGCTTGACTTACTCATTTTCAATCTCTGAATATAAATTTTGAATGAAAAAATATGGCCATTGGTCCTCATTATATCGAGCCATGGAAGCATGCCAACCATTAATACTCAAGAAAATCTTATGTAGGCAAGTTGACAATAGTCTGATTTGATTTTTAAATCTTAGTCATTGATCACATTATAAGATTAATCAATGGATAGCTAACAAGAGAGTAAGTAATCATGAAAAAGCTTAAATATGTGTTATTAATGCCTTTTCCTAATTAGTAAAGCCCCAAGTAGATATACATCCACTCTGTACACACATTCAACCACATACTTAGCATTAACTAAAACCTATCATGCCATAGTTACCCACTTATCCATGAGAAATAATACAATTGCATTTAGTCACAATAGGACAATGGGGAGTGATCTTGATTCAATCTTAGAATATCATCCTGTACCCTACCTTACCTTATTTACATCTTCCCACATATATAAATAACTATCAGAATTTATGGTTGAAATCCTCAACATGTGCCCAAAGAATAATCTCAAAATGTCATTATTTTTATCATATTTCCATCTCAACTAAATTTAGTAGCATTCCATCTCCATTAGAGTCCGTCAGATTATTCAAAATGTTCCACATGGCACTCGCCTGCTTTCCCATTGAAAAAATGAGACACAAGTGGGAAATTCATAAGATGGCAATGAGTGGTCAAGATTGACCCATGTTACCACATCACTTTCCCGCTATATTTCATCTTTCCTGCTAGATGGTGGGTCCCTCCATGTAGAGATATATGTCATATTTCCTGCCATCCCTTGTGAGTATTTTAATGAATAAAGAAAACAAATGGGTGGGTGGGGAATGGCCAAGATGTGGCCACATAATTCAATAATCACTGTTGATTTCTCTTTGATACCTTTCACTGATCACCAAGTGACATCGAGACTACCCTATAAAGGTTACATGTGTAAAATGCTTGCTAGCCCATGTGATCACTTCACCTTAATGCATAAGGCAAAAAAGTGTGTGGTGAATGGTCCTAATGAAAAGATGTGTTGTAGTTCCCACTGTTGATTTGTATCCAAGCTACACATGTTGGCCTTTTGGATGTAATGGTCCCACTGCCTAACATGACACATGGAAATTTCCCACCAGCTCGTTCAAATTTTTTAATGAACAATAAAATGAAATGGGCATGCAAGGACCAATTAAGATTTGTCTATAATTTGCACATGTTTCAATGATAATTTCAAAATGGGGCCACTACTAGGCTGATGGGAACTTGAACCTTGAGAATGAAGAATTTTAAGACTTAAGTCGTTAATTATGAAAATCAAGCCTAACCATAGTAAAATTTGAATACTAAAAAGGCTTTAGGTGAGTGACAAACCTAAACCTAGGGCCAGTGAAAATAATGATTTCAATGGAATAAGAGGCAACTTGAACAATTAGATACTAGGAGTAGCAATTCAATGCAAAATTAGAATGACCAAGGTTTTTTTTTTAGGCTCATAGGTTAGTTTTGAAAGGTTCTGGCAACACAAACCTAAAACATTGATGAGGAACACCACCAGAAGCCAAAAACAAGGGTCCAATCCAAATATCCAAACTTCTAAAATGTAATCTAGAGAATTTTTTCAAGGGTTCCATGAGTGGCTCCTATTGTGGATGCATTCCTCTTGCAAGCATGGTGAGATCCCAGAATATTGGGTGAAGCAGACCTAGCACAAAAGACAAAACCAAGACTATAAACATATATACAGTTTTTACATAGGCCACAAAGACCTAAACTGGGAGATCCAATATCCATCTTGTCTAAAACCTTCTCCTGAGGTGCAAAAATATATTTATTATGCACCTTGAAATCTTACTAGGCTTCAATTCTATTTGGTGGCACCAAGCCACTAAACCTAGGGTTGATTCTTGCCCATATCAAAGACCAATCTATTGAAAGAACCAATTTTCCTCCAACCACTTTTACCTTTCCCATACTATTGCAGCATGTATAACCATCATCTTACAAGAAAAAAATGTGGTTACCACTGAAATCTACCTAATTACAAACATTTCCATTAACATCTTTCACAACCTTTTTTAGCATAGCATTGCTAATGTAATCTTTGTCATTCTATGTTGTATAATCAAGCCTAAGCTAAAAAAATTCATCATTACATGACACATATTCATATTGAAAATAACATTCTTTTCTCTACATCTTACTTTCATGCTCCATCAAAATACCTCCCAATTGAATTGGGAATTGAAAGTACATACTCCTTGAAGTAATTGGCATCATAATACTAATCCTTATCCACAACTTCTATATCAAATGTAAAACAATCATATATAATTCCCTCAAGAATATCATCAATTTTTTGCTTTGTTTTCTCAAGACAACACTCTAACCTTGTATTATATGCATGATCATAATTCTCAGCAAAGAGTGAATTATCTTTGCACCTTGATAAAGATCACCATTTCTTATTTCTGGTGAAGATGGAAGCTCATCAAATAAGGGGTTTTCCATACTTTCATTGTTGTCATAAAAGCCTCAACCTCCTTAGCATGAAGTTATAAATCTTCCATATCATCATTATATTCAAAATCATCAGAATCACTAGAAGAGAATACAAATATATTTTCAACTTCAATCACATCCTCTATAGTTAGCATTTTTGACTCATACTCAAAAACTCTTCATAGGAAGAAAGTTGTTCCTTCTCAAGAAAACATGTGTTTTGATCATTATGATCATATTACTCATTTGCAGCGAAAAAATTGATCTCTTCTTCATGACTTTAAGAGGAATGATCATACTTAATGCCATCATCATTGCTATAGTAAGATGACTTATCAATATTGCAACTATGTTAAGAATTTTTAGACTAAATGCTTTGTCTTATGTCTTCCATAGGACTATAAGCATTGGAATCTTCAAAAGAATTGAATCCACACATTTCATTTGCTTCACTGAGGCATGCATTTTCAACCTCAGTTCTACTCTATTCTTCTTCATGTGATATATCATTTCTTAACTCATGTGGAGAAATACAATCATTATCATCACAAGTTGAAAACATGATAGTTTCATGATGATCATCTTTAATCTTTTCAAAATGAGAAAAGTATTCACACACTTGGCCAAGCTCAACAGGCTTCAACTCCTTTGGTATAGCACTCAAACCTAGTTCACAAGATTCATAAAACAAATAAATGCATTTTTAATTTTAAGGTTTGTGTCATTCAAGAATTACATAAAGAGTATCCATAAATCTTGCATAGAGATCATATGATGATTCTCTTTCATGTCTTCTTATGCAAGAGAGGGCTTCAACAAAGACTATAGGATCACAAATGCATGTAGATTCTTGACCATTTTTTTGGGGCTCTATGTGATCCACATTATAAAATGATGTGCAAGCTAAAAAAATAGGGCTATAGGTGCTTTGACATTCATCTTTAATTTCTACCTTACAACTTTCATCAAAATTTGGTGTCTCAGGGCAGCAAACACTTGTATTCAAGTAACTCCTCTGCATTCCATATTTCTAGTTGTTTTCAATGTTCATGGATATACCATAGGCTTGATGCAAGGTTTTTGGATCCTTATCTCTCAGCAAATAGCTCATCTTACTACAAAAATATCCCAAATAAACAACCAAACACACTGCATCACATAGTCTCAAAACCTCAGTAATATCCCTTAATGTTTTAGAAAATATTCAATTGAATGATGGAACCAACTAATCTTCTTCTTTCTTAATGCTCATAAATTTATTGATCATACAACTAACATTTATTCTTTCACCAAGTTGCTCTATGAACACTACTTTGAACTCACTCCAAGAATAAAAAAATCAGGTTGGTAAGTTAGAGAACTAGTTCCTTACATCTCCTTTCAAAGATTGAACAAACAACCTCATTATTACATCCTCGTGATCTACCTCATAGTCATCCATTAAATTGTTGATTTCTTGCAAATGATTACTTGATGATTCACACTTTGTACCACTAAATTATGGTAGCTTATTTTTGATTTCAAGTGGAATAACATTTGGGTAACCATTAATTCCATTGAAATTGATTGATCTATATATTTTAGAGTTAAGAAATCTTTGAAAACCTAACTGGAGTTGATTACGAACCATGGTTACGCTAGGAACCATACAAGGATACATATATTGGTGATACACTTTCTTACACCATTATAAGCCTTTTTCATATCAATATTGTAGTTACAAAGGGTATTTCAAAGTTCTTTTACAACATAATCTTAAGCTTTTAATTATGTAGATTTCCATCTCAATTTTCTTAAGACCTTCTAAATGAGTTTCTTCAAAAATATTGCATACTTCACTTCATAATAGAGGTTGCAATCTTGTAATATACAAGTATGCAGAAAAATTACTACTACTCTCTTTTTTACTACTTGGACTTACTCAATGTGGAAATAAATTTCATGACTTTCGAATATTATTTTCATATATAGATGTAGCCTTCTTGAAAACCAAAATAAAAATACTTGGATATGTTGCAACTACTGTAGGTTTATTCTTCCTAACTAGAAATGTTGGTAGTTTTGAAACTTTCTTCACATTTTTAGTAGCTTCTTTAGATAGAGTCACCACCCCTCTTCATATAGGACTAAACTTCAAGTAGTATGTAGTTCCTTCAAAGATGAATTTCCTTCTAGGTCTTCTCCCATTGCAAAGTCACACATAAATTCTTTGAAATTGCTACAGCAAAATCAGTTCCAAGTTTGAAAACTTCTCCATATATAAACTAGATGTTCAGATTCACCAAATTCTTGACTCTTAAGGCTAGATGCTCTTCTCTCAAAATTTTCTCAAATTCATCCCCAATAGAGTCACCAATCTATTGGTGTTTTTTCCAACAAAACCTTGAAATTCTCTAAATGGTAGCGAAACCTTATGGTTAAGAATCTTCAAGGCTAGTGGCCAACACAATGTGTAAACGATTATGAGGTATTTACTCCTACACTTCAAACTCTATGGGATCTAGAAGGGTGTACCTTATTGTGTTCAAGTGAAGTATGTCTAGTAGGTAACACATTTATACACAGATTGATTCCTATTAATTACAAATAAACACAATTCACTGAAGATTTGGCAGACCTTTGAGCAACTAAGTATCTATTTTCTAGGAATCAAGAGTATTTCAAACCCATACTTTATATTGAAAATATTTTTAAATCAATGTTTTTCTCATTTTAAATCCATGGCCAGACATTCCAATAGCTCATTTTCAAGCAAGATTATCTAAAAAATAAACCATTTTTTCATCAATTGGGACAATGGAGTCAAATATGCAAGAACCAGTAATATATAAGCTATTTAATTCAGAAATCGATGGACTATTTCCATAGTACTTTGCAACATGAAAACTCACATTGCCTGAAACATAACTTCTTACCAAATCCTATGCAATTTATTACAAATCTACAACCATCTTCAAGCATTTAATCAACTCATTGAGTTAAAGAGAAAAGAGCCATATATTCAATAAAGAAACTAAAGATAAATGAGAACATGTTTGATATTTTCATTTATAACTTGCAATAAAGATACATAGGGGAGTATATGTTTATGAAAAAATATTTCTTTTGATATATGTAGCTTCTATAAAACTAATTTTAAGATTATTACATTAAGGAATCATACCCAAGACAATATACTATTATATTCATTCATATTTACTACAAAATTTCTTTTCTAAACTTAGCTTTTTTCCTAGACCATGTTGAGACCTAACATTCTAACCCTTGTAATGAGCCTTGAAATCCATGATTTTATAGAACAAGGGAGCAACAAGCATCAGGCTCAATTTAATTTACATTTTTATTCATTTGAAGATAATTTGCACCATAATTTGAGATTTTCCCTAGTTAGTTAAATGTAATCATTGTAGAATATGGAAGAGTAAAAGACCAAAATCCACATCCTTTGAATGAAATACCAACCCCTCAAAAGGAAAATCCAGTCACTATAGTAGCATCGAATCAACTTTTCCTTATTGACCAAATAAGATTCTCCATTCAAATCCCAAGAAAAATTTTGTATACAACCTCCAAAAATCATACCTACCATCAAATTTAGGAAGTCTGGCACTTCTCCAAAACACTAGCTTGAAAGATTTCTACATAAGCACTAACAAAAAAAACTACAAACATGTTGAAAAGTAAAATCTTGATATGATGGATATGGTGTAATCAAAAACAAAAATGTGGGGGAGTCATCACTCTAAATCATGAGCATTAGAGTATGCTCTCCAACATCTTGTTCATGATGGAATTGGAGGAACCGTCACCACTTCCTCATTAGAATCTTCATAAGGTACTAGGGAAAGGGGATAATGGCCACATTGTGGATCAGTTTGACCTCCACTATCTGAAGGGTTATCATAAACCTCAATCTGATAATTATGTCTCCCTAAAGAAGCCTCACGATATTTACACCCTTTATTTGCCTTCTTTTCATACTCAACTAGCCCTTTCCCCTTAAAATTTACCAGTTCTTTTGAAATGTACTGGCTTCTCAAATGGTAATTACTCCTTAAAACATATTTCTTGAATTCCTACATGCCCTTCTAACCTTTGTTGGTTCAGGAGCTCCCTTTATTTCAATTTCATCCTCAGAATCATTTTCCTTAGAATAAAGCAAACTAAGTCTCCTAGCCATTTGGTCAGGCTTAATAGACTGATCTGACTTACTCATTTTCTTAATAACCAAAAGAAGAAGATTTAGAAAACCACCACCAATTTTGGTCTTGGACTTAATTGAATTTTCAATATTTGATTGCAAATTTTGAATGAAAAATATTGCCATCGGCCTTAATTATATCAAGCCATGCAAGTGTGCCAACAATTAATACTCAAGAAAAACTTATATCATGGGTGAGTTGACAATAGTCTACTTTGATTTTTAAATTTTAGTCATTGATCACATTATAATATTAATCAACGGATAGCTAACAAGAGATTAAGTAATCATGAAAAAGCTTAATTGTATACTATTAATGCCTTTTCGTAATTAGTAAAGCCCCAAGTAGATATGCATCCACTATGTACACACATTCAACCACATACTTAGCATTAATTAAAGCCTTTTTTGCTATAGTTACTCACTCACTTGTAGGAATTAATATCCTTGCATTTAGTCAGAATAGGACAATGGGGAGTGATCTTGATTCAATCTCATAATATCATCCTATACCTTTCCTTTCCTTATTTTCATCTTCCCACATATACCAATAACTGTAAGAATTGAAAGTTGTAATCCTAAACACATTCCCAAAAAATAATCTCAAAATGATGTCATTTTTTATTATAGTGCCATCTATGCTAAATTTAGTATCATTCCATCTCCACTAGAGTCTATCGAATCTTTGAAAATATTCCATGTGGCACTCACCCACTTGCCCAATGAAAACATGAGACACAAGTGGGCCCTTCACGGGATGGCATGGAGTGGTCAAGATTGACCCATGTTACCATGTCACCTAGCATTGACCATCAATCATCTTTCTTATGAAGCATTTTCCATCTCCAAAGTTTGATGGGTCCCTCCATGGGGAGACAAATGTCATCTTGCCTACCAACCCATGTGAGTATTTTAATGAAGAAAGAAAACAAACAGGTGTGCAGGGAATTGCCAAGATGTGGCCACATCATTCAATGACCATCGTTGATTTATCTTTGATATAGTTCACCAATCACCAAGACACATTGGGCCCACTGTGTAAAGGTTACATGTGTGCAATGCTCACTAGCCCTTACGGTCACTTCACCTTAATGCATAAGACAAACGGGTGTGTGGGGAATGGTCCTGATGAAAACACATGTTGCAATGCCCACCATTGATCTTTCTCCAAGCTACATATGTTGGTCTTTTGGAATTAATGGTCCAATAGCCTAACATGATACATGGAAACCACCTATTAGTTCATTGAAATTTTTTAATGAACAATAAAATGAAATAGGTATGTGGGGATTGGCTGAGATTCATTTGTAATGATCAAACAGACATCTTAAAAATGCAATCTGCACATGCTAGTGCACAAATGTTAATTTTAAAAGGGGGCTTCTACTAGGCCGATGAGAATTTTTCTATTAGGAATGAATACTTTTAAGACTTAAGTTGTTAAGTATAAAAATCAAGCTTGACCATAGTAAAATTTGAACATTGAAAATGCTTGAGGTGACCAACAAATAAAAACCTATGGGCTAGTGAAAATAATGATTTCAATGGCATAAGAGCCAACTTGAATGACCAATTACTAGGAGAAACAATTAAATGTAAAATTAGAATTACCAAGATTTTTTTTCTTTTCTAGGCTCGTAGGTTAGTTTCGAAAGGTTTTGGAAACACAAACCCTAAAATAGTGATGAGAAACACAACTCTAAGCCAAAACCGAGGGTCCAAACCAAATATGCAAACTTTTAAAATTGAATCTAGAGATTTTTTTGAGGGGTTCTATTAGGTTCACCATTAAAAATTTCTTTAAAAGAATAAATTGAGTACACTATGAAAATTCACAATATGACCTAGGAATTTGAAAGCATGAAATAGGATTCATAAACTAGAATCAAGTAGTAAAGTATTTGGTAGACTGATGGAGTCAAGATAAGATCTACAACTCTAAAAATGTACTTTTTGAAGTTTATTAGGACTAATACTCTAGGTTGGTCATATGAGTCTTATAGGGTTTGGGGGAAGAATTTCAAAACTTTTGATGATTGATCAAGATTTGCAAAAAAATGGAAAAGGGGATATAAAAGTATTAACATGCTAGGTAGGGCACATGAGTCATTTTATTAGGGTTTGACTAATACATTTGTAGCCTCTAGTGATCTTTTGTAGATTACTTCCTATCTGATCTCCACGTCTAAAAGTCTAAATTTTGGTATGTAGGTGAGTTTCATTGAAGATGACAACTTCTTGACAACTTTGACAACTTTTTCAACTTTGCCTCCAAAGTATCTTCAAGCTCCAATTCAACTAGATATGCAAACACACATCAACAGAGAAAATTTTTGTTGTCGGTGAATGGGGGTTTTCCTTGGTCAAACCCTATTTTGGTAATCAAACCTTGAAATGAAATATAAAAGAATGAAGGAATGATGAATGAACAAATTTAATTTTACAACTCACCAAACCATTGAAATGAAGGATACAAAATTGTGTGAAATGGCTAGCATGAATGTGGATCTTGACTCTTGATTGAGTGCTTGAAACTTTGTATTGAATGCTTGCTTGACTCAACAAACCTACATCACAAATGTTAGCTCACAAACACACATGATGCATGAAGACTTTGTCATGATGCTTCAATATTAAATATAGCTCCAAGTGCTTGATGATTTGCACTTGAATGCTCTTGATCTCATCAAGTTTCCTTAGGAATGATCTCTTGGAAATCTTAGATGACTTGAAAACTTGCTAGGACAAATTATGTGAAATAACCTTGTATTTATACTTGTTTATGCTAATTTGTGGAAATTACAACACTACAAGTTGACATTCAGAAATTGAATCTAAGGATACTAAAATCCTTCCAAGAATTTGAATTAAAATAGGTCCTATGTTAAAGCAAGACTCATACACCAGGTTAGTTGTATGAGTCCCAGAGGCTTAAACCTGGGACACATACTTCAAGAAGTGTTATGTTCAATGTAACATTTAAAATCTAAGACCAAGACCTAGGGAAGACACATATTCCTAGAGGGGCTTATGGTTCCCAGATCCCTAAATCTATAACTTAGTAAAAAACATTAAATTAGGATTTTCCATTTATCATAGCTTAGGATTATCCTTAGAAAAATGAATTTAACTAGGCTTCTGGATGAAAAATAGGACCAATTAAGGCATAAATAAGCCAGTATAAAAATGTAAAGGGATACATTATTATCCACTACATTCTCAAACACACTCTTAGGTATCCTTTTTCTTTCCTTCATATAGGATTGTAATGATTTGAACAATCCCCAAAGGGCTTCATCTTTGGATTCTAAAACTAGCTATCTCAACAAAGGATCTTTGATTTGTCTAGCCATCAATACATTGTCTAGCCATACTACATTCCTTACACCGAGAAATTCTCTAAGAAAGTAAAATAATAGACACATGATCAAGGTAATATGTCAAAATGGGTATATCCAATCATTAGGGATGCATATTTCACAATGTTCTAAACTATCAAGGCCCCCTTATCAAATTTTGAACTGGTTAATTTCATCAGATTTTCATTTTTCACCTATCTAAGAGTTGGAGGTTGTTATTCAAGTAATTGACTCTATATATCCTTCATGCTAACATAAAAAGAAACAAAATACATAAAAAATTCCTCTTTAATTGTTTATTTTTCCATGCCATCTATGGTGGGATATAGTGCAATAGTCTCTTTGAGGTTCTCATATTGTGAAATATAGATCATCAATGCTTCATGTTTCATAGGACTCTATTTCCAAACTAGAGGAGTATTCTTCTTTCCTTTCCCTTTGGCTGACTTTCCTTCTTTTTTCTAAATTATTCTCCCTCGTATGAATCATGAAATGTTTTTTTCCATTCTCCACTTCTCCCTCACTATTAGTATCCACAATAACAATTTTTCTTTCTTTGCACTTGTTTGCTGATAGACACTAGTTTTTCTCTTCCAAACCAACTACATTCCTTCTTCCTATTCTTATTCCTCCTTATCATTAACATGTACAATTGCATACTATTCTCATATTTCCTTCTCTTTTCTTCTCTTCTTTAGAGCACTTTGTTGATTTGCAAGGGCACTGGAAGACTCTTTCATTTTCAAACACACTATAGGATTAGTTTCAAAGGTATTAGCAACAATCAGAGAGGGGGTAGAGGTCCTACCCAGCCCTTTTACACTGGGGAAACCTTCTAGAGGACTAGATATACCTTTCTATTTCTCCACAAGGCCCTTTCTTGGTCCCATAATATCAACTACATGTTCCTTCATCTTCTCTACATCCTTCTTGATTTAATTTGATTTGTACTCCATGTATTCTTCACTATATTTTTCCTCATAAGTTCTATAACTTTCTTGTGTAGTGTCTCCAGGAATGATCAACATGTGATCAACAAGATTGATGATCATAGACTCTCTACCTCATATCCCATTTCAAAAATCCATACTATCATTGGTTCAATAGCTTCCATCATACAATAGTCTTTTCTTAGCATAAATATAATATCATTCATATACTTTTGAACCAAACTCTTAGGTATCCTTTCTATTGCATGCATTTTGGATTTGACTGATTTGAACAATCCCCTTAGGGATTCATCTTTAGATGCTTTAATATGGATATCTCCACATGTAATATCTGAATTATCTATCCACTAGTATATTTTCCAACCATACTACATTCCTTAGACTAGGAAAATTTCAAAGAATGTAAAATAAAAGACATATGATCAAGATACCATACCAAAAAGAGTATTGAGAATCCTTAGTTTTCAATAGATCTTCTGCAATAGTTGTTTCCTTAACAACTCACATAGGTCAAAATTTTCACCATTCTTCACCTTTCTTCAATGTTCTTAAATGTCAAGGCTAGCTTATAAAAAATCTCCCTCATTAATTTAATCACCACTCCATTTTCCACTGATTTAAGAGTCAAAGTTGGTCCTTCATAACATAACCCTATAACAACCCTAATGGTATTTATCCATCATGTGTGGAAAGTCTAACTAGATGAATATTTCATGGATCCTACTCAATGTATATCCAACCCATTCATTAACATAGTATAAAAAATAAAATTAGTTCCAAACATCTAATTTATTCTTTGTTAAACTTCCATACTTAGGTTTCAACTTGAACTCTTTAGCAATAAGCTCATATACCCAAACTTATCCCAACTTTACATGATTATATTCTTCTAATTTTACATGAATATAAATGTTCATATCCTTAGTATGCATAGCCCCAAATGGAACATGTAAAAATATACCTTTTGGATCCATCACTTTTGATTTATCACAATTCTTCTTAAATTTTGGATGAGGTCAATCCACAACCTTTACTACTTGTGGGGTATACATATTTCAATATAATTGTAATGCTTCTAAAAATTAAGGAAAAGTGAAAAACTTATAATACCTCTAGATCTTTGCAGGTTAGGGTTTTAGAAAAAAAAATTGAATAGCTTCAACCTACCTCTTGTGTGAACTTCACTCTTCAAATGCTCGAACATAAATAAACTTTTCATAAGTGAAATCACTTAAAAACACCTTTTGAATGACCTAAAATGTATTGATTGCATTTATTTGAATTTAGGTTAAATGCTAACAAACCCTAACAATGATGTCATAGTCACTTTCAAAATCTTTGCAAATCTTTATAACAAATATTTTTCATAGATGATTTCACTTATAGGTCAAAAATGTCAACCTACACCTTGTATTAACATATTGAAGGCATCAACACCATATCTTTGGCAAGGGCTTAATGATTTTTTGTCAAAACTCCCTTCAAGAAAAAGATCTTGATTTAGTTTCTAGAGGAAATATTTGTAGCAGAGGATGGTACAAACCCATTCTTAACCTCATTATCTTTCTTTTTCCATATCATGTTCATCTCTTTATTTTTTTCTACTAGATCATCCTTTTTCACTAGGTCATTCTTCTTTATCAAATCAAGCTTCATATTCTTGCTTATGGAAAATTTGGCTATAGGTCTAGGTTTATTGCATTTGTGACATATAACATCTTTTTGAAGAAGCTTACTTCCAACAAATCTAGATCAACATACATTAGCCTTATACCTAAATCCATTCCATGTAAAACATAGACTCAAAAATGGTTAAACAATTTATTCCTACTAATTCTACAATCTATAGCCTTATGTCAAAATTGATTGCAAAATAGCAATAGCCATTAAAGGATGGGTACCTATGTGCATTTGGTCATATAAATAGGTGGTCTTTTGAAGTCTTTCCTTTGATTTTATACCTTCTTTCCATTGCCCTTCTTGTCTCCAATCTTCTTTTATTCATTGTTCTTATTTTCAATACATGGTGTTTGATCTTCTTTTGAAATTTCACCTTTTTCAAACCCTAATCCTCCTTTCTCTTTAGAAGTCTTCAGGTTTGAAAGAACATAATCAAGAGCTTTGGATCTCTTATTAAATTTTTCTTCTTGATTATTTTCTTTCTCTAGATATGATCTAAAAGTCACAACCTCTTTTTCAAGTCTTAAACATTCTCCATATTTTCTTTTCAATTTGTCATTCAAGAATTCCTCAACTCTTTTTCCTTCTTCAATTCACACTTTTAGACTTCTAATTATCTCATTTGATTGCTTGAAATATTCATTAATTTCCTTTTTTCCTTTCCTAAACTTCCTTAACTTCTCCCTTAACGTCATGATTCCTTCATCTACTTCTTTGACATTTTCTTTCAAATCTCTATTCTCACTTTCAATTCTTTCAATATCTTTAAGGGCTAATCATAGTTCTCCATTCATCTAAATAATGCAATCTTCTTTAAAGAATCCTACTATAGGAATTTCTTCCAAACAAATAGGATATCTCCTAGTAGGCATGTGTTCAAACTCCAAGATCTTTCTCAAGCATTTAAGCTTCCTCCATGGAACCAAGCTCTAATACCAATTGTTGAACACCCAAAATATTGAGAGGGGGGATGAATCAATATTTTGTGATACTACTTAAACATGTATTCACAACTTTTCATCCAATTTAAAAAAATGAAAATAAGAAATTAAAATGTGCATCACATCACACAACACAAGAACATGAGATTTACTTGGAAAACTCAAGAAGGAAAAAACCATAGTGAATATTAGCTCACAATATATTATAACTAATTACATGTTATTACATGAAGGTTGAATTCCAATCAGACTCATTTTTTGACAGACTCATTGTCTAAACAATAAGAGAGAAACAAGAAAAGGTGGCTCAATGCCAATATATGAACTAATAAAATGCATCTAGAATATGTTGGGGATATTTTCATTAAATCTCAATATACTAACTTTAACACACTTCATGTTTCTCAACACTCACACCTACTCTACTCTTCTTTGCATCACATTCACATACTCTACTTTGGAATATCCATCACACTTTTTCAACAACACACACTCTCCCTACAACACCTATAGTGTAGGAAAATGCATACCCTTGCATTTTTACACTTTTTTGGGCCCACCTTATTATATTTATCCCTATTTATGTCTTAATTGGTCCTATTTTGCATCCACAAGCCTAATAAACTATATATTTTCATGGCTAATCCAAACAAACATCAAAGGGGAAATAATAATTTAATGATTCTAGTTGTATGTCCTTTATTTTTGGGTTGGGACTAAGACACCACCTAGGGAATCTTTGTCCCCCATAGGTCTTGGGACCCTGATTTCAAAGGCACCTTAAATGGGCCCCTTTTTGTAGTTTGTTCCATGAGCTTCATGCCTCAGGACTAAGACACCACCTAGGACATCTTAGTCCCTCTTAGGGTATTTTTAGGATTTAATTTAAAATTTTGGTGGGATTTATCCTCCTTTATTTAATGAATTCATATGTTAGCTTGTTGTGGTGTAATTTCAAGGTATTAATCATGGATAAGTATAAATACAAGATTCTTTCATTCATATTTTCAACTACCAGTCTTACAAGCAATCTAAGCATATCTAAGCATCAAAGTATTCGAGCATTCCAGAGAAATTCATCAAGCATTTGGAGCCATCATCAATATTCAAGCACTATATCAAAGATCTTCTTGCATCATGTATGTTTTTAAGCTAATATTTGTGATGTAGGGTTTTGATTAAAGCTAACAATTCAGGTCAAGATCTATCAAGCATTCATTGGATTCATGATCTATATTCAAGGTAGTCATTTCACACAAGTTTGAAAATTTCATAGGAAGGGTTTGGTGAGTTGTAACATATCACTTTGTTCATTCATCATTTCCTTCCTTTATTTCATTTCATTCCAAGGCTTAATGACCAACAAGGGGTTTGACCAAGGAAAACCTCGATTTACTAACAATCAACACGTTTTTCCTCTCTTTATTGTTTGTGATTATAGATTTAGGTTGAAGACTTGAAGATCATTTGAAGTGAAAAGTTGCAAAGTTGAAAAGTGGAAAAGTTACAAAGTTGCATTACAAATTTATCATATTCATGAAAACTCACCTACAAGCTAGATCTAGAAGTTTCAGGACCTAAGATCTGAGCAGAAGGAAGTGCAGAAAATGGGCCTTAGGATCACATTAAGAGATTTTAGAAATTATAAATAGGACTAAATTGGCAACAAGCATGTCTTAGTCCTCCTAAGGGTATTTCATAGAGATTCTTTTAGATCATGTTCCATCATCTGAAGATTCTACATTTTCCCTAAAAAATTGTAGAAAGACTAAGACAATAGTAAGGGCTTCCTAGTTCTCCCTAGCATATTTTGATAACATTTTTTCATTTCCAAAATCTTCATCACATTTCCAAACTTCCTAGGTACATACATCACAACTTTTTGTTGCTTAAGTTCACCATTTTCATCCATCATTTGACTTGCATTACTAGGTTTTGTGAGTTGAATGTTATCCTTTTTAAGCTTTTTTTTGGTAGTGAACCCCTCAAAGCTTAAAGAAACCTTTCCTAGGTCTTTCTTATTGAGAATTGACTCACCTTTGGGTTGATAGTCAATCAATTTTGGGATCCTCAGACATTCTTGAATTACCAAGGGAAAATAGTGGTTATAAAGTGTTCCCTTATATCCATTCCACTTTTCCTATTGATTCATTTTTGTGAACCCGACATTTAGAGCATTCATTTTTTGATTTGGAGTTTGTTAAGGACCTAGATCTAGGTTGTACTCATTCTTTCTTTGCATCTTGAATTAGTGAAAGTGCATCAATGGTTTCTCATATTTGCATTAGTGAAAGTGCATATAGGTTGAATTTTTTATTTCTTGCATCATTTTATCTCATTTAAAAATTTAAAAGTGCATTGTCAATCATCTTAATTGCATTTAGGAACATTGTTACTACATTTAAAATTAAAAAAAATTTCATTCAACTTTGCAGCCAATTATTTTTCATTAGTTACTTTTTCTTGCATTCATTTGCACACTTTTCTACTTCTAATCATTAGGTCCTTTTATATGCAACTTGAGAACACTATAAACAACTTAGAATTTGTTATTTTTCTAAAAAAAAACCTCAACTAGGAAAAAAATGCTCTTCCTGGCATCTTAGTCTCTTTATGGGTTTTTGGGTTAGAATCCTTTCTCTATTGTTTGTTGTTCATTCCAACTTCTAGAATGTTAGAATTCCATCAGTAGGACCAATACACTCTTAATTGTGTCTTCGTACCTATTGACTTTGACTTTCTAGTTCTCAAGGTTTGAAATTTCTTTTCCTTGCTTATGTTCATTTCTTTGAGTTTTCTATTACAGTTTTCAAAATTATTGTTATTTCAATTTATTTCATTTCAATTGTATTTTTTCAATATTGCATCATGGATATGTGCTTTGGAAATTTGTGGATATATCCTTGAAATCTTTGGTAGATGTGTCAAGTTGTGCTTTCAGAAATTACCCTAACAAAATTGAACTTAATCATGCTCACACAACTCCTAATCCATGTCCTCATGATGTTGACATCATTGGAAAAGATGATGACAACATGAATATGTTCCTAAATGATTTTCTTAACAATATTGAAGCTAATGCATCTTTTTATCCATCAATGAAACAACCAAACCCCCCTACAATACTACCTCTTGAGATGTTTGGTTACTTACATCCTTAAATTGAAACAAAATTTGAACCTAAGTACCCTAAAATAGATGAAACTATCTCTTCTAAACAAGTAAACACTCAACCATTTTATGATAACAAAGTAACAAACACTCCAATCAATCTAGAAGAAACATATGGAAAAGGATTCACAATCTTGAGTAAACAAGGATGTGATACAACAACTGAACATGAAATTCGTCAACTCCTAGAACAAATACCAACTAATGAAAATACAAAGGGGTTAATATATCAAGATTCCCCTCACAACATACACACTCCTAAAGAATATCTAAGGCTTCATAGTGATGGTACAGTGATCTTGGATTATCCTCTTGATATGAATGTCCTTCTTCCTAAAGAATAGCCAATTATTCACAACAATTCCAAGGATAATAGTATCACCTTAGGTCCTCCTCCTCAACCTCCAACTTGAGCAATTAGTGAATCTAGCAAATTCCAAAGACCATAAAAATTAAAAAAGTTACAACCCCCTTGTCCACCACCTGAAAGTGAAAGGAAACTACAATTTTTTTTCAACAAAGAACTAATATCATTACCACCAATAAAATATAGACTGATACTATATCCTAAAGATGAAAATATTTCACATTTTTGATACCACAAAACTCTTGAACACAATATTGATGAGTGTTACATATTCAAGTTAGTATTGTAAAGCTTTCACTTCAATGGCAATGTTTTCCATCTAGTGATTGCATAGCCTATCCTTGTGTCCCCCCTTGTCATGTAATAGTTGTAGAACACTCTATTCTCACTACTACATGATCTTTCTCATCACCTACCTCAGCTCATTATTTCCTTGCACTAAGTGGGGGCAAGAAGTAGATAGCCTTGTCCTAGTAATGCATTTTTCATTGTCCATTAGGCTCATTGTATACCTTCCACTTATATAGAATGAGATTGGGAGGTGGACAACCTACTTTAGGATGACTTTCCTATGCCTTACTATTCTTTTATGTTATCATTTTCTTTTATGTGATTGCATGTGTGTAATGTGATCCCTTGTATTATTTGATTTTTCATCTCTATGTGCATTCCTCTATTTGTACCTTCATTCTTCTTTATGGCGTAAGATTTTTTCCTTTTCATTGGCCTTTACCTTTTATTTTCATTTATATTTTCATTTTCTTCTTGTATTTTTTTTTTTGGGATAACACAAGGTGTCAAGACACCCTAAATCTCTTCCATGTTGACCCAAAATATTTTTTTCATTTTCTTTTCTTTTCCTTTCATTCTTGTCTTGTGTTTTCCTTTTGGGGATGACGTAAGGCATCGAGACACCCTATGCCTCTTCCATGTTAACCCAAAAGATTTTTTTTCATTATCTTTCATTTTCCTTTAATTTTTATCTTGTGTTTTCCTTTTGGGGATAATGCAACACATTGAGACACCCTATGTCTCTTCCATGTTGAACCAAAAGGATTTTCTTTGTTTTCACTCTCTTCAGTCATTCTTCCAGTTCTATGTGTATTTGGGGAATGATGATAGATCTGAGCTCTCTAATATCATTATAGAGAATACACATACTAACCCTGAATCCATAGATCCCTTATGTGTTTCTAGGGGGTGGTCGTGCCCACAAAAGGATATGATAATCACAGTAAAACCTTTCCTAGGAATTGGGCATTCCAATAGGTGACTAATATCTTTCTATGGACGTTCATTTACTTGTCAAACCAGGGAACGTATACTTTAAATGGCGCAACACAATATATGCACTAAGAACTAGTTTTGGTCACAACTTAACAGAAATAAATACCTGGAAAGAATTATATCTACGCTATAGGAAAGTAATGCAAAGTTCTTTTAACTCAACCATGATTTGACTAAAACAGAAACCATAACAACTACGACTGATACACAAACTATGAACTGGCCTTATACTGCAAGAACAGGCACAGGGATGGATTCCCTATGCTGCAAGAGCAATACAAGACTGAGTTTGTATGGAAACTTCAAAGATGAAAGCTAACTAATGATCATCAGAAAAGAACAGCTAACTAACTAGCTACAGATACTTACTAAGTGGGCCCCCTTAGAAAGCATCTACTGATTAGGTAAGTGCTAAACTTAGAACTTCATCAAACTTTATTCATGAAAACAGAATTCAATATACATTGCTTTGTTGATATAGATACTAACAACAAACTCTATCTCTTGTCATACAGATTTTGCTTTTCATTATTATCATACTGACACTTACATGATAACTGCTATCTCTCTATCACTATGCTTCTATCTTAACTTCTAACTATAATCTCCTTCCTCACTCGTGTAGGAGGAGTACTTTATTTAAAATTAGGAGAATAACTAACTAACTAACCCTATCAAAGAAAGACATGGAAGTAAAGTGTATCCCAAAATCAAGGAACAAACTTCATAAATGAATTTATCCATTCAACCCGATCGAGAGAGAATCTAGTGCTCCACTCTTTCCAAATTGACAGTCATTAAAAATATTTCCCAACAGTTTCGGTCAAAGAGTCTTCACCAGAGCTTCCTCGAAGTCATGCAGGAAATGGACTTTATTGCAAGGCCAAGATCGGCTGCGCTTGACTTGATCATACTTTCTTCAACAACCTGCGAAACACAAGGTAATAGTTGTGAAAGAAAAGGCACATGGCACATATACAATATCCATTCATTAATCACATATTTAAATCTATTTTATCATTCAAAAACTATATGCAATATACCAGTCATTTAGGGAGTCAACAGGGCAATAAATGTAGTCAAGTCAACACAATAGGCTGTAGAAATATGAAAATATTTTGCTACAAGATATCCCAATAAAAGGTTCCAAAAGAGTTTAAACAACCACGAATAACAAAAGTAAAGGTATTAAAGTTCATCATAATATCCAAACTATGAGGACATTTTGGGCTCATCATTTTACCCCCTACTTAGCCCAATGCTAGTCCTCCAGCATTAACTTTCCTGGTAGTTTCTTTGAAATCAGTGGTTGCGGCATGACTCTGAAATGGAGTTCCAAACTTGTAATAAAATCCTCTGAAAGTTTGCCACCTCTCATACCTAAGAGCTTCTGAATCATCATTAAGATTTGTAGCCTGGTAAGGATAAAGGGGCCACATTAACACAGGAGGTCTGAATGTCAATGGCAACCACAGTTCAAATCTCTTTTGAAGTCCCAACTGTATATATCTACTTGATCATTTAAGAGCCGCTGTGAAATTTAGGGGACTATGAGGTTCAGACCTTCTTAGTCCAACAGTTAATCTTTCCCACCTTTTCTCACTTCTGGTGTATGCCAGTCTCCAAAATAAATATGACTGTTCCTAAAATTCATCATATACCTGTTTCCTAAAATCAAATATTTTCTCTGGCTGTACTATTATTAATGCCATATGTTTGAGTAAACCAGGTTTTCAACATTGCATGGGGGTTTGAACTTTGAGAGCATAATGGAATAGGCTCATTCCTTTTGGCTTCCTCATAGGTCTCCCATTGTCTGCCATAATTTGCTTCATTTGTTGCCCATGACATAAATGATCTCAAATGGATATCACCAATAAATAGAAGAGGATTCCATTCTATTTCAAATGGAATTAAGAAGCCATGTAAATAAAATTCACACAGAGAATTTCTTAACCAATTAGGGGCTGCCTGGTATGCTTCATAAAATTTTTTAGCAGTGTGAAGTATAGAATCTTGATTTCTGGAAATTCTCATTAGTTGGAACCATAAGAATTGTTCCTTAAGGAACATAGCATAAAATCTGGGTGGTGGTCTATATTCCATAATTTGATTAGTTACTTTCAACATTTCATCCATTTTTGCTTTTAACTCAGAAATTTCTTGTTTCTGACTTTCAATTTCCTTTTTCAATTTTCTCCTATCTACCTCCCATAGACTTTGTTGCATGTCACTCTAGGCTATGTGCCAGAAAGTCAGGGTTTGCAATGTAACTGTTTTCCAGTTAGCTTTGACATATTCCATAAATTCAATCAAAAATGTCTTCTTATAAACAACAATGGCTTTACAAGTTGCAAGGGGAAATGTAGCTTCTCTAGCCACATCCAACTGTTCAGTCTATTCCTGCTCTTGCTGCAGGATGAATTCTTATTGCTACGGTGGAGAAGACTATCCTTCCTCTGAAAACTGCATAGCAACAGTAGCCAAGTCATCAAGACTTGGTAACCCTTTTTCATTATGCCTCATTTCCTTTGTCTCAACTTGTTCCTCTTTAGGAATGAATGAACTTTGTGCAGCATTCTCGGACACATTCTAAGAAACATCAAATTTAGACTCTATGGACTCTTCTAAAATTACAATAACCTCCGATTGAGGTGAAGCAGGGGAGGTCTTGCATTGTTTGCTTATGGAAACTCTTCCTGGAACTGGTGTGGCTGCAGGATGTGTTCTAGTAGCCTTCCTCTTTCTGGTCTACCTAGAGGGTTCTTCCCTACCAGAGGATGATGGTGAACTAGTGTTAGCAATAGGTGTTGCTATAAGAGAGATGGCTATAGGGGAAAGTGTTGTAGGAGAAGAGCATTGCCCTTTCCAAGAATGAGGGTTAGACTTTGGGGTTTGTTCTGCCCCAGATGACTCTCCTACCTTTGTTTTTCCCTTCTCTCTCCTAGTGGCAGACATAGTTTGTACCCGAGTAGAGGATTCCGGTGGGGGAGCTACAGGACTAGGTGCTATAGGAGTAGATGACCCTTACCCTGTTCTTCTACTGTAGATGTAATTTCTCCTTTCTTTTTCTGAGGCCATGGGGTAAGTACCCTAGGGGGTTGTGGAATTTGCAAGCTCTTTTGGGCAACAAATTATTGCTAGGAGAGAGATGAGACATCTCTCAAAGAGTGTTCAATCAATAATTTGATAAGGCCATGGTGAGAAATAGAATTATCTTTCCCTTGTTGGGTTCTGTGGGCACTTTGTTCAAAAAATTTTAACAAGAAATTCAGAACATTTACAACTAACCCATGCCTCATATGACTTAATAATTTGAAATGATAAGAATGCAGATAGGAGAAACGACCTTCACAAGTTAAATACCTAATTATGTAAGTAGCTTATTCTGAATAACGAGGCAACGATATCCGCTTGTATCCCTGCTTGGAGACTTCCAAAGGTCCATCAGTGGGTATTAAAAATTTAGCCCTTGTAGCGGCAACATTTGAAGAAAAATTTTCTCCAATGGCTAGAAGCCCGATTAGTTCAACAATTATATCTTCAGTTGCAACAACCATTAGACCCCATACAATAGCTTCCCCTTCATAAAGGGTTCTCAAAAATTCTCTAGCAGCCTCCTCATCAAAAGTATTTAAACTCAAGAAGTAGTTTAACCATCCACAGAGGCTGAATGCCTGGATTGTTTAAAGATTTTGCAATAAAAATTCATGAGCTACAGGCTCATGTCACACCAGCTGACCACCCATGTTCATAGTTTTCCCTTAGCTGAACTCAACTCCCTGCTGAAAATTCAAAAAATTTCCTCTATTTCCCTTTCTGTTCTAGTTTTTTTTCTTCTGTCATGCCATGACATTTCTCTTTTCCAAAAATGAACTTTGTGAACAAGCAGTTTTGATTGTATTTTACAAGAAAAAAATTCAATAAAAAGGACATGCGATCATATTTTGAAAGTACCAGAAAAATAATAAAGAAAGGTTATCTGCGTAGTTATGGCAGTAGCGAAAAGACATGTTTTAAAAGGTGGATTACCCCGCCCCCTACTTAGAGTATGAGATGTGTCCTCACATATACTAAAGAATAGGTGGAGATCGGGTAATAATGACTAGTACTATCATAATAGTAAATGAATAGAATAAAATAAATCAAATATGTGATAACAAAAGATATGGCATACCTTTGATAATTGTGTGTACGTGTGAAGAAAGATGACGACGTCCTCATGAATTGACAGTTGGGAATGATATCATAATTAAGGGTGATGCGGATGGATGAAGTGGATGGGTGACATGGGAAAATGAGATGAAATGGATGGAATGGATGGATGGGATGGATGGATGAAAGATAAAGAAGTGAGATGTGGTGACAAGTGAGAATGGAGAAAAAAGGGGTTTCCTTAAAAAAAAAACCTTTATTATGGGCATGCTTTTCAAAATTATGGTGAAGCTGTAGGAGAAAGGCTAAAGCCTTCAGCTGCAAGAAGAGTAGTGGTAGCATCCTGAATGAACTACTGCATGAATTCTTCTTTTGAGACTGGTTTATGGTACAACTAGAGTCGGTGGCCATTAACTAGCAATTTGAAACAAACTGGATCAATTGTCACCAGTTGTACAGCTCTGTTGTCGAACACATTCTCAACTTCATAGGGACCAAGCCAATATGTTGTGAGCTTACCTTGGTTGTCTTGATATCTGGAATCATATAACAGAGCCCAATTACCAGCAAAAAATTGTTTGGTCTTGATGTGTTGATCATGCCCTTTTTTCCTTTACTGTTGGATCGCTTCTGTATGCTGCAGGGCAACTTTTCTCATTTCATCCAAAGTGTTTAACTACAAGAGATGTTCCTTTTGTGCTTCATATATTTCCATATTGAGTTCCAGAGCTATCCTCAAAGTGTTGTGCTCAAATTCTATGGGCAACATAGTTGTTTTCTCATAAAGCAGCTCAAAAGGTGTAAATTCAGTTGTTGTTTTCCATGTAGTTCTATAAGCCCAGATTGCTTCAGGAAGTCTACTGCTCCAATATTTTCTATGGAGCTACACTGTCTTTGTTAGGATCACCTCAATTTCCCTATTTGTAACCTTAGCTTGACCATTAGCTTGAGGGTGATAGGGGCTGGACTTCCTATGTTTAATTTTATAGTCATTCATTAGTGCGGTGATCAAATTGGAGGTGAACTAAGCTCCCTGATCAGTTACAAGCTCTCTAGAAACTCTAAATCTAGTGAAAATTTATTTATACAAAAATTCAGTAACCTTGTTATCTCAAGCATGAGTCATAGCTTTTACCTCAACCTATTTTGTGACATAATCCATGCAAACTAGAATGTATGACTTGCCATTTGATGGTGGATCAATTGTTCCCACAAAATTTATTCTCCACTTATCAAAAGGGGTGACTATTACCTGTGGATATAGTGGCATTTCATCTGACTTGGTTGGTCTTCCCATATGTTGTCATCTATCACATTTCCTTGTATAGGCCACAACATCCTTGTGTAATGTTGGCCAGTAGTACCCTGTTGTAAGAACCTTCATTGATGTTCTCTTTGCTGCAAAATGTCCCCCACATGGTTCATCATGGCAAGTATGCAAGATATCATAGGTCTTATTTTCTCTTACACATCTTCGTATCACTTGATCAGGTCCAGTATAAAATAGACAATTTACAATCCATAAAAAAGTTAAAACTTTTCTCTATTAACAATTTCTTTTCTTTTGGAGAAAAATGAGTTGGTATTCTGCTAGCTGCTAGATAATTGGCAATGTCTACATACCATGGAGTATGTGCAGCAATGGAAAAAAAGTGTTAATCTAGGAACCTATCATCAATGGCCTTGTGTTCAGCAGGTGAAGCTATTTGAAATCTTGATAAAAAGTTAGCCACAACATTAGCTATTCCTGGTTTATCAATGATTGTAATGTCAAATTCTTGTAACAATAGGAGCCATCTTGCCAATCTACCAGAGATGGCAGGTTTGTTCATCAGATACCTGATTGCTACATGGTCAGTGTGGACAAATATCTGATAACCTAGGACATAATGCCTAAATTTATTCAAAGCATATACTACAGCGAGCAATTCCTTTTTCTGTAATAGTATAGTTTAGCTTAGGACCTTCAAGGTTCTTGCTGATAAAGTAGATAGCATGCTCAATTGAATTTTATTTTTGACTTAAGACTACTTCTATACCAAAATCAGAAGCATCAGCATGTATGTGAAAAGGAAAATTTCATTTCAAACCTTGAAGAATAGGGGCTTTAGTAAGCAAGTCCTTTAGTTGCAGAAAATATTTTTCACAAGCCTTTGTCCACTCAAATTGAGAATCCTTAGTTAATAAGGCACAAAGTGGATTGACAATTTTACTGAAATCTTTTATAAACCTTCTATAATACCCTGCATGGCCAAGGAAGCTTCTGACATCCTTTTGTTTTGCAGGAGTTTGTAAATTCAGGATAACTTCAATTTTAGCAGGTTCAACCTGAATTCCATTCTTGGAAATATGATGGCCTAGAACAATACCATTTTCCATCATTAGAAAACACTTTTCACTATTTAGAGACAAAATTTTCTCTCTGCACCTTTTCAACACTTTTTCTAAATTCACGAGTGCTTCTTCAAATTTGACTCCATAGGTAGTGATATCATCCATATAAATCTCCATACAGTCATGAGATATATCAGCAAAGATACTAATTACTGCTCTCTGAAATGTTGCTGGCGCATTGCATAGACCAAAAAGAAAGACTGAGTAAGAAAATGTTCCCCAAGGATAGGTAAAAGTGGTCTTATCTTGATCTTTAGGGGCAATTTTTATTTGATTATACTCAATATAACCATCCAAAAAGGAAAAATAACTTTTTCCAGACAGTGAGTCTAGTACTTGTTCTACAAACGGTAGTGGAAAGTGATCTTTTTTAGTGGCAATATTCAACTCTATGTAATCTACACAGACTCTCCATTTTCCACCTTTCTTAGGGACAATAACTAATGGAGATACCCATTGACTGTCATAGATTGGGTAAATAAAACCAACATCAAGTAGCTTTTGAAGCTAATTTTTTACTATTTCTCTAAGTGCTAGGTTTACTCTTCTTTGAGGCTACCTGACTGGTAAACAATTGTTTTTGATATAGATCTTGTGAGTACAAATTCAAGGATCTATTCTTTGCATGTCCCCATATTCCCATGCAAAAGATTTATGCTGATCTTGTAGCGTTTTTAATAAGACATCCTATTGAGATTGTGACAGCTTGCTATTGATGTTCAAATAGTGACCTAGAGACAATTCTATCTGCTTAGTGAGATTACTCATAGAATCTATAGGTGATGTTTGTACCTCTTGTGGAAGAAAGTTATGGAAAATTATAGGAAGTTTAGGTAGCGAACTTTCAGAATTTAGTTGCTGCAAGAAACATTGTAGATGGCTACTATTTAGATCAGATGAACTACCCATATCAGAGTTAAACTGCAAAATTTGAAAAAACAAAGCATCCTCATTCTAAAGATGTGAGAATGGATCATTTTGAAGTATCATTAATTGAACCAATGAATTGGATTCTTTAGTTTCTTCCCTAACATCTGGCCAAACAGGTTGGGACAAATCTGGTTGAGGTCTAGCAGGCGGATACAAAGCCAATTTTTTTGTGGAATGTCCATCAGAAATGGTCATATCTCCATAATGACATCCTATAAAAGCATAAAAAATGGCTAACCATGGTCTACCAAGGATAATTGGATACCCGCCTAAAATTTTCTTAACTAATAATATTGTGAAATCAGTTATATACTCCCAAGATTTAAGAGTGACAATTACATCTTCCATTAGCCCATCAGGTTTAATTGTGGAGCTATTTACAAGCTACATAACTGTAGGTGTAGACCTAATGTTTAGAATGTTCAAGGAGTCCATAGTATGTTTTTTCATGACATTAATGGCAGCACCTAAGTCAATAAAAACATTTTTGACAATTTGGCCATTTATATGTATTTGCACTACAGGACTTCGAGGGTCAACATACTTTGGAATGACTACATTTCCCAACATTATATTAGTCAATTTCCCTAAAACATGAATTTTTCGGGGATCCTTTTTCTTCCGTCCAGGCTTCTTCAAACAAGCCTCTTTAATAGCTTTTCCAAAAATGGGAACATCTCTAATAGCTTGAAATAAGGGGATTTGAATTTGTACATTTTTGAGCTGATCCAAAATGTCAAAAGTGGGTTTTTCCATGGATTTAAATGCAATAATTTGCAACCTCTGAGGAAAAGGTGGTTTTTCTTGACTTTGCAAAATAGGCTCCTTAGAAACTATATCAGTTATAGGCATATCCTTAGTAGGAACAGCAGGTGCATTAGATTCTTCAAAGGGAGAATCTGGTATTTCAGTAATGAGAGGTAGTTGTGGAGTAGGTAGAGTGGTTCTAGACCTCAAATGGATATCATTAAAATTTAAGGCATAAGCTTGATATTGGTTGGCTTCAGCAAGATACGTAGGTTGTTGTGGCTGCAATTGTTGCTTATTATTGGGATTTGACAACGGTTGGGCAGGCATAGGCGTTTGCTTTGGAGGGCTAGAATTTGTGGTAGTTGTTGTAGGAGGTGGCATGAGGGCCTATGGTTGTGGTTGTGGAAGCTACAGGAACCCAAGGGACTGGTTTTTCCATTGCTGAGGACCTCTCCATTGAAGATTTTTCCAATTACCTGGAGGTGAGGTCCATTGTCCTTATGGCTGCTGCCAACCTCCTTGAGGAGATTGCCATTGCAAGGTCTTATAATTAGGCCAACTTGGTTGAGATGTATTCCAAGGTGGTGGTGGTCAATATGTAGGTTGCCATTGGTTATTATAGCAAGAATAAGGATTACCAAAAGTCAAAGGATCTTGAGGCATACCTTGTCTTTGAGCCCATGGTCTCCTTTGTGCAACAAAGAACACTTGATCATCATCACCTTCTACTGGATTAAAGTCAGTAGGTAATTGCTTAGCTTCTAGATTAGTCATCATCTTGCATCTGCAGTCATATTTCTTCTGTCTACAATATGGACACAACTCAGCCAAAACTGCCTCGGCTGCCTCATGTTTCTTCCAAGCTTGCATAGTGTCCAATTGTGTAGCCATATTATTAATGATATCCTATTTGAATTCAAACATCAAATTTATTATCTCCATCTTGGAAACTCCACCTGAAGAAGACTTCCCCACTGTAGCATGATGACCTCGACCTTTCTTAACTATTGCTCGAGAGTATTTAAGACATATTTTCTTTATATCATCCCAAGGTAGTTGGGTTATATCACCTCCTCCCATCAAGTCCAGAGCATCTATACAGGCATCACTGATTCCCCTTAGAAAGAGCAGTTTCTGAGAGTCTTCATTAAGAGTATGATTTGAGTTCCTTTTTAGGGAAAACAAAAATCTTGAGATATAATCTTCTAGACTTTCATCCTCCTTTTGCTGGATTCAGAATATGCCAGCACCTTTACTAGCACTCTTACAATATTCCTTATATTTCTCAAAAAAATTTGTTTGAATGGCTGCCCAACTATCAACAACACCTCTTCCCAGACTCATGAACCATTTGAGAGCTCCCTCCTTCAAGTTAGAAGGAAACAACTTCAGTTTGTGAGCATCTGAATTATAGTCATAACTGTGACAAATGATATCAAACTCAAACAGAAAAGTTTATGGGTCCTCCGTAACTAGGCCGTAGAACTTGGGAAGTAAGGAAGAAGGAATATTTTTAAGATTGTCAGTATCTCACTAGGGAACAATGGGAAACTCAAAAGCAGGCGGTGGATTAGGTGGATTATTTGCCATATTTGCTTGCTGGAATAATAGAGCAAATGGATTTTCCTCAGGTTCTTCATTAGCTGGGTTAAATGGTAGTTCAACAAATAAGTTTTTAGGGAGAAACCTTCCCAATGCATCTCTTCTTCTTCTATGAATGCAATAAAATGAATGGTGGTTTAAAATATTTTGATTTTTTTTGACTAACAGACTAAACTAACGCTAAAAATGACTTTTGACAAATTCTTAGCTTGACACCTTCCCCAACAACGACACCAAAAATGGTCGCGCCCACAAAAGGCTATGATAATCACAGTAAAACCTTTCCTGGGAATTGGGCATTCCAATAGGTGACTAATATCTTTCTATGGACGTTCATTTACTTGTCAAACTAGGGAACGCATACTTTAAATGGCATAGCACAATATATGCACTAAGAACTAGTTTCGGTCACAACTTAATAGAAATAAATACCTGGAAAGAATTCTATCTTTGCTACAAGAAAGTAATGCAAAGTTCTTTTAACTCAACCATGATTTGGCTAAAACAGAAACCATAACAACTATGACTGAAACACAAACTATGAATTGGCCTTATGCTACAGGAATAGGCACAGGGATGGATTCCCTATGCTGTAGGAGCAGTACAAGACTGAGTTTGTATGGAAACTTCAAAGATGAAAGCTAACTAATGATCAATAGAAAAGAACAACTAACTAGCTACAAATACTTACAAAGTGGGCCCCCTTAGCAAGCATCTACTAATTACACAAGTGTTGAACTCAGAACTTCATCAAACTTTATTCATGAAAACAGAATGATATACATTGCTTTGCTGATATGGAAACTAATAACAAACTCTGTCTCTTATCATACAGATTCTTCTTTACATTATTATCATATTGACTCTTACATGATATCTGCTATCTCTCTATCACTATGTTTCTATCTTACTTCTAACTATCATCTCCTTTCTCACTCATGCAGGAGTACTTTATTTAAAATTAGGAGAACAACTAACTAACTAACCCTATCAAAGAAAGACATGGAAGTAAAGTGTATCCCAAAATCAAGGAATAGACTTCATAAATGAATTTATCTGTTCAACCCAAGCTAGAGAGAATCTAGCACTCTACTCTTTCCAAATTGATAGTCATTAAAAATATTTCCCAACAGTTTCAGTCAAAGAGTCTTTGCCAGAGCTTCCTCGAAGTCATGTAGGAAATGGACTTTACTGCAAGGTCGAGATCTGCTGCGCTTGACTCGATCATACTTTCTTCAACAACCTGTGAAACACAAGGTAACAAATGTGAAAGAAAGGGTGCATGGCACATACACAATATCCATTCATTAATCACATATTTAAATCTATTTTATCATTCAAAAACTATATGCGATATACCAATCATTTAGGGAGTCAACGGGGAAATAAATGTAGTCAAGTCAACAAAATAGGCAACAGGAATATGAAAATATTTTGCTACAGGATATCCCAATAAAAAGTTCCAAAAGAGTTTAAACAACCAAAAATAACAAAAGTAAAGGTATTAAAAGTTTATCATAATATCTAAACTATGAGCACATTTTGGGCTCATCAGGGGGAAACCCTCTTTTCTTTTTTCATTTTTGTCTTCTTTAAAGTAATTTCTCACAACATGGTGTTAGTAATTTCTTGAAAGATGGGGCATACATTGTTATTATCCTTTAATTTCTCCTCTCTTGGAGATATTAGGAAAGATGTCCCCTAAGATTAATCCCTCACATGAACTAAGTAAAATCCCTTCGAACATCCCTCTTTCTTGTTGTGTGAATTTTCTCTTTGTACCTAATGAAAGTCATGGAGGTATGGCTTACATATGGTCCCTTGAGGCTCACCTAGTGAGCAAATAGCTTCACTAGCCCTTGTGACCATGAATTTTCTTGTTGACCTTATTAAAATTATGAAGTTATGGCTTTGATATGGTCCCTTGTGGCTTACCTAGTGAACAACTAGATTCACTAACCCTTGTGAGTTTGCATTTTCTTTTTGTTTGTATCATAGTCATAGGGGTGTGACTTTGATATGGATTCCTCAGACTCACCTAGTTGACAAATAGCTTCACTAGCCCTTGGGAGCATGTGTTTTGTTTTCATAGTGGACAATGTGTTCCACTTGTAAACCTCTTTTTGGAAAAATAGCCTAGACCCGGTCCACAATGTGTTGGATAACCAGTCAAAGCTTGATTTGTTGCATTTCCTTTTTCCTTTCTTTTCATTTCTTTGATGGTGTATGTTTGTGATCTATCTATGGCTTCATATATGATCTTCAAGTGTGTTCCTTTCTACCTATGTTGATTTTCTATAAGATCTTGATACTGGGGGCTTGGCTACCCTCTTGATTGTTGTCATCCTATCTTAATAGAATTCATACATTTCAACCCCTATTGATTGTGTGGTTGGCTATTTTAGTGTGAGTTTGAAGCAAGTTCATCCTCTCACTAAAGTGTGAGCTAAATGTAGTGTAGGAAAAATGCATACCCTTGCATTTTCACACTTGTTTGGTCTTTGCTTGCTTTATTTATCCTTTCTTATGTCTTAATTGATCCTATTTTTCATTTATGTAAGCCCAATAAACTATATGTTTTTATGGATAGTCTCAAAAAAAATTAAAGGGGAAATGATAATTTAATGATTATGGCTATGTGTCCTTGATATTTGGGTCAGGACTAAGATGCCACCTAGAGTGTTTGTCCTCCAAAGTTCTTGGGACCCTGATTTCAAGGGCACCTTAAATGGGCCCCTTTTTGGAGTCTATGACCCAAGCTTCATGCCTCAAAACTAAGATGCCAACTAGGGAATCTTAGTCCCCCTTAGGTTATTTTTAGGATTTAATTTCAAATCTTAGTTGGATTTAGCCTCCTTTAATTAATGAATTCATATGCCGACTTGTGGTGTAATTTTGAAATAACAAGCTTGGATAAGTATAAATACAAGGTTATTTCATTCATATTTTCAAATAGCAATATTACAAGCAATCTAAGAATATCCAAGCATTCAAGTATTCAACCATTCAAGAGCAATTCATCAATCATTTAGAGCTATCATCGAGATTCAAGCATCATATCAAATATCTTCATGCATCACGTGTGTTTTTGAGCTAACATTTGTGATGTAGGGTTTTGATTCAGGCAAGCAATTCAAGTCAAAATTCTATCAAGCATTCCTTTGATTCAAGATCTACGTTCAAGCTAGCCATTTCACACAAGTTTGTAGATTTTATAAAAAGGGTTTGGTGAGTTGTAACATAGAAATTTGTTCATTCATCATTTTTCTCCTTTATTTCATTTCATTCCAAGGTTTAATTACCAACAAGGGATTTGAACAAGTAAAAATCCCATTTACTAATAATTAAAAAAAATTCCTCTCTTGAGTGCTTGTGATTGTAAATTTAGGTTGAAGACTTGAAGACCATTTGAAGTGAAAAGTTGTATTACAAAGTTGTCATCTTAATGGAAATTCACCTATATGCCAAATTTGGAAGTTTTAGGACCTTATATCCGAGGAGAAGGAAGTACATACATTGAGCATTAGGATCACATTCAAAGATTTGAAAAATTTAGAATAGGACTAAGTTGTCAGCAAGGGTGTCTTATTCCTCTCATCATGGGTATTTTGTAGAGATTCTTTTGGCTCCTATTCTATCATCTAAAAATTTTGCATCTACCTCAAAAAATAGCAATGATACTAAGACAATAGTAAGGAATTCTTAGTCCTCCCTAATATACTTTGACAACATTTTTTCAATTCCAAAATCCTCATCACATTTCTAGACTTCCCAAGTGCATACATCATAACTTTTTGTTACTTAATTAAATCATTTGCATCCATCATTTGACTTTCATTACTAGATTTTGTGAGTTGAATGTTAAGTTGTCTTTTCCAAGGTTTTACTTGGTGGTGAACACCTCAAAGCTTGAAGAAAACCTTCCTATGTCTTCCTTGTTGAGAATTGACTCACCTTTAGGTTGATAGTCAATCCAATTTAGGATCCTAGGACATTCTTCAATAACCAAGGGAGAATAGTGGTTATAGATCATTTCCTTAAATACATTCCACTTTTCCTTTTGGTTGAACACCAAAATGAACTAACATTTGTATGCATTACTTGCACAAACACCTAAAGAATCAATTAGGTCAGCCTAATTAGATGAAACATATAATACATTGACCTATCGGATTAAGATCCATGATACATCCCTCACAACATAAACCATAAATTCTAACATATCAAAATAGTTTGATAGAGACCTATAACTACTCCTATAAGTCTGATCAAAACTTCCTTTAAATTTGCATGACCATAAATCCTTTTAGCTCAGCACCACTGGTGAAGTAAAAATAAGATAACCAAATGTTCATGCAATACCTGACATGTGGACTTCTAAAACACTTGCCACTTGGACCACTCATACATATGACACTTGTAAGCACTCCCAAAAAAATACATAACTAAATATTATTTCATAGTGGAATGTGGAACATTTGAATCATATTCTTACATCAATAACACTATCATTGTCAAGTCCAATACTCTTTCATAATTATCTTTGACACTAGAGGAAATAAAGACATGAAACTTTGAATTTAGATTCCTTTGATATACTCCAAAATTACCTTAGAATCATATAACCTAATTCTACATGGCATGAGGGTTGGTGGAATCTCAGATGGATGGCATTCTTGTGCTCTGTAAGTTGAGCTAGGGCATTCGTGCCCTAGCTCGTTCTCTGTGTCCTGTTAGTTGTTGCGTTGTGGGGGGTTTTTTACTACTTTCAAGGTCTATGGTAGGGGATTTCATCTCCTAAACTTTCTTCTAGCTCCTTCTTCCTGTGCCAGCATTTGTTGTGTGTGGGCTGGCATCCACTGTGTTGGGAGCGGGCTCCCTCTTACCTTCAGGGATTCTTCTTTGGTGTTGTTGTGCTGTGTTCAGCCTATCCTGGCACCTGATCTCCTCCTCTACCTGTGTGGTTCTGCGGTGAGGGTGAGTGGTCTTGGGGTTGTTGCTTGGTTGGCTGACCATTTTGTGGGGCCTTGGTTCCTCCCACTGTTGTGTGAGTTTTGTCTATTCTAGAGGCTTTCTTGCTACCACTAGGGTGGCTTCTAGGTGGAGGGGGTTAGTTCTTTCCCTTGGGGTTTTTCCTTTTCCTACACCAGTGACCTAGGGACTTGCATGCCTTCCGGGGTTTTTTTATTTTAGTTATGCCATGTGGGGAAACTTCTGGGGCTAGCCCCAAATTGGATTTCCTATTAGCGTGTGGTTTGAAGCTTTTGGTGCATGGTGGGAATGTTTTCGACAATACACTATTTTCACCAGAGATGGAGATGAATGATCTAGGACCGGGTAGTGGTTCCCGAATAATAGAGATAAGTGGGTGTTTGGAAAGATGCAAAGAGAGACTGAAATTGATTATTCCAATGGAGATTCTTGCTGATGATATTGAATACCATTCGAGGCACTCCTTTTATTGTAAGTTCATGGGTTTGAGAGTTTCACTACAATTTTTGGAATCCTGGGCCTAATGGACATGGATGCCAGAGGGGGATATGGAGATTAGGCTCCTTGCAAAAAAATATTTTATGGTCTCTTATGATTGCATGGTGGATCAGAATTGGGTCTTTGATGGTCGTCCATATTTTTATAACCAGGTGGGATTGTTTATCAAGCCATGGCATGCTGGCTTTAACCTGACTGAGGCACTACCGAGTTAGATTTTGATTTGGGTTCAGTTGCTGTGGTTTTTGATTGAGTGCTGGGGGGATGATGTGTTTCATTTGGTGGCTTCAATGCTTGGTAAACCTATTGGGTCTTCACAGTAGATGCAATTTAAAAAGGTAATGACTTTTGCTCGTATATGTGTAGAAATTGATTTAAGTAAGCCATTGCCAGATTTTGTTGAAGTGAGTGTTGGATCCTATACTTGTGTACAATAGTTAGATTATGAAACCCTACCTTTTCAGTGTCATTTATGTCATGAATATGGTCACCTACAATATAGGTTCCCTTGGGCTAAGCCTATGGTGCCCTAGCCTTCTCAGCCTTCTCGCAATCCATCTAGGGTTGATAAGGGGAAGGAACCTATTCCAGGTGATGGTAATGGTGATGATGGTTATGTCCCTGTCAAGGCTCAGAATAGTAATCAAAGGAAGAAGTGGACCTTGAGGGAGAGGTAGGATGATGACACTTTTAACAGGTTTGAGGTGTTGGATGATCTCAACCAGTAGGAAATGAATTCGGGGTTGTTGAACTTGGATCAAGGAAGCTTGGGTATAGGAGAGGGTGGGCCTCCTTTGGAAGCTATGTAGGTTGTGCAGGAGACTAGTGTTGGGCAGATGGATAGGGTTCAACAATTGGCTATCCAGGATGAACATGATTCTACTATTGGAGCTATGAAGAATGGTGGAGGAGGATCTCCATTGCCCTCGAAAGGAGGTACAGAAATGGGTAAGACTTCTTTGTCCTCTTCTCACTTGGGCATTTTACAAAAGGAATTAAAGAAAGGGGTTGGTGAGAGAACCTCCAAGCTAGGAAGGAAAAAGAATATGGATAAGATTAAATTAGCTAGAGAAACTTTGGTGGAGTTAGGTTCAGTCAAGACTTTGGATTCAATTTTTTCATGCCCCCAAAAATGATTGTTCTCTCATGGAATGTAAGGGGCTTGAACAGTGACCCTTGACAAAAATTTGTTCATGATTTCGTTAGGAATCATTCTCCAAATGTTCTTTTTCTTTAGGAGACTAAATTATTTGTGGTTAATATGTTGGACATAGCACCTAAGCTATGGAAATATGGTGAATGCTAGTGTGTGGGGGTTCTTGGTGCTTCCAGGGGGTGGCTTTCTCTTGGAACCCTCAGAAGATTTTCCCTATTTGGTGGACGTCCTCTAGATTCTCTATGTCCTTGGTTGCCTCTTGTTTTGAGACTGGTGAGTGTGTTCTCCTCTCTAATGAGTATGCACCTGTTGAGTTTTAGGGTAAACAACTTCTCTGGTCCCATCTTCATTTTGTTTGTAGCTTAGCTCCTTTCCATCCATGGATTATGGCTGGAGATTTTAATGCTATTATGGATTTGTCTGAGAAAAGAGGTGGTATTGCTAGGTTGGAGCCTTCTTCTTTGTTATTCAGGGATAGCATTTAAAATTTAAATCTTATTGATATTTAGCCCAATAATGGCCATTTCACTTGGAATAATAGGAGAATTGGTGAGAGTTGTGTTACTGAGAGGCTTGATAGATTCTTGTTTTTTTGTTATTGGGTTGGAGACTTGTGGTCTATTAGATCTAAAATTCTAGATTGGAGAGGTTCTGATCACTAGCCCATAAAGCTTAATATTATTTCTACCCGGTGCCTCCTTCTCCCTCTAAGTTCCAACTTATGTGGTTATGGTATTCTACTCTTTGTGACCAGGTGGCTATGTGGTGGAGGATTGGGAGACCTACTTTTAGTATGGCAATGTACACTTTTTCCAAGCTTCTTCAGTTTGTCTAATATCAGCTTAAGAGGTGGAATCGGAGATGTTTTGGTAATATCTTTCATGATAAGATTGCTACCCAGGATTAATTGAATAATATTATGCGGTTGATTCGTGAGAATAGGGCTTCTCAGGATATTCTGAGGGAGGAGGATAGGACTCTAAAAGTGGTTGAGGAATTGGAGTTGTGGGAAGAAATCTATTGGAAGCAAAGGCCAAGGTTGAATGGTTGCAGGAGGGTGATAAAAAATTTGCTTTCTTCTTCAATTCTATGAAGGACAGGAGGCATGGTAATTCCATTAATGCTCTGGTGAATGATAGGGGGGATGGTCTTGCCTCATTTCAGGAAATCTCTATTGAGGCTTCTTAGTATTTTGCTACTTTATTTAGGGAGGATTCACATGGGAGCTATGTTGAGGAAGCACAAGTGCTTTCTTATATTCCTCAATTGGTCTCCAGGGAGGCGAATGAGTATCTGATGAAAGAGATCTCTCTTGATGAGTTGGAGGGGATTGTGTTTCAGATGAAGAGGGGTAAAGCTCCTAGCACTGATGGTTTCCCGATTGAGTTTTTTCAAGAATTCTAGGATATCATTCAGTTGGATCTTCTAGCGGTTGTCCATGAGTCCTAGAGGAATAAGCAAATGCTTCGTGCCTTGAATTCCACCTTCCTTGCTCTCATCCCTAAGTGTGAAGGGGCTGATAGGTTATCTCAATTCTAACCTATCTCTCTCTGCAATGTGGCTTATAAAATCATATCCAAGCTAATGCCTGAGAGGTTGAACAAGTGGCTTAAAGTGTTGATTTTGGAGGAGCAGAGTGGTTTTGTGGCGGGCTGTCAAATTCTTGACGGGGTTGTCATTACTACGGAGACCATCCATTCCATGGACAACTCCCATGAGAAGGCCATGTTCATTAAGCTGGATATGGAAAAGGCTTAGGACAAGGTTAGATGGTCTTTCTTGTGGAAGATCCTTGTTTCTTTTGGCTTTGATGAGGAGTGTATCCAATGGGTCATGAGCTGTGTCACGTCAGTTTCCTTCTCGGTCCTAATAAATGAAGATCATTTTGATCATTTTGGTGCTTCTAGAGGTTTGCACCAAGGGGATCCTCTTTCTCTGTATCTTTTTCTATTTCTTATCGAAGGTCTTGGAAATTTGTTGAAAAGAAATGTGGAGCTTGGCATCATTCAGGGATGGTGATGGGGCAGAGATTTTTCCCCACAATCTCACATACAGTTTCTTGATGATACTGGCTTGATGGGGTTGGCCACTGTTCGGAAAGCTACCAATTTGAGGCATGTGCTGGACATTTATCTAGCTACTTCAGCGCAATTGATTAATGAGGAGAAATCATCCATCTTCTTCTTCAATATGCTAGCCACCATTCAGAGAAGAATTGCTAATATGTTGAGGTTTCAAATTGGAGTTCTCCCTTTGACTTATCTAGGTATATCAATTTTGGTTCGCCGACTCCCCAAGGGTTCCTGGTAGAATATTATTGATAAGCTCCATGCAAAAATTAATCATTGGACCCATAGATGGTTGTCTTTTGCTAGGCGGGTTCAACTTCTGAAGTCTATGGTGCAGGCTCTCCCTATCTACCGTTGTATGCTTCAGGTGGCTCCGATGGGTTTTCTTAGGGAGTTGGATTCCCTTGAAAGGCAGTTCTTATGGGCTAGAAGTTTATTGTCTTCAAAGTGGAGCTTGGTTAGGTGGGATGTTGTGTGTAGCCCAATGCAATTTGGTGGTCTTGGTCTTCGCTAATCTGCGTTGTCCGGAGTGGCTATTGTTGCTAAGCTATTCTAGAGATGGTGTGTGGAGCAAGATCAGCTATGGGCCATAATTTTATCTCATAAGTATTTCCCAGGGATTCCTCAGCATGATCTCCCTTGTTACCCACTTGAGGGGAAAGAATTGGTGATTTGGAATAATCTTCAGAAGGGTACGAAGCTCATCAAGGATGGTTTATTCTAGATTTTTAGAAGGGGTACTGATGCTCTTTTCTGGTCAAATTCTTGGGATGGTTTCCCTCCACTAACTTTTCAGTTCCCCAACCTGCTTCCTTTGTGCTAGCAATTTCTCGAGGCTGGTTGGTCTAGGGTGAGTGACTTCAAGTCTGTCGCTTCTTTTGGTCAATTAGAGGTGGCTCGGTGGAAGGATCCTGTGGAGTGGCTAGATTTGGGACTTAAGGATGAATGTGTTGAGCTTCACAAGATTCTTTAGAATAGGAGTTGTAGTTCTCTTCCAAAAGAAGATATTCTTGCTTGGACCCATAATCCTAAGGGGGTTTATTCTGTTGCTTCTGGTTATCAGGTGCTATTGGCTCAGAAGTTGACTGGGGTAGAGGTTCATTGGTGGAAAAGGGTGTGGAATAAGCTCTCATGGCCAAAATGCAACTACTTTGTTTGGACTGTGGTATGGAATAGGTGCTTGACCTGGGATAACATTCATAAACAGGGTTTCCAGGGTCCTTCGATTTGTGTGTTGTGTAGATGCACGAAAGAGGATTCTTCACATTTGTTCTTCTATTGCCCCTTTGTTGTGCAACTTTGGAATTGGTGGTGGGAGGTGTAGAAGCTTTCTTGTATTCATGCTTATTCTTTGGTTGAATTCTGGGATAGTATGGGAAGACCTCCCTCTATGGCTTCCTTCTTGCAAGATATCTAGTACGTGGGCCCTACCTTTCTACTTTGGAAGATTTGGCTTGAGCGGAACTACCAAATTTTTTGTGATCAGAAGTTGGTGGGTCGGTAAGTGTGGTTGTGTATGTTAGGAATGGTGTAGGAGTCTGTGTTGGCTAAGTGTGATGTGGTTTTCCCCTTGGAGAGAGGTGATGCTGAGTTGGTGGAAATTCTGCGTCTCTAGGAAATTCATTCATCTTTTGTCAGCTCCAAGAACTATATGCATTAGAAAAAGAAAGTTCAACGGGTTGGAAGATGGTTACCTCCAACAAATGGTTTTTTAAAGATCAATACAGATGGATCTTCTAGGGGAAATCCAGGGCCTGCTAGGATTGGTGGAGTTGGCAGGGACTCAGCTAGGTCAGTGATTTTTCTATTCTCTATTCATGAGGGGGTGAAGACTGTTAACTTCATGGAGGGTCTGGTGATTATTTATGCTATTGAGAGGGCCCTTTCTTTGGGATGGCAGAAGGTTATATGTGAAGCTGATTCACAAATCTTGATTAATATATTGAATGAGTGGAAGATATATGATATAAATTGGTAGTTGGCTTCGGTGGTTCAGCGGATTCTCCAAGTTAGTTCTCAGATGGAAGAGGCATCCTTTGTTCACATCCTGAGGGAGTGGAATTGTGTTGCTGATTGTTTGGCTAAATGGGCCTCTAAGCATGATAGCGGTTGGAAGGTTGAGGATTGGGATCAGGTTAACCCTGAGTTGGATCCGGATTTGGACTGATTCTTTGAGGAGGATAGGAGGATACATGGGGATAGTTGATTTTGTTTTCTGCTTTGGGGTTGTTTCCCTGTTTCCTAGGGCTAGCTCGCTTTGTTTTTATTGTAATGCTCTCTTATGATTTCCAATTATGTTTTTACCCCTTTGTTTCCAAAAAATTCTACATGGAAAAGTAATGCAAACCTCAAAACTAGTTTATTATACATTGAAATCTATACTTAAGGACTTATACAAATATCTAATACATATACCTTGTATTGGACCAACTAATCTACACTTCTATACTAAATTACATTATTAACAACACTACATTCAATCATTCTCATCAATTAGCTATACATCAATGTTGAAATCAATTCCAACACCATATATGCCCATGCTCATGTTGCCAAATATCTCATCAATAATAAGAGAACATTAGACAAAAGGCTTCATTTATTTAGGAAACAAGATTCAAAATATTTGATAAATATTCTAATAAATAGTTCTTCAAACTCAAAAATTAAAAAATCATAGTAAGAAAATATAAGAATATCTATTTATATAGTTTTTGCGTGGAAAATTTGAATACATGAAGAATATACCTATAGGTCTATGAAGGTGCCTAACATATTTGTGAGAAACTTTTAGGTGGAAATTTGGCAAGTTTGCATTAAATTTCATCACCTTGAATTTTCAAAGTGGAGAGGGCAATAGTAAATTTTTAGGTAGACTTGACCCTTTGTGCAAGGAGGCTCAAATGTCACAAGAAGGGAAAATGGGATAAAACATGGTTGAATTTCAAGAATTTGAAGTTAATTAGAGGTACATATTTTGTTAAATGATGGAAATAATAGGAAGAGTACTTAAAATTTAAGGGTATCTTCTTTTTTTTTGTGGGGAAGAATAATTATCACTTGAGAAATATCAATTTGGATTGCTTAAGGGAATATGAACATGTGGAAAAGGAAAAAACAAAGTACTAATGGGAAACACAAAGTAATAAGTATAAAATAGGTTAAACAATGTTCTAAAATTAAGTAAAGGTAAATAATCAAGAAAAACCCTTAAATAAGTGAAAAACATAATAAAAGGAATTTGATAAAATGCATTCTATATTATTGTAATGGGTAAAAATAATCATAATTGAGAATTATAACTTGGGCTTTAAAGTACAATTATTTTATCATCTATAACTAATTTAAAATTGTTATGTATTACATGATGCAATGTCCAAATTTGTAATTCTTGGTTTCATTAGATGGACTCATTACTTGTATGGTTGAAGATATTGATGCAAGTACAAGGAAAAAAAAAATTGCAGGATGCATTCATATTGTAGTGTTCACATGGCTTTCAACCATAACTTTGGAAATAATTTTTACCATTATTTTTTTATAACATAAAAATGCAATTCTTATATAAAAAATTATGCATGAATTTTAACAAATATATGTTACAAAAAACTAATGTAAATATAGATTTACAAAATAATATCAATATAAGATAAAATCTATATGTATTGTGATATATTATGAAAAAAATGTACTATAAATATCATTTTTAAAAAATAATTAAAAAAATAACTATAATATAACATTTAAATCATATTAGATTTTTCCTTCTGTTGATAGAATTTTGTAAGCCCATATTTATATTAATTGCTAAAACATATACTTATTAGTAGAAGCAATAATCAACTTCTCAAATAAAAATTTCATTTTTATGATATTAGAAAATGATTGAGAATTATTTATGCAAAAGAAAGAAAAGGAGAAATTGAAACTAGTCAAGGTTTCCAGCAGCTATTTCAAAATCCACTCCATCAAGGTGCTTTGGAGAAAGGTGCTCTGTGTCATTATGGAGTATATTTCCCTGGACGGGAGATTCACAAGAGTTTATGGTCATCATTTTTCTCTCCTTAACCACTTCCACCATAAGGTACAAATTTCTTTTCCTCATTACTTGTTATGCTCATTGAGCAATAGCCTTGAGGACCACAAGAAAAATCCCAGGAGATACCCTATTCTTCATCTTGGGTTATTAGGTTGATCTATGAACATTATCAAAGCCTGCTGGCTTTATCCAAACTGGTTGCCTCCATGGTGTCTGAGGAATATGATACAGATAGTGGTGGCTTGTAGATTCATTCTAAGCCTAACCTGAAGAGAATATTTGAAGCCCATTCATCCCCCGTCCTTTCTGGCAAGAAAACTTAGCTTTGTAAACCCCAACTAACAAAATTTTACCCTAAGAATTACACTAGCTACTTGGCCCCTTTAAAGAAACCCGCTCTCAAGGGTTCCCTTGCAAAAAAGTTGGTTTCCTACTTTGTGGACTCTCTGGAGGACAATACTAAGAACCTTGAAGCTAGTAGAGATTTTGTTTCTACCCTTCTTTCCTTTTCCAAAGATGTTGGAACCAGATTTCCCAGCTCCCCTAACCCGAATGATTTCAACCTCATTTTAGATTGAGATCAGTCTAGAGATATCCTTGCCTCTGCTAGATGTGGTTTTGGTGATATTTTTAGGGTTATGAAATGGGCCTATCAAGAAATCAATGATCTTAGTCTCATAAATAGGGTTTTAAATAGCAAGTTGGAGGAACTGGAAATGAAGCTATCAATTTTGAACAATGAAGAAGGAAAGTGGAAAAAGAACAATATTGGGATGAGAGATGATGACATTGAGGACAAGTATAAGAATCTAGAAGCTAAAATTGTTATAATAAAAAATAAAGTGAAAATTGTTGTGGAACAAAACCATAGAATGGCAAGGCACAATGTCATAATCATTCACGTAATGTCTAAAAAGTTGGAAAAGTCACAATAGGGCTCCCGGACCTTGTTGACCTAGAAGAGGACAAGGATAAAAGAAAGAATGAGGACCAAGGAATATTGAAGAGGACATATGACAACCTGAAGAGGAAAGTGCCTCCTATTTCCCAGATGGTCTAGATCTTAAAGAGGGGGGTTCAGGAGATGAATGACATGGAAGCTGAGATAGCAAAAATTTTAAAGTCCCAAGATTAGTTGCTACTAGTGTATTGTATGGTCTTTTTGGGGTTTTTTTGGCTCTTGCTGGCCTTTTTTCATGGCCGTTGCTTTGTTATTTTAATGTCCTCTCTATATCCTCTCTATTTCTGGGTTCTTTGATGTTTTATCTCTTTTTTTGTAAACTTTGTGGTTTTAGGTCCCTGTAAAACTCATTTTTTCCTCTTTCAAAAGAAATCCTCAAAATTATTTCTTGATTGTAGTGTTCCAATTATGAATAGTTTCATACACACATATAATCATCTTAATTCATAGTTAATCAATCTTTCATTTTTAGGAGAACAAGAATATTACAAAGAAAATGTCTTTCAAAATAGCCAAGTATCTGACGTAATGTGAAATTTAAGTGTTTGAGATTTTTTCTTCGCTAGTCAAATCACACCCATGGAATCATCTCCTATCTGTAGTTACGTTGAGAGGAGATACTCTTCTTTGGTGTAAGCCTTGTGTACCTCTTCTACGGCTACGAGATGTAGGTGGTGCACATGATCTAGTTTTTACATTAGGGAAACTCCCATTAATATGTTGGTCAACATATCGATTGTTTGGATCTCCACATTCATTACAACAATGTACTAGCAACTCAAACTCTTCCTTATTAACATAACCAACTAAAATTGAGGAAAATTTGGATGCACAAATTGTAACCATTTCCTTTCCCTCAATAATGCTAGTAAATCATCGAGGTTGTCACAAATCTTATCTAATGTTTGATGAAACATACACTTTGTATGCGGAGATATGGAGGTATTCTCGAGTATGTGATTATGTAAACTATGATATTTAGTGTCCAATTTGGTTGACTCTTCCTTTAGAGCAAGCACATGGTCGCTAAGATCATCCAAATGTTGGTGAATTGATTCTACAATGATATCCTGTTTCTTTTTCCTCTACTCCATTTCATATAACATCTACTCACCAGCCATGTTTTGGCATTCCCTCAATACTTTTACACTGACAACACTATTTCTATCAATATGAGAATTTTTTGGTGTTCTCTACCCTCTTTATCTATCTTTTGAAAGGGTTTAATGAAGATTCAAGAGGTATATTGGGCTTCCTACTTCAACTTTTGGATTTTCATCTAAGGGGCCTAATTAAAACTTAAAAAAATCAAAATTATGGTAAATGTTGTTGGCCTTAGTATAACAAGAGCGACTAATAAATTTTTTCAACTACATGCCTTGTCTGCAAAACTACTTCTTAGTGATGCTAGTTTCAAAATAAACCTTAGTTTTTTGGTTGTGAAAAGAAAACTGTGTCCTTTTGTAAGAGTTATTGTGAGTCTTGAAACTCATTAAAATTGTCTTATAATAATAAGCTATAGTGCATTACTGGATGATTTAAACATTATGATGTTTAAATTCTAGTTGGGTAATTGTGAGATTTTGGATAGCTATTCAAAAAGGATAACTTACCTATTATAGACATTTCAATTTTTTTCTATATTTTTTAAACAAACTTCTTCCATATTTTATCATTTCCACCAAATATTATATCATCAACATATACAATAACTATCAAAATCCTTTCATCCTTAATCTTGAAGTAGAGATTATTATATGTGGTACCTTTCTTGAAACCTTGCTAAAGCAAGTTCTTGTCCAACCTTACATACCAAGCCTTAGGAGCTTGTTTTAGACTATACAATCCCTTTTTGAGTCTACAGACCATGTTTGGGTCTTTTGATAGCCAGAATCATTCAGGTTGCTCTATGTAGACTTCTTTTGAATATCCATTGAGGAAAGTTGATTTTACATCCATCTAATAAAATTTTAAGTTCATGTGGGAAAACAAGGAAAGGAACAAATTTTGATTACCTCCATTCTTACAATGAGAGAAAATGTCTCCTCAAAATCAATTTCTTCCACTTGTTAATAGTTTTTACATACCAATCTTGGTTTTTTTCTCATAATTTCTCCATCTTCATTCATTCTTTTCATGAATACACACTTTGTTCCTATCATATTTTTGTTTGTAGAGAACCAATTTAAAACTCTAATTCTTCTTAATTTGATTCAATTCTTCTTCCATTGCTTGTATCCATCATTCATCCTTGCTAGCATTATAATTTTTTGTTGGTTCTACCTTTCATAACAAACAAAAGTTTACTTATTGATCTGGCTTTGGAAGCCTTCTCTTGGTCAAGACTCCTTCATTCATATCTCCAATACTCTAATATTTTGAATGATTCCTTTGAACATACTTGGAAGGAGTCTTACTATGATCCTCTTCTTCTTCTTCTTCTTAAGAGGGAGGTGGATCAGATCCACAATCCTAAATTTCATTCATATTGTGATGTAGATATTCCTCAAGCTAAAGATTTATAATTTCAACTATTCTTCAAATATTTTTTTGTAGCATCTATGTTCTTTTCTATGAGATGAATATCCAAAAAATATTCCTTCATCATCAATTGCGTCAAACTTCCCTAAAATACCTTCATATTTTTTAATTTAACATATCCTTCCAAAAACTCTAAAATACCTACAATTATAGGTCTTCTATTCCATATTTTTCATGAAAATTATTACTCATTTGATGTGAACTTGAACTTCCTCTATTAGACCTGAAACATTTGGTTTTAGAATTCATTTCATTCTTTTCCATTGATTTGAAGATATTGAATCTACTAAAATAATCATATGTATCTTTCAAGAAAGTAACCAATGTGATCCTAGAGAAATCATCAATAAAAAGCATTAAATACCTTTTGTTTTGGTAAGTCCACACAAATTAGTATGTATCACTTCCAATGGTCTAGAGGAATAATACTATTTGGACTTGAAATTTATCCTTGTCTGCTTAACTAATATTCGTTGCATAGAATACTAACATGCTTAATTATGTTGGGCATATCTCTTACTGCATGTGATGAGTTTAGCTTCACAAGATTGTCAAAGTTGATGTGTCCTATTATCTTATGCCAAAGCCAATATTTACTTGCTTTTCCTAGTAGTCTCCCATTGAAATCCTTTAGATTGCATATGCCACTATTAGTCCTAGATCCTTCTGTCACCAATTTTCTAGAATTTCCTTTCTTGATCTCACATCCACTTTTGAATTAAATTTGTTATTGTATCTATTTTTTCACATTTCACTCACACTAAGAAGGTTTTTACTAACATCTTCTATTTTGTTCTTTTCATCAATATTTATTCTACCTTTTCCATAGATCTACACTAAATTACCACCTTGAAGTTCTACTATTCCTCCATTTCACTTTACAAGCTTGATAAAAAATTTCCTTTCCTTTGTCACGTGGTTGGAACAACCACTATCAATGACCCATGATTTTGCTGCATATTTTTCATGAAAAGTAGTACACATAACACTTGGATCTTTAGTTCCATCTTTAATCTTATTAGAAGCCAAGAGAAGGATTTCATCTCCATTATTCATACCACTAGAATCATCTTTTAAAGATCATGAATCTCTATTGCAGTTAAGACTCTTTTACACTTATTTCTTCTTGAATATTTGTTTCTATCTTCAAAATATTTTAAGTGACATTTAGAACCAAAATTTATAACATCTCCACACTTGAAACATTACAATGGTAGGTTACCTTTGCAGTTTTTTGTACCCCTCTTTAACTTTCTTACAAAATTTGATTCTTCTTCATCAATGTAACTATTTCAATCATATACTTCATATATCCCCTTCTTACATGGTTTGAAAGTTACTTCCTTCATTGGATCTTCTTATTGAAAGAATGGAAAGAGTAAAGTTTTTGTCATTGATGTCAACTAGTCAACTAGTTATCAACTAGCTTCTATTGGCTATATATGTCGACGATATTGCGAAAATTGTAATGAAGATATGTTGCAGGTATTTAGTAATTGCTCTGGGTTTTGGTCCATATTTTATCCTATATTTGTGAGGTTCAAATATGTTGTTCATGGTTGTTAGAAGATGCTATATCCATATTTTTGGTTTTTTATTTGTTGTACAATGTAAGTTGTGTTCACTAGTTGTGACCTATGGTTTTCTATTTTTCTAATTGAGGTCTGGGAGAAATTTTGTTGTTTTGGATTTCTCTTTGATGAAATCTTATGACTTTAGGTTCTAGAGTTGATTTTCTCAAATTCTATTGAAGATAATTTTAATATATGGAAGATTCATGCTTATGGTTCTATGTGTTTTACACTAGTTTGGTTGACCTTGTGTGAAATACTACTTTTGAGGTTGATGAAGCATGTTGGATATTTTTGGGTCCCTTGAAGTGTGTGTTTGGGTCGCCCTCCTTTTATTTCTACCCTAGGATGTTTTGGCACTAACCCAATTTGAATTTGAATTTGGATGGTTGACTTTATATATGTTTCAAAGTTGAAGATGGTATAATGTGCCATAGAAAAAAAGGGACCTCTTGCTTGACATGGAATAATTCATGATAAAATGGACTTAATTAGGTCTTAATCTAGTGTTGTGAGGTTTTCTACACATCCACACTAGATACTGGACCCTTTCAAATGCATTTAATGATGTCTTGTAAAGGTGTTGTAAAGTATTGTAATGGACTTTCATGCTTTTCTAGACTTAATGAACCCATTTCCCCTTAATTCAACATTATAAAATGTATTTAGTTGCATCTTCACATCTATCTGGAAGGTTTATGAATTAAAATTAATGATAAACTAGTGTTGTAATGTGACTTGCACATTCACATTAGTTCTTGTGCCTTCCTAGGCTATGTGGACCTCACTTTAGTGTTGTAAAGTGTATTAAATCACACTTTAACATTGAATTCTATGTCCCAAGCTCTAATTGACATTCACATCATCATTAATAGGCCCCTATAAACCCACATTGTGCATCCTGAGAATTAAATTGATGAAATAATTGATAAAGTTGCAATTTAAACCTTATTTCCTTATCTCTTGGCATCTTAGTTTGAAAAAATGGTCCATGTAGGACCCATTCACCATGCATGGTGAATCAGTCCCATCTAGGTGGGACCCATTTTCCATGGGTGACAAATGAGTCCCGTTTGGCCCAATTTTGACCTTTGAGCAAGAAAAAAGTGAAATTTAAGTTTAATATTACTTCATGTCGACCTAGGATGAGGTATCAATGGTAAAATAGGTGAAATTCCTATAAATATAATTCTTTTAAACCTAATTTATATCCATACTTCATTATTCATCCACCAATCTTTCATCTCAAGTCAAGCAACTTAGGGTTTTAACATTACAAGTCATTCACGATCAACTTTTAGACATTCAAGGGTAAATTCTTCATGTTTTGTTACAAAAATTCAAGATCAAACATCATGGAAAGGTAATCAACTCCATTTTTTCATGTTTCATTCTATTATTTCATCATTTTCATTTAATTACCTAAAAGAGGTTTGACCAAGGCAAACCCCCATGCCCTAACATTAAACATTTCTCCTTCTTTCCTTGAGTGTTTCAAGATTTAGGTCTCTTGGAATCTTGAAAATCATTGAAGATCAATTTTCAAAGTTTTTAAAGTCTTCTCTCCATTCAACAAGTCAAAATATCAACAAAAACTCATTTTTCAGGTTTAGAAATTAGAGTTTTGGAAGCAAACACCTATAGGGAATCAAAGTGTAGACTGAGAGCACTAGATTCCACCTTTTAATATTCAAAAATTAAAAAGTGGACTCATTCACCATCAATGGAAAATGAGTCCCATTTCCAGGCCAATTTTGAGCTTTGTGCATTTTTAGATACCCTTTTGTTTGAAATAGGTTTTGACATAGTTCTGCAGAACTGGGACTGATTTGCCAAGAATGGTGAATGAGTCCCACCAAGCCTAAAAATAAACATCAGTATCATTCCAAAATAAATTTCTACTCTCCATCCAAATTCTAGGTGCACACTTTTAGTTTCATCAAGTTCTGTTACAATTTACATTCATTTCTATGTGTTTTTGCAGTACACAATGTGTTTTCAAACATCACTTGTTTCTTAGGTTGGCATTCATATTCTATCAATTTCATATCTTATTTTCATTTAGATCATCTCATTTAGCCTAAATATCATCATACACATCTTAATTTGAGTGAACCACCTAGACTTTTGAGTGGGGTTTATCTCCATTCTTTTAGCTGAAACATCTTAAGAGTGTAAGAGTAGCCTATAAATCCACCCAAAAAATATAGTTCATATAAATACAAGATGAGTTAGTGGTTAAGAAACATACAAGAGAAAAGAAGAACAATAATAATATAAAAGAGTAATTGAAGTTAGATGCAACATTGATTCTATTCAGTGAGTGTGTGTGATGTGAGTGTGATAGATTACTACAAAGCTTAATGCTCAGTTTCCAAATGTAGTGAGAAGAAGGTGAAATCTATCATTTATGCATGTATGTGAGTGATTATGGTTGAATCCTTTTATCCTTTTCAATTGTATTTTCTCTATAACAAGTCTTCTTTGTCTTTTTTATATCTCTATGGCAGTGATCCCTCTAGGTTGTTAGCTCTTTTGGACAGTGATTCCATGTTTTGGTAGTTAGCCTTATTTCTAGTAGTGAGCCTCTTGTAATTGGTTTTGATATTCTCTATAGTGTGAGTTAATCCTCAACATGGTTTTTCCCTTATTGGGTTTTCCAATTAAATCTAGTTTTATTGTATTTATGTGTTGGATTTGAGTTTCTATATTGAGATTTGATGATTAATCATTTAAGCAGTATTAAGAATTAGTTCTAGTGATTGAATTAAAGGTTTAATTTTGTGACAACTAATTCACCCCTCCTCTCAGTTTTCCTATTCAATAATTGGTATCAAAGTTTGGTTCCTTGGTGAAGAGTTGAACTGCATGAGGAAGGTTTGGGATAGCTTGCAAAATGATTTATGATTATTTGAGGTTTGATGGAACTAATTATGGTATCTAGAAAGTATTTATCGAAGAATATCTAGAGTATTGTGAAAATGGTGGGGAGAAAGCTTACAAAAATCATTACACTCCTCTTGCTAATTGTTTGAGTATGTCTAAAGAGATCAAAGTACATGAAGTGAACAATAAGGAATAGTACATCTTGAAGAATAGTCTGGTACATTTCAAGTTGATTACATTTTAGAATTTGAAGAATATTAAAGAAGTTTGGGATAACTTGGAAAGAGTGCATGATGGTGATGAAAGAGTTAAAGAAGAGAAACTAAAAAACATAGAGAAATAGTATGATCTTCTACATATGTCTAAAGATAAGAATGTTAAAGCTTATGTACAAATATTGGATGAGATAGTGGCCAAAATGCGTGGACTTGGTGCTACTATAGATGAAACCAGGATTGTAAATAATATTCTCAAAACTATTTTTGATGCTTACAATGAGAAGGTGAGTGCTATTGAGCATACTATAGATTATAAGAACTTTACTTAGGATCTGCTATTAGGATTTTTTATGTCTTATTAGATGAGGAAGCTAAGTCTAAGGAATGGATGCAAATCAGAGAATAATTTTAAACCTACAAAACTTGAAGATCTAAATGAAGAAAACTTTGATGATATAGAAGCTAACTTCGTAAGAAGGATGAGGAAAGGCTCCAACATGTATGAAGCTAAGTTTCCCTTTAAATTTTTTAGTTGTGGAGAATAAGTCATTATGTTACAAAGTGTCTGGAAAGAGCTAAAAGGAATAAAAAATATTAGAAAGAAAAGAAAGGGAAAATATTTAAAAGAGCTTACTATGTGAATTAGAATGCTAGTATATCTAATGAAGATTTAAAATATTAAGATCTTGATGAAAATGAATGCTTGTTCTTGGCAATTAAGGATGAACCTACTTTTGCTAATTCTAAAAAATATGTATAGGAAATCCCTTTGGAGAAGGAGAAAAATGAAGGTATGGTTACCTCTACCCTACATGCTAAATAAGAGACACAGTACTGGGTAATTGATAATGTTTGTTCACATCACATGACTGGTGATAAGAGTAAGTTTTCTAAGCTTGAAAATATGATAGATGCTTGGTTATGTTTGGAGATGATACCGGTGCTAAAATATGTGGGATAGGTTCAATGAGTTTTGATGGAAAGCATCATATTAATGATGTCTACTATGTTAAGAGTTTAAGGAATAATATGTTGAGTGTTGGTTATATGTGTATAAAATTATATGATCTTGTGTTTAAAGATGAGAGATGTGAGATCTGGAAAGGATATGAAACATTGATTGCTACAGTTAAGAAACCTAAAGGGCATATATATCAACTTAAGGGTGTTGATGGATGATGCTTTATGAATCAGATTAATGATAGTTGATTATGGAATAGGAGAATGTGTCACATAAATTTTGATAACCTAGAAATGATTATTGTTGTTTAGGTTGTGAGAGATTTATGAAGAATTGCAAAGCCTATTGATGCTAATTACAGGAATTGTCAATTTGGAAAGCAAGTAAGAAATAATCACATATCAAAGGAACAATCTACTACTAGACTATTAGATTTAGTTCATATAGATATTTTTGGTCCTACAAGAGTGATAAGTCTACTTGGTGAATGGTACTTTATGCTTTTAATTTATGATTATTCTAGATATACATGGGTTACATTTCATAGAGAGAAATCAGATGCATTAGATATATTCAAGAAATTCAAAGATATGGTTGAAAATGAAGTGAATTTGAAGATAAAATGCTTAAGGTCTACCAGAGGTGGAGAATTCACCTCCCATGAGTTTAATTTTTTTTGTGAAGTGCATGGAATAAAGAGATATTTATCCGCTCTAACAACTCAGCAGAATGGAGCTATTGAAAGGAAAAATGGAATGGTTAAAGAAGCTACTAGATTGATGATTATTGAGGTTGGTCTACCAAAAGTATACTAGAAGGAAGCTATTCATACTCTGGTTTATGTATTCAATCAAGTTCAAGAAAGAGCGAACAATACAAAGACTCCCTATGAGCTATGGCATGGAAGAATTCCTACTGTTAAGTATTTAAAGGTATTTGAAAGCAAGTGTTAAATCAGAAGAGATGAAAATTTGGGTAAGTTTAATGCAAGAAGTGATGAAGAATTTTTTCGTGGATACTCTACTAAAAGCAAGACATACATATGTTTCAATAAAATATTGAGAAATATTGTAGAAAGTTCAAAGGTCAAGGTTGATGAGACAATGAAGAATTTTATTAACATTAATGGTAATGAATCTAATGAGCCTGATCATGTAAGAATTGAAGAGATTGTGGAACAATAGGAAAAAAATGAGCAAGACAAGCAAGATGAAAAGAATGGAAGAGAAGAAGATGCTTTGGTGATGTCTATTTAGACACCTAGATATGTATAAAAGAATCATTTTAAAAGTTATAATTTCTATCCTTCAACAATCCTTTGTGAGATTGACTAGAAGCAGAGTTGTTGTTGAAGTGAATCTATGTTTAATCTATGAGATTGAACCAAATACTATAAGTGAAGCTTGTAAAGATGAACATTAGAAGGAAGAAATGAAAGAACTTATGCAGATTAAGAAGAATCAAACTTTGGGAATTGGTCCCAACACCAGCAAATAAAAATGTCATTGGATTGAAGTGGGTATTTAGAAATAATTTGAACGAGAATGGAGAAGTGGTTAGAAACAAAGTGATTATTGTGTGTAAGGGTACTCATAAGTAGAAGCTATAGATTTTCAAGAAACCTTTGCTTCAGTAGCAAGAATGGAAGCTATAAGGATGTTCTTGGCATTTTCTTCTCATAAAGACTTTAGTGTCTATCAAATGGATATCAAGTCATCATTTTTTAATGGTGAACTAGAAGAAGTATATATGGAACAACTAGAAGGATTTCAATTCATCCAATCAACCAATTATGGTGTGCATATTAAAGAAAAATTTATGTGGATTGAAGCAATCTCATAGAGCTTGGTATGAAAGATTGGATGGGCATTTCATTCAACAAGATTTTAACAAAGGTATGGTGGATAGTAATATGTACTTTAAGATTGAAATTGAAAAAATCTTGATTGTAGTATTGTATGTTGATGACATTATCTTTGTAGGAAATGAAGATATGTGCAAAATTTTTGCAAAAAAAATGTAGAAAGAATTTCAAATGTCTATGTTTGGGGACATGAATTTCTTTCCTGGTCCTGGACTACAAGTTAATCAAATAGAGAAAGGAATTTTCATTTCATAGGCTAAGTATGTGTGTGAGATGTTGAAGAATTTTGGTATGGATGGTTCCAAATTGGTAAGTATTCCTATGGTGATTGGTTGCAAATTGGGTTAAGATGATGATTCTCCTAAGGTTGATGAGAGCAAGTACAAATCTATGATTGGTGGACTACTATATTTGACTATTACTAGACTAGATATTATGCATGTTATTTGTCTCGTGGATATATTTCAAGAAGATCCTAAAAAAACATGTTGCAACTGTTAAAATAATATTTAGATATTTGAATGGCACTCCAGATTATGGACTATGGTATCCTAAAGATAATAATTTTACACTTAGTTCCTATACAGATGTAGATTGGGCTAGATGTGTAGATGATAGAAAAAGTACAAGTGGTGGTGCATTCTTCCTTGGATGCTAAGTATATTTCTATTGCATCTTATTGTACACAAGTTCTATGGGAAACATACATTAAAATAAATCATTGGTATTTGATAATCCCATTTCTATTTCTGTGAAAATACAAGTGCAAAACATTTCAAAGAATCAGTAATGCACTCAAGGACAAAGCATATATCTATCAAAGTATAATTTCTTGAAAGAGAGGTCATGGAGAATGAAGTAAGCTTGAGTGTTCCCATAAAGAATCAATTGGTAATACTTCTACGGGTTTTGGTATGTGCAGGATCATGATGGGGAAAAAGTGGTGATATGATGAGTATTTGTAGGGTATGTGGCTGATGAATTTTTTTTAAAAATTGATGAAACAAAAATTTTTAAAGGAGATTCTCACTTTCCACCAATATAAATTATGCTTTACTTTGAATTTAATAAATAATTATTATTCATTTTCTATTTGAATTACGAAAATTCCTATTGATAAGGATTGAAAAACATCTATAGCTTTCAAACAGTATGACATTTTTTGAATCTGCATGCATTACATTCTATGCTTTGCATACTATAGGATTAAAAAAAATTGAATTTCATGAAGTTTTGACAAAGTTAAAGTGGTTATACATATGAGTTTTTATATTTTTAAAAATTTTAATAAAATTCATAATTAATTATTTACTTGAAAAAATTACAAAAATATGCATCACATTGGGACACAAGTCTCATACTTATATCTAAAATTTTATAAAAAATATTATCATTTTATTGTGGTTAGGTGGTCGATGACACCTACTTATTTTTGTTGAAATTGAAGTATTAACGCAGATTGAAATTTCAAATTTTCACCAAATAGATTTAAAAATAAATAAATAAACCTAGTAGTTTAGAAACTACATTCAATTTTCTATATATTCTATTATTACATATTTTTGAAATAATATATATAAATTGATCAAATTTTTACATCAAGTTGCCTAACTCTGATTTCTCTGAATTTTTTGCCACTTAAGGGCCTATTTTTTGAAAGATGATCCTGCACATACCCCTCTTCCTAAAGATACTTTTGAGTATCTCTGAGAGAAGTTAGGGATTATTTTCCATCCTTTCTTTAACTAGATGAATATGGAGATGCATTAGTCTAGTTTATCTATGGATCTATCCTTCTCTTGGACTGATGTTTCGGTGGCTACCTCTCAAGGGGAGCAAGTAGTATTAGGTGTAGTCATTGTGAAAATTTTGTTTTTTATGTCAAAGGAGAAATTAATATAGAATATTTTTTCCCCTTTTCCACTCATGTCAAAGGTGGAGAAGAAGCATGTGAAAAAGAAAAAAAGAGAGAAAGAATGGAAGAAGAAGCATATAAGAAATTATCTACTAAGGGGGAGAAAGAGAAAAGTGTATTCAAAGCTGGTATGTTGTCTTTGATTATTTTTCACATCATGTGTTTCCATCAATGAAAAAGGGGGAGCTTGTTTAAGGAATGGAAAGACTGAAGGTCTTTCAATTGATTTCAACTGGCCAACTAGTTATCAACTAGTTTATGTTGGTTGAATATGTTGAGGATATTAAGAAAATTGTAATGAAGGTATGTTGAAGGTATTTAGTGCCTGCTCCGAGTTTTGGTATGGATTTTCTCCTTTTTCTTTATGGTTTAGACATGTTCATGGTTGTTAGAAGATTATATATCCATATTTTTGGTTGTTTATTTGTTGTACAGTGCATGTTGTGTTCACTAGTTGTGAACTATGGTTTTCTATGTTTCTTATTGAGGTTGAGACAAAATGTTGTTGGTTAGGATTTCTCTTTGATGAAGTCTCATGACTTGTGGTTCTATACTTGAGTTGCCTTGATTCTATTGAAGATAATTTTGATATTTGGAATATTCGTTCTTAATGGTTCTATATGTTTTACACTAGTTTAGTCGACCTTATGTGAAATACTACTTTCAAGGTTGATGAAGTGCATGTTGGATCTTTTTGGGTCCCTTGAAGCATGTGTTTGGGTTGCCTTCATTCTAATTACACCCTAGGATGTTTTAGCGCTAACCTAACTTAAATTTGAATTTGAATGGCCAACTTTGGATATGTTTCAAAGTTGAAGATGGTCTAAATACAAGATGACTTAGTGGTGAAGAAAAATACAAGAGCAAAGAAGAAGATTAATAAGAGAAAAGAGGAATTGCAATTAGATGCAACATTAGTTATATTTAGTGAGTGTGTGTGATGCAAGTTTCACAGATCAGAGTGAAGTTTAATGCTGCATTTTTGAATGTAGTGAGTAGAAGGTGAACTCTATCATTCATGCATGTATGTGAGTGATTGCAGTGGAATCCTTTGTTGCATTGGGATTGTAGTCTCTTTGAAACAATTATTCTTTATCTTTTTTGTATCATTGTGGTAGTGATCCCTTCAGGTTGTTAGTCCTATTGGACATTGAGTCCTTATTTTTGTTGTGAGCCTCATTTCTAGTAGTGACCCTCTAGTAATTGGTTTTGATATTCTCTATAGTGTGAGTTAATCCTCACCATGGTTTTTCCCTTATTGGGTTTTCCATGTAAATTTGGTGTTATGGTGTTTATGTGTTAGATTTGAGTTTCTACATTTGCATTTGATGATTAACCATATAAGTAGTATTAAGAATTAGTTTTAGTGATTGAATTAAATATTTAATTATGTGACAACTGATTCATCCCACCTCTCAGTTATCCTATTCATAACTTCTTTATTAAACTCTCTCATTTCAAATGTAATGAGTGCACAATATAATTGATCCATTAAAATTTTATCTAGATCTCCAACTTCCTCTATAGAAGAAACTATAGAAATATAAGTTTTAGGAAGAGATCTCAGTACCTTTTTAACCACCATAGATTCTTCTAGATCTTTTCCAATTCCTCTTATTGCATTGATGTAACATTCCCAACTAAAATTTCGTCAATAAATTATTAATCAACATTATTAATATAAATTTAAGAAAATTATCCCTAGCTATTTTCCAACATAGCAATTTCATGTCCATAAATTAAGAGAATAAAAAGTCTAATTATATTCATTTCCAAATGTCAATAGTCAATGTACAACTTTGACTTGGTATTCAATCACCACATAGTCAATTCAATATTTACATTTATATAATAAAAGTAGATAAAATAGAATTCAATTGAAATTCATCTATGAAAAATCACCTCCACTTGTGGAAAAGAACATGGTTTAGGTGCCTTTCCACCCAATCACGAAGCAATTCTTCCCCAAAATTCTTTAGTCTGTCAAAGAAAACTCGACCCTAAAAGGAACACTCAGCAAGAGATGCAATTTACAAGGTGGAATCTATGTATGCCTAAGTACATTCATTTTTATCTAATATTAGAAAATGCAAGATCCATGATAGGTAATAAAAGAAATAATAGAGAGATGATAAAAATTAAATAGTTTATTCCTTAATAAAAATGTTTGCAAAGCTTGGCCAAGCTCATGCTGCATAAAATACAATTGGGGTTAGATTTGGAAAAGAAAATCTACACTCTTTGGCACCAATTCCCAAAAGAAAAATTCATCATAACGGATGGGTATTCATCCCTTTTAAACCATCTAATAGCATCATATTCTAGTGTGCTACAGTTTATCATAGTACTTTTTTATCATTCCATTTCAATTTCATTAGACAAGTAATCCATCTAAAATCTAGTAGAGTCATTCATCTATTCATCATATAACTATCCTTCCTTAAGAATTATATTGCAATTCAACACTATTTTATTTCTATAGTTCTTCCCAAGTTGTAAATTAAAGTATACAGTCATAATCAAGTGATTGAATTAAGATGAAAGAATAAGGTATACTGCATGTATCTGTACATGTACAAATGAAGAATTTATGCATGTACACATATATTGAACCTTCTAATCTTGGATAAATATGCATATAAATTCTTAATATTAAGAGAAAAATATTTCTTAAATATAGATTTCCACATTTGAAAAAAGTATCAACTTCGTATAGATGTTCAAATTGACCTTTCAATAACAATTAATCTCAATTTAAATAAAATAAGAAAAATTAAATCAACAGTCACTTGTCTCTAGTATCTATCATAAACCAATTTCAAATGAAAATATTTGCAAGACAAAAAAAATCACTTCTAGAGAAACAAAATGAAAATTTAATCAGAATATATATATTTATATATATCCATCAATCTACACAAATGTTATATTATATAAGCATTCCTTTTTTGGCTAAAATATGCCTACATATCATTTAGTTTTGTTCACCACCTTATTATTAGGAATCACAACAACAACATCAAGCATTGTTCAACATTATCTACGTTTAGCTAAGTGTTATTAATGGAATGATATTATTGTTCCTAACCCCCACTTTTATTTGTATAGGGTAAAGTTGTTTGATAGATAATAAAATCATTCAACCCATGATTTTAGCAAGGATTGATTAACCACATTCACCTCAGTGAATGGTGGGTGTTATAAAAAAAACATAGGTTGAACAATGCATGTTGTTCCTTAACCAAACAAAGTAATAAAATGATATGAATTGTTTGGCTAGCACTAGCTAGATGTTTAGAGAACTCTTAAGAAATAATAGTCATCGAATGGTGTCGACTATTCAACCTTTTTAAGTTCCTCAAATAATAAGTTGTGAACCATAATGATTCCCATCCAAACATTTAAATAAACATATATAATAAAAATATTTAGATAAATGAAATGCAATGACACTACCTGATGGAATGACCACAACTATAGGGGTTTGATGTAGCATGTGTGTGGTAACCCATTATAGGTTTTCATCTTGAACCCCCAAAATAATGGGGCTCACACATAGTGGCTTAGACTTAAACATATCTAACAATGTCAAATATGGGGTCAACTGAACAGTGACTGAAACACATATATAGAGCCACTGGTTTACATATCAAGAGCATAGTTTTAAAGTAAAACTAAACACAAGAAATACATGATATCTTCAAGATAGATCATGAGGATGAAATACCATTTGAAATAATAGGGAAACATCTAATATAGTATCGATAATACCTCTATTAGTTGTGATTCTTGGTGCTTTTTCCTTTGTTGTAAATTAGCAACATCTCCTCTGTTTGGTCATATCCCCTTTGTCAAATTTTCCTTCAATTCCCATTGATTTTTGCTATATTTACTCCTTCAAGTCACCCTCTCTAACCAAGAATATCCTTGTTGCTATCTTTGGATATACTAGTCTTAATTCCTTCTTTTATACCTCTATTATTTAACTACCCACTTCCTTCCAATTCTAAGCATTATAAAGGTTTGCTCCTCCCCCATTCATTATGGGAGTTATGAGTTAAATAAAACACTCTCATTGTTTAAAACCTATGGTAATATATACCCAATGTGAGGAAAACTATCCCTGATAAGAGAGAAGTATAAGAGAGACCATGTAGCCCCCATCAATGTTGATTCTCCTGCAATGATATGATAGAAGCTCAACATTGAATGTCAAATATTATCCAAAAGAAATGAAAAACATTAAATCCCTTAGGAAGAAACAAATCCAAGATAGTATGGAGGATGTGTGATGTCTCTAAATAATTCTCAAGTGTCTCCATGATGATATTAAAAGTTGTCATCTTTTAAATAGGCATTATAGGCCACAGTACCAAAGAAGACAATCCAAAATATCTTAGAAATGATTGTAGAACATTATCCAAAGAGATGTATACCTCTTTTTAAGATGAAGAATCCTCCTCTAATTTTTTTCCAAAAGTATCCATACTCATGTCAAAATACAGAGGATGATCATGTAGAGACTGAACAAGAGGGTTATAGTGCTCCCTCATAACAACTAAAGGAGGATCATCTTCATCAAAGAGAATATGAATTCTATCAATGGTGTCTCCTAAATCTTAAATGCATGACTCACAAAATAATCAAAAAAATTATATCAAGTACTCATCCCAAGTAGCCATCTCTGGAAGACAATGAATGGCCTTGGTGCACTAAATAACAAGGAACCAAAATTATGGCAACACAAGAAACCTTAGGTACAATAGTAGATGAAGAAGATGGAATATTAACACATGTCACTAGATCATCATTGAATGAAACAATACCAAGATTCAAATGACCATACTATATCTCCTCAAAAGTGTCCACACTAGATTCCTTAATGTGAACATATGTTGAATCATAGTAGGATCAAAATATGAGGTGTAGACTCAAGATTGGTGATCAACCTCCCTAGTTGTAACTATATCTTTAATATGCAAATCCTAGATTATGATAGAATTTAGTGTGAACTCAAAACTCTTAATTGCTCCACCATGTGTGATCTCATAGATATAAAGGATATTGGTTGAAAATGAAGGCACAAAAATAGTATTATTGGATGCTCTATCATCCATGTCAATGGATCACTTACCAGAAACAAACATATATGTTTGTTAGCCATTAAGATGAGTGGTGATGAACAAGTATCAAATGAAGAGAACATACTTTCTGATGAATCTATATGATGTGAGGCTCTTGTATCTACCTCTCTGAGATAGAATATGTAACTACAACAAGTTCTTTCCCCTTGAGTTTATTAGAATTTTATGAGGAGGAAGATGATGAACCCTTTGATGAACAAGATTTAATTTAATCCTTCTTAAGAAGATGCTTCAACTCATCAATCTACTTTGAATAATATTGATGTTAATCATGCTCCAATTTCTTGTAATATGCACATATAGGCTTTTGCTTCTTAGATGATTCCCCTTTAGAGGAAGAGGATTCAAATTCTTTATGTGGATTGATTTTTTCTTCTTTTCCTTCTTATCAAGATTCCCTAATTCTTTTTGTACCTTAGACTCACTAGCCAATAATTCTTGTGACTTATAAGACTTAACTAGACCCATATGTGTTAACTTCCTCTTGGATTGGGAGATTTGCAAAGTAATCAAACATAGGATCAACATATGATGATCCCTATGTGTATGAATTTTTAGATGCATAAATGAATTAAAACAGTTATTCAAACACACCAATAGGACATTATAACAAAAAAGAATATAAAAGGTAAAGAGATGCAAACTAAGTATCATGTTTCCATTGTTGTCCTATCATCCTCTATCTTTAGTGTTTTTGTCGATTCCAGCTTTGTGTTCTCAGATCGTAGGCTAGGCTCAACAAACTGTCTTCCTAAAGAATGAGATTTTGATATGATGTAGATGCAAGATTAAACTATGATAATGATTTGAACTAAAAATCTTGAAATAAACATGATGCTATGATAAATAAACTCTAAATGAATTAAGTGCATGAACTCTAATTAATTTTCTGTTACCAATGCTTGGATTCACACAGGTATTTATAGAGTTTTTCGAATGATTTTGATTGGCTGTCTTGATTGACGGTTGTGATAATTCCTGGCAGATCAAATGGTTGAAGAAAGATGAAACTGAAGAAGAAAATAGAAGAACCCTAAAAACAAGATTTTTCTATTTTTATGAAAGAGGAAAAGAAGAGAAGATTAGAAATCATCTTTCTTTAAAAGAATAAAAGAAAGATTAAAAGCTGATAAATAATTAATTAAAAAAATCAATTATTTATTTGTGGATGACATTTAGCTTTTCTTAATTAAATAAAATATTTAATTAAGTTTTTAAAAGCAGAAGAAAGCTTGTGATAAGAAGAGAGCTTTAATCATGTTTTATTGAAAAAAGCAGAATATCTCATAATTAAATAAAATATTTAATTATGATATGAGAAGATTTCACAATTAGGTTAAAATACCTAATTTTGATTTAGAAAAGTTAAGATATTTTAATTAAATAAGACTTATTTAATTAAATTGATGAAATTAATTAAATGAAACATTTAATTAACGAAGAATTAAAATAAAGAAAGAGAAATATTTAAAATTCAAATCAAAAGATTTAATTTAAATTACCAATGATAATTAATTCTAAATAAATAAATGTATTTATTTAATTACCAAGTGGAGAGTGAAAATAATTAAATAAAATAAATTTTATTTAATTGCGGAAGAAGAATAAATGAATGGGCAATATAATTAAATTACTCAATTAAATTAAATCATATGTAGAGGATTTTAGAAAAATTAATTAAATAATAAATATTTAATTAATTGCCAGGATTATAGACATGACCATTTTTATGCGTATACATTTTGCCCCTCTTTGAAGTGATGTGTGAAACGCGTTGCTTCAAAGAAAATAAAAAATTTTGCCCCTGATATGTTTCTGATTTTTGATGTTGATTATGCCCCCTCGGGAGGTAAATCATGGAAGAAGAAATTGATAGTGATAGGGAAACAGTGATTTAGCTCCCGATAGATGATGTGGTCGATGCCCCAATGAAAAAGAGGATGAAAAATGGAAAATGCCACTAATGCCCACCCTAAAAAGACCCTTATAAAGTAAAAGGGGTAAAATGAAGTGTCATTTTCACCCTGCTGCTACAGTAAAATTTGAGTTCTGAGAGTGACTTGGCGAGATGGTGATCCCCATGCACAGACATAGGTTCGAGCGAGCGCAACGATATTAGAGACCAGCGGCGTATGGACCACCGGTAAGTGATTCGAACCATCTATGTTGTCAAATTTTGCATTTTAGATTAGCTTTGAATTGTTTTTAAATCGGTTTGTAATTTTTCTGCACGTTTTAGCGCATCTAGGGATAGTTTTAGCGACGAAATTCCAGACACATCTAGGAATAGATTAAAAACTGATCCTTTAGCGCATCCGATAGATAGAGTTGCACATCTAGGGCGAAATCGGCTAGGTAGGTGTTTTAGCGCATCTAGGGCACAGAACTGCGCATTTAGGGTTTAGTCCAAAAATGCTAGAGTTGCGCATAGGGTAGTTAGAGTAGCGCATTTGAGAGACAGAGTAGCACATACGGAGTTTTAGTGCATCTAGGAAACAGTGTAGCGCAATTGAGAAAAACTTTAGCGCATATGGGCAACAGAGTTGCGCATTTAGGAAATTTTTCCCAAAAGGCTTGTGTGATGAAAAATGATGATTAAAATTGATTCCTTAGTCAATAGATAGATAAATTGTAGGGCCATCATGCTGATAGGATGGAAAATGTGATAGAGAACTGATAACATTGCTTTCAAAATAGAAAACAAAGAGTAGATAAGCTGATAACTTTGTGACGAACGACAAAGAGTAAACTGAATGATTGAGTGATGTGAGTTTGATAACTTTGCTTCTCGCGATTGAAAAGCAAAGAGTAGATGCGTGATAAATTTGCATTCTGCGATAGAAAACAAATAGTAAAAATGGAGATAAAAATTTGCATTCATGATTGAAATACAAAATAGAAAATGATATGTGTGTTGATAAATTTGCTTTCCTGAAAAGAAAAACAAATAGTAAATGATGGTAGAGTAGATTGATTGGACCTGCTGATAGATTGATGTAGCTCCTGATATGGTCATTGATATGTTATGTTGGGTAGATAGATCATGTGATATGGGTCTGATTTGATGTATTTGTTGTGATGGTCGAACAAAATAGGAGGCTTTCAAAAGCCTTTAGATTAGAGAGCGGTTCCCACTATGTTGGGAGCGGATAGGAGAGCTGACTCCTGCAGAGTTACAGGTGATAGCAGACTGTGGATTGGGACCATTGTTGACCATGCCGCGAGGCATTCGGGCCAACAGGGGGCTATTGACGGCCTTGGATGAGAGATGGCACTCAGAGCATAACACCTTCCACCTGCCGACGGGTGAGATGAGTGTGACGCCAGAGGATGTGTATCGGATTCTGGGGATTCCGGTTGTTGGAGCCCTTGTGGTTTATGACCATAGGGAGATTGGTGGGACCGAGGCGTTGCAGCGAATATGTGGTGATCCCGGTATATATGGTTACTGGATAGAGTGGGATGATTTTAGTAGGTATCTTGCTCTAGTAGTGGTGTTGGCTGCATTTGTCGGAGGTTTTCTCAGACCAGACCATCGGTCCAAGGGATTCGCCGTGGGTTGGGGGAGGATGCTGGAGTGGATGATCACCAAATGGCTTCGAGATTTTTCCGGGTGTTGTGTCCTAAAGGACCTTATTTATGATCTACATTGGATTGTGTACAGAGGATCGATGAGCCTGGAGAGTGGAGTTACATTGTTACAGATCTGGGCGTGGGAGCACATTGCTGTCATGAGACCACTTTGCACTAGAGCGAGACTAGCAGGGAGGCCGTATGTGTATGCATATTCTGGTGCAGTTGTCCAGCAGAGGCTGGGCAAGGTAGAGTACTGGCGGTGAGTTTTGGATGATGTTGATGCGGTGATATGGAGGCCCTACATAGACTGCGAGGCATGGGCAACCGATCACCTAGAGATGTCGTTTGTTTGCCGACCATGATATTTGATAGGGCGGATGCCCTTTTTTATTGAGAGGTTTTTGGCACTACATATTCTGAGGCAGTTTGGATTCACTCAGGGGATGCCCCTGGGCGTTGCTCATTATGGGCGGTGCAAGGGGGATGTAGGATGGGGGCCATGCATTCCATACCAGGCGGCATATACAGATTATCCTCATTACAGCCTGAGGTATGGGCGAACAGGCCAGAGGTATTGGATGCAGGGATGACAGATGACTATGCCCAGTATTTTCATACACATCCATTTCCACGGTTCATAGTGCCAGATGAGGCATGGGCAATCAGAGTAGCACCACAGCCAGGAGCAGGGATACAGGGAGGTGTGGCCGGTGGGGAGCAGGCTATGGGTGGAGGGGAGCAGGCTATGGGTGGAGGAGAGGAGGAGGGAGAGGAGAGTGAGGAGAGTGGAGATGGGGAGGAGGAGGATAGCTCATACGATGGAGATGATGGGGATGATGGGGATGAGCAGAGGTAGCAGAGACTAGACAGCCTAGGCAGAGTACCAATTCCTTGGCAGACCAGATCCGGAGGTAGGCCTCAGACAGTGATTAGGGTGACATCCTCATCTCAGCAGGCACAGATAAATGCTTTGCAGGGTCAGGTGCAGACCTTTCAAGGGCAGTAGGAACAACTACAGAGTCAGTTAGCGCAAGCTCAGAGCATGATAGTGTAGTTACAGGCACAGCTTGCACAGGCCCAGACATAGGCATAGGCATAGGTACAGGCACAAGCACAGGCACAGGTACCTGCCCTGGATTCCTAGGTGTCAGAGTTGATAGCGGAGAGGGATGCCCTTAGACGGCGAGCACTGGAGGCCGAGGGTGTAGCACAGAGGCTGATGGGTACCATAGAGAGTACCTCCTTACAAGAGGCCATTGCAGAGGGGTTCGAGGCTGCGGAGGCGGGTACTATGGGAAGTTCATTCTGAGGGAGCTATGCCCTCCCAAGCGGCGAGAGCCTTATCCCAGATCTCACAGCAGGACGAGGACCCGATCCCGGACATCGACACATGGCAGAGAGGTTACGGGGCCTCCACGGGATCCTGATGCAGGTACGAGTGGCAGGCCACCTCCTTCTGGACCAGCTCCTTCAGGGGCATCCACCAGTTAGCCATTTTGGGGTTGATTTGTTATGTATATTGAGTTTTGATCATGTCTTATGTATTATGTTCTAACCTTTTGTTAGCTTCATTGGACATTTGGACATTTGTATTATTTTGATGAGCGATGATATGCAGCGGCGATGTTTCCGATGATGATATGTTTGTGATATGAGATGGATATTACTTGTATGCATGTATGAGATGAGATGGATTTTGATATGCTTTTTTCTATGTTTGCGGACTAATCATTATGATGCAGGATGGTGTAGTAATTATGATGTGAATGCAATGATTTTGTGATGATTGTATGTATATATGTGAGATGTTAATTTAATTTTGAATTTTGCAATGTATGCAATGCATCGTGACATGATAGATAATGAATGTGGTATGAATAATGATGAAAAGATAAATGATAGGTGTGTGTAATGTGAATGTAATGAAAATGGTAATATGATGACAATGAGATGATGATAAAATGGTAAATGCGAATGGTAATGAAACTTAATGAGATGATAAAATGATTAAATGATGAATAAATGATAAAATGATAAATGATAATGGTGATGAAATGATATGAAATGATAAAATGATTAAATGATGAAATGATTAAATGATAAATGATAATGGTGATGAAATGATATGAAATGATTAAATGATTAAATGATGAAATGATGAATGGTAAAATGATAAATGATATTGGTAAATGAAATGATATGCGATGATAAAATGATTAAATGAAGAAATGATAAATGGTAAAATGATAAATGATATGAGGTGATACAATGATTAAATGATAAATAATAACAATAATGGTAAATGATAGTGATGGAATGATAATGAATGTTGAATGATATGGTAATGACTAAATGATAAAATTGATACAATGATTAAATATTAAATAATGTAATATTAGTAAATATTAATGGAATGATAATGAATGTTGAATGATATGATAATGATGAAGATGATAAATGAATGAGGATAAATGTTAATGATAAAATGAATGATATGATGACAATAATGATGAGGATAATAATGAAATGAAAAGGTGATAATGACAATGATGAAAGGAAATGATTAAATGGTTTTAATGAAAATGATAATGATACAATGATAATGATATATGAGAAGGATGATGATAATGAGAATGATAATGAATAATAAATGATACGGGAATGATAAAGATAAATATGATAAAATGAATGATAAAATGATAAATGAACCATGAATGGATGCAATGAATCAAATGTCCAAATGTCCTCCACAAAGACTCAAAACTATAGGACAACCGTTAATGCGTTCATTCAGCCTTGCAAAATACTGATGTGAATCCAATATGCAAATATATGCAATGATCTAATGAATATGCAACTATATGAAACTAACCAGTTTGTTGAGCCTGTTAGAAGCCTTCTTGAATCATCATAGAACGGTTTAAAATGTTGGAAGTATGTACAAGCATCAGAGGGGAAATTAGCGCCAATGATGACCAGAGTACAACTTTCATGAATTTTGATATAGCAAGCGAACACAAGCATCGAGGTATAATTGAACCAAGATGACCTGAGCATTTCTTGCATAAACATACAAAGATTAACCACCTTTCTGATGCAAATGTGGAACTGTCATCGATGATATTGTTTTGGTGATCATGTCCTGTGACATATTTGCATTAGATTGATTGTTAACCTCCAGACAACAGACAAAAGAAAAATCATTCTCGTTCCTTGCTACTCTAGTTCAGTACATCATTGAGTGTGCTCCAGAGTAATGATATCAAAAAGAAAACAACTTTTGGTCAAACATGTAATACTATTATTTCATACATTATTCAGATATTTGGATCATCCGATAGACAATGATATGATATCTTGCTGAAAAGTGTGTCATGATCGGATAAAGTTGTTGTATGAGTTTGTTGTTTGTTTGCATGATCAGATCCTATGTCATGGTCTAGCTGTTTTGGTATGCGCTGAAAGTTAAGTGCCCCCAGTTGAGTTTTGCCCCGTTGATTGACACAACTTGCGGAAAGGAATATGTACAAACGATCAAGCCATGGTAAGACGTTTTAACACTCTGGGAAAATGGCGGCAGGATGATGCAATTTATGACCCTAAGATGCGAAAAAAAGAGGTGTGGAAAAAGGAAAAGCTGAAAAGGCAAAGTGCGAAACGGGAACTAATAAATGGAGAGGTACAGATAGCGTCTGTTTGCCAGATTTTCACTATCTGTGTTTATTGCATTTTTCTGATTTCTTTTGGATTTTTTTTTTGTATTTTTCTGTCAATAGACTGCCTGTATGCCAGGTTTTCACCCTATAGTTCCTTTTGATTTTTTGTATTTTTTTACATCCAATGGGCTTGCTGTTTATGGTTTCACTTCTGTTGTTCTCTTTTGATTTTTTGTATTTCTTCAAGACTTTTCTGCTGTTTTGGTTCTTGGGACTTTCTGCTGTTTTGGATTTCTTTAGGACTTTTTCTACTATTTTTAGATTTTCTTCAAGACTTTTTCTGCTATTTTTTTGGATTTTTTCTATTGTTTTTGGATTTCTTCAAGACTTTTTTCTGCTATTTTGGATTTCTTGGGGACTTTTTGTTGTTTTGGATTTCTTCAGGACTTTTTCTGACTTAAACATAATACTTCTTAAAATGTATACTGTTGATGGGTTCATCCAATAGGTCTCCTTCTGGCGTTGATAACTTGTATGCTCCTGAACCATAGACTGCAATAACCACATAAGGGCCTAACCAATTTGGTTCAAACTTTCCTTTCTTTTCTCTGTCTTGTTGATTACGCGGGTTCTCTTTCAGAACTAGATCACCCACCTGAAAGGTACGTGGCTTGACTTTGTGATTATAGCTGCGAGACATCATCTGTTGGTATGCTTTTAAATGGTCTGCTACTGTCTGTCTCTTTTCATCTAAAAGTTCTAACTCTTGGAGTTGGGAAACTCTGTATTCCTCATCTGTTATGAGACCTTTCAGTGATACTCTTAATGAAGGTATTTCTACCTCTAAAGGCAATATGGCTTCTGCTCCATAGACAAGGGCAAAAGGTGTTGCTCCTATTGGCGTTCGGACACTAGTTCTGTAAGCCCACAAGGTGGGATTGAGTTGAACATGCCAATCCTTCCCTGAGTCATTGAAAGTCTTCTTCAAGATCTTTAGTATAGTCTTGTTTGAGGCCTCTGCTTGGCCATTCCCTTGAGGATAGTAAGGCATGGAATATCTGTGCTGAATATGGAATCTTTCACAAAGTTCATCAACATCCTAATTTTTGAACGGTCGACCATTATCTGTAATAATAGCATTAGGAATACCATATCGACAAATAATGTAGTTGAGTATGAAGGATGAGATTTGTTTTCCAGTGACTTTAGAGAGAGGTACTGCCTCAATCCACTTAGTGAAATATTATGTCGCTGTGATAATGAACTTATGCCCATTTGAAGAAGAAGGATGAATTTTGCCCACTAGATCTAACCCCCATTGAGAGAATGGCCAGGTGGGTGTAAATGAATGAAGTTCTTGTGCAGGAGCATGAATAAGATTCCCATGAATCCAACATTTTGAGCATGTTTTAACAAAAGTGAATGATTCCCTTTCCATTGTAGGCCAGTAGTAACCCATTCTAATCAATTTCTTGGATAAGGCTAGTCCACTCGAATGAGTACCACAAATGCCTCCATGAACTTCTTGTAAAGCTTTTTCGGATTCGTCACGTTCAAGAAATCGAAGTAAAGTACCATCAAGACCACGGCGATAAAGGGTATCAGCAATAATGGTATATCGAGAGGATTGTCGGATAAAGTTACGTTTTTGGTTGCGGGATAAGTCAGGCGGTAAAGTATCATCTTTTAGGTAGGCATAAATCTTACCATACCAAGGTGAATCGGATCCTACCAAGTGACAGATAATTTGGCTTTCAGGTGTGTCATAGGCAGGTGTAAATAATTGTTCCACCAGAAATTCATAGCGAGTCTATTTTTCTGGGAGTTGTACCAATGAGGTGATCGTAGCCATAGCGTCAGCCGCCTTGTTGTCAACCCTTGGAATTTGTGTGAACTGAATGTTTACAAAGTACTTTTTGAAGTCATCAACCATCTTCTTGTATGGTAACAACTTGTCATCCTTAGTCTGATAATCATCATTGATTTGGTTAATGACTAACTGTAGTCACCATAAACTTGTAGCTCGGTAATCCTCCATTCCAATGATGTCTTTAATCCAATGATTAGTGCCTCATATTCAGCTATGTTATTGGTGCATGGAAACATTAGCCTATATGACCAAGGAATAGTATGTCCTTGAGGGGTGACAAAGAGAATGCCTGCCCCCGATCCATGTTGAGTAAAAGAACCATCAAAGTATAAGGACCATAGTTGCTTGAATTCTGCAGTGAAAACATCGGCATCAGGGAACTCAATGTGTATGAGGGTGCTGCGATTTGTAGAGGCATCACGCTAGTTGATCATAATAACGTCGCTGATTAACTGCGATCAACATGAGTGGATGTCAAACTCACTCAAAATCATGACCCATTTACTAACCTTCCTATTAGTGATGCTTTACTTAGTAGGTATTTGAGTGGATCAATTTTTGAAACGGGTTGATTGAATGGTTAGCATATGTGAAATTTCGTGAAGCAAAGACTCTTGCTAAACAAGCCTTCTCAATAAAAGTGTATTAATTTAAACAATGACTTGTCAATTTTCTGCTAATGTAATAGATTGCCACGTTCTTTCCTTCATAGTCTTCTTGTGCTAATAATGCTCCAAGGATGTCTCGTTGCAGCAATATCCCCGGATCAATGGTTTTATGCGGACTTGGTGTGATGCAGGCGGTGGAGTTTATTGATCTGCTTGATTTTTTGAAATGTCATTTCACATTTGTCGTCCCATCTAAAAGGAACATTCTTATGTAGGAGATGTGTAAACGGTAGACTTTTGTCAGCCAATTGTGCAATGAATCTTCTGATGGACTGAAGTCGCCCTTGTAATGATCTCAATTGACTAATATTCTTTGGAGGAGGCATCTTCATGATTGCTTGAACTTTAGCAGGATCTACTTCAATTCCCTTTTCTGAAACAATATATCCTAATAGCTTCCCGGATGTGACCCCAAAAACACATTTCTTAGGGTTTAGGCGAACTTTGAATTTTTCCAATCTGGTAAATATTTTTGACAGTATCTCCAAGTGTCCTTCTCTGGTGTATGATTTTTCCAATATGTCATCTACATAATCTTCCATGAATGTGTGCATCATGTCATGGAAGATCGTAGTCATAGCTCTTTGATAAGTAGCCCCAGCATTCTTCAAGCCGAAAGGCATGACATTCCAACAGTATGTTCCCCACGGACAAGTGAAAGCTATTTTCTCTTGGTCTTCTGGTGCAATCTTGATTTGGTTGTAACTAGAGAAACCATCCATTAATGAATACATGGCATGGCCAGCTGTCAAATCAACTATAGTGTCGATGCTCAGAAGCGGAAAGTCATCCTTTGGGAAAACTTTGTTAAGATCTCTGAAATCAGTGCATACTCTTACACGTTTGTCTAGTTTTGCTACTGGTACAATATTGGAGATCCATTCTGCATAGGCAATTGATCTTATAAAGCCTGCATCGAGGAGCTTCTTGAGTTCTTCCTTAACCAGTAGTGCTACATGAGGATTCATCTTTCTGAGCTTTTGTTTTACTGGTTTAACTCCTGGTTTGATAGATAAATTATGCATAATGAGATCAGGATCAAGGCCCGACATGTCTGCATATGACCAAGCAAAATTAACTTGATTTTCTTTGAGAAAGTTCATGAAATCTGGGATTTCTTTTTCTGTCATTGATTCAGCTAGCTGCAAAATCCTTGGATTATCTATAGTTGCAATATTGATTTCCTTTGTAGGCTCAATCAAGATGGGCGATCGCTCATGATAGTGCTCTAGGAGAGTGTCAAGAATCCCATCAGCTGGTGCCTTAAAAAGGTTTTCACCCTCTGATACGCTCTTTATTTTATCTTTTTATGCGATGCAAATGCGCCGGTTTTGGTTTCACCACTAGATCATTTTTCTTTATTTTCATTTTTGCAGCTAGGAGACTTGACACTCTCCTGATTAAAGACTTCATAATGAAAATTGCCAGTGGAACAATCATTTACATCATCGGCAGAAAGGAAGTTTATGATAGCTTCGTCATTTGGAAAAATAGGTATATCCATAGGTTTAGTTAGATCCCAGTCAACGAGATCAAGATGGATTAATGGTAGGACATCATCTGGTCGTGTGAAATCAGCGATGGTTAGGGTCAAGATAGAGTTATCGGTAGGATCCAAGGTATGAGGTAGGTCAATGATGGTACTATTCTCCTGATAGTCTTGTTCGTTAAAATCTAACTCAGTATCACTAGACTCATAGTTGCGTTGTGGTTCAAATTCTTGTGGTTGGGATCCTGAACCTTCTCCTTTGATTAAAGTGGGCATATACTTATGTATGACATCTACCTCTTTGTCCCTCCAAAATTCATCATTGTGGATGGTATCCCATTCATATTCAGCAGAATCTGTATCAGAAGTATTTTCTATGACATTCAGGATTGATGCCAAACATGTCTTATTCTTATCGAAACCTTCTTGCAGTGTAAAAACATTACCTTGTAATTGTTTAGATTGGGTAGCATCATAGCCTATTCCAGTTTTTTCATATGCAGCAAGCCCTGGGAGATGGATAGGCTCAACTACACCTTTTCTTTTTCCAAGAGGACCATTGTCATATCCCATCTTTTGCATGATGGAATATCCTTTCCCATATTGGTCTGTTGGTAAGGTGACATTTAGAACTGTTTCCTCTTCATCCTTATAGAGCCAATCCAGAATTGTTGTATCCTCAGGATCTCCCATGGGAAACTTTTCTTTGACAAATTGTCCATTGAACTTGGTAGTGGGCTCTGTTTGTATTTGTACTGATGTTGATGCTACTGATATCTATTGTTGTGTAATAGAAGGCTTTCCATGTGATCTAGGAGATGTAGGTAGATTAGAAAGACAAAGGGAATATTCCCCAACTCCACTTTCCTTGAACTGTAGTTTCTTGTCAAAGCTTTTGGCTAATTGACTGATTTGTGTATCATGCTTAGGAGAAGTATTAGCAAGTGCTTCTCGATTATTTGGAACCAAAGTATCCTGATGAGCTTTGACATTGGCACAAGTTTGGGTGTTTGAATTATCAGCTGGTATAGTGATTTCTTGTCCATCATATGGAAACTTAAGACATTGATGGTAAGTGGATGGAACAGCTTGCATTTCATGGATCCAAGGATGACCCAACAAGATATTGTATGCAAGATCTCGATCTAAAACTTGACAAAAGGTATTTTTGATAACAGGTCCCACTCTAATTGGTAGCATGATTAGACCTTTGGATGTCCTTTCCTCATCATCATAGGCTTTTATAGTAATCTTCCTTCTAGGATCAATGGAGTCTTCTACAAATCCTAATGCTTGAACCACCTTTAAGGTACATATATTTAGACCAGCCCCTCCGTCTATTAGAACACGTTTAACACATAATTTATGGATCATGACCTCTAAGTATAAAGATGAATTGTGGGGATGAGTCATGGAAACATCGTCTTTGTCTGAAAATGAGAGACACGTAGGTGAGGACAAATGTCCTACCATGGCTTGAAATCGGTTCACATCCAAATCCGTGGATACAGTCGTCTCAAAAAGGGCTTTGTCTAAAATTTCCTTGTGTGCAGGGGAAATCTTCAGGAGTTCTAAAATGGAGATTTGAGCCGAAGTTTTTTGAAGTTGGTTAACTAAGTCATATTGATGTTGAGGGAAGGTCTCAGTGGATTTTGAAGAGGTACCCTTTAAGATAACTTTAGCTTGGGCTCTCGTTGTGACATTCACTTGTCCATTGTCTACTTTGTCTTTGATTTTTATAACATTGACTCACTCATCGTCTGTATAGAGGTGACGGATTACATTGTCATCAATTTGGTTCACATTTTTGTCAGAAAACTCTCCCTTTTGATAATTTGGTAGAGGATTGCAAAATGCTTGGTGATCTTCATTGGATTTCTGTTGTCCTTCTACTGTGATAATGCCCTTGTCAATTAGATCTTGAATAGCATGTTTCAAACCTTGACAGTTGTTTGTATGATGACCTCTGCACCTATGGTAGTCACAAAAATAGGCCTCATTCCATGATGGAGGTTTTACACTAGGTTCATAATTGCGTTGTGGTGGTAACATAAGGACATTCTTTTCCATAACCTCTTTGAAAGAAGATTCTAAGGATTGTCCTAGTGGAGTGAAAGTTCTTCTATTGGAGAAGAATGGGAAGCATTGTGGTTTCACGTTTGAGGTATTCCCTAAAGTGTTGTTGTTGTTGTTTCCCCGGTAGTTTTGGTTACTGACAGTCCCCTGATTGTTGTTCGTTGAAGGGGGATGATTGTTTCCTAGATTCGTGACTGAATTGACATTATTATTACGAGTAGTGTTTGGGGTGCTCAGAACAAATGGCCTAGTCGTGATATGATTTGCATCTACAACACCATCGTTTACAATGTTCTTGTTGCGGGTCCAAAATTTTGACTTGTCTTGATTGTTGTAATGGTTAGATGAGCTAGGGTTGTCCCTATCAAGTTTTATTGTCCCTCTTTTGACCAAAGCACTTTTGATGGTGATGGCATCCTCAATCAATTTCTCAAAGGAAGGTGGACAGTGTAGATTTAAATGATAGCTCATTTCTGAGTTGAGGCTATTGATGAAAGTAACCATTTTCTCCTTTTCAGGGACATGACGGGGGTACCTAGCGAACATTCTCCTCCATCTTTGAAGAAAGGTAGTGAAAGATTCCCCAGGTTTTTGCATAACTTTGCAAAGATCAATCATGGTGATCTGGTGTTGAACGTTGTAGGCGTATTGTTTTATGAATAAATTCATCAGTTCCTCAAATGTTCGAATAGGAGGTGTAATCTTAGATAACCATTCCATAGAGTTGACTCCAAGGCTTCGAGGAAATAATCACAATAAATAAGTATCCTCATGGGAAAATTCTAATGTCATGTTTCAAAAGTCTCTAACGTGGTCAATTGGGTCTAATTTCCCATTATAACGATCAAATTTGGGAATTTCACAGTGTTTAGGAAATGGAATCATGTTGAGACTTCTATCAAAAGGATAAGGACATATGTCATCCAAAGTGTATTTCTTGGTTGTGGTTCCTCCTCGTAATTCTTTGATTGTTCCCTGCATTTCTTTAAACTGTTTTTTAAAAAAGGCTAAATCAGATAGGGATGGCTCTTCTTCTTTGCTTTTTAATTTTTCAGTATCAAAGTCTTTAGGCAATTTAGCTCCTTGATCTGCCAAGAAAAGAAAGTACTTCTCTTTGTCACGTTGTATAATCTGTTCAAGGATCTTAAGAAATTTGGGGTTTTGTTCCGCCTCTCTAAGTTGAAGTTCTTCCTCTTGTTCATCATCAGTATCTATGGGAGTTTTGTTCATGCTTTTGTTCTTAAGCAATGAATTTTCCTCTCCATCAGCCATATTGTTGTCACTGAAAAGGGGATTGCGACTCACACTAAAAAGAGGACTATCACATTCACCTTCTTCTTGAATGTTGTGTGTGGAAGTTTCTTGTTGAGATGTTTCTCCTAGCTTGTTGTGTTGAGATCTTGTAAAAACAGGCATATGTAAGAAATCCTCGGATATGATCAAAGGTCACTGAAGGATTTGATTAGGACGCATTGAATATTCAATTGAAGGTTGTGGTATATTCTCAAACTCAAGAGGTTGATTAAGATTGTGACGTTGAGACAATGCTAATCTTTGATAATAAGCTTGGGTAGCCAAAGGTTCTACAGCATAATCGTCAGTGAATCCCCTAATGTAGTCTTGGTATCTATGGAGGAATGTGCGATAATGGAGCAAGATGTCTCGACTCTTATACAGGAATTCTCTGCGATCTAAAGTCTTTTTGTAACTTAAGTTTGTTTTGGGCTTCTTGATCCTATTGAAAACTGATTTCTTGGTGAACTTGGTTGATTTCCACTTTCTCAACATGGGAGTAAAATCTCAGAGATTCGGGTCTGTGTACAAATTTTTGACAGAAACCTAAAAGTGCTATTCTATTTCCTAAATGCCCTGCAGAAAAAGGTAAATGCGCTAGAGAAAGAGTCAAATGCACTGCAGAATACCTTAGATGCATGATACAAACACATATCGCCAGAAGAATACCATAAATGTGCCAAAACAAAACGAGATGCACATCAAAATAGAGTTTAAATGTATTGCGATTTTTCCTAGATGTGCTAAAATGGTTTCTAGAGACGAGTTTTGACACGATTTAGCTGAAATTTTTTCTTATTAAGTTTTGGATGATCCTTTATACGAATTAATATTTTTGGCACAAAACCGTCTGATTTAGTTGATTTTAAGCACAGAATAGAACAAGCACAACCTAGGATTAGGCCGGGACAATATCCGCTTCTTACGTGGGTTTCCCCAACCGCATATCGTTAAGCGTGTAGATCCAAAAGCTTGGTATGCGGGCTCCCCCTTACAGTGCACTCTCTTCTCAGGCCAACCAAGCTTCCAACCCCCATGAAACTCCCATGGTGAGCTGATCACCTCTACTACAAATTGCGAAAGTGTGGATGCCTTCACACCAACCGGTGCTATGCTAGCAAATAGAGGGCTTTTGGCTTACTACACAAAAGTTTTTAGTTTGGGACCCCCGTTCGAGTGGCCATACATGGGGCAAGAGATTAATCACCATTAAGTTGGCACTCCAGCCTGAAGAGGTTAAGCTCAACAAGGTTTAAGGGAGTACAACTCCGTCCGTATGACACATCCGCACAAGCAACCTTAGGTTTTCCCTTAAGATTTACATTTATATACCGGTTGGGGGTAGCTTGGCCTTAGCTTCGTTGCCGGTTTGAGTCATCCCTTAAGGTGAGTACTTTTTCCCTTAAGGCAGGCCCAATTTCTAGAGTCAATAACCGTTTCTCTTGCACCCAGGATCGCACAAGTGCGCAAGGGGAGAGGATACTTCGATTATCAAATCAGGGTTACATAGGGAAAAGTGGGTCTGGTTTTCTGATCACCTAGTTTGCACAGGGTGAGAGCATAATCACCTACCACTTTCAAGCACAGTCAAGAAGAGTAAACAAGTTCATTTTAGATGCACCAAAATCAAAAGTGATTTAATCTAAGTGAATATTTTTCTTCACAACAGACATGGGGTTCTTTTTAACTGCATGATAAAGGTGTGGTGGCTACCCTAGATTGATTCATTTTAAAACCCAGCAAGAAAAAAAGAAAGGAATTCTGTCTGCGGAAGGCGTCAGACTCAGAATCCCTGTTACAATCCAGCGCGCAACTCTGTCACTCAAATGCGCTAAAACATGACCCAAATGTGCAACTCCGTTACTCAGATGCACGAAAACAGAACATAAATGTGCCGCTCTGTAACCCAGATGCGTGAAAACAGAACCTATATGCGCTAATTCTAAAATGCAAATTTTTTTTTTAGATTTTCTGAAACATGCTTAAATGCGCTAAAAAAAGTCCTATGTGCGCTAACTAAATTCCTATATGCGCTGCAAAAATACATGTATGTACACTCTGTTTTCCCAGATGCGCCAATGCCTAGATACGCAGCTTGATCTTGATGTAAAATATAAAATAAAAATTTCGAATCTTCGGATCTTTCATAAATGCCCAGCTTTTGCAAGAAAACCTGCAAGAAAGAAGTCTAAAATGGGGGCATATGCCCCACGGTGGGTGCCATTTAATGTGTGTATGAAAAATAGATGCGTAAATGAATTAAAAATAACTGTTCAAACACACCAATAGGACATTATATCAAAGCAAAATATAAAGAGTAAAGAGGTGCAAACTCAGTATCTTGCTTCCATTGTCATCCTATTGTCCTCTATCTTTAGTATTTTTGTAGATTCCAGCCTTGTGTTCTCAGATTGTAGGCTAGGCTCAACAAACCGTCTTCCTAAAGAACAAGATTTTGCTATGATGTTGATTTGAAATAATAAACTTGAAGTAAACCTTGATGCTATTAAAGTGCTAAATAGACATAAATGCATGAACTCTAATTAATTGCCTATTACCAATGCTTGGATTCACACGGTATTTATAGAGTTTTAGATTGATTTTGATTGAAATTTGTCTCGATTATGATTGTGATGTTCTGTGAGATCAAATGGTTGAAGAAAAGATGGCCGAAGGAGAAATAGAAGAAACCTAAAACCATATTATTTTTCTATTTTTATTATGAAGAGGAAAAAGAAGAAGATAAAAATCATCTTTTTTTAAAAGAATAAAAGAAAGATTTAAAGGTGATAAATAATTAATTTAAAAAAATCAATTATTTATTTGTGGAAGACATTCAACTTTTCTTAATTAAATAAAATATTTAATTAAGCTTTTAAAAGCAGAAGAAAGCTTGTGATAAGAAGAGAGCTTTAATCATGTTTTATTGAAAAAAGCAGAATATCTCATAATTAAATAAAATAAAATATTTAATTATGATATGAGAAGATTTCAGAATCAAGTTAAAATACCTAATTTTGATTTAGAAAGAAAGCATAAGATATTTTTAATTAAATAAGATCTATTTAATTAAATTACCTTTATGAAATTAATTAAATGAAACATTTAATTAATTAGAAGAAGAATTAAAATTGAAGAAAAAGAGATTTAAATTTAATTAAATCAAAAAGATTTAATTTAAATTCAAAAAGTGATAATTAATTTAAATAAATAAAAATGTATTTATTTAATTAATTAAGTGGACATATGAAAATAATTAAATAAAATAGATTTATTTAATTATGAAAAAAGAATAAGATGAATGAACAATATAATTAAATTAAATAAATTTAATCGTATGTAGAGGACTTTAGAAGAAATAATTAAATAATAAATATTTAATCAATTGCCAGGATTATAGACATGACCATTTTTACGCGTATACACGTACTACTATGTCGGTGCACTACAACAGACATAGATAGGTGAGACCGGTTCGTGGCATCATAGGATTGATACCATGGTGACGTTTATCTATAGTCCATACAAAGATTGCCATTAGTGGGATGACAAGGTGGATCATCTTAGCCTTTGTAGATAGTACCGATATTTGATTGGCAGGACCATGTAGAGCCATCTTATTATCAAGATGTATTCGCAGCGTGTCTTGTGACAGTTTGGAGAGTAGTAGTGTGTATCTGTAGGGATAGTTGAGTATGCACGGTATTTTAGAGAGTATGCTTGGGGGCCAGCCATTCTAGTAGCCTTTGCAGAGCAGTAGATTGATGGGATAGGAGCCCAGCCGGGGGGATGGAGAGGTGGTGTTGTTGATCCTGGGACCACAACAAACTATGATCTATGGTGGCAGGCACATATACCACTGCCATTGATAGATCCTGATGGGCCAACACTCGTGGACAGGCAGTCAGTGATACCTCATGTGCCGAGAGCCAGGTGAGGAGGCAGGATGGTGACAGGGGCAGAGGCTAGGGGAGAGACAGAGGCAGGGATGGAGGCAGGGATAGAGACAAGGGAAGAGATGGAGGTAGGGATGGGGGCAGAGATGGAGGTTGGCTTGGAGATGATGGAGATGATAGAGATGATGGAGGAGATGGTTAGGGATAGGATTAGAGGGTGCACCCATGTGTGGCGAGGGTGGTACTAGATGCTATCCATGAGGTGGCTGAGGAGAGAGAGAAAGGAGGATGTGGAGGTGGCAGAGGCAGAGGCGAAGAGACGAGAGGAGGATGTGGAGGTGGCTGAGGTGGAGGTGGAGAGACAAGAGGAGGATGTGGAGGTGGTGGAGGCCAGATAGGAGGAGGATGTGGCTGAGGTGGAGGTGGAGGTGGAGAGATGGGAGGAGGAGCAGCTAAGGCAAGAGGAGGATGCAAAGGTGGATGTGCCCTGAGATGAGGGAGTTGATGGAGAGGATGTGGGAGAGGATGCTGATGATGATGATGATGCTATGGATGAGGTTGAGAGACTCCTCAGATGGCAGATGGTGGAGGGAGAAGAGGAGATACCATCCTCCTCGAGATTGCCCCAAGATGCCATGATAGATCAGAGGGTGGCCGATTTACAGTGGAGATTAGATGAGAGAATGACATAGGTTAGAGCACTATAGTCAGAGCTACAGGTGGCTCGGGTAGAGCAGGATCAGGCAGTGATCCACCAGTAGGACTCACCTTAGTGGTGTGTCGAGTTTGCAACATTATACACAGGGCCCTATGGGGATATTGCTTGCGAGTTGGCCAGGGTGAAAATGAGATTGGGTCAGTACAGGACCTTATATGAGTAGGAGGTACCTTGTGAGCGATGAGATCCAGCACTGTCACACTCACACATGAGGATAGGCAGTGGTCACCGATTAGGGTGTGGGAGCAGTAGCAAGAGCCACACAAGTGCAAGACGATCTACCTCGATAGGGCACACAACAGGGCACAGGTCCCACCACTCTCACAGGCATGCCTCGAGTCATCACTCGAGCCACAGTCATGGGTCTACTGGTTTAGTACAGAGGTTAGTATAGAGGCAGCCACCAGTGGTTGATCCATCTACTTCTCAGAGCTAGGCAGTAGTGATGTTACAAGTGTCCATTACTATGGAGATGACTCTGTCATTGTTAGTTCCATTGGTGGCACAAGCAAAGGCTACTGCCGGTCTGCCCATCATTTTAGTGTCAGTCATAGAGTTCCAACAACCACACTCTTTTCCACGAGGGGATGATGAGAGTCTACCCTAGGGCATGCTTGTTATATTTTTTTCCATGTTATGACACATTATGTATATATTATTGAGCCTCCAAGCTCCATTTTTTGGGATATCTCTTGACTTTATCCTGTGACATCGTACATTTTTGAGATGATATTTTATGATGATGCAGTTTTGATGCAGCCTACATGTGTGCTATGTAATGTATGATGTTGATTTATGATGTATCATGTATGTCATATGATGCTTACTTATGATTATGATGCCATGATGATGCAATGTTTATGATTATGTATATGATTTAATTGTATGGATGATGTATGTATGGACCTAATGCAATGTTGATATGATGATGTATGCACTTATGTTTTTGTATGTCATAGGATATCATCGTGAGATGGATGAGAGAAGATGACCAGACTAACGAGAGAAGATGACCAGACCGAAGGAGATGCATGTTATTTCCTAGACCAAATCCTTCAAAACTTTACTATAGGATTTTAATATTTATTGCTCTTAATCATCACTGGGAAAACTATTGTAATGGCAAAACAAACACCATGATATGACATAGATCAAGGTGTGCAAGGTTGTACCATTATGTAAGACAAGCAGTCATACATAAGGATGATCATGACTCATACTAAGAGTGTGATTGCCCTAGTCTTTTTGTCATAATCAACCACAAGCAGAAAAAGACAAAGACAATTTATGAAACGTCATTGCTTCTCTAAATCCTATTCCCAGGACATCCTTGAGAAAGTAGCAGCATGATTGTCATACAAAAATAGCACCCTTATCATGATACGTCACTATTTTCTAAATCCTAGAATCAGGACCTTGTTGAGAAACTAGTAGTCATGCGTGTCAATCATCATGATACATCGCTACTTCTCTAAATCCTGTTAGTGGGATCTCGCTGAAAAACTAATAAAATGATAAAAAGCCAAAAGACAAGTGTCAAGTTTTTGCGAAGTGCATCTGGATATCCATTGTTCTAATGTCAAGATGTCAGGTTTGATAATGATGAGATGCCAAAGTATCAAAGCTTTGATGATGCTCGGATGACAAATGTCCAAAATTGCCGAATTCAGGAAGGACACATCCTGAATAATGTTGATGTCAAGAGGATTGATCCCTAAATGTCAAAAGGGATCCTTCAAAATGCTATGTGACAATGATGATGATGATACCTAGGAAGGACACATCCTAAGGAATAAATGATAGAGTTGGTTCTTTAGGACACATCTAAAGAATACTGATGTCAAGGGGAGTGATCCTTAGATGTCAAGAGGATCCCTCAAAATGTCGAATGACAGTGACAATGCCTAGGAAGGACACATCCTAAGGCATAAATGACAGAGGTTATCTTTCAGAAGGAAACATCTGAAAGTTAACCAAGAGTTGACAGTTTGATAGGTTATGATGATTTGACTTGCTTTGACCAAGTTTGACTTGTGTTGACCATATGTCAATATTGTCATGATGATATGTGCCAATGAGATTGTCATGTTGAATAAATGATTGCCATAATTTGCTTTATGAGTTTACCCACTTGGGAATGATTCACTTTGTCTTGGAGACATTTTTATGTGTGTGCCAGTGTAGTGCCATGGACCCTAATGGACTGACCTAGTGTGGCCTTGGGGGCTCATCAACAGATGGTCTTTCCTACGTCATGCACTCAGAGACCTCGTAGTTTGACACGATCAATGAATTTGTGTTGATGACCAAAGATTGCATCATGATTTTATTTTGACAAACCTAAAAGGACTGACTTAATGTCTCAAGGACTCGAAAATGAGTCTTGCCTACGTAGCAAATATGCAGAGTCAACGCAGTTCAGACAAATGTCAAAGACTGATTGATTTGACATGACAGACTTTGACAAGAGGTGACTTTGCGTTTGTGTTCTTCGAGCAGTCTAATGTTTTGTTGTAGTTTTATTCAGGACATTTTTTGGTTTTTAGGTCTTTTCTTCAGGACGTTTTGTGATGTTTTTGTCTTTTTTAGGACTTTTTGTGATGTATTTGTCTTTTTTTAGGACTTTTTGTGATGTTTTTTCTTTTTGTAGGACTTTTTGCCATGTTTTTGGTCTTTTTTAAGACTTTTTGCCAATTTCTGAAACCATGTGTGACATCCACTATAGTTACATGATAAAAATTGTGCCCCTAGTTAGCTCCAAGACTTAGCTAATCTTCAGGGACATGAAGGGGATGCTTCTAGTGTACCAGATGGACAGTCGTCAGGACTTGATGTCAACCATTTATAAAACATGACGGGAAGGTTATAATGTGGTGGCAATTGGCATGATAATGGAAAGAGATGCATTTCATCCTAGACCAAGGCAGACAAAGTGACAGTAGATGGCAGAGCAATGATTGATTACGCATGGCACCTGTTTGCCAAGTTTTCACCATGGTACTTATCCAAAGTGCATATTTGCTAGGTTTTCACTATTGGACGAATCATTTTTATTTACTATTTTTGTCATTTTTCTTATTTTTTTGGTGTTGCCAAGATGCCTGTTTGCCAAGTTTTCATCAAGGCAACGATTTTTTATGTTTTTTCAATTTTTTTTTGTATTTTACATTTTTCGGCTCTATCTCCTAATGCTATGTGTAGAACTTTCAGAGATATAAACTATTGATAGGCTCTGTCAATTGTTCTCCATTTGGAGTTGCCAGCTGATAGGCTCCATAACCAAAAGAAGATACGATGATGTAGGGACCCAACTAGTTTGGTTCAAACTTTCTTGGCTTTTCACTGTCAGCTTGGTTCTTGGAGTTCTGCATAAGAACTAAGTCGCCAATGTCAAATTTCCTAACCATAACCTTCTTGTTGTAACTATGATAGAGATGATTCTAATATGCTTGTAGATGGTTCAGAGAGTTTTTCCTTTTTTCCTCTAACATCTCCAGCTCGAGCAAGCGCGATTGTCTATACTCCTCATCATTAGTTAAACCCTTCAGGGAGACTCGTAATGAAGGAATTTCAACCTTAATGGGAAAGATAGCCTCAACTCCAAAGACCAAGGAAAATGGAGTGGCTCCTATAGGTGTACAAATGCTAGTGCGGTAAGCCCACAAAGCAAGGTTAAGTTGTATGTGCCAGTCATGACCAGCATCATGGACAGTATTTTTGAGGATTTTAACAATGGTTTTATTTGATGGCTCAGCTTGACCATTTCTTTGTGGGTAATATGGAGATGAAAAATGATGTTGGATATGGAATCACTCACATAACTCACAAACATCTTGGTTTTTAAATGAATGTCCGTTGTTAGTGATGATGGATTACAGAAGGCCACACATGCAAATGATGTAATTAAGGATGAACTTGGATATTTGCTTTCCAGTTATGTATGTCAAAGGGATGGTTTCAATCCACTTCATAAAATACTCAGTGGCGGTGATGATGAATTTGTGGCCATTGGACAAGGTTGAATGTATCTTACCCATGAGGTCAAGTCCCCATTGAGCGAAGGGCCTAGGAGAGGTGATCGGCCGAAGTTCCTGTGCTGGAGCATGGATCAAATCACTATGAATATGGAATTTGTGACAAGCCTTAACATATTTTATTGAATCTTTTTCAACGGTTGGCCAATAATACCCAAGTCTTGTTACTTTCTTGGCTAGGGTAGGACCACTTGAATGAGACCCGCATATACTGTCATGTACTTTGCGTAAGGTTGTACGTGCTTCGCTGGTGTTGAGAAATCTAAGGAGGGTGTCATCAAAGCTATGATGGTAAACGGTGTCACTGACGATGGCATACCTTGCAGATTTTTGGATGAAGGACTTTCTCTGGTTATTGGACAGGTTAGGTGGAAGGGTTTGAGACTTAAGGTAGTCATAAATATCCTGGTAAAGGGAGAGTTAGGACCAACAAGTTCGCAAACCATCTTTGACTCTGGAATGTCATAGGCAGGGACCAAAAATTGCTCTATTAGGAATTCCAACTAAGGAAAATTGCTTGGTATGTCAAGGAGAGAGCCTATTGTAGCCATGGCATCTGCTGCTTTGTTCTGTGCTCTCAAAACATGTTCAAAAGTTACCATATGAAAGTACATTTGGAAACTGTCTACCATCTGTTTGTAGGGCATCAAATTCTTGTCTTTTGTGTCATAGTCATCATTAACTTGGTTGATGATGAGTTGAGAATCCCCATAGACATGCAGTGCTCTGATTTTCCACTTTATTGCCATTCTTAGTCCTGTAACTAGCGCCTCGCATTCTGCCACATTGTTTGTGCATGGGAATGCAATGCGGAAAGACTTAGGAATGGAGTCTCCTTGAGGGGTGATGAATAGGATCCCTTCCCCTGAGCCATGATTTGTGTGTGATCCATCAAAGTAGAGTTGCCAAGGTGCCTTAGATTTTGTATGGAATATCAACTTATCTGGAAAATCTGCCACTAATAGGTGATCACTTTGCAAAGGTGCATCCGCTAGTTGGTCTACAATGAATTGTCCTTTTATTGCCTTTCTTTCTATAGATTGAATGTCATATTCGCTCAGAATCATGACCCATTTTTCCAACTATCCTGTTAATGCTGCCCAACTTAGCAAATATTTTAGGGGGTCAATCTTTGCTACTAGTTGCATTTGATGACTTAACATATAATGTCTTAAATTCTATGCTACAAAGACCACGGCTAGATAAGCTCATTCAATTGGTGTGTATTTTAGTTCATACCCGACCAACGTCTGACTAATGTAATATATAGCTCTTTCTTTTTCTTCTTGGTCGTTCTGTGCCAGTAATGCCCCCAATGCTGAATTAGTTGCCGAGATGTACAAGATTAATGGCTTTCCGTGAATGGGAGGCATGAGGACTAGCATTAACAGTAGGTAATCTTTGATTTTCTGAAAGGATTCTTGAAATTTATCTATCCACACAAAGGGAAAACCCTTGTGCAACAGATATTGGAATGGGTGACACTTGTCTGCCAATTGGGCTATGAAACACCAAATAGATTGTACTAGCTACCTTGTAGAGTTCTAAGTTCACTGATTCCTCTGGGTGGAGGCATGTCTATGATGGATTTGACCTTTTCTGGATCAATCTCAATGCCTCTTTGGGAAATTATGTATCCCAAGAGTTTACCCGATGTGACCCCGAAGACACATTTCTTAGGATTTAGCCAGACTTTGTATTCTTCCAGTCTCTTGAAAGTTGTTTCTAAAACCTTGAGATGATCTTTCCTGGTTGCTAATTTGGCCAATAGGTCATCTACATAATCTTCCATTATGTTATGCATCATGTCATGGAATATTATGGTCTAGCCCTTTGGTATGTGGTGCTTTCATTTTTGAGACCGAATGACATGACATTCCAATAATATGTACCCCATGGGCAAGTAAATGTCATTTTGTGCTCATCTTCAAGGGAAATGTGAATTTGATAATAGCCAAAGAAACCATCCATGAGGGACAACATCTCATATCTTGCTCTGAGGTCGACTATGATATCAATATTTGGTAAAGAAAAGTTATTTGTCAGGCATGTTTTATTTAGGTCTCTAAAATATGTATAGACACGGATTAGCCCATTTGGCTTTGTTATTGGCACCAGGTTAGATACAAATTTAGCATAGTCAATAGACCATATGAATCCAACATCTAGAAGTTTCTTCAGCTCAGCCTTGACCAATAGAGCGACTTGGGGGTGCATTTTGCGTAACTTTTGTTTGACTGGCTTGGCATTAGGCAATAGTGGCAGATGGTGCAAAACCAGTTCTGGGTCTAATCCTCGCATGTTAGCATAGGACCATGCAAATTTTATTTTACATTCTACAAATAATTTATGAAATTTCAGTCTCTCTTCTTTAGTCAATGATGCAAAAAAGAGGACCATCTTGGGATCTTTTGTAGTTGCTATGTTGTCTTCTATTGTGTCTTCAATAAGCATAGTTGATTTCTCTTGTTGCACGGGAAGAAAGTCCAGTCCTCCATCTTTGGGTGCCTCAGAGAGGTTTTCACCTGTAGATATGTCCTTTTCTTTTACTAATTTATCATCAAAAGGTGCCTTTTGGTTTTCACCTAGAGACGTTTCATTTTTTATTTTATTTTTATTTTTACTTTTGCGACTGGAGAATGAAGCAGTCTCATCGAAGTATGCCATGTAGTCTAAATCAATGGTGAATCCTGACTTGTGATCACCACTAGGTATGCCCTCACGTAATCCCATAAAATCTGCAATTGCCTCATCATTCTAAAATGTGTCCAAGACTAGTAGGCCTTGTTGGTCCCAATCGACTAGCTAAGGATAAAGTAACGAAATTCCATTATCAGTATTGGTGAATTGAGGTGAGGATACAGAAAGCATGCAGATGGATTTGGTGATATTGTATATGAGATTATCATCATCCAACTCCACATCAGCCTCTATCCAATATTCCCCTTCACTAGTGTCATATTCGTTGTCAAAATAAGGGGTGAAGGACTTAGAGTCCTGGTTGTCAGTGACGTCTGGTACTTTAGATGGATTGGACTAAAGGGATTCAGATGGTGGGTCTTGTATGTCATGGGGAGTGGTAATGGGACTTTGACTATCTGGTGCCTATTCAATTTTAAATGTTTTCCAAAATCTTTGTTTAGAGGTCAGTTCCCCTGCAATGACAAACAAATCATCAAGGCAACAGTCACTTAAGGATTGTTCTGAGCCAAATTCCCACTCTTGGGAGTCAGTTTTGGTGAGGGTTTGCTTAGTGGTCTCGACACTTTCCGAAGCATGTACTCGCTCACTTGAAAGTCCAATGGTATGTCAATCATCATTGTTGGGTGATCCAAACCCTAATCCAAGATACTTTGGAATTTGGAAAGGTTCTATGGGCTCTCTTTGTCCAGCTTTATTTCTACCTAGGCCACTAGTACCATCGTAGCCCTTAGCCTTCATTATGTCATAACCCTTGCCATATTTTTGAACTGGTAATGGGGGTAGTGCAACAATATCCTTATAGATCCATCTTGTGATGTCAGCAAGGTCCTCATTAATCATGTCTCCCCATTTGATGAAAACTATTTTTGGTGGAACTTTAAAAATTGCTTTGGGTTCCATTCTGAAACATGGCCGACCATAGACCTTTGGAGACTTGGGTATTGTTGTTATGTTGTATGTTGTGTGTAGTTTAAATTCTCCACAACCGAGGTACTGGATCTTGACAGTGGATTCAAACTTAGGGTTTTTGGAAGGTGGTGGTATGGTGGATGTGGAAGATGATGTGAGTGTGGATGGGTCAATGTATTTGGATGACAAGGAGCTAGGTGCTTCTCGGTTAATAGGCACTCAATTTTTAGAAATACCCCTCATGTTGGTAGAATATTGGAAAGGGTCAGGGTCTCCATATATGGTTATTTCCATGCCATCAAATGGAAATTTTAGGCATTGGTGATATGTGGATGAAACAAATTTTAAGGCATGAATCCATGGATGACCAAGCAAGATGTTATATGGTAGTTCCAAATCCAGGACCTAGCAAGTTGTGTCCACAATGATTGGTCCCACTCTGATAGGGAGAGAGATAACACCACGTAAAGAGTGTTTTTCATCATCATGTGCTTTGATCACTATACTCTTTGTTAGGTCTACACATGCATCGGAGAATCCGAGAGCCTTAACCTGTTTGAGGGAGCATATGTTCAATCCTGCTCTGCCATCTACTAAAACCCATCTAACTTTGTGCTTCTAGAAAAAAGTTTCTATATGCAATGCATCATTGTGGTTGGTCTTAGGTGATGAGTAGTCTTGATCTAAGAAGGTGACATGGTGAGGCATAGTGAGGTATCCCACCATGGTCTCAAACTGATTGACATCAATGTCCTTGGGGACTTACAACTCTTGTAAGTTTTTATCTTATATCTTTGTGTGCAAGAGAGATAAAAAGTAGCTCAAGTATAGAGATTTGCGTGGTAGTCTTGCCTAGCTGGTCAATAAGGTTGAACTGACTTTTGGGTTGCCACTGCTTTGTGGTCGGGACAAGTTTTGACTATTTAGCAGATGGGCTAGGTATGGTGATTTTGGGTTGTCTAGTGGGAGGTGGACCAACTATAGTGACCTTTCCACTACGAGTAGTAGCATTACATTGGGGTTCTATCCTGAAATGGTATTGATGTATTCGTCATCAGTTCGGACATTATTTATAATTGGTCCACCAGAATAGTCATACTTGGCTCGGGTGAAGTTAGCTTGATTATTATTCATCTGTGGACCTGAGGTGGAAGCATTATGAGAACCATGGTCCTACAGTGGATTCTTATGGATAGTATGATTTGAATTGGAGGAAATTGTGATCCCCCTACCTCAATGATGCAACTTTCAATAAGATCTTGTACTATATTTTTTAGTTGTCGATAGTTAGAGGTTTTATGTCCTTTTGCCTAATGGTATTCGCAAAATGCATTATCATTCCACCATGCAGGTTGAAGTGTCTTGGGTCATATGGTTTGGGTTCTTCCAGTGTGATGACCCCATTCTGGAGGCATTTCTTGAGGACTTCTTGAATGGGTTCACCCAAAGAAGTGTATGTGTGACCCCGAGGAAATTGTCTCATCTGATAGTATTGTCCCTAGTTATTTTGACTACTCTAGTTATTTGAAGGGACATTGGTAGGGGGTGTCAATGTTGTTGTTGGTTTATTTTGCTGTTGAACCCCTTTTAGGGCTAGTACAGGACCCACAATATTTACAGTCTTGTCATCAACAACACCGTCATTTGTAACGTGTTTATTTTTAACCCAATATTTATTTTTGTCAGCGGGTGGATTGGCATTTGTGTTTTTGGGACCGTACCTTAGTTCTCCCTTTGTGATAAGGGATTTCTCAATCTAGACCCCTTTTTTGACTAAGTCCATGAAGTTTGTGTAGCAATGTACTTGCAATGCATATTTTAGGGGCCCCAAAAGTGTTTGCACGAACATGTCGACCCTTTCCCTTTCGGGTATGTCAATGTGACACCGACTAGCTAGACTTCTCCATTTTTGAAAGAATGGGATGAATGTCTCACTAGCATCCTCCTATGTGAGATTGCACAAGCTAGTGATAGAGGTGTCCATGTCAATGTTGTACGCATAATTTTTTATGAATTTTTGTTTAAGCTCATCTCATGTCTGGATATCCTTTTGAGTAGAAAACCATTCAAGGGTAGGACTTGCCAGAATTTTAGAAAAAATTCTCATCAAGTATGTTTGTTCATAGGTGACATCCATACAATTGGTTGCAAATTTACGAACATGTTCAATGGGGTTTTTCTTGCCTCTATATTTTGTGAAATTGGGTGACACATATCCAGAAGGAAATGGAGGCATGTATAAGCTCATGTCAAATGGGTATATGTTTAGATCATATGATATTTCTGATTTCTTGCCTGAAATGTATATGTTTTGGATAGTTTTCTCTAAACCCATCAATCTTGTTTGGAAGGCATCCATAATAGGGTCATTTGTGGTCCCATATGTTGTATTGCTTGGTACATCATAGGTCCCCATTTGTTGTGCGTGAATAATGGTTTATTGTGGTGGTATGGATTGTTGTGACATGTATGATGTGTTTGGATTGGCATGTTGTTGGTGTTGAAAAATTGGATTAGGTGTATGTAGTTGAGTATGAACATGAGATGAGTAGGTTGGGATGTGTCCCCCAGCCATGTGTGTTGTTACCTGGGGAATATGGTGACCATGAACATTGTGGTGTATTAGTGATGTCATGGGTTGTGTTATTTGGCCACCTTGTGCGAATTGTTGGGTTTGCATAAGGGGAATGTTTGTATTTGTACCTTGGGAGGCAATGACATGTGACTGTGTTGTTGTGTTAATGTTTTGTTGTTGTCCTTGGATAAAGATACGTCTTTTTCCTCCTCCCAAATAATTTTGTGAAATACCAATGAGCGGATATGCCAAAGGTATGCTCATGGTAGTAGATGTAGCTGTCAAGGGGAGATTGTTGTGACTTGATGATGCCTCCATGGCATTTACTGTTGTGTTAAAGAGAGGTGTTGAATAACTTACCCCCATTTCCAAGGAGCCATAGGTGGTTCCAAGTTATTGTGATAGTATTGTGGATGTTGTGGGCATTGTGGTAGAATGTGATCCTCCAATGGATGTAGCGTTTATTGTATTGGAGGTGTTTGGGATGTTGAAGGTAGCATGCACTGTTGTTGTAGTGTTAAAGAAAGTATTGCTTGGAGTGTTTGGAGGCTAACCACTATGTGACATGTTATGTGCGTTGTTGTTATTAGGGTTAGGAGATGTTGAGCTCAACATGTTGATGTCAAATCCATGTGGTAACTTAGCTCCTTGACTCAAGAGTATGGCTAAGTATTCGTCTCTATCGTATAGGATCATTTGTTCGACGAATTGAGAGGACTCTAGATCTTGTGCCACTACCTCTAGGTTTTCCTCAAGCATTTGACCGTATTCATCCTTACACAATAATGGTTCAAATGGATTGTTTGATGAGGATGGTGTTGTCGTGAGAGGTTGATTGTTTGTATTGCCAAATGGATAATCGAAAGTCCAATTTGGGTCATATGTGGGATTATTGACAGTGGAAGTGGGGTCTTCTCAAAAGTTTTCCATTTTTCATTGTTGTTTTTAGAGTCTAGTTTCCACAATAAAATGAGATTGCTTAAATGACAATGACAACTAAATGCAAGGATGACACTATGCAAAGTCTAAGTTCAAAATGACAACTAGGATGAATAATATTTTTGGATTTTTGGGAAGAAAATATGCAATGTATAGACTTATAATGCAATTTAAGACAAGGGTACCTAAGCACTTCTAAGCTCAATCTTTGTTTTCAATTTTGGTTTCTAAAGGACTTTGTTGAAAAGGACAAGATGACAAGGTCTAAATGACTAGTGAGTTTTCCTAACTAGACTGTTGAGTTGGAAAATCTCACAAAAGGAACAGTGACTGACAAAGGGATTGATAACTTAGTCCAAGATAACCTAGTTTTGAAAGAAATGACATTGCAAATTGTGCTGAGACTTGCCTAATCCAAATTATGCAAGTATTAAACCTAGGGACAAACTAATGCCTAATGTATGCAAGTAAAAAGAATGGAGGATGAAACCTATGGTGAAGAATTCAAACTAATGGTTGAAAGTTTGAGAAATTTCAAATTTTGTTTCTGACAGAATCTTCTTGGAAACAGTGTTTGCCAAATGATTGACTAGGTGTAGACTTCATATTTGACTTTGTATGAAGTTTTACTTGTGACAGGCGAATGCATCATTTGAGGTCGCGAATGCATCACGATTTTGCGAATGCTACTCAGTTTGAGCAAATGTGGATCGAGGACTAAAAAATGTGACTCAGTTTGGTAGATGCGACTCTATAAGGTTCAGTTGTGTCATGATGCATACAGATGCGTTGTTTAGAATGTTGAATGCGGTTTATCAGAATGATTGCGTCTCAGAAACTTGAATGCGGTTTAACAGATGTGACACAATTTGTGAAAAATGAGTTTCTTGTCATTTTGATGGAAAATTTGATCTTTATGATGTTGAATGTTTTGTTCAAAACTATAAATGTGATGAATCCAGAAAGCACTTGACAAGAAAATGTTTTGAATGTAAGCAAGCGCACATAAGACAAGTACAATCATAGGTTAGGCTAGGACAATATTTGCTAGATTCCATGTGGGTTTCCCCAACTGCATATCAGTAGCATGTGAATTCAAAAGCTTGGATGCACGGGCTCCCCCTTATAGTGCACTCTCTTCTCAGGCCAACCAAGCTTCCAACCCCCATGAAAATCCTATGGAAAATTGATCACCTCTACTACAGACTGCGAAAGTGTGGATGCCTTCACACTGACCGGTGCTACGCTAGCAAATAGAAGGTTTTTGGCTACTACACAAAGGTGTTTAATTTAGGACCCCCATTCAAGTGGCCATACATGGGGCAAGAGATTAATCACCAATTAGGTGGCACTCCAGTCTGAAGAGGTTAAGCTCAACAGTGTTTATGGGAGTACTACTCTGTGTATATGACACATCTGTACTCATAATCTTAGATTTTCCCTTAAGATTCACATTTATATACTGGTCGGGGGTAGCTTGGCTTTAGCTCCATTGCCGGTTTGAGTCACATTGGGGTGATGAAACCCCCAGGAAGGCCCAATTTCTAGAGTTAGTAACCATTTCTCTTACACCCAGGGTTGCATGAATGTGCAAGGGGAGAGGATACTTTGATTACTAAGTCATGAGGGTAAAAACAGATAAAAATGGGTCTAGTTTTCTGATCACCGAGTTTTCACAAGGTGAGAGCATAATCACCTACTATTTTGCAAACACACTCAGACATAGTAGAAACACAAGTTTGTTTTAATTGCACCAAAAGGAAATGTGTATTATACTAAGAAAAAGATAGGAACATTGTTTTGATGTTTATTCTTTGACGTTAGAACCTGCAAGACCACACATTAGTAGTTTGAATGTTTTCCTTTGACCTCGAAAAGTAACTACCAAATGCTCCAAATCCTAATTAGTAACACAAAACCTATGTTAGGTAGAATGCAGAAAATAACCAGAATAAAAAGGACACAGAAAACAACAAAAATCCAAATGCAAATGAATAGAAAATGTTACTAGTCAAATGCATCACGATAGAGCGAATGCGTCACTTTTTATGTCAAATGCGGCTTGGGATCAAAAATGCTACTTTCCAGACTTCTATTGTGGCTTGATAGAGCGATTGCGGTGTTTTAGGCTTCAAATGTGTCACAACACAGTAGATGCATCACGATTTAAAAAAAAACTACATTGCTTTGTACCTGTACCTACAAAATTGACATAAAACACACAAAACCATACAGAAAAAATAACAGAAAATAGAGTCGGGTTCACCAATGTAACTAAGGGTTATTTTTTAGGTTTGATTAAAGGTTAGTAAATCAATATAAAACACAAAACCCAAAGAAATTACAAAACAAAATGGAAGTAAACAAAAGAAGAATTATACTGCTAATGGTTGAGACCTCCATGATTCATTTTTGTAACACCTTCTAACTTGCCAGTTGATGTATTGCCCTTAGATCGAACACACGAGCAATCTAGAAATAAATGTCTAAGTCCTACACCAAGCTTTGAAGGATTTGATCAAAGTCTAAATGCCTAATGCCTATGACAATATGAGTGAAATGCCTATTCCTAAATATGCTAGAATAATAATATAATTCATGAACATGTAATGTCTCTGTGTGATCAAAAAATGAGAGGAAAATGGGATTTTATAGAAAATGCCATTTTGAATGGACAGATGAGATTGACTTCTAATGGAAACCTAAAATCAAAGGCCCATATTGAATCTGATAATCCCTAATCAGGGTTAGGGAAAGGTCATTAATCGAGTGGTCGAGATGCCATCTAAGAAGATTGAATCAGCGGTGGAGAAGAAATGAGGAAAATAATTCAAAAATAAAGATTTTCGAAAATGAAGAAGATAAAGACTGAATTGAAGATTAGATTTGGAAAAATCAAGAATTTTCTCGATTACTTGATTTTTGGAGGAAAGTTACCATTTTGATTTAAATTAATTCAAAATATGGATTTTGTGAAATAATAAATAATCAATTTTTAGATTATTTACCAAAATGGACTATCAATTAAGAATGTGATGACATTTTAAATAATTTCACTTATTTAAAATGAGAGGAATATCAATTTTGATAATTAAATAATTAGAAATAATTATTTAATTCAGCAGATAAGATTAATTAATTCAATAAATTAATCGATTCATTTAATTATGACAATTAGTGACAAATTAAATAAATAAATAAAAATTATTTATTTAATAATCAGGAAGAAATGACTGAAGAAGGGTAATTAAATAAATTTAGAAATTTATTTAATTAGGGGAAGACTTAGATAATTAATGACGTATTTAATAAATAAATAAAATTTATTTATTTAATAATCATGAAGAATAAAAGGACATGAATTAATCAAATAATTATGAATTATTTAATCAATAGTCGATTGTGGACCAAAGACATAATTAAATGTCATAATTATGCTATGAGGAAAGTGGTAAAATTGAAGCTTGCAAGCCTAGGTCATTTTTAGGTGTCTACAATATGATTGAGAATGGAGTCTTTGTTAAGAATGGGTGTATTTTGGATGCCATTACTGTCTTGAAGGACTTCCTGGATGGACTTAAAGATGGGGTCATGGGATGGACTACCTTGTTTTGGACTTGAGGGTGAAATTATGATGTCATGCTTTGGACTTTCATTTTGACATGTATCCTCAAGTTTATACAATGGGATTTGACTTTGGACAATGATAGAATTTTCATGACTAAATGTGGCTTGTGAGGGAGTGACTTGGAAAGGATTTGTGCATGAAGGACTAGGATAAGACGTGGAGACTTGGAAGGGGTTGGTTGATGAAGGACTAATATAGGACATGAAAATTTGAATTGGACTAGTTGGTGAAGAACTAGGATATGACATTGAGACTTGGACTGGATTGGTGTAAGGTTGAAAAAGATAGGACATAGAGACTCAGACTAGATCATTATGGTATGATGTGGATACTTGACATGAGTTGGTAGATGGTTGATAAGGCATGTAGACTTGGACAAGATTGATAGGTGAAGGACTAGAGTATGATGTGGAGATTTGGAATGGACTAGTGGACAGTTGGTTTCCCTTTTCAAGGTTAGGATAAGGGTGAGAAGTTGATGTTTGTTGTGACCTAATGGTGGGGTTTGCATTAAGTGACTCTTGATAGTGAGGGCAAGTGGTTGGATGACTAAGACTTATGGGTTGCTGGTAGGAAAGACATCAGTTTTTGGATTGGAGGAATTGCCTTTTGAAATCCAAGGCCTATTGGTATTGACAATTATAGAGCAATTCGTATTCAACTTGACTAGCAAGGAAATCAAGGTCAATCAAAGAGATGATAGTGAAGTCTAAAGAGTGACAATGCAAAGGTATGACTCAAACCTAAGGTTTGTGACCAAAGTTTTGTTGATTTTGGACAAAGACCACTTAGGAAATGTGTTTAAAGACTAATGGGAAATGCATGGTTTTAGACTTGGATAGTAACTGTAATTTTCATAATTCACAAACAATTGAGTTGTTTCAGGTGTCAAATACAGTTCAATATGGTAGATGCAGTTAAGACTCAGTGAATGCAACTCTACAGAAAGAAAATGTGGCTCAATAAGGTGATTATAGGTTTGTGCAAAGAAAATTCAGTTTAGCATAGGCAGATGCATCACCAGAAATGGCAAATGCGACTCAACAGAGCGAATACAACTCAGAAAATGGAAAATGTGGCACAGGAAAGAAAATGTGGCATAGAAAGGAAAAAAGCAGAGTGTGTGACTTAGAAAGATGCAAATGCAATTCAGATAAGCACATGTAGTTCAAGAAGTAGTAAATGCATTTCAGTAGAGTGAATGTGGCATAGAAATCCTCAAATGCATTACACAAGACAACAAATGTGTTGCAGGAAGAATGAATGTCTAGTTTGTTTACAAGTTTGACCAAATTTTGAAGTTGTCTCAAGTTGAAAGTGTTTTTTCAGATTTGTGTAATCATGTTTGTTTGTTTGAATGTTTGAGAAAACACTTGAAAAACACAATATTTTTTCTTTGATCAAGCACAATCCTAGACTAGGCAAGGACAATATTTGCTAGATTCCATGTGGGTTTCCCCAACCACACTTATTCTTAGCGTGTGAATCCAAAAGCTTGGCCACATGAGCTCCCCCTTACATTGCACTCACTTCTTAGGCCAACCAAGCTTCCAACCCCCATGAAACTCCCATGGTAGATTGATCACCTCTAATAAGAACTGCGAGAATGTGGATGTCTTCACAACAACCATTGTAGAGCTAGCAAATAGAGGGATTTTGGATACTACACAAAAAAATTTAGTTTGGGACCCCCGTTTGAATGGCCATACATGGGGTAAAAGATTAAGCTACATTGAAGGAGGAATTCCAGCCTGAAGAGGTTATACTCAATAGAGTTTTGGGGAATTGTACTTTCTCCATGTGACACATCCGCACTCATAATCCTAAGCTTTCCATTAGGATTCACATTTATATATTGGTTTGGGGTAGCTTAGCCAATGAGCTCTATTGCTGGTCTGAGTCACCTTGGGGTGAGTACCTTTTCCTACCAAGGAAGGCCCAATTCCTAGAGTCAATAATTGTTTCTCTTACACCCAGGATTGCACAAGTGCACAAGGGGAGAGGGTACTTCAATTATTGAATTGGGGTAAACACAAAAATGGATGGGTCTAGTTTTTTGATCACCTAGTTTGCACAAGGTGAGAGCATAATCACCTACCACTCCAAACACGATCAAACAAAGGACAAGCAATGTTCTTTTTAATGCACCAATTGAAGTGTTTTCTAATCTAAGAAAAAAAACACAATGTTTCAAAGTAGTAGCCTTGGACAATCGAACCTAAAAAACCACTAGTTAATAGTTTTCAAAAATATGCCTTGGACCCACAAAAGACTCAAAGCCACATGCTACAACAACTCATTAGTAACCAAAAAATCACCTAACTAATAGATTTCAAAAAAGAAAAGTAGATTGCAAAAGGAAATAAAGACAAATCTGGATAAACCTAAAAGCAAAAAGGTTTACCAGATGAATGCATTGTAGCAGAGCGATTGTGTTGCTTTGTACCACATATGTGGCTTGGTTTTGTGTACTAGAATCTGAAAAACAAATGTAGCTACCTACAAGTCAAATGCATCACAACCAAGCAAATGCATCATTCTACAAGTCGTATGCATTGCGGGGTAGTGGATGTGTCGTTTAGAGAAGAAAATGCATTGCAAAATAACATATGTGTCATTTTATAGAGAAAATGCATCACAGTCATACCTGTACCTACAAAACAAAAAAATGTCATACAAAAAAACAAAAAAGCTTTATTTTGGCATCAAGTTCACCAATGTAACTATGAGAATTTTCCTAGGGTTAGCAAATTAAAGCATAAACACAAAAACCCAAAGCAATAATGGAGTGCAAAGGAAATAACATGAAAACAAATGAAAAGATCTCACCCGATGTCTTCATTCTCCATGGCTGACCTCCATTACACCTTCTCAACTTGCTGGAAATATGATGTTTCCCTCAAATTTTACCTGAGCAATCTAATGACTATGACACTTGACCTAAGCAAATTTTGAAGGATTTTAACTAAATGACCTAACAAATGTAACTAGAAACTATAAAGTATGCAGAAAATAGCCTAAAATGACAAGATAGCAAGAGCATATGATGAAAAAACATGAACATGAGGTTGCTAGATGATATGAGATGATATATGCGAGATGACCAAATGAGAGAAAAATTGCCATTTTATAGAAAATGCAATTTTGAGCAAATGGCCAAGATTAAAAGTTGAAAAATGCCCTAGAATCAATGGACAAGATTCAATATGACAACCCACAATTAGGGTTAGGGAAACGTTAGGGAAAATTCAAAATGAATGGACAAGATTGATTTTTAGAAAATCAAATCAAGGGTTGACAATGCATGTGAAAAGAGATAAGATTGGCACAGAAAAAGAGGTAGCTGGAAAAATCAAATAATAATAGAAATTACTTGATTTTTGGAGGAAAAATACTATTTTGAATTAAAAATTAATTTAATTCAAAAGGTGGGGTCACATGATAGTAAATAATTAATTTGAATTATTTACTAAAAGAGGGAAATTGGAAAGTGGTACTATTTTAAATAAATGATTTTATTTAAAATGAGGGAAATGTCAAATAAGACAATTAAATAATTAAAGATAATTATTTAATTAAAGAATGTGACCAATAATTAAATAAATTAAAGAATCTATTTAATTATAAGAAGAATTTTAAGAATTAGTGACATATTTAAATAAATAACTAGAACTTATCTATTTAAATAATCAGGAGGAATTATTTGACAAGGATAATTAAATAAATTAAGAAATTTATTTAATTATAGGAAGACATTAGACAATTAGTGAGGTATTAAATAAATAAATAAAATTTATTTATTTAAATAATCAAGAGGAATAAAAAGACATGAATTAATTAAATAATTATGAATTATTTAATTAATAGTTGAAAGTGGATGAAGGACATAGTTAAAATGTCTTAATTATGCTAGAAAGAAAGAGATGAAAAATAGAGATTGCAGGCCTAGGTCATTTTTATGTGTCTACAATATTTTTATTGCCAGAGTACAACTTAAAATATTGTTGGGCATATGAAGTAAAGTAATAAGGAAGTAGGTGAATTTTTACCTAGGGAGAATGTTGAAGGGAAAATATTTTAAATAGAATATTTAAAATATTATGAGCACAGTGAAGGCTTAAAAGGGGTCAAATTGCTCCATTATAAATGTTAGAGTATCTTATTTGCTAGAGAGTAAATATGTGCAATGTAAAATGGCAACGGGGATAATTTGATAAAGTGAATAAAATATTCACTATGTAAGCAAAAGTATTCTTTGCTAGGAAAAAGCCATTTCACAGGTTAAACAAATGTTTTCTTTAGCTATGCAACAAGGTAAATGGAGAGTAGATTGAAAAACTCTCAAGGAGAAATAGTAAATTTTCAGCTTCAGAGCAAGACAAGAAGTAGTGTAAAAGTTTTACAAAGGAGCAGATATTTTCTCAACTGCAGGGTAAAATGGAGGTGAAGATTTTTCATGGAGAGATGGTTTTTCTATTGCTGATTTGTTTTCAGAACAAAGTGGTTTTATTACAAATGAGGAGAGATGAGAGAATATTTTTCCAGTTTCTTGTTGTTGATTAATGAAGGATGAAGCTTCCAGGTGTCTTCAACGGATTAATTTTAGGGCTCTTCGTCGTTCTATATCTTCTTTTCTTTTCTCATTTGTAAGGGTTCTAAATTCTTCTATGGAGCTATGTAGATAGAAAATGTTGAATCTAAGTCACAAATAGAATATGTAATTTTAATGCTTGGATTTGATAAGTAAATATCACTTATTTTGTGCAAGCAAAGCATGAATGTCATAAAATTGTCTCCAGATTTGTAGACATGTAATCATATGAATTTAATACACAAAGTATGTCTAAATTTGTCATCTCATTTTCCTTGAGATTGTGTTGTTTGTTCATGGTCCTATTTCAAAGAAATAGTTAAATTATTTTGAGAAAATAATTGTGATTTTAAGTGTGCAAGGTGCATCTGTAAGAAGAATTTTGATGACAACAAGAGTGGATCTATTAGTGCAAGGCATTAGCAGTTATGATTCCACTTGCTGAAGTCTATTTGCTGATGAGATTTTCTTTATGATTCCATATTTGGCTCCATGACCCAAAATCAGGCACTGATTTGTCATTAAGCTAAATGCATTTTTAGAAACAATTTATAAATTCAAAATCATTTCAATTTTTATTGTTGGGTTTAGGTTTACTATTGAATTATGCTTCCCAATTGCTGAGTGAGTGTTGAGGTACCAAAAAATAGATAGATTTGAAGTTGTCAATACTTTCCTTGGTATATTTTAATTGGGAATTATCTGCTATAAAATGAAATGTTTGTGCATAATTAAATTAATTATTTAGGCATTGTGAAGGGAGACCCACCTTGGTCTTGTAGAGCCAAAAGTGTAGGAGATTTAGTCTTTGACTGGATCTTGTCATTGGCCAAATCCATATTTGAGTCTAAGCATTTAAAAGTGGCTATTCTTTAGGACTCATTGGATCTATTGATTTGGGAAACCAACAGATTGGTGACTCGGCTAGGAAGAACTTTGAATATCTAGTTGTAGACTGATATTTCATAGAGTCATATTACTTGCTAATTTAAATATTTTTTTCAAATATTGAAGGAATTCATACCTGGAGAAAGAAATTGTTGTAGTAAACCTGGAAGTTTCATGATTTGTGGTGCTCTGCTAGTGAAAGGAACTAAGAAGGAGATTTATCTTTGAAAGAACTTTATACTACTTGAAGTTCAGTCCTCTGTGAAGAGAGATGGTGAATTTTTCAAAAGAACTCGATGAAGATGTGAATAAAGTTTTAGATCTGCAATATTTCTAGTGAGGAAGAAGAATTTGTAGCAACTACAACATATCTAGGTATTCTTCACTTTTGGTTTTTGAGAAATTGTGTGAAAACCATATTTGAACGTCTTAGGATGAAATTTGGTTCCCTATTGAGTGAAATAGCACTAAGAAAGGGAAACAATAGTAATATTGTGTTTGCATACTTTTGTGATAAAAGTTGTTGTTAGCATTATGTATAAGTATGCTTGTTTCATTTAGAGCTACTTATGGTCAATAGACCTTAAACGTAGTTGAAATTTGATGTCATACTTTGTAAAGGATCTAAGGGTATGTGCAAGATCAAGATGGGCCAAAAAGTGGCAATATTATGGGTATGTGTAGGGTACGTGGATGATGACTTTTTTTACCCAAAATTGATGAAATAAAAAGGGTTTTTAAAGGAGATTCTCAGCTTTCTACCAATATAAATTATTCTTTACTTTTAATTTAATAAATAATTATTATTAATTTTCTATTTAAATTATGACTAAAGTCCTAATCGATAAGCTAATTGAAAAAGATCTATAACTTTCAAACAGTATCACATTTTTTGAATTTGAAACATGCGTCACATTCTATGCTTCATATAATATAGGATTAAAAAAATAAAATTTGAATTTCATGAAGTTTTGACCAAGTTAAGGTGGTTAGACATACGAGTTTTTATATTTTTTAAAAATTTTAATAAAAAATTCATAATTAATTATTTACTTAAAATAAAATTACAAAAAAATATGCATCACATCAGGACATGAGTCCTCTACTTATATCTAAAATATTATAAAAAAAATATTATCATTTTATTGTGGTTAGGGTGGTCAGATAGACATCTACTTATTTTTTCCCTGAAATTTAAGTACTACTGTATTGAAATTTCAAATTTTCACCAAATAGATATTTTTTCTTTTTAAATAAGCCTAGTAGTTTAGAAACTACATTCAATTTTCTATAGATTCTATTCTTACATATTTTTGAAATAATATAGATAACTTATTCAAATTTTTACATCAAGTTTCCTAACTTTGATTTTTCTAAATTTTTTGCCATTTAGGTGCCTATTTTTTCCATGATGATCCTGCACATACCCTTAAGGTCATATGTTGTATAAGGAAGCTAGGAACCATCTAGATAATTGGTGCATTATTGTGAATTTTTTTGAAAAGGAATGTCAAAATTCATCAATATATGTATCCTTGTATGGTTCCTAGTGCAACCATGGTTTGTGATCAGCCCCAACTAGGTTGTTAGAGAAATTTCAATACCAAAAGGTACATAGCCATCAATTTCAGTGGCGTTAATGGTCACCCAAATGTCATTCCAGCTAAAGTAAGAGATAAATTACCAAAGTTCATTGGTGATAAGTCTGAATCAACAAATAAACATATGCAAGAATTCAATAATTTAATGGATGATTATGAGGTAGATCACGAGGATGTGATCATAAGGCTATTTGTTCAGTCTCTAATAGGAGATGCAAGAGATTGGTTCTCTTATTTACTAGCACCCTCCATACATTCCTGGGATGAGTTTAAAGCAGTGTTCATAGAGCAATTTGGTGAAAGGATTGATCCTGTTTTAGTAAGAGAAAAATTTATGAGCATTGAGAAAGAAAAGGATGAGCCAGTCCCCGCTTGCAATCTTATATTTTCAAAGGCATTAAGGGATATTCTAGAAATTCTAAGACCAAATGATACAATATGTTTAGTTGTGTACTTAGGTGCATTCGATAAAAAAATGAGTTATCTATTAAGAGATAAAGATCTTGCAATATTACATCAAGCATATCAAATTGCCATGAATATTGAGAATAATCTAAAATATTCAATGATGAAAGGACATAGGGCTATGAGTGTTGGTCATCCTAGCACACCTCATGCAAATAGAATTCATGGATTAGATAATTTAAATCCTTGTCAAAATTGTAATGCTTCTACTATTCTAATTTATCCATCATCACAACATGCAAATCATATTGAACTCCAAGTTGAACATCAACAAAATTTGAGCAATGTTGATCAAACATCTTTTGATCAAGGATTGTCTAAAATGAAAAGAAACAAGAGAATCACCATATGATTTGTTCTCAAGATTTTGGGATGCCTTGTTGGAGGTCCCCAAAGATTTCAGACCTAAGGATTCAATGTGCATTGATATATTTTTTGAAATCTATGAGTCAGGGCTAAGTACCTTGCCAAAGGAGTTGAATCCTCATAGTTTTGACTAGGTACCTGATTGTATAAAGATTGTTGAAGGAGCCCGACGCAATTATGCACAAGATGTAATATCTCCAAATAAAGATAGTAGCTATCCTATTGAGAACAATTAGTACGTGATACAAAAAAAATGAACAGAGTGTGTCAGAAGGTGAACATCCATCTTGTTGTATGGATGAACGTAATGACTATAATCAGCTCATAGTCAACACATATGCAGATCCGTACAATAGTGATGAAGATGAAGACACATGGTATGATGACAAAATAGATATGCATGAAAGTTCTTGTAATATCTTGAGTGATGAAGAAGTAAAATAGATGCAAGATGTCATTCCATCTCATGTTTTGATCTATGAAAATAATACAAGTGTTGCTGACATCTCATCACAAATTAGTGATCAGGACATTGAAGATAAAAGTTTGAGTACTCATTCAAAAAAATCTAAGCATGGTTTATGTGGTGATGGGTTTTCTTGTGATGAGGATTAAAATGAAAACCGGCTTGATTATTCTTCTAATGACTATGAATGCTCTTATAAAGATGACTTAGAGGTATTTTTTCACCTAACTTGGATGTAATGACACAAATGCTCATGAAGTCACTTGTCCACAAGTGAAGGAAAAAAATGGATTTGATGCATACTTGTAATGAAATATGGGTTTTCCATCAATGGATTATATTAATTCTATGAATGATGAAGAATTTGAAGATAAACATACATGTGTGTTCAGTATGTTGATCTTGAACACAGTGCTAGAAATGATAAAAATGCTGATGAATGCGCTTATGTCCCTGCTACCCATGATTTTTTATGTGAAGAAGAGATGGAAATACCAACTATACATGAAAAGGATGATGAGGTGCATATTGATGAAGGAAGGATTTCATTTTTGAATGATCAAGTTATGCATTATGACAAACACATGGATCTAGGATCAACACTATTAGCCATAGATAATGTGAAACAATTTGATGGACTTTTAGATTGTGTTGACATTGCAAAACATTTTGATATATGTGTAGAGCAACCAAATAATGCAAATGACAATGGGTGTGATGTTAGTCAATATGAAATTGAATATGGGTGCTTCTTTGATGATCTTTCTCATCTTCATAGTATGAAAATGGACATGTTTTTTTGGAGTGAGGAGTACATTAGTGTGAAAGAGAATGAAGGTTCTAGCTCTATTGCTAAAGAACATATTTCAGATAATAATGAGTTTTTGGCACATAGGTCAACATTCCTATCAACTGATAGTGCACATGAAGTTAGTAGTGCACATGAAAGTCTTTTTGTTGATTCTATTAATCTTGAAAGTGATAACATTCAAAGTAATTTAGGTATTCATATTGACATTATGGAGAATAATATTGAACATATTATGAAAAATCAATATGAAATTGTTGGCTTAGGGTTATTATTTGAATCTTTATTTGATACATTCCATATGGAATCTTTATTTGAATTCCATATGTGAACCTAGGATGGAAAAAATTGTTTATGCATTGGAGGTTAATGTTTTCTCTAAATACCATGATTTGAATGTAGATGAAGGTATTGTGGGTGTTGATAAATTTGGTTTTTAGAATCTTGAAACACATGATAATTATGTGTTTGGGTTGTGTTGTTGAGATGATGAAAAACTAACCTGTGATATAATTTATTTGAAGGAATTACAAATGTGTGAGCATTATTTTCTCAACACAGGAGGATTACGCATTGTTTTTGAGGCATGATATCTTCTCTGACCTTGATCATCATGAGGGGGTTAGTGAATGTGATAAGCTCATGTTTTTATGTGGTCTTGATCACTATCCTCATGTATTATCACTAGCTACAAAATCAGAAAATGAAGAGATTGGTAGTGATATGGTCATTGTGATTTGGTTGCCATGTGATAACAAAGCTAAATAGGGAGCATATTTCCACTTGTACAAAGGCAGCCTGATACTAGTGTCTACAGAAATGCAGTCACTCATGTTGTTGTGGTGTGACAAAGGAAAGCATGGGTTGAGGGAGATAAGATCCTTTAACAGATTGGTGTTTGACAGAGTAATAATTGACTCCCCTTTTTCATTTGGTGGCCTGGGGTCACCAAGTGAAGATAAAATTTGTTAAAGGACTTAGAGTGCCCAATGGACTTAGCATTTGGTCTACTCCCCAAAGATCTGGATTCTTTTCATGCCCGTAGGTGGCATACATCCCCTGTTGGAGCCACTAGTGGCACCTTCAAATTTTTCAAATTTGAAGTGCCCATGTTGAAAAATTTGATTTGCACACTTAGAAGCGCCCTTGAAAAATCTGCCCAAGTGACCTACTTTGGAGGGTCATAATTTGGAGCTAGTTGACTTTCAGGCCAAACACCTTGGTGAGCATATTTAGTTGACATATGTGAATATGCATGTCAATTTTCAACTTCCCATGATGATTTTTGACAGTGTTTTGAAAAGCAAAGCTGGAGGGTGTTGGGGTTGTTTTGTTGTTTGTAAACTCTCTGTCCTGCAAAGTGGCCTCCTGTTCGAGCTGATATTTCACAACTAGATGATTGTAATGACAAAAGGATTGTTACCCTATGTTCCCCCCACATTCATATGCTCCTTGGTCTAGTTTCAGACCCTTGTGATCATATTTGATATTTTTTCAAGATCAAAAGCAAATACAATTTGTTGTTCTTTTACATCTGCATTTTTGACATGTTTCAAGGAGGTAAAATTTGACCCTCTATATCTCATGAATAATGATTAATGACAGAAATCCCTCTTTCACATATGCTCAATGGACCTAAATGATCTTGTATTTCCATTGGCAGCTTCCTAGGAGATGATTTGATATTTTTTTGAAGTGGTGACTTGGCTAACCTTAATTAATTTTGAAAAAGTGTAGTTGCAAAAAAGTCTAACTAAGAAACTTTGACATTGAATATCTTGCACCTAGAAATCTCTTTTTTTGAGCCATTTGTTTCAATGAATATGTGGGTCAAGTGTATGCATTCTTGTCATTTTTCATGGCTTCAGGAGGTTGTTTGACTAGTTTTTTAGGGTGATTCTAGAGTCCACCTAGCCAGTTTTGATCACTATGCAAGTAAAAGCAAGTTTTAATGACAACCCACTTCAAATTTTCATGCCAGATGCATTTAGAAGCAATGTTAGGTCAATTTAGAATGAAATTTGTTTCAAAATGATTTTTTTAGCTGGGCCCACATAGGCATCCAACATGCTTTACATAGTCATGAAGTTGTAAGTGCATCACATGATTAAGTAATGGAAATTATTAAGGTTTTGCATCAGACTTTTCCCAGTTATGGCTTGGTCAATAATAAGGCAAGATCACTTTTAGTTGTTTGGATTGGAATGAAGGGTTTGGATAGCATAAGCTCACTCTCAGAAGATAGAGATGAAGGAATTGTCTTATCTGAGTTGCCATGGGATAAAGCCACAACACCATCTAATCTTGCTAGGTTTTTGAATAGCTACATGGTACTGAAGGAGTATATGTGTCTCTTTTTCTATTGGCTTTGATCCCCCTCATAGTGATTATTTTCAAGATAGTGTTTCCATCAAATCATACCAAGCTATTTGGTTTGGAAGGATAGTGGTTTGTTCTACAACAAATGCTGGCCCATTTGTTGGTAGAGTGTCAAATGTGGTCTCATGGATTATAACTGTTGGAGTAGGTACTATTGACAAAAATATCCTTGCCTTTGTTTCTCTTGGAAACAATATGAATTCCACATGACAAAGTGGATCCCAATTCTCCTTCCTAGAGAATAAATTGTATCCTCTAGTATCATCAGTGGATGTCAAAACCTCAAAAGCAAATAAAATTGAAGGACAAATATGCTTCTTGGGAGCTCTAGTTAAGTTCTCATAAGGTTGTTTATCACGTTATAAGGTTTTTTGAAGTAAATTATTTTGAGAATGGACAAGGTGGAGAATTAGAAACCTGGGAATGGTTCATTATCTTGAGAAAATTTGGAACTTTGGAAGGTGCTTTCCCATGAATATAGAAGCTCACCATTGATTGATTATGTTGCAAGTGATCAAATCTTAGGATATTTTTCTCAAGCTTCATGGGACCTTGGTGATGATATGATATTCACTAAAGAAGAATTAGTGCTTTATTGCATAAACTATTTCCATTTATTAGCTTTGAGATGTCATCCAGTGATGAATTATATCACAAAATTATGAGGTCATTCTCAAAAGCAAAATACATTGTATTCATTTGTATTACTAGCATGAGACATCTTAATTGAAAGGGTTAGTAGTTCATATGGAAGAAGGAGTAGGCATAATTCCATATAATTCACCTGAGAATGACAATATTCTTGATGTAGACCCTCATTTTCTCCTTGCAACTATGTTGAATGCAATTGATGGGAGAGCCATCGTGCAAAATGAGAGGGGATAGATTTGACATTTGCAAAGGAAATTGTTACAGGTTCAAGAAGTTTCTATAGGAAACATTACAGTTTGTGAGTACAGTGAAAATGTATCAAAATTGTTTGAGGAAATTCTATTTCCCATGGCATCGATGAAAGGAGAGAGAGTTAAATGGTGACTTTGATAATCGCTTGCTCTTGAGTTTCCATGATCAAGCAAATGCAACTAAATACAAAAAATTAGGGCAACATCCATCGACAACTAACAATAAGGAGGTAACATAGATTAATACTGACCCTAGCTCGCTAACCTCGTAGGGATGAGGGTGATGCCAGCTAAAATGTAGCAGGGTGCACGAATTCTTGTTGTGTGGATGGTGGGCCCGACAAAAGTAATAAAGGTGAAACATTAATGTTGCCCGATGGAAATAAAAATGGTTTTATATTTTTGTTTTTTTTGAAAAAGCTAAACTCTAAGTGTGAGGATAATCAAGAGTGCATGGGAAAATATTTTAATAAGTCTCATAAAAATATTCAAAAGCCCTCACAAAGAAAAGATTTTAAAATATGAAATGTGAAGTGAAAATTAAATGGGGATACAGATGAGTATTTTAAACAAGCTGATATATGATTTCAAAATTTTCACAATGTGAAATCAAAAGTTTCACCTGGGAAAAATTATTAAAATGAAATTTCTTGGGTTAAAAGGAAAAATATTTGTATTGCATGAGTACAACTTGAAATATTGCTAGGCATATGAAGTAAAGTAATAAGGAAGCGGGCTGATTTTTACCCGAGGAGAATGTTGAAGAGAAAATATTTTAAATAGAATATTTAAAATATTATGCCCATGGTGAAGGCTTAAAAGGGGTGAAATTGCTCCATTATAAAGGTTATAGTATTTTATTTGCTGGAGAGTAAATAGGTGCACTGTAAAATGGCATAGGGGATAATTTGATAAAGTGAATAAAATATTCACTATGTAAGAAAAATTCTTCTTTGTTGGGAAAAATCCATTTCATGGGTAAAACAAATGTTTTGTTTAGCTGTGTAGTAAGGTAAATGGAGAGAAGATTGAAAATATTTGAAGGAGTCTGAATAATAAATTTTCAGCTTCAAGCCAGGACAAGAAGTAGTGTAAATTTTTTGCAAAGGAGCAGATATGTTCTCAACTATAGGGTAAAATGGAGGAGAATATTTTTCATGGAGAAGTGGTTTTTTTGTTGTTGATTTGTTTTCAGAACAAAGTCATTTTATTGCAAATGAGGAGAGATGAGAGATGATTTTTCTAGTTTCTTGTTTTTGATTAACATAGGATGAAGCTTCTAGGTGTCTTCAATAGATTAATTTTAGGGCTCTTCTTCCTTCTATATCTTCTCTTATTTTCTCATTTGTAAGGGTTCTAAATTCTTGTATGGGGCTAGGTAGATAGAAGATGTTAAATCTGAGTCACAAACAAAATATACATTTGTATTGCTTTGATTTCATAAGTAAATATCAATCAGTTTGTGCAAGCAAAGCATGAATGTCATCAAATTTTCTCTAGATTTGTACAAATTTAATCATATGAATTTAATATACAAACTATGTTTGAATTTTTCATCTCAATTTCCCTGAGATTGTGTTGTTTATTCATGGTCCTATTTCAAAGAAATAGTTAAATTACTTTGAGAAAATAATTGTGGTTTAGTGTGCAAGGTGGATCTGTAAGAAGAATTTTGATGACAACAAGAGTGGATCTGTTAGTGCAAGGTATTAACAGTTTTGAATCCACTTGTTGAAGTCTATTTGTTGATGATATTTTCTTTATGATTCCATATTTGACTCCATGGCCTAGAATTAGGCACTGATTTGTCATTCAACTTAATGCATTTTTAGAAACAATTCATAAATTCAAATCATTTCAATTTTTGTTGTTGGGTTTAGGTTTAGCGTTGAATTCTGCTTCCCAATTGTTGAGTGAGTTTTGAGATACCAAAAATATAGTCAAATTTGAAGTTTTCAAGACTTTCCTTGGTATATTTTCATTGGTAATTTTTTGTTATTAATTGCAATGTCTATGCATAATTGAATTAAGTCTTTAGGCATTGTGAAGGGAGATCCACCTTGTTCTTGCAGAGCTAGAAGTGTAGGAGATTCAATCTTCAACTGAATCTTGTCGTTGGCCAAATCATCTTTGAGTCTGAGCATTAGAAAGTGGTTATTCTTTAGGACTCAATGGATTTGTTGATTTGGGAAACCAATAGTGTGAGTTCATCTAAAGCCAAAACCTATTGAGTTAATTAAGTACCAAATGGAAACTGTCACTCATGACTTCCTGTAAGTGGTATAGAGCCAAGAATGTACAGATCAACTCTCAACCTTCTTATACCAATTAATCAAACCAATCACTCATGATTTTTCATGCAAGTGGTTTGAAGCTTGGGATGTATGGATTAACCCTGAGACTCATACACCAATTCCCCTATTCCGCAACGTGGTATTTTTTTGTAGATTTTCCCTTTTCCTCAACTATTTTGACACCCACATGTTTTACCTCTTTCATGAAATCATATGCTTTTGGTGTGGAAAACTTAGACTTGTTAACTATCATGCGAATCTTTCTCTTTTCCTTTTGTACCATAGAAAAATGGATCATTGACATTTTCATGGTCTTTTATGTCTTTCTTTCATAATGATTCGTCTATTTTTCTTTGATTTAATGTTGCAATTATATAACTTAAAACATTCACATTAGGTCCTAAAAATTCAAATTATGATGTCTTATGAAGGTGTTGTGAAGTGTTGTAACACATTTCTACACTTTTCTAGGCTCTTTTCATTATAATTCACCTAAAAATCACCTTTTAATCACTTATCAAGTCCTATTTTAAAGTGTTGTAAAGTCTTGTAACAAGATTTCATGCTTTTCTAGGATTGCTTCCACTATTTACACCTTTCTTAAGCTTTATATGACCCCTTTATGCACTCACAGGACTTAATTAAGTGTATTTTTAATGTAAACCCGACAAACAACATTAAATGCAAAATAATTCCCGACACCCACTTACAAGCCAAAGGTAGGACCCATTTTCCATGGGTGGAAAATGAGTCCCTCTTGGCTCCAAAATCAAAATAATTCAAATTTTCTTTTGGGTTTTTATTCAAAAAGATGTTATGCTGGCCTATGATGAGGTATTATTGGGTTATTAGGGCATAAATGTGTATAAATAAGTGTTTTTCTCCTCATTTTACATCTCCCAATTCATAAATTTCACTAATTCACTTATTCAAACATTCAAGCAGTTTACATCATTCAATTCAATTAATCATGAAGCATCTTGGAGCAGCCATTGACATATCTTTAGATTTCTTCAACAAGGTTGTGGTGAGTTTAGGACATTTGCATGTTGTTTATTCATCATTCCTTGCTTATTCCATTTCATTTCTTTATTAAGGGTTTGATTACCAAAGTGGGATTTGACCAAGGCAAATCCCTATACCCTAACCCTTGACCATTTTCCCCCTTTAGCATGTGTGTTTGAAAAATATTGTATGCAGATTTGTCAAGCAATTAGTTGTTGAAAGGTGGTGAAGAAGTCAACAAAGTGTTTCAAGTCAACTAAACCCTATTTCAAGCTTGGAGATAACCTACAGTTTGTTTTCTACAAATTTGACTTTGTCAACACGACAAGAAGACAAGTGAAGATCTCGAGCTACAAAATTAACCTTTGATTTTATAGTATTTTGGAGGAGGATTCATTCACCATCAGTGGTGAATTATAGTACTGAATTTGACTCCATATTCTAAAAAACGTTCCTCAATCTTGTGACAAATCCTTTTCGGACAATTGATGAACTAATGAAATAATTTTTGTTGCTAAATTTTTTTCAAAATTTGGACAAAGAATTAAACATCGAAATAGTGGCCCAGATTCGTTGATCGTCAGCATCATAAAATGGCTCTGTTGTTTGTCAGAATATTGATGACAACTCTGTGTATCCATTGACGAATTATAACCAAAACACAATTGCAATGGCTCTTCTAAAGCGTCGAAAAACACAAGAAGTTTGTTGCCATTTCGATTAAATGGGCAAATAGTTACGATGAAGCATTCATCGCAACTATAGAAACTTCATTGGACCTTTTCGGTGATTTTTCAGTTTTCTTCGTCAAAATTGTGAAGAAACAATGCAATTTTTTTTAAAAAATAATATTCATTGAAATGTACCATCGTAGAGACTCTTGGCGATGACCATCGAAGCCAACCCATTAGTGAGAGATCAATCATCGACACAAGAAAGAAAACTCAATCCAATATTCCATGTCTTTCCGATGACATCATGGAGACTCTTGGTGATGACCACTGAATCCAACCCATCGATGAGAGATCAATCATTAGAATAGGATAGAAAACTCACTCTGATAGTCCATGTCTTGTCAATGACTTCCGTTGGCAAGATAGATCCAATGTCACACTAATCTGACCTCTTCAGGAGTTTTAAATAGACCTACACCATGTCATCGTGGAGACTCTTGGTGATGACCACCATAGCCAACCCATCGATGAGAGATCAATCATCAGCATAGGATAGAAAATTCATTTTGATAGTCCATGTCTTGCTGATGACTTTTGTTGGTGAGATATATCCAGTGTCACACCAATCTAACCTCTTTAGGAGTTTTGAGCACTGCTCATTATTAGCAAGACATTTTGAGGGTCTCACCATTTAAACAAGTGTCTAAGAGAAAGTAAAAAGATGGACCCTATTAATTTTCTTATTTTGGGGTTCTTTAAATCATAGAATAGATAACATCTTCTTGTGTAATGTACTTATATTCAGATTTGAATTGGAGACTAGCTGTCATTGCACATTCCATTTTGCTTGCATAGAGTATTCTATAAGCAATATATTGATAATGCCAAATGATTTATGGTGTTGTACAAATCTACCTATCATCACAGTTCTACTGTTCCCCCTAGAAAAGCCTGCAAAGACAAGTTTATAATACCAAGTCAAATAATATGAAAAAGACTTACTTCCATACAAATTAAATGATTATTCTTACAATGGAAATTGTCTAATCACAACAACAATTCCATGAAAGGTTATCCATGCTTCATAAGAGATGACTGATCATACATATAGACTGCAAGATGCATAGAAAAAGCATTAAACTTGAGAACAACCAAGGGTTAACAAGGGAAGGTGTTAAGAAATGTCTAGATTGAAGAGAAAATGTGTAGGGAAAGTGTTGAGCAGTGTCAAGAGAATAGAGCCTGTGTTCAATGGACCTCAGCTTTATCATTATACTACCCATCTAATACCATATTTTAATCCAAGGTTCAACTATCTCTGATCTAAAGAAGCACCTTCAATTAACCATTTAAAGTACTATAAAATAAGGTAAGACTTTTACTTGAGAAAGAGTGGGTACACTTGTAGGATTAAAGTTCTTGGAATCATCAGGATTTATTGGCACACAGACACAACCTACAACATATGAAGTAATGGATGACTACAAGTTAGTGAAATGGTCCTTAATATGTGATTGGTTTGAAAATTGATTGGTAGAAAATAAGATTACAAACAAATCTACATAAAAAATTATGAGGACAAACTATTGTAATCATTAAAATAGATGAAAAGTGCAAAGGAAAGAGCCGAGCTACATCTCTAGAGCCTAAAAAAAACACATGCAAGAAACATAAAAAAAGAAAAAAACTAGTTTTTAGATGAATACAAAATGGTGCCTTCATCAAGTGATTCATATGCTTTCACACCTGACAGGACATTAAGAAGATTTTAGTCTTCCTCTGTGAAATTAACTACTTATAGAAAAAACTCAAAAACCAATATTATATACCTCCATGTCTAGCTGAGAATAGGTATAAGAGAAAACAATTTCCTCAATGCAATGCCGAAAAATATCAATTCTCCCTTATTGCTACACATGCATATACAAGCATTATTCGAGCTCTAAACTATTCAAATATTAAGGATTTAATTAGCTATAAGATGGAAAGTTGTTTAGACATAATCCATCATCTTTTACATATCTTTATTCACTCCTAGAGCTTCAGATATATTTGTGTAAATGAGACAGAAATGTGAATCTTTTATGAAAAAGAAAATTCTTAAAAGGAGGGGGGAGAGAGAAAAGGGTATGGGGCAAGAGAATGCTTGAATGTATAGCAAAGTATAACATTTTGATCATTATAACAATGAAACAAATCTTAAGTTTGAAGCATTAATATCATTTAGAACATTTATGATCAAGAATGAATGTAAGTAGAGAAATTTTTGCATACCTATAGATGGTACAAAATATCATGGTTAAGTGGAAGCCTCCCATCAACAACAAGATCCAAATATCCATGTATCTATCTCAATCAAGCCTTTAAACCCTTTAGAGCTGTCAATTTTTCCACTAACCTGTTATGGACAAAAGTAAAATTTTAGAGTTATGTCACCACTAAAAATGGAAGAAATGGAGCTTTGAAACCAAATCCACACACAACACACTGTGGTATTCATACAAAGCCATACAAACAAACTAAACTAAGAATATTGAAATGGAAACAACTTCAAATTATGATGCAAAGCATGTATTTATGGTATAAAGAATCATTTTTTTTCCACCATAGTGAAAAGTTAGCACTTTCTTTCATCTTTGCATATTGGTTTGATGCTTCAAACGATGCATTTATTATATTGAAAAGTGTATTACCTTATTGAGCTTCTCTTTGTTTCAAGAATAGTTTAATATTCTCTACTTAACAGGGCCAACCATGTGACAGTGGAAGCTCATTTGGCCACACCCCCCCTCACATCACTCTCAATTCCCCATACCCGATCATATAACATTAATCATTCATTCATCAATTAATAACATATAATATTAATTCATTCATCCATTAATAACATATAACATTCATTCATTAATATATAACATTCAATCATTAACATATTTGCATTCATTCATTAACATATAGCATTCATTCTTTCAATTTTTACATATTATCACAAATATGGTTGTCATGATATGATTACAATCATTTTTTTTTGTTTCTTTTTTAAAGCTAAAAAAATATGAAGTGGAGTTTCATTTCTAAATCATTTATCCCCCCTTTAGTTGTTCTTCCCTCTACTCGTGATCTTAGTGTATGCCTAGTCGTGTGCTCATGACGTGGATGCCGCTACAGGGGGGTCTACTGCAATAACAAATAAATGTTAAATTGATATGTTTTATCATCATTGTTACAAGTATTTCATTAATTAAAAGAACATTAGAGTGGTTCTCTTTACCTGATGGGTCCACATCATGTTCTTGAACTTCTCTTATAGACTCACGCTCAACATGTTGAACACCCTCTAAATCCTGATCTGCAGTTGAAACATGAAAGGTTATATTAATTAATACACCAATTGAAATTAAATATGTTTAAAATAACATTAGAGTGGTCCTCTTTACTTGATGGGGCTACATCATGTTCCTAATCTTCTCTAGCCTAATCATGCTCAACACGTTGATCGTGCTCAACACATTGATCATGCTCTACATGCTCTAAAGTTGAAACGTGAAAGGTTAAATTAGTTAATACACCAATTGCAATTAAATATGTTTAAAAGAACATTAGAGTGGTCCTCTTTACCTGATGGGGCCACATCATGTTCCTAATCTTCTCTAGCATGATCATGCTCAACATGTTGATCACACTCTACATTTTCTAAATTTGAAACATGAAAGGTTACATTAATTTATACACCAATTGCAATAAAAGATGTTTAATTGTATTAATCCATATTGTGTTTTGTATAGCACATGAATACATCTAGTACCAAGGTGCACACCATGACCTTCATCTAGAGGTTGTGCTCGACCCTCACCAGGCTACATTCCAATGTCATATGCAGTATTATCATTGCTTGTATGTTTAAAAAAAATGGGCATGTAATTACTTTATGGTAGAAATTAATATTGAATAGATTGCAAAAGTATTTAATTTTAAATAAACTTTATTGAGTTTATTTACCTGCATGTCAGATGTAGTGGAAGATTGTGTTTTCCTAGTCAAGACTCTTAGGCATTCAGCCACAGCTCCATAGCCTTGCCAAAAGGAAATCTTCAGGTCCTCTTTTGTGGGAACTCTGTTGAATTCAGAGCCCTGCATTTTTGCATAAGATCATGAATTTTGCTTCTATGATGTGATAAAACCAAAATTGTTTGCAATTTATTATTTGGATGCAATATTTCATTTATTGATACATACAATTTGTTTGACTAATTTCATATAACCACCAAAGCCAAGTTTGTGTTGCCTATTTTTTTCTATTCTTTCCTTTGTTTCCTTTGATGTGTTAGGCATTCTATGAAAAGTTTGAAATATGTTAGATTATGTAAAAATAAAGAGTAATCAATATATAATTACATTGTTGATAGTATCACATACCTTCCTAGGCCTAGTGGTGTCTTTCCTATTTTCTTTTCAGCCTTCTCCTTTCCTTCCAACACCAGGTCCTTCCAGTCCCTCTCTGAAATCATTTGGGGATGCTCATACTTTTTGTTCTTCTCTAAATGTGACCTATATTGGTCCCTCACATACTTTAGATAGGTACTAGCTTTCTTAAGGACCTTGGTTCGGTTGAATGTTTTATCATTGAACAACACAACTAAATGGTTAATGAGCTCATCTTTTAAATCTTGATTTTGGACATTCCACTGTGTACGTATGGTGGGCCCAAAGTGCTCCAATGTAATATCACTTAGATGTTTATAAAAAACATCATTTCTTGCAAAATGATCATGGGATCAATATCTAAAAAGAGTGATCAATAAGTAAATTTCAATTGGATTATATATAATAATAATTAAAACATTTTAAAGTACCTAGGACCTTCTCTATCTTTATGGGAATGAAATCCTCGGTCACCACAAATGTGACCGGCAATGTTCCCGTACTAGTAAAACAGGAAGATCCAGGAAATGTTGCTAAAACATCACCAGTACTAGTGGCCTCTACATCCCCAGGTACATGTCCTAACACATATTCTGGCATGAGTTCGCTGCTTGAGGCTATAGTAATGGATGCCTACATGGTATGTTTTTCTAACATTTCAGACAAAAATATAGGCATGAATGATGTCAGATGATGTGATGTATGTGCAGGAAGTTAGGCATGGACACACTTGTACTAACCCCTACTCCTTAGGCAGTACGTGCAGTACCCTGATCATGGTTAGGAGCATCATGAGGATGCAAAAAATTCTATAAAAAAACACATGTTATAGTTCATGACATAAAAGAGTACAAAATATAAAACTATGAATGAACTTATGTTATAATTAAAGACCTCATGACAACTTACTTGCAAGTTTTGTGCTCTCTTAGTCAATATTTTAACCCTCTCTCTTATCTCATCTATTTGAGGCACTATGAATAACAACTTAAGGATTTCTTCATTGCATTTTTTGTGGGTCTTCCTTATCATATCGAGAGGGTTTTCTAAATAAGAAATTTCATCATCACATAATATTGACTACACCTCCCTATGGATGCTCTTGTCTACTACTAGTGCCTTTCCTCGATCAGTCGACTACAACAAGAATAATAAAAACATTATCGAAATTAACCCAATAAACTTATGAAAAAAAATAATAATAATAAAATTTGCTCATATCTAATTTGTACAGTTACAATGAGGTAAACCTGTTGGGTAGAAGCACCTGAAGATGCATCATGATCTATGCTCTAGGCCGAAGACTTCCCATACGATCAATGTCCCGTTGTGACAAAAATTAAATATAAAAAAAAATTACTGAAATAAAACCATTAGACTTACGAAAAAAAGAAAGAATAAAATGATATATTGGAGTCATTAATTGGAGGTTGGGTAAAATTGTGCATAGTACGTACCACCCCTTTAGTAACTGTATTTGTAACTGAGTGATTCAAATTGTAATCGATTAGCAACTCTTCCCCTACAGTTATTGATTTGATCACACATACGAATACACAACTTCCCTCACGTGCCTCGAATATGAAATTGGGTTGCTTATTTATTGACCCAGGTCATGTACTATTTATAAACCCTGCAATATTCCCTAATGCTTTTGGCCTTCCATTAATGTACATAGCCACTTACTTATTTTGATCCTTATCTTTTAGTTGTATATAATTTGCTGATAGTGCATACCTACACATATTTCATGTATATCAAACTAGCTGCATCCAATCTTTGTAGCTATAATAGGGTTTGACATACTCCAATTTAGTAACTTTTTCGTAACAAACCTTTATGCCATCCATGCAAAATGGGCCCAAACCGTGTAATGCCGATGGTGTTATGTGATATAACCTCTCATTGACACAAAAATCAGTGTTTATATCTCAAGGGCACCTCGACATCGCCTATGCTCTCATCATCATAAGAACATGACCCCCCTTCAGCAAGAAAAAATTCCATGCGTTTACAAAATTTTCTTCTAATCTTTTGACCTCTAGTTGATCTCCCTCTTTTAGACCTACTACATGTCTCACTTTCCTCTTCTCTTCCTGAATTTCCCTCGCTCGAGGAAGACAAATCTAACAAATACCTATTTGGTGGTACCTGCACTCATAAGGATTTTGGATGAAGTTCTTTCATGGTGATGTGATCCCAAGGTGATATTATGATTAATCTATCCTTTCATTGCTAGAATTTCATAGGTTATAGGGTAATCAAGTCTTGATAGATTGCAAGTTATTGTTACTACCATCCAAATGTGTCCATCACAAATCAAATCTACTTAATGTTTTAACTCCCAAACTTTGTAACAAGTGTTAAATGTGACTATGGTCCACCAATTGCACAACCAAGGCCTCAAATGTATCCTCTAATTGTAATCAAAGGACTTTTTCTCTTCATTCAAGTAAATAAACTTGAAGGGAAACACCACCAAGTGGTTTATTGGACACCTACGTGACTAAAAATAGCAAAAAATTTACATTTAATTTCCATATGTCTAAGTGGTTAATGGGGAGGGAGTGTGTACTATGCCTGGTTAAGTCATCATAAGTTTAGGGTTTAGGGTTTAGGGTTTTTTTAAGCAATCTTAAATCTTCCTATGTCTAATTGCTAGGATAATTTTGGTATTTTTTAAGGTAGGATGAGTGGTTGCATCAATGTTCTAGTTCTCTATGACAAGGTTTCAACATCTTCAAATAGTGAAATTTAGTGGTCATAGTAATTTGAAACAAAACATTTTGATTATGTCTAATGGTAGGATTTGATAACTTAAAATATCTCTACTTTGAAACAAAATTATCTCTAACAACTCTAAGAGCTATAATGAGATGGCCACCATCATAGGAAAGATTCTTCATTATCACTTTTAGGTGTTAAAATTTAACAATACATTGATTGATGAAAGAGCCCAAAGAGCCTTTCTCCATGGTATCCAAGTACAGATAGCAGCAGTCTTCTCTTATACGGTTGGACATGATTTAAAGAACTTAGCTAGGAATTATTCATTTAACCTAAGTTTTTCTCATAATTCCATCATTGGATAAGTATGATCAAATTCTTCTATTATGAAGAATTTGTCTGTGCCTCTAGTAATCACTATAAATGTTTGTAAGGATAAAATGACTAATTGCATCAGGTAGGAGAGAATCAACTTTGATTTCTTCAAAGATTATATTCCTCTATTCATAATTTTAAGGGTTGTGTGTGGAGGAGGTTATCACTACCAAGAAGGGAGGAGACATTTCCTTGCATATGTTTGTGGTGGAGGTATTAAAGAAGAATTGTATGCCTCTATTTCCATTCATTATATCTTTCTTAGCCTAGCATATACTTGGGCTAAGTCTACAATTGCTTCAGAATCACACGATGAAGGCTATTTGTGATGAAATCCTAAACCTCAACCAAGATGTGGGTAGATTATGGGATTTTCGTCAAGACTTGAGGTTGGTCGATAAAAATGTGAAAGACTAAGCTATTTTATTTTTTCTATCTTATCTTATACAATTTTACGAGAATGGGGGTGCTAATGTACGAGAAGATCTTTGGAAACTAGGAATGAAAATTGTAGGTTAAAGAGAATGGGGGTACCAAACTTACAATACTCATTGTCCCTTGGTTGTTGATTTTCCCTGAGTGCCCTAAACCTCGTCCTCGGTGCTGGTATTGACCTTGTTTTCACTCCTCCAAGCTCTTCCTTAGCACTAATATTGACCTTGTTTTTACTCCTCCAAACTCTTCGTCAGTGCTGGTATTGACCTTGTTTTAACTCCAAACTCTTCCTTAGCGCTAGCATTGACCTTGTTTTCACTACTCCAAACTCTTCCTTGGCGTTGGTATTGACCTTTCACTTCTCCAATTTGACAAGCTACAACCTAGTTTCATTAGGTTTTAGAGTATGTTAATTAAATTGAAAATTATGGCACCATTTAGCTAGGTTTTAATATTCTACAATATATTTAAGTATACAAATTAGCTATATTTTACATAATAAATAATATAATTATTCAACTTATTATAATTATATATTATATTCTTTAACAAAATTATTAAATACATATAAAATTATTATAATTAATAATTAATAATAAGTATATATTTATATAATACAAAATATAATTAATATAATATATATTTAATATAATAGTAATATATATTAATATAAGAGAGAGAAACTAAATTTTGATTGGTTGTTTCATGTCAACAATCTAAGGATGGCATGTGTCCTTGGGGAGTTATGCTCAAGGTAGCATGCCATTTGATTAAAGATATGATAATTCTCCTTTAAGACCTCTTCAATGTACCCATTGCACACTTAAGGAGACAAAGATAAATATAGGGAAGAAAATATAGAGAGAGAGGGATATAATGACAAACATACAAATAGAAAGGGAGACAAGGATATAGAGAGAGGTAGAGAGATAAAGAGATAAGGATGAATAGATAGAGATATAGGGAGGGTGATTGATATATCTCTCCCCGTCGCTCTCTATCTCTCTATATCTCCCATTATCTATGTCACTCCCTCTTCCCCCCTCTATCTATTGAGCTATCTCTCCCTCTCTCCCATTTCTCTCTCATTCACTCCATCTCTCCCTCCATCTCTCCTACTTTATATCTCTATCTCTATTTCTCTTTTTATCTCCTCACTCCTCTCTCTATCTCTTTCTATCCATATCTTTCTCTACCTCTATCATGATCTCTCTATCTATTTCACCACCCCCCTCTATCAATCTATATCACACCCTTTCTACGTCTCTCCCTCTCTCCCCTATTTTCTTCTCTCTCTCCATTTCTACATATTGCTCTCCCTCTCCCCCTCTTCTACCTATTTATCTCCCTCTCTTCTCTCTTTTCCTCTTCAATCTATCTCTCCCTCTCTCCCCCTCTTCTCTATCTCTCCTCCTCTACCTATCTATATCCCTTTCTCTCCCTCTCCCTCTCTATCTCCCCCTCTCTATCTCTCACCATCTCTCCATCCCTAACCCCCCTATCCATCAACTCTCTATCTCTACCTCTGTTCGTTTCTCTTCCCATATATCTCCATCTCTCTTTCTCTTCCCATATATATCTATCTCTCTCTCTTTCTCTCCCCATCTATCTCTATCTCCCAATATATTAACTAAGAAGCCATGCAAGCATACAATAGTATATGCCGGTAAAACTATAATAGTATCTTATTAAACTATAAGTAACACTTATCTTTCTAATGTCAAGCCTTCTTATAAAAAGTGTTTTATTAAACTATAAGTAGATTATTGTCACCACTCTTCATTCAACATGAAATGCCAAATGTAGCAAATTTCTTGTTACTTTTGTCAAGTTTCATTAACCAAGCTATTTACTAGGTTGAATAAAGTTGTGTTATGACCCTTCGTCTTTTTAAAATAATTAGACAATATTAGCGAGATCAGGAAGGGGAGAAAACTAAACTCCTTCAAAATAGTGGTAGTTGTGGGTTTGTTGATTTTCTTTGCATACTATATATACTTAGTTCCACTAGGATAAATAAGTCACTTTAGATCATTTTCTTAGTTGTGTATCCTAACTAATATAGAGTAAGCTTTTTCATTTTAATTGACTACTACATAATACTAGTTTATGTGTTGAAAGAATTGTTTCCATTCTTTGTAGTTTTTACATTGGAATACAAATCATATTTAATTTCATGCCAATATACTTCTTTCATAAAGATATTTGTTTGAAATAAGTGCTTCATAACCCATCTAATCAAATCATAACCTATCAAAAAGGAAATAGGAATTTTCTAAAGAAAAGAGCACTTGACCCAATCATAAGTGCATGGCCTTCGCAGAAAGGAGTGATCCACCTTAGTAATAACAACTACCTGATTTAGACCTAGTAGGTTCAACTCAACCAACCTATCAACCTTCCTTTAAGAGGCTTCCATAAATTTTAGAATGACCAATTTAAAAAATCCAAACAACTCTCAAATCCTGACAAAGAACAAAAGTCAGATTTCACACTTTGACTCCTTGAATCCTTGTAACAGTGCAAACCTAGTTTTTGCCCAATAACTCAAAACTTTCCCAAAACACCAAAGAAATCATTGATGGTTTTAGACACCCATTTTGAAGTTATTAAACATACTTCAAGGGAAAGTACAAGTGATTTTTCACTCGTTGATTCCCTAAAGAAAACCTTATCTTGAGTATAATCCATCATAGTCACATATGATCACATCATTCTTGACCATTTGATATCATGAAAAATCTCCAAAATATAGTATTCAAATAACCCATATCGGCAAGAATTTGTGCAGGTCTCTCCGGTTCATAAATCATTATATTCTCATTTTTAGCATATCAGCGAAAGAACAGAAATGTCACACTGATCGTATTACATAAGAAGATACACATCGGGATGATACAGTCCATGGTCTCACCAATAAAGATTTTTGTTGGAAAGATAATTTCCATCAGGGTGAAATGAAAAGGTCATACCAAGCATATAGGTCTCACTGATGAAGTTTCATTGGAAAGAAACCTCTCTTGTCTCACTGATCAAAGCACAAGGAGTTGTATTGGAAGGAGTCTTGGCGACATGAGATCAAAGGAATAATCATTGGGGAGACTTATAACATTGGTTAAATTACTGAATTTCTTAGCGATACACCATGTCTTTCTGATGAAGACACAAATAGATCAAGATAGCCAACAGGGTGACTCTTGGAAAAATTTATATGAACCAGATGGATAGATTATGTGATATCAGCATAATGTCTCCCCAACCAAAAGAATGTTTAATGAACGTTAGTCAAGTCTAAATAAAATGATCACCCAAATTTTGAATTGTCTTTCCAATAGAACATTTGATGTGACAGTGGGTAAATTTGAAGATCACTTACGCTCATGTTCAAAGCTAGGATTACTAAAGAAGACATACCAGGGAGATTGGCTTATGGTGTCATCGATGAAGGGAATATATTGGCAAGACAAGTGATCGGTGTGACATTGGATTTGTCTTGTCAATGGAAGTCATCGGCAAGACATGGACTATCAGAGTGAGTTTTCTATTCTATGCCGATGATTGATCTCTCACTGATGGTTTGGCTTCGGTGGTCATCACCAAGAGTCTGTGATGACATGGTGTAGGTCTATTTATAACTCCTGCAAAGGTCAGATCGGTGTGACATTGGATCTGTCTTGATGAAAATAGTCATCATCAAGACATGAACTATCAAAGTGAGTTTTCTATCATGTACCGATGATTGATCTCTCACCAATGGGTTGGCTTCAGTGGTCATTTCCAAGAGTCTTTGCAATGACATGGTGTAGGTCTATTTAAAACTCCTGAAGAGGTCAGATCAGTGTGACATTGGATTTGTCTTGCCGATGAAAGTCATCGACAAGACATGAACTATCACAGTGAGTTTTCTATCTTGTGACGATGATTGATCTCTCACTGATGGGTTGGCTTCGATGGTCATCACCAAGTGTCTCACCAATGAAGCTTAATCAGTGAGACCATCATTTCTTTCACCGACAAGAGCACTAGGAATATATCGGCGAGACATGTTCCATCAATGTAAATCCTGAATGTTCACCCGACACGCTAAGTTGCACCAATAGGAGGATATCGACAAGAGTTATGGCGACATATTCAAGACCAAAAGAAAATTTATCAGTGACACTTATAACATTAGAGGAACCACTGAATGTGTTAGCAATACTAAAAGTCAGGCCGATGAAGAAACAAATGAACCAAAAATGATTGTCGAGGTGACTCTTGGTGATGTATACGGGACAAATGTTAACATCGGTCAGATGTGTAGAGTGTTACCCTGATCAACAAAGTATTTAGTGAACATTGGTTGGGGTCTAATGTATAGATCGACCAAAGTTTGAAGGTGTCTTGCTGACCAGTTCATTTGATGTGACAGTAAAGAATTCAAAAACTTGTTACATTCGTGCATGGATTTAAAACACTAATGGTGCCATGGAGTATAGGTAATTTCATAAATTGAAAGGAAATCATTGCAAAATGAACATTATTGCAAATTGGTAATGAAGGAAATGAGGAGACAAAAAAAGGGCTAGAGAATTGTTTCAGTTGAAAGACCTCAATCAAAACCAGTAAGTCCTTCGCATTTGAACCTTTTCATTTCTGCAATTTTAAGTGAGTGATATGGAAGGAAACAACTTGGGGAAGTTGAAAGGTAGAGAAAAAATAGAGAGCAGTCACCCTAAGAGTAAGAAGCAAAAAGTTGAGTCTAGAATTGAGTTGGAGGTTGTTGAACGATAGCTGAATCAGGATTTAATTGACCAATTTCTTGGCTTTGGGTCTAGAGGTAGGTGCTCTGTGCAACTGAGGGCGGAAGTGGATAAATTGGATGACAAATGCAAGCACATAAGAGATATTTGGACCCCAATAAGAGGCTATGAATTTTTTAGATTGCACTTTCAATGAAGAGATCATTTTGAGCTAGTTTGTAATCCATGGCATCCAAATTTGGGAAAAATTGTTTTCCCTAATGTGTTTGTCAATATAGAGCTGGTAAAATTATTGGCCACCCACTATGACTCAAAACTTAAGGCCATATGCGGACCATCTGGGAAACCGTTTGTATACATATCAAAGGCTTCAATATGTGAGGTTTTTAAGTTGGAAGGGTGGTGTAATGAGAAAATTGTTAATGAAGAGTTGGAAAATGAGTTTTGGAGAATGGACACCACTTACAATAGTTGGAGGTTTCCCTTACATAGAATTAAACAAGATGGTAAAATTGTCCCACTTGACAATGGCGATGGGCCTCCATTCCATGTGGACTTATTTGAGCCCTATATGAGATATACCTATTTCTCGGTAGGACAAGTATTGGGTATGGAAGTTCCTAAGTATATGTCCATTGTTCCCATGGTAATTGTAGCTGACATTCAATGTCATAATTCTAGGTTATTCGACTATGGTTCATTTTTCTCCAAGGAGCTTGACTTAGCATTGGTGGCAATCAAGAATAAATCCCCTATTCTACACCTTAGGCATTATTCTCTTTTAATTCATCTAGTATTGTACTTCAGAAAAGAGTTAGGGATTTGGCTAGAAAAGTTGAAGGTTTCACAGTTTGATAAAGAGGGAAAATTATTACCCATTCAATTGTGGATTTCCATTTGGGATAGTAGGTTTTCTAGTTCTAGTTTCCTATATTTTGAAGAATATTTTGTAAAGACAGTATATGAATTCTATAGTCATCCTTGTGCGCACTCATTGTTTGATGAAATAAAACACTTCCTTAGACCTAAGGACTTTAATGGACCAATTGATCACAATTGGGGAGACTAGTATTGCTTGGAAGATGGTATTATGGTAAGGGTGTTTGGTTTTGAGGATTCTCCATTCATTTTTCCTAAAACAGTCCCAGATAGGATTGCATATTTGGAAATTGTAAGACAAATGGATTTTTCTAGTCTCATGAATTTTAGTTCATTCAGAAAACAAAAATTTATGCCTAGTATTTTGTGCTTTGGTGATTTTACTATGCTTGCAAAGGAAGGATATGATTAGATCCTTGACAAATTAATGTAGTATAATATGAATAAGGGTCCACCAAAAGAAGGTTTTGATCTAGAGGGATATATCAATTCTGCCAAACAAAGGATAAACTTTGGACAATATGATCATGTGCCTTATCAGTATGATGACATGATTAGAAATTTGGAGGCAAAGAGAGCATAGAGAGTGGTGGAGGAATACAACCAAGGGCTACTGAATATAGGGTTTCCTTTTTCTAGAGATGAGGAAACTGGAGAAGATATGCCATGAGACCTACCCAGTAGGATTTCCAGATTAAAAACTCAAGATTACAACTACCCTCCTAGAGAACTAAGTGTTGAAGAGAGCCAAGATACAAACACCAAAAAAATGGCATATAGGTCATTTGTACTAGACAATGAATTTGTGAATTCTTCACAATTCAGATCTCTCTTGTATAAGCAAAAGGGCAAGGAGATAAGGGAGACAGTTGATAATATTACACCAAGCAATGAGGAGCAACTACTAAACAATTTGAAATTAACTGTGGATAGAGAAATGGATAATATGACCCCTGGGAAAGGAAGGAAAATGTTAGAGGATCTTGGAATTATGATCTTTCCAGGGCTCAATTTTAATTCTACATTGGTGTTTGATAGCTTCTTAAAGGATAATAGTGCCAAAAATAAGCTTAGTCCGAAGGGGGTGACAGAAATATATGTTGGATCCAAATATAACCTAGATGAAGGATCACTCATGATATGGGCCTTGTATTCACCTCATAGAAAGTCAGTGGTGATTGATACTAAGAAAGAATTTGGACATGTCATGACTCTGAAGGTTGGAGAGGTAGATCTTGTGGCGACTGCAGACATTGGGATTAATGTGGCAAAACTGAATAAAGCCCAAATACAAATGTTGATAAAAGATAAGGAAATGTACAAAATGAATAATGAAAGGATCATGAGAGAAAATGATTGTTTGAAGGACATGCTAGGAGTCACAATGCAGGGACCTCCTAAATTAATAACACATGGTGACAGCTCACATGAGGTAAAAGATCATTGGGAGGAGTGAACTACATATTCACAAGGTAAATATGATACACTCACTACAATAATCAGAAAAAGGAAAGCCAACTTAACAATTTGGTTGAATAAGCTATGGGGAGCATATTTAAAGAACCATGTTACAGGGCAGGAACACAAAAGAATTGATGGAAGGATTGAAGAAAATTTATGAGAATTAAATGATAGAGATGTTCCTGATAGTGTGGCCATTGGTATGGGTAACCAAATTATAAAGAAACACAGGAAGTATAATGTGGAACTATGAGAATATGCAAAGGGGCTATTGATGTTACGAATATGGGACTGCCTACACTATTTGAAAATGGAGAAAAGTTGAAAGAGAAAGCCAAGTGGATTGAAGAATGCAAATTGATGTTGCAGGGAATTCTGGAAAATGGTATAGGGAAGGATTTGACATTGGACAAGAGTTGTGAGCACAACAAAAGGATGATAAAGGTGGAGATATCGACCAAAAATGCATTAGGAGATGCTGATACTAATGAATGGTAGTATTATCTAGATCATTTATCAAATATTCATCTATGGCTAAATAGAACCTAATCTCTTGTTTTAATTAGTTAAGTAAAATAGAACATTTGTGAAGGGATGTGTCTCTTCCAAGTTTTGATTTATTTATATCTCTTCCATAGTAATGCAATAGATATAGGCATAGGAGATATTCAGTAGATAGCTTTCTAGAAAAATGCTTTCCTATGCAGAGACTTAGATGCATGTATTTTGATGGAGTAAATGAAGATATCTAAGTTATGGATTAAGATTTTGGTATCAGTTGTTTGTTAAATTTATGTAGTTATTTGATTGTCACCATTATGATGCTTCTCTATTTTTTAAATTGATATAACAAGTTTATACTCAGTTTATCATTGTACATTTGCTATATATGTGTGATCTGGTTATTTAGATCTCTCAAGTAGGGATTAAAATATTTTAATTAGTCACAACAATTGGGAAGTGTTAGTTGGATTAATAAGAAGAATCACATAACTAGAATTGCCATTCTATCTCAAGAAGAGTTTGTCAATTATTCACTTGCGCGTTTAAACAAGTTGTAAACAATTTATGTCCCTGACAGTTTGAATTATTGTCGTTATTGAAATACACATTTGCAAATATTCATTAGATTCCATATACCCAATAAGGCACTGGTCTCCCCTTGTATTCTTTTATAATTTTCATTATTCTTATTTATTTTACACTTAAATTTACAAATACACATACATATGCATTTACTGTTATCATTTATTTCTTATGTAGTTTAATAGTTTGATTGATTTCATATTATATGTGTTGAAGACTTTAGAATTTCAATTACATTAATCTATGGATATGTTGTATCTATAACATTGCAAAACTATATGCTCTTTGCATTTACACTTGCATTTAGAAATACACATTTATATACATAAATATAGATTTCTTTAATGATATGTTTCAAATATTGTTCTAGGAGAGCATCTAGCAATTGTATTTACATTTACATTTACAAATACAAATATATACATACATACATATTTATGCATCCTACGCCCTATTCATGCATCCGACAATTACAATAGTATCCATGGGACCTCTTACACAAGCTACAATAATCACAAAAAGTGTAAGAGCCCCTTTTTATCATGTTTGGACTACAAAACCCTCAAACATAGGGTAACTGGGTTGTATGCAAAGAAATGAAGCTTTCTAACTCAAATCAATGCCTTAAGCCCTCAAGTCAGATTCAAATCAAAGCTAACACATATCTGGCACTTTTTTCTCTAATACCTAAGATGAATTCCATTAGGCTTGTACTCTCCTTGGTTGTAACATAGAGCTTTGAAGTCCATAAATAGATGTCAAAAGTGCCTTCTTGTATCGAGACTTATAGGAAGAATTTTACATGTTTTAAACTCTAGATTTTATCAATAGTGATAACTCCAACTTTGTGTGAACATTGAAAAATCATTTTGCAGATTGCAATAGGATCCTTTAGATTTGTATGAAAAGATCAAAATGTTTCTCATCAATTCTAGTTTTATATGAATTCCTCATGATCCTATAGTCTACACTCAAATAGTAGATAGGAAATTCTTGATTTTTATACTCTATGTTGATAATTGAATAACTATGAGATCTTACACTAAGTAGATTCATGATTTGGAAGTATACTTAGTGAGGCATTTTAAGATGATTGACTTAGATTTGTTACATTTTTTCCTTGGTTTATAAATTTTATAGTCGACCAAAGATTTTTTTTTAATTAATCCAAATATGCTCAAGGCATTATTTGATGCTTAAACATAGAAAATCCAAGTTCACTCCAACTCCTTTTTAATTTGGATTCAATCATTCTACCATGCTTTCTTCTCCTACAATTGATTGTACACTCTATAACACTAAAAAACCATATGCTCTTTGCATTTACACTTGCATTTAGAAATACACATTTATATACATAAATATAGATCTCTTTAGTGATATGTTGCATTTATTGTTCTAGGAGAGCATCCAATAATTGCATTTACATTTACATTTAAAAATACAAATACATACATACATATTTATGCATCTTACAATTACAACAATATCCATGGGACCTCTTACACAAGTTACAGTAATCACAAAAAGTGTAAGATCCCCTTTATATCATGTTTGGACTACAAAACCCTCAAAAATAGGGTAACCGGGCTGTATGCAAAGAAATGAAGCTTTCTAACTTAAATCAATGCCTTAAGCCCTCAAATCAGATTCAAATCAAAGCTAACACATATCATCACGACATGGAATTGATTTCACATCAAAATATGGCTGCATGTGATTGTACAGTGCTGTATAACAACAAAAATACATAAATTTTGAAGAAAAACATAGATTTTTGAATGTCAAGAGCTTGTATTTTAAATCCTCAACCATCAAAAACCATTACAATGATCACTTTATACCTTTTCAATGTGTTTACACCTCAACCACTAAACAATCACCTCTACAACTCACTTTTTAATCTTTTATGATCACATGAAACATAAAACACAATAATTTCAACGTTGTTAACATCACTATTGAATTTTTTTAATTTTTTGACCTTTCAAACATTAAAACGTACATCATTAAATTAATTATATAATGGCATAAAAATTAAAAAACATCATGAATTAATTACGTAACCACATAAGTATGTAACCACATAAGTCAAATATAATTCTATCAAGAAATTAATATCAAATAGATAATATAATCGCATAACTCATACATTTCAATGTCATTGATCTTCTTCTTCATCCAACTCTTTGTCTGTATCATTCGATCCAGATTCGACATTGTAAGGATTGGTCATATCATCATTATTATCATTGATATTAGTTTCGATAATGTCATCATCCACATGTATATCATCTTCATGAACATTAACTCCTACATCATCATGATCTAGTTCCTCCTCTTTGACATCTTTGTCAAGGACATCATCAACTAACTGTTGATCCTGATCATCATCTACATCTTCAGTATCTTCTTCTTCCACCACATTATACTTTACCAGCCTTCCTCTTGCATCATGTCTAACAAAAAATGACCAACTTGGTTTACTTGGAACCTCTGAGTAAAATACCTACTCACATTGGCTTGGAAGAACATAAGGCTCATTTCCAGCTCACTCAATCAACCTTGTATTAACCATGGTAAATCCATTATCATGTTCAATAACATTTCTCTTGGGATCATTTTCCATCAATTGTAGGTTGTACCATAGGACAACAAACAAAATTAATCTAAAGAACTTAAAGTCACACTCAAGTATGTCATCCAAAATCCCATAGTATAGATTTTTTGAGACTTCTGGATGTATGTCACTTCTAGATGAAACATTAGTCACATGAAAGACTATAGTTATACTAGAATCACAAGTTTTCTTCGTGTCATCCAAATTTTTGATTCAAAATTTACGACCATTGCACCACATAGCCTTGTGGTGTTTCACCTGCAATATGTCAAACATGTAAAAATTGTTGCAATATCATCAGTTGATAAACATATTTATTCTTCGTCGAATGTATGCAAAGAAAACAATCTCAACATATATATACATCAATATAATTGAAAATAATTAAATAATATGGGTGATTAATATATTTATACGTACCTGTTTATCTCTTAAACCATATGCTAAATCAATTTCCCTTTGTGTAACATTGGAATCTCCATTACGATGAGCTCCTTTAACCAATGAAGCCACACCTTCCCATGTTAATGAGTGACAAAATTGTTGACATTGTTCAATCCATACCGTCATCCAATCAAGGTTGTTTGCAATGTACAAATGAAGTGCATCCCACTCTCGACCAACTGTATAAAAAAAATTGAAATTCACAAATGACATATAATTAGTTAAATACCACAGTATACGACCTTAATTTATAATTGATGCATATTGAAGATTAATAATTAAATAAGTAAAATATACATAAAAACCATATGTAAAATGTATCCAATTAATCTCCATGACCATCTTATTATTACCTCTCACTTTCCTTAAACTACCTTTCCCCATCAGGTACTCCCCTTCGAATTTGTTAATGGAGTTGGGATCCCAAATGTGATCTACATGGATCTTTGCTACAAACTTAGGAAGATATTCACTAATGTACACCATGGTCTAGTATACCATAGAACCCTCAGGATGTGCTCTTTGTCTAACCAAAGCCTTCAAAAATTTTAAGTGCCTCTCAACCATCCACATTGACCTTGTGTGTACAGGTCCACACAATTCAATCTCCTCAACTTGGTGTATGAGGTAGTATTCTTGTGCATTGAAATTTTTTGAAGGTAGACACTTTTGCATTTCACACATTAGACAAGGAATTTTTCTCCTCCAATAATTTATATCTTCTTTATGGATTTCTTTAGATGAGAGCCATCTACAAGTGATTCAAGGCACAAATATATTAACGAGATTTAACAAAAATATATAGTATATTACATAACAAGTAAAACAAATGGAAATTATAAGATCTATACAATGAATTGAAAAAATATCGCTACTTACCTCATGTATTTTCCAAGATCATATATAACTTGCTTGACAATGTTGTCAAAGTTGTCTGGGAGAGATAGAGGTAGAACGTACTGCAACAATTACAAAATGATCTTTTCATTATTTTTCCAAAAGTAGTAAACATAATACACTAAAAAGTACATGTATTATACAAGTGTATATAATATACCAGAATAATTACCTTAATGAAGGTATTGCAATCATGTGTTTTCATCCCTAACCCAAATTCACCTTTCTTTGTTATTATATTGTTTATGTTCGCAGTAAATCTTGTGGGAAAATGAATTTTTTGTATGACTTCTTTTATAGCATTGCTTTGCTACTCCATTAATAACCAAGGAAGGGAACTTATATTAATTTGGTCTCCATCACTATTTAATTGAATGAGATTTTTTATTCCATGATTGGCTTGTTGAATGTCACTACAAATTTTGACAAATTTTTCTTTGTCATGCCTTCCATCCAATATTTTCCATAACATTTCTGTTATATTCTTTCTAATATGAATTGTATCAAACAAATGCACAATTTGTAGCTACTCATAGTAGGGCAACCTACTAAATTATCTGGGATAACTTTTCAGTCCCTGTGGAAGCTGGGCATTAATACCTTGACGACCTTCATGAAGCATATAAGTTAAACAAATTAACAATGATAATCATTATCAATTATAGCATAAGTAAACACAACACAATATAAAAATATAAATTCAAAACATATTATATATGATAGATAAACAATTTGATCCGATGTATAACCTTGATGATTAATTCTATTATATTCCAACTTCCATAGGTGAGGTGTCATTCTTCATGGTTTTGATGTAGTCTCTTCTTTCCCATTGAAAAGATGTTTTTCAGTAGTTCAATACTTATGATTTCTGTGGAGGAAGTTACTATACTCATCAAACACCTACTTTCCTAAGCTTGTTGAATGATGAGATTTCATCTTTGGACCACAAATTGGACATGCAAATTTTCCCTTTGTTTGAAGACCTACAAGATCATATATAATTGGATTAAATATGTCCATTTTTATAATTATATATAATGAATAGATTATTTAAAAAAATTCATGATATCTACTTCATAAAATTAAATATTGTTAAAGTGCAGTCAAATGTTATAACATACCACAAAAATGTGTTAGCCCTGGGGCATCATGAATTGTCCATACAAGCATTGCATGGAATTGAAATTGTCTTTGTCCTATTGGTCTGGAGACATCATACATAGTGACGCCATTCCATAACTTTAGTAACTCGTCAATAAGAGGATCGATATATACATTCATATCTTTAACTTGGTATTTACCTAGTTGAATGAACAAAAACATTGCATAATTATTATAACCATTTTACTGCAATATATATAAATTAATGTACATGACTATTGAATGAAAAAAATGTCATTATGCAACAAATAATACAAATGAGATGCTACTACATTAAAGAAAATTGATGTAAAAAAATACCTGGAACAATCATTGACAACATTGTGTGCTCCCTCTTTATTGACATCCATGGAGGAATGTTATTGTTGATAACAAAAATAGGCCACACCGAGTAAATAGATCTCAACTCACCAAATGGATTGGAACCGTCCATTGCCAATGAAAGCCTGAGATTATGAGGTTCTTCTATAAAGTGTGGCCATTTTTCCTCCATTTCCCTAAATGTAGAACCATCCGTAGGCATTCAAAGAATGTCATCTCCACTTCTATTCCATGAATGGTAATCCATAAATTGCACTAAGCTTTCACACCTAAATAATCGTTGCATACATGGAATAATGGGAATATAAAGAAGAAGCTTGCGAGGAACCTTTTTTGTTAGTTGATTTGTTTGATATCTACTGATATGACATTCTGGGCATTCTGTTGAAAATTTATGTTGTTTATGATATATTATATGATCATTGGGACATGCATCTATTGCTTGATACTCCATTCCAATATCTTTCATAATGCTAGATAAATCTCGGTATTAGCGAGGTAAAATATTTGATGGTGGTAATAAAAATTCACCAATCAATCTATAACAAAAAATAATTTGTTAATATAAAGAATATTAATGGTAAATATTTCATCCTTTATTTACTAGTGATGAACTAATAACAATTAAAATAGATGAAAAAAGATGACATAAATGACATACCTTAAGATCCATGAGATTGCTATGTTTGATAAACCATTCATAACCTTCAAGTTCAAAAACAACAATAAAATGGAGAAAAGAGTTGTTTGGAAGACTTCATAAAGGGGCTCGTATGCCTTCTCAAGTACAGGTAAATCATGAACATCATCAAAGTCATCTCGATCATCATGATCAGATCTGCCACTAAATGTGTCATGGATCAATGTATTTGTACCATCATCTTCAACTGTGTTTTCTGGTGCATGATCATCTTCTTCCATAGGATCATTAACTTCATCTTCGATATTCACAACTCCATGTTCATCCACTTGCAAAACAACTTTCTCCGGGCTGTGATAATCCATATCATGTGCCCTAGGGTGCCCCACCTTTATAATAATGACAGACATAAATAAACCATGATCATGATCAAGTGATTTTTTTTTATGTATATAAAATGTTAAAATGATATAAAAAATTACAAATTCAATCAATATAATCACATATAATGAACAACTTACCAATGGACAATAATCATGCCCCCCTTCAACGTGACCATGCTGCCTACAATGTTTCTCAACTATTGCGATTAAAATTTGTCTCATCTTTAAGCCCTTGTAATTATTGCAAGGACAATAACATTTCCCATCACCCTTTATTTTCAATTTATCCCATAATCTATCAATTGTCTCTTCATTTTGTTCTGGAATAATATTATCTGACATGATTTTTCTTTACCAAGATTGAATATTTAGATCTTCAAAAAATATCAAACTCACACTCCAATAATTTTTATTCATAGATAGGTAACAAAATCTAATAATTTTGATATTTTACACCAAAAAAATTTGGCATGAAACCACTCCTGCAAAAGAGAAGATAGTCTAAAGTTAATGACCCCAAAAAACACTTTAAAATGCTAATTCCAAAACTTATTAAATTTTGATTTTACTATGATTTCCAAATGCTAGACTCCTAAAATCAGAATATTAAACTTGCACAACAAAATTTGAAAATGCAACTCTTAAAATGCACAAGTCTAAAAATGAAATCTGATGAGATGTTGCTTTAAAATATGATTTTCAAACCTGGAAGTACAAATTTGAAGTATAGCAAATTCGCAAGCAGAGCAAATTCATAAGTATCGCAAAATGTTTTCGTAATAAATAGTTGAGCTCACTTTTTGTTTATGTCAGTTTCATTTTCTACTTAACATGTTCGTCACAATTTTGACAAAAAATAGGTTCGTCAAAATTTTAATGAACATTGAGGATAAAATTAAAAAAAATTGAAAATTACACATTAAATATCACTAGTACCCAACAATACATCTAATTATATCTATCTTTCATGAAAAAATTTCATCGTATTTTGCCGTCAAATGAGTTAGTGTGAGTCCCACCTTAAGGATGAAAAAGGTGATTTTGTCAGATTCCAGTTCCTGACAATCATAAACCTATTTTGGGAGATTTTACCAGTAGGAGGAAAAATTCTCTATCAGTGGCGAATGAGTCCCACTGGTCATTAGGAGTGATTTTTCTAGCATTCCAGAATCTTCTTAGATTTGCAATCTATCTCTAGGTGAACTCCTTTTAGTCTCTTTCATTTCTGAGTTCATTTCTACATGTTTCTTGTTCATTCTTGCATACCTCATTGTGTTTTCAAACATTACATATCACATTAGTTTTACACTAATAATCAGTCAATTATATCATTTAGTTGCATTTAAAACATTTCATTTAGTTTTAATAACATCATACAATCCTATATTTGAGTGAACCAAGTGCTTCAATTTTGGGGTTCTATCTCTCTCCTTTTAGGTGAAAGATCCTAAGAGTGCAAGAGAAGTCCATAAACCTTTTTAAAATTGTGCATAAATTTTGGTGAACCTACATATTAAACACTTTATCTTTCTGATTTTAATTACCTCTTGCATCCTAGATGTTTCATTTGCATCAACATTCAATTAGGTTTTGTTTTGTTTTTGCACCCTAGGGTTTCTCAAATTGCATTAGTGAAAGACTCATATTCATTTTTGCATATTGTATCATTTAAAACACTAAAAAATTGCATTTGCATCCTCATTCTGCATCTAAAAATCATAGAAATCTTTTAATTTTTTTGAAAAACACAAAAAAAATATCATACCTAGACTCATTCGCCACCCTTGGTGAATCATTCCACCTACACATTTTGAATAACATTTTTAGGCATTTTCTGGGTATTTCCTGCATTATTATTTTCTGTAGTTACTTTCTGTTATACTTTCTAGGTTTTCTATTTTATCTTCTTTCTTGCATTTTAGTTTACTTGCATTCATTATCATCATGGCTTTTTCTTTTAACAAGTTGTGGAATTCATTGAAATCCTTAGTAGACATGTCCAATTGTTCCTTTTGTTTTTATCCTAATGACCTTGATCTTCTGCATGCTCCTTCAACTCCTCATGATTTTCCTCGTAATGTAGACATCATTGGAGAAGATGACAATATCATGAAGTGGTTCTTAAATAAATGTCTTGATAAACTTGAAGCCAATGCAGCCTTTTACCCATCCATGAAGTCCCAAGATCTTCCTACTATTACACCTCATGATCACTTCAAATACCTACATCCTGAAACCCATGAAGGACCTAAGTTCCCTCCATCAAGTGGACCTAGTTCCTCTAAACAACCACATCCTCATCCATTTTATGATAACAAAGCTACAAACACAACAATCAACCTTGGAGAAACATATGGAAAAGGCTTTACCATCTTAAGTAAACAAGGTTGTGACACAAAAAATGAGCATAATATTCACCAACTTCTTGAACAAAAACCAACAAAAGAAAACACAACAGGATTAGGATATCAAGATCCTCCTCATGTTGATAAGCCTCCTTTTGAATATTGGTGACTTTGCAATGATGGTACAATGATCTTTGATTCTCCTCTTGACTTGAACATTCTCCTTCCACATGAAAAACCATTACCTTATTCTAATAAAAATGATGCTAGGATCCCCATGGGTCCTCTTCCTCCCATTCATGAAAAAGGAGAAACTAGTAAACAAAAGTGGCCATACAAATTGAAAAAACTCAAGTTTCCTATCCATCCACCACCTGAATGTGAAAGGGGACTTCAATTGATTTTAAACAAAGGCCTTATACTCTTACCACCTTCAAATAGGTTGTTCATCCATCCTAAAGACTCTAACATACCATATTGCAAATGCCATCATCTTCTTGGACACTAAACTGAATAATGTCAGACATTGAAGGACATATTGGACAAGTATAACTTCACTGATATCAACTGCTTTCCTATCATCCCTTAAAATAAAATCCCTTTATCATTCCATAGTTGTAGAATTTTTCATTCTCACTATTGCATGATCCTTCCCCTCACCTACCTTGGCTCATTCTTGTCTTACACTCTATGGAGGCAAGAAGTTGTTAGCCTTGTCCCTATCATGCATTTGTCTTTTGTCTCTTAATTGTGCTATTCACCTTTTACTTATACTACTTGAGATTGAGAAGCCAATAACTTGGTTAATGGTTGACTTACATTTACATTACTACCCTTTTTGCATTTTCCTTTTAGTATGCTTTTATGTGCATATCGTGTTCCCTCATATTGTGCATTTAATGTTCTCTCTCTCTTTGTGTACTTACTATATTTGTACCTCTATTCTTCTCTATGTCGTACATTTTGCATTTTCTTTTTCTCTTTTGTTTTGTGTTTTCCTTTTGGGGATGATGCAAAGCATTGAGATTCCCTATATATCTTCCATGTTGACCCAATCGGTCCCTTTTCCTTTTTACTATCTTTTTCTTGTGTTTCACCTTTTGGGGATGACACAAGGCATTGAGACTACAATGTCTCCTTCATGTTGACCCGAAATATTTTTCTTTTCGTTTTCCTTTTCATTTTTTTTTTCTTGTTTTTTCCTTTTAGGGATGATGCAAAGCATTGAAACCACAATGTCTCTTCCATGTTGACCCAAAATGGACTTTTTTTTTGGTTTTTTTTCATTCTCTTTGTGTCATTTTTCTAGTTCTATGTATTCAGGGAATGATGATAGTTCTAGGCTCTTTAATAAAAATATTGCAGCAATGAACATAATGAACCCAAATCCATAGATCCCTTATGTGTTTGGTGTGCTATTTTCTAGGGGGAAACTTCCCTTTCTTTTGTTTTATTTTTCATTTACATGAAGCAGCCTTACTTGGAAACATATGACTTGGCATACGGGCTTTCCAAGTTGGCTCTCATGTTTTTTTTTTTTCTTCTTGCATTTCTTTCTCCTTCGCTACTTTAAAGTAATTGCTCACAGAACTATGTGTAGCACTTCCTTTAAAGTGGGGGGCATACATTGACATCATTTCATTTGCATTCTTGGTTCCTAATCTAGCCTTGTCACTTCATACAATGTGTTTGTCACTTTTTGGATGATATTGGGTATGATATTCTTCATAAGTGTGATCTATCTTAGCATATTATATTCCTCTTGGTGGTCTGATGCGATGCATTGCATCCCCTAAGTTGTGAATTTTCTATCCTTTAATTGGTCCTCTCTTGGAGACATTAGACACAATTTTCCCTAAGTGATAAAGCTTGCATGAATTTAACAAGACTCCTTTGAACATCTTTTGCATTTTACATTTTTTGCATTTTTTCATTTTACATATTTGCCACCTTGCATAATGCAACTTGCATGCCTATGGTACCATCCTATTTGTTCATGAGTTCTAAGCATACGAAGCTTTCCTTGTCTCATGAAGCATGAACTGAAATTTTTCCTTTGTGATTCCTTGTTAAAATTATCAGGAGATATAACTTTGATATGGTTGAGGGGTATGTGCAAGATCATGATTGGCCAAAAAGTGGCAATATGATGGGTATGTGGTTGATGAATTTTTTTTACCCAAAATTGATGAAATGAAAAGGGTTTTTAAAGAAAATTCTCAACTTTCCACTGATATAAATTGTGCTTTACTTTGAATTTAATAAGTAATTATTATTCATTTTCTATTCAAATTACGACTAAAGTCATGATTGATAGGTTGATTGAAAAATATCTATAGCTTTCAAATGGCATCACTTTTTTTGAATCCAAAACATGCGTCACATTCTATGCTTCGTATACTATAAGATTAAGAAAAGAAAAACTGAATTTCATGAAGTTTTGACCAAGTTAAGGTGGTTAGACATACAAGTTTTTATGGGTATGTGCAGGATCATGATGGGCCAAAAAGTGGCAATATGATGGGTATGTGGCTAACGACTTTTTTTTAACCCAAAATTGATGAAATGAAAAGGGTTTCTAAAGGAGATTCTCAACTTTCTACCAATATAAATTATGCTTTACTTTGATTTTAATAAGTAATTATTATTCATTTTATATTCAAATCATGACTAAAGTCTTGATTGATAGGCTGATTGAAAAACATCTATAGCTTTCAAAAAGTATCACATTTTTTGAATCCGAAACATGCGTCAAATTCTATGCTTCGCATATTATAGGATTAAAAAAAGAAAAATTGAATTTCATGAAGTTTTGACTAAGTTAAGGTGGTCAGACATACGAGTTTTTTATATTTTCTAAAAGATGTAATAAAAAATTTATAATTAATTATTTGCTTGGAAATTTTTTTTTTTAAATATGCATCACATCGGGACATGAGTCCTCTACTTATATATATAAATTATTATAAAAAAATATTATCATTTTATTGTGGTTAGGGTGGTTAGATAGACACACCTACTTATTTTTTCCATGAAATTTCAGTACTACTGCATTGAAATTTCAAATTTTCACCAAATAGATTTTTTTTAATTTTTAAACAAACCTAGTAGTTTAGAAACTACATTCAATTTGCTATAGATTCTATTATTGCATATTTTTGAAATAATATAGATAACTTATTCAAATGTTTATGTCAAGTTGCTTAACTCTGATTTTTCTCAATTTTTTCCCACTTAAGGGCCTATTTTTTCCATGATGATCCTGCACATACCCTTATACTTTTTAAAAAGTTGTAATAAAAAATTCACAATTAATTATTTACTTGGAATAAAATTACAAAAAAATATGCATCACATTGGGGCATGAGTTCTCTACTTATATCTAAAATCTTATAAAAAAATATTATCATTTTATTGTGGTTAGGGTGGTCAGACAAACACCTACTTCTTATTTTTTCTCTAAAATTTAAATACCACTGGATTGAAATTTCAAATTTTTACCAAATAGATTTAAAAAACCTAGTAGTTTAGAAACTACATTCAATTTGCTACAAATTCTATTCTTAATATTTTTGAAATAATATAGATAACTTATTCAAATTTTTATGTCAAGTTGCCTAACTTTGATTTTTCTGAATTTTTTGCCACTTAAGGGCCTATTTTTTCCATGATGATCCTGCACATACCCTGAGTGGGAAGCCCATTTAGTGGCATGAATTTCCCATAGCCACTTACGTGTTCGTGAGTACATAGCAACTAGTGTATGTTTCTCACCTTTTGGGCCTTCTCACCCGATAGACTACCATGTGTCCCATCACCCTAGAGTGAGTATACATTCATCACAAACAACCTACATCTTATCCACAACTAGTTGGATAAATGATCGAAGCTTGATTCGATTCTCTCTTTTCTTCTTCTCTTTCACATGTATTACATTAGAAACAAATAAGACCACACAAGCAATGAAACGTATTACATTAGAGAATTTAAATCACAAAACTGAATCAAATTGAAACAAGAAAAAAATCCTAAAATCATTCCATCATTCTCTATTCTCAAGGATCCTCTAAATCATTAGTGCTCTCAGATTTGTATATTGCACTATGACTGTTTGGATGACAAATTAAGAAATGAGATGTTGTAGAATGCAAGAATCTAATTCCTACATGATTGATAAGCTATATGATAATGCTATGATAATAATATTTATGTTGTATACAAATGAATATTATACTATAATAATGATGCTAAATGCTATGGTGGAAATGTTGTATGAAGCTTATATGATAAAATAAAATGCAACTATAAAACTAAGCCATGATTATAAACTAAATGATTCTACAATGCAAATTGCTAAATGTTGAATTACTCTAAATGCTCTATGCTTAAACTCTAAAGCTCTTATAGAATTACTGCAGAGTAAGTTTTTTCAAGATGGGATTCTAAATTTTGTAGAATGGGCTTGTATATATAGGAATTCCAAGGCATAAAATGATGTGGCAACAACCAATCGTCAAGATTTCAGCTGGAGATGCAAGAAGTTAGAGAGAATCATGAGGATGTTCTATTGACTATGAACACCATGCCAAGTGTGAGGGAGAATGAAATGATGGAGAGAGCCAAGTGTCCAAAGTTTGTTTTGGGATTGGTTGAGGATAATTCTAATTAAAAAATTAGAAATATTTAAATTCATGAGACACTTGATGATGTGGCAAAAAGAAAAGTGTTGTAGACATGTGACTAAATTTGAATTTGGAATTATTCAAACTTAGTGAGAAGATATTTAATGAAATAAAACAAACTATTAGAATTTTTTTATTTAATTAAAATTAGAAGAATGTGATTTAAGATGGTAGAATTAGAAAAGTGTGAACTATATAAATTAATTTAGAATTTATTTATAAGTAGATGAAATAAGAGATTTATTAATTAAATAATTGGTATTTAATTAATTATCTTAACTAATTTTAGGTGTATACATTTTTCCCCTCTTTAAAGTAATGTGTTTACACATTGCTTCAAATAAAAAATTGTTGCTGATACCTATAATTTTTTTCTTGATATGCCCCATACGTTGATTTTCAAGTGATAAAGGATATATGCCCCCTCAGGAGATAAATCAGTGATTTTTTGAATTTTTTAGATTTTTTGAAATTTTTGAAATTTTTGATGATTTCTGATGATTTGATAGTGATTTTCAAATTTAATGCCGTTGAGTCAATTTATCTCTCAAAAAATGATGATTAACCCACCAGATGATGATTTGATTAATTAAGCCCATTTTGAATAATAAAATAAATCATTTTCACTAAATTCTCACTTATTTACCCCTTAAGAGGTAAAAGGAATGTGAAAAAGAGCTCATTTGTGCATTTGCAATTTGAAAATTCAACAGTGATTGAGCAATTGAGCAATTTCAGCAAGATGGTGATTCCCTACCACACACACCGATTTGAGTGCGTGCGATGTCACAATTGCTCAACAGCGTATGGACCTCCGGGACGTACCCCAAAAAACCTACTTGTGATTTTTGAATCGTATTTTTCTACATTTTTTATGTTTGAAATTCTGCTTTTTAGGTTTTAGTGCATGTGGTCACTGATGTAGTGCATAGGTTTCCTATTACAGTGAAAAATGATGATTAACCCACCAGATGATGATTTCATTAATTAAGCCCATTTTGAAAAATAAAATAAATCATTTTCACTAAATTCTCACTTATTTACCCCTTAAGAGGTAAAAGGAATGTGAAAAAGAGCTCATTTGTGCATTTGCAATTTGAAAATTTGACAGTGATTGAGCAATTGAGCAATTTCAGCAAGATGGTGATTCCCTACCACACACACCGATTTGAGTGTGTGTGATGTCACAATCGCCTGACAGTGTATGGATGTCCGGGACGTACCCCAGAGAACCTACTTGTGATTTTTGAATCATATTTTCTACATTTTTTATGTTTGAAATTCTACTTTTTAGGTTTTAGCACATGTGGTCACTAATGTAGCGCATAGGTTTCCTATTACAGTGCATCCAATAGTCTAGTGCTTAGGATTAGTTTTGTAGTGCATGCATAGAGGGATTTAGCGCATCTAGGGAATTAGTGCTTAGAGCCAGATTTTTGGTGCATACAACAAAATTTCTAGTGTGTAGGGTTTATTAGTGCATAGGTGATGTGATTTAGCACAATTGGCCAATTTTGTGGCACATAGAATCATTTAGCGCATTGATAGAGGGATTTAGAGCATACAATGAGTTTGATGGCGCATATGGTGATTTAGCGCAGAGACCCTATTCCAGTGCATCCATGAAATTTTCTGGCGCATCCATATTTTTAGCGTTTTGAGTCATTGTTTTAGCGCATCTAGGGCAGAATGATGAATTTTTTTTTGGACTCCCTATTTTTGATGATTTTTTATCATGTCGCCAATTGATTTGATGTGGTTTGATGATGTTGATAGATTAGATGATGATTGATTTCATGATAGGTGAGATTCAATGATAGGATGATGATAATTGACCTCATGATAGGTGAGGATCAATGATAAATTTATGATTGTCCTCATGATAGGTGAGGATCAATGATAGATTGATGATTGTCATCATGGTAGGTGAGGATCAATGATAAATTTATGATTGTCCTCGATAGGTGAGGAGCAATGATAAATTGATGATTGTCCTTATGATAGGTGAGGATCAATGATAGATGCTCATGAGATGCAATCAAAATCTCATTAAATTTGATTACATTGGTAGGTTGACTAATGTTGATTGATTGATTTTGTGATTTGTGATATGTTATGATGATAGGAGCCTTTGTCAGTCCTACAAATTTGGGAGCGCTTACCGAGGACCTAGGAGTTGATTTTGCATTTAGATCAAGTTGATCTGAATGTGATTGGATGATGTAGACTGACTTCACTGATTGACATGCCCCAACATCAGATTAATAGGGGGCTTTTGACCGCATAGTAGAGAGGTGGTACAATGACCACAACACCTTTCATTTGCTGACTGGTGAGATGATAGTGACTCTGGAGGATGTGTACTAGATTTTGAGGATACCAATGGTTGGAGAGCTGGTTGTATATGATTTAATTAAGCAGGGTGGGACTGATGCATTGAGGAGAGTGTTTGAGGATGACCAAATTTGTGGTTATGAGTTACCCTAGAGAGAGATGGTCAATGCATATGCTACATTTCTATGTGTTCTTGTTGGTTTTATTGGAGGATTTCTATGTCCTGACCACAAGTCAAAGGGACTCTTAGTTGGATGGGGCTGAATACTTGAGAGTATAATTATTTAGGGAACCAAATATGCTTGGGGTGCTTGCATGCTTGTTCATTTGTACCATGATTTGCACCAGGATGTCTATCTTAGAGGGGCCAATTTATCAGTTGAGGTCACATTGTTGCAGATATGGGTGTGGGAGCATATAGCTATCACTTGTCCAGTAGTAGATAGACAACGACTAGCCATGAGACCATATGTTCATGCATATACAGGTCCATTTGTCTAGCCTAAGTTGGGAAAACTGGAGTACTGGAGGAGAGTACTAGATGATCTTGAGACATTGACATGACGGCCCTACTTAGATTGCGAGCAGTGGCCAGAGGATGATACAAAGATGCCATATTTGTGCTCATCGATGTACCTGATTGGTAGGACAATAAATATTATTGAGATATTTTTACTAAGGAGAGTACTATGACAGTACAAAAAGGTATAGGGCATGCCTCAGGGGGTGGCTCATTATGCATGATGATGGATTGATGTGCCAGAGTGGGGGCCCATGTTATCATATGATGCTGAATTTGAGGATTATTAGAGTTTACAGGCCATTACTTGGAATTATCATCTAGAGATTATTGAGGCTCTCATATTTGAGGAGTATGCATAGCATTTCCTCTTACATCCAGTCCCACAAATATCCAGTCCTGACGATCTAGTACCATTGTTAGATGATGATCAGAGGGCATTAGTACATGGACGCAAGTGGAGGAGAGATGGAGGAGATGACGAGAAGGAGGGAGAGAGCAGTGATGATGGGGATGGGGATGGAGATGGAGGAGGTGGAGATGGCGATGGAGATGATGGAGATGGAGGTGAGGGTGGTGGAGGAGATGAGGGTGGTGTAGGGCCCATGATAGATGTGTGAGACCTTAGAGTTCCTCAGAAGAGGCAATCATTGGTAGCCACAACACAACATGTGCAGATTGGATTGCCCTCATAGCAACATCAAACATAGATAGTTTCGTTACAGGTTCAAGTGTAGATGTTACAGGGTCAGCTAGCATAGGTATAGGCCTTGCTACAGACATAGACCCAGGCCCAGGCTTAGAAAAATGAACAAACAATCACTCTTACGTCTAAGAGGGATACCTTGAGGTAGTGGGTTAAGTAGGCAGAGGGTATAGCAGAGAGATTACAAAGAGCTGCAGAGGGCATAGGTACAACTGACTACATTTGAGAGGTATGGTGCACCGCCAAGGAGGCCGAGTTCTACAGGGTGAGATATCATGAGGCAGTTCCTCCAGAGCATTGGGAGAGTTATGCACAGTCTGTTAGTGTGTGCACACATTCCAAGACTACCAGTAGGGGTGTGATAAGGCCACCACATAGTGATCCAGGTGTAGGGACATCAGGTGCAGTAGGAGGGACGAGGCCAACACCGTTTGGGGGGAGCACCACATAGCTCTTGATGTTGACAATTTTTTTGTATTTGGGACATGATGTGTACTCCTTGATTTAGTTGAGACATTGATTAGTCACTACCATTTTTTTTTTTGATGATGTATCTCATTATACATTTGGATATCATTATACACTTGACATTATGATTTTGAGATTATATGATATGCATCGATGATTAGTGATCTATATGTCTATATGTGTTTTATGATGGATTCCTATGATGGATGCATTTAATTTCTACTTTATGATGCTTATATGATGCATATGTGATGCTTATCTGATGCTTCAATGGTGATTATGTGTGTATGCAATGATGATATGATGATGTATGAATGATGATTCTGTATGCTTTATGGATGATGTTTTATGCTATGTGAGATGGATTTGATTATACAAATGATATGTGATGTTTATGTACGCTTCATGTAATGATTATGTATGAATGTAATGATGATATGATAATATATGGATTATGATTGTATATGCTCCTATGCCTAATGCTTTTATACCATGTCATGTTCCTTAGCAACTTTTTCTTCTTAGAAATATTACTCTACTTGATATGTCTTTCAATCTTCTTAGTGGACCATTTTCTTAATGCAAATATATGAAATGATTTTGATTATGCTAGTGAGATGCAATGCACTTCTTTTTTTGTTTTTTCTAATTTGGATATTATGATGTAATGCATGGATGGATGAATGATGTGATAGTGTACATATGATATGATAATGCTTTCTAGTGTATGCAAATGATTATGCAACTAGATATGAGAATGATTTTTTTTTTGTTAATGTCAAGTGTACTTAATCTATTAATAATGGAGATAACTTCATTGTGAAATTGTTTCAGCTTTGGAAAACCCATAAATACAGATGAAAAAACTATTATAAATGCAAATCTAACTTAACCATGTAGATCTAATATGCAAATCTTTTCATTGTAATAGTTGATTTTCCATGCTTTTTATCATCATTGAGTTTTTAAAATGTTGAAAGTGAGTACAAACATTGATGGTATAATTAGACCATGATGACCTGAGTACTACTTCCATGATTTTTGATATTGCAAGTTAACACAAACATCTAGGTATAATGAAACCTAGATTACCTAAGCATTCCTCACGTAAACAAACCAGAGTTAATTATGTTCCTATGCAAATTTTGAATGTCATCAATGATACTTCGTAGATCATGTCTCGCGACAATTTGCATAGTAGTAATGATTATCTCACAGACATCAAACAAAGAAAAACCATTCTAATTCATAGCTCCTCTAGCTCAATACATCATCGAGTTGCTCTAGAGAAATGATAAAAAAATTAAAGTACAACAGTTTAACATTCATGCTAATATGATAAAACCATGATTCAAAAGAAACATCATCCATTTAAATTTGTTTTGATTCGATTAATTTTCTTGTTTATTGTTTGATATGGATGTTTGATGTGTAAAGATTGATGATCAATGTTCAATGTTGGGTTTTGCACTATGATTGTTGTGTTTTTTGTGTTGTTATACTACTGTTTGTCGATTGGTTTAAGCTCAAAGTGTATTGCCCCTAGTGAGTTCAGGATTTTTCCCCCAATCTAGGGTGAGACATGACTGCAATGCTAGGATATGTACATGAAACTTTCTGATGACAAGTAGAATGATGATGAAAGTGAATGGAAAAAGTGAATGGTCGACATGATCAAATAGATGGAAAAGCTAATCTATCACAAATAGCGCCTGTTTCCAGGTTTTCACTACTTGTTTTTATCCCACTTTTTTAGATTTTATGATTAATTTTGTTGTTTGTTGTTTGATATGGATGTTTGATGTGTACAATTTGATGATCGATGTTCAATGTTGGGTTTTGCACTATGATTGTTGTGTTTTTTGTGTTTTCCTACTACTGTTTGTCGATTGGTTTAAGCTCAAAGTTTATTGCCCCTAGTGAGTTCATGATTTTGCCCCCAGTCTAGGGTGAGACATGACCGCGATGCTAGGATATGTACATGAAACTTTCTGATGACAAGTAGAATGATGACTAAAGTGAATGGAAAAAGCGAATGGTAGACATGCTCAAATAGATGGAAAAGATAATCTATCACAAATAGTGCCTGTTTCCAGGTTTTCACTACTTTTTTTTATCCCACTTTTTCAGATTTTATGATTTTTTTGATTTTTTTGATTTTTCTCTTTTTTTGTATTTTCAGATTTTTATTTTTTTTGTTATTACCAAGACACCTGTTTGCCAGGTTTTCATCAAGGAAACCATTTTTTAGGACATTTTCTAATTTTTTTTGTATTTTTTCAAGACTTTTAACGATGCACTGGATGAACTAGGCATAGAACTTCTTGAGATGTAGGTTGTTGATGGGTTCTTTGAACAAATCACCTTCAGGTGTGGAAAATTGATACACTCTAGATCCAAAGACTAAGACAATGACAAAGGGACCTAGCCAGTTTGGTTCAAATTTCCCCTTATTCTATCTATCTTGTTGATTACAGGGATTTTCTTTCAGGACCAAGCCACCAACCTAAAATGTTCTTGGTTTTACTCGGTGATTGTAACTTCGTGATATCCTCTGCTAATAGGATTTCAAGTGATCCACAACTTGTTGATGATGTTCATCCAACAGTTCCAACTCTTTTAGCATAGACACCTGATAATATTCATCTGAAATGATCCCCTTTAGTGACACATAGAGTGATGGTAGCTGAACCTCAATACGTAGAATGGCCTCTTATCCATATACTATAGGGTGTAGCTCCTGTTGGGGTGTGGATGCTAGTTTGATATTCCAATAGAGCAGGGTTTAGTTCAACATGCCAATCATGTCCAACATCGTTAACAATTTTCTTCAGGATTTTCAAAATGGTTTTGTTTGAGGCCTTTGCCTAGCCATTTCCTTGAGGATAGTATGGGGTTGAAAATCGATGTTGGATATGAAATTGTTCACAAAGTTCTTGGAAATCCTGATTCTTGAAAGGTCTACCATTGTCAGTGACAATGTATTGAGGAATGCCATATTGACAGATGATGTAATTAAGGATGAAGGATTTGATTTGTTTTGCTATGATGGTGGTCAAGGGGACAACTTCAATCCACTTTGTAAAGTACTATGTGGTAGTGATGATGAATTTGTGTCCATTTGATGAAGATGGATGAATTTTTCCTACAAGATTGAGTCCCCACTGACAAAAAGGCCATGTTGATGCAAATGGTAATTCTTGTGCTGGTGCATGTATTAGGTTTCCATGGATTCGACATTTCTAGTACTTCTTGAAAAATTGAAAAGAATCCTCCATATTCGGCCAGTAATACCTCAAACATAGGAGTTTTTTAGTGAGATTTAGTCCACTTGAACGAGTTCCATAGATACCTTCATGAACCTTGCGTAAAGCAGTTTCAACTTTGTTATGTTCTAGATATTGAAGGAGGGTACCATCAAGACCTCATTAGTAAAGTACATTGGGTATCAAGGTATATCGAGCTACTTGTCGATCAAAGTTTCATTTCTGGTTTCATGATAAATCTGGTGGTAGGGTGTTGTTTCTTAGGTAGGTGTAGATGTTCCCATAGTTTGAGGATTCAACATCGACGAGATGGAATATGACTTGGGATTCAGAGCTATCATAGGTAGAGTTAAACACTTGTTCCACCATGAACTCATAATGGGCTCATTTTTTAGGTATCTATAGGAGAGAGGCAATGGTGGCCATAACATTAGCAGCTTTGTTGTCTCCTCTTGGAATTTGCTCAAATTTGATCTCCACAAAGTACTTCTTGAAATCATCAATCATTCTTTTATATGGCATCAATTTGTCATCTTTTGTCTGACAATTGTCATTCACCTGATTAATGACAAATTGATAATCACCATAGACTTGCAACTCTATGATTTTCCATTCTACAACTATCTTGATACCAATGATCAGTGCTTCATACTTGGTTGTGTTGTTAGTACAAGGAAACATTAACTTGTAGGACTTTGGAATGGTGTGTCCTTGAGGTGGGACAAATAGGATTCCAGCTCTTGATCCATGTTGCTTGTAAGATCCATCAAAGTATAACATCCACTATTTTGTTGACACTATAAAGACATCTACATCTGGAAATTCAATTCTCATGGGATGATCATCTTGTAATGGTGCTTCAACTAGCTGGTCGGCTATTGCTTAGCCTTTGATTGCTTTCCTACAATCTACATACTAAATGTCAAACTTGCTCAATATCTTACCCATTTGGCTAATCTTCCTGTCAAGGTAGCTTTACTGAGTAGATACTTCAATGGATCAAATTTTTCTATGAGTTTGATGGTGTGAGTTAACATGTAGTGTCTTAGTTGTTGAGTAGCAAATACTACCACCGGATATGCTTTATCAATGAATGTACAGTTGATTTCATAGCCATTCAAGGTTTTGCTGATATTATAAATAGCCCTTTCTTTTAACACAAAATATTCTTATGCCAATAGAGTGCCCAAATATACCTCTATCATTGCTATGTAAAGTAATAATGGTTTTCCTTTAGTTGTCGGTACCAGTATGGGTAGTGATATCAGATATTGTTTCAGTTGATTGAAGATTGCTTCACATTTTTCATCCCATTTGAATGAAACATTTTAATGTAGCAAGTGATTAAAAGGATGAGTTTTATCTACTAGTTGTGCAATGAACCTCCTAATAGACTAGAATCGTCCCTGTAAAGATCTAAGTTGACTGATATTTTTAGGAGGAATCCCCATGATAGATTTGACTTTCATAAGATCTACCTCAATTTCTTTAATTGATACTATATATCCGAAAAGCTTAGCTAATGTCACGCCAAATACACATTTCTTGGGATTTAACCTCACTTTGAACTTCTTCAACCTAGTAAATATTTTTTCTAGGATTTCCAGATGTCCTTCCCTAGCATATAATTTTTCCAATAGGTCATCTACATAGTCTTCCATGAAGGTGTGCATCATATCATGAAAGATAGTGGTCATCGCACGTTGATAAGTGGCCCCAAAATTCTTCAACACAAAAGGCATGACATTCCAATAGAAAATACCCCATGGGCATGTGAAAATATTTTTCTCTTGGTCTTCTAGTACTATTTTTATCTGACTATAACCTGAAAATCTGTCCATGAGTGATAACATTTCATGTCCAGCTATCAAATCTATGATGATGTTAATGTTAGGAAAAGGAAAATCAATCTTTTGGACAAGCCCTGTTAAGATCTCTGAAGTCTGTACATATCTTGATACTATTATTTGATTTTGAAACTAGTACAATGTTTGAGATCCATTCAACATAATCAATGGGTCGAATAAATCTTGCATCCAATAGTTTCTTCAATTCAGCTTTCACCAGTAGGGCAATATGCCGATGGATTTTTCTCAACTTTTTCTTCATAGGTTTCACTCCAGGTGGTAGTGATAAATGATGCATGATAAGTTTTGGATCTATCCCTGACATATCGGCATATGACCAAGCAAAGTTGATTTTTCTCTTCAAAGAACTTAGTGAAGCTTAGTTTTTCTTCCTTTGTGATGGATGTTGCTAGATGTAAAGTCTTAACTATTTCACATGTACCAATGCTGATGGAATGTGTGGGCTCAATTAGTATTGAAGATCTCTCATGATAGTGTTCAAGAAGAGTGTCAAATCTCCCATCTTTCAATGCCTCAGAGAGGTTTTCACCATTAGATGCACTCTTTATTTTTAATTTTTCTTGATCTAATACTTCCATTAAATGGTTTTCACCATTAGATCAATTTTTTATATTAATTTTACAGCTAGAAGATTTGGCACTCCCCTTGTCTAAAGCTTCATTATGAGATTCACTGGTGGAACATATTTTCAGGATTGTCAAAGCGAAGGAAGTTCATAGTGGAATCATCATTTGGAAAGATAGGTATGTCAAGCAGCTCATTTTGGTCCGAGTCAAGTAGTTTGGGGTGTACCAATGGAAAGGAATCATTAGATTGGTTAAGGTCAAAAGGGGTGAGTGTCCTAATGGCAACATCGTCAAAGTGTTCAATAGAAATTTTGAGGTCTATGATGTTACTCTCTTCCAAATCGTCTATCTCGCTCGAAGTCTAATCATCTTCACTTGAGTCATCGATATGTTGTGATCTAATTTCAAGTGGTCTAAAACTCAATATTTGTCCCTTCGTATGTGTTTTTGTATACTTTTTTATCACATCAACTTGTTTTTCCTCAAAGGATACCTCAGATAGCGAATCCCACTCATATTCATTTGAATCAGTTTCAGAACTAGCTTGTAATTGTAGGATTTTCTCAACAACCTACTGCTTGGTTTCTTCCTTGGTCTCTTCTCTGTATCCTAGCCCTGTTTTATCTTTTGGATTGGTTATGGTAAATTGGTTCAATGATACCTTCTTTTCTTTTTCCCACAGGACCATTTCCTTTGTATCCCATCTTTTCTAGGATTTTCTTCCCTTTACCATATTGTTTTGTTTGTACTTTGGATGTTGATGCTTGTGATGTCTCTTCATCTTTGTACAACTAATTTAGAACATCCTTGTCTTCTGATTCATCCACTAAAGTTCCTGCTTTGACAAATTTCCCCTCAAATAGTATGGTTGGTTGTGAAGGTTGTTGTTTTGATGTGGATGGTTGTCCATATGACTTAGGAGAAGGCATCAAGTATGAAAGACATAATGAGTTCTCAATAGAAAATTCTCCCATGCCTTTTTCTTTCAATTGGATCTTTTCAAATTGTTTTGATAAAGCATTCATTTGTATTTCATTATTTGATGGAGTAGAATCACTGATACCTTTGTCTTTTGATTGAACCTTCTCCTCAAGCCAATTTGACCCTCCTTGTTTGATGAACTAGGAGTGATGGCTTCCTTGTTATGTGGTACAAACATGTCTTGGACTGATTTAAGCATGTTTCAATATTGAGGATTGTTGGAATAAGCTAAAATGGTGATTTTTTTATCTCATTTTTGTGAATTTCATTTATTTTGTGATTTAAGCATGAATGATTGTTTAATCTCTTGCTTCTGGTAATGTTATAACTTTGGTTGCAAGAATCTCTTTTAATGTCGATTCCAATGACTGTCCCAAAGGTGTGAATCTTCTTCAATTTGAGGATGTTCGATATGGTGGTAGTTTAGATTCAACATTGCTCGAATTGTTGTTTTGATTGACATTTTGGTTGTTGTTTTGATTGCTAGTTGGAGTGTTGTTTTGATTGGTCTTGGTGGTAACTGTTGTCAAGTTAAATACGGATTTTGCATTTTGTGTTTCAGTTGAAGTATCATTGTTACAAACATTCTTGTTTCTTTACCAAAACTTTGGTTTTTCATTGTTGTTATAATGATTAGAGGAGTTTGTTGACTTGTTTTCATTGTAAATTTTTATGACTTCTCTCTTGACCAAGGCTTCTTCAATTTTGATTCCATTTTCAATCATTTTCTCAAAGGTAGGTGGACATTGCAATTCCAATCTATAGCTCATATCATCATTTAGATTTTCAATAAATATTTCCATATTTTCCTTTCCTAGTATGCGGCAAGAATATCTTGCAAACAATCTTCTCCATCTTTGCAAAAATATGAGGAATGATTCACCCTTTTTCTGCTTTGTATTACAAATGTGTTTCATGGTTGATGAGGGCACAATCTGAAACTTAGAAAATAACCCAAAAATAAGAGAATAATTTTATTATTCAGAAAATGGAGCTTCTTACATGCAGAGGATCTCAAATCCCCAAGTTCTACAACACACGCAAGTTACAGAAAGCTACAGGATAACCCTTTCGCAATATGCGAGCTTGTCCCCAAAAAGTTACCCAAAAATTAGAAACCCGCCCATAAATAGAGTTCCTCTTTAGTTTTGGAGCCAAAACAACATTAAATTTGAGTTTAGGCAGTTTGGTGCCGAAAAATTACAACTTGAAGTTCAAATTTCAAAAGAACATTTGCAATTGTATCTTCTAGAAAGTGTGCCAACTTCTCGGGGCCATAACTTTTGATCTGGGGCTCCGATTCGCGAACCGTTTGAACCGTTGGAAAGGTCTCGAAGTCAAGAATGCACTTGAAATTTTCTATACCAAAATTTTCAAGTTTTGATCTGATCCAGGAAATCTAAGTGCTTCAAATCTAACTCAGAAGATTTTTAGGTGCAAATATGGGAAACTAAAACTGCAATATCTTTCAACCCAGGAATAGAAAATAAAAACCATAAATTGGGAATTTCATTATGATGAAAAGGGTATCCAAAAATGTAAAAACATCTAAAAATTGATAAACTTGAAATTTAACTATTTTTGGGTGATGCAAGATTGCCCTTACACCACTGGATGCTCCTGCATCAGACACCCAGGGTAATTTGAGAAGTGACCCCGTCACATCTCAGATGGTGGAGGAAAACCCAAATGGTCGACCTCTACCTTAGGCAACTAGGATGAATCTTCAACAGGCCTTCCTTTCCATTTCATCAGATATTCTTCATACTGCCTGTTCCTAGTACTCCTTCACACATGACTATCTGGGATCTCTTCAATCTCCTCCTTTTTTGAAGTAGGTGCTAGAATCCTACACTGTTCCATCATTGGTACTTTCTCTACCCCAACTTCATGATACTCTGTCAAATCTAAAATGTTAAACACAGGGGAAATGTTGAATCCATCTGGCAACTCTACCTCATATGCATTCCCTGAATCATGCCTCTTCAAAATTTTACAGGGACCGAACTTCTTCATCTTCAATTTGTTATATGTTCCCACTGGAAACCTTTCTTTCCTCAAGTGGACCATCACTTCATCACCAATCTGAAACTCCTTATACCTCCTCTTCTGATCTGCCTTAGCCTTATACTGCATATTCATCTTGTTAATATGTTCTCTTACCTTCTCATGTATATCCTTGATGTGTTCTTTAAAATCTTCAGCTTTGGCACTTATTTTCTTCTCTTGGTCCATCTTCCTCAATTCTGGAGCTATTCCTGGGCTACCTCCATACACAATCTGGAATGGTGATCTACCAGTGCTTCTATTGACAAAATTGTTGTAAGAGAATTCTGCCTGGGGTAAGATCAAATCCCATCCCTTAGGTTTATCTCCTACCAAACATCTCAGTAGGTTACCCAGACTCCTATTAACAACCTCTGTCTGACCATCTGTTTGTGGATGGTGTGCAGAACTGAACTTCAACTCTGTCTTCAGCTTCTTCCACAAGGTTCTCCAAAAGTACCCCACAAATTTGGTGTCACGATCTAAAACAATACTCTTTAGTAGACCATATAGCCTCATCACCTCTTTGAAGAACAAGTCAGAAATGTGGACTGCATCATGGGTCTTCTGACATGGAATGAAATGTGTCATTTTTGAAAACCTATCAACCACCACAAAGACTGAATCATTTCCTCATTTTGTCCTTGGAAAAATAAGAACAAAGTCCATACTTATATCCTCCCATGGCCTCCCTAGTATAGGTAAGGGCTGATATAAGCCTATATTCTGACTCACTCCTTTAGCCATCTAACATATCCTATAGCTTTGTACAAACTTCTTCACATTTTGTGACAACTGAGGCCAATAATAATGTTCACTGATAATTGCAATGGTCTTATCCTGACCAAAATTTCCTACCATTCCTCCATTATGCTTCTCCTTTATCAGGTTCTCCCTCATGGAACTCCTCAGGATACATAATTGACTTCCCTTAAATAACATGCCATCCTGGATTATGAAATCTAGCCACCTTGTCCTATCCATTGTAACTGGTTCCTTGCAAGCTTTCCAAGCCTCTATGAAATCAGGATCTTCTACGTACAGTGTCTTAAGTTTGTTGTACCCAACCACTTCAATCTACATCTTTGTCATCAAAGTATGCCTCCTACTTAAGGCATCTGCAACCCTATTTGACTTCCCACTCCTATGTTTCAAGACAAAGGTATAACTCTGCAAAAACTCTACCCATTTCATATGCCTCTGATTTAATTTTCCCTAACTATTTAGGTACTGCAAGGCTTGATGATCAATATATAGAACAAATTTCTTCGGTAACAAATAATGTCTCCATTTATTTAAAGCTTGAACTATTGCATAAAATTCCTGATCATATACGGAATACTTTCTCTTGGCATCATTTAACATTTCACTGAAATAGGCAATGGGCTTACCTTCTTGGCTCAACACTGCTCCGATGGCGCAACCACTAGCATCACAATCCACCTGAAACACCTTGTTGAAATCTGGGAGGGCTAGAACAGGTTGCTCTATCACCTTCTGCTTCAACGGTTCAAAACTTTTTACTGCTCCATTGCTCCACTTGAATTCTTTTTTATCCCCTCTCATTGTTTCAGTCAGGGGTCCACAAATACTACTGAAGTTTCTAATGAACTTTCTATAAAAACTAGCCAAACGATGGAAAGATCTAACCTTGATAGCAGTTCTTGGGGTAGGCCATTCCAGAATAGCCTTCACCTTCTCTGGGTCCATCTTGAGACCTTCTACTGAGACAACAAACCTCAAGTACACTAACTCCCTCTTCACAAAACTACACTTCTTCTGATTAATCAACAGTTTCTCTTCTCTTAACTTCTCAAAGGCTCTCTGAATATGCATCAAATGCTCATCCAATGTCTTACTGAAAATCAAAATATCATCTAAATACACAATAAAAAAACTTCCTAGAAATTCTTCTAGTACCTCGTTCATGAGCCACATGAATGTGCTCAGTGCATTGGTTAGCCCAAAAGGCATGACTAACCACTCATATAGGCCCTCTTTGGTCTTGAAGGCAGTCTTCTATTCATCTCCCTCTTGAATTTGGATATGGTGATATCCACTCTTCAGATCAATCTTTGTGAAGTACTGAGCTCCACTCAAACAGTTCATCAGGTCATCCATCCTCGACAGGAGAAATCTGTACTTGATTGTTATCTTGTTTATGGCTCGAGAATCTATACACATCCTCCACTCCCCATCCTTCTTTGGTGCTAGTACTGCAGGTACTGTACATGGACTCAAACTCTCCCATATCAAACCCTTTCTCAACAACTCTTGAACTTGTCTATTCAACTCCTCATTTTCTTCTGGAGTCATTCTATGAGCTGCCTTGTTTGGAAAATTGGCTCCAGGAATCAAGTCAATCTAATGACTGATCTTCCTTATTGGTGGTAAACCCTCAGGTACATTATTAGAAACAATATCCTAAAACTCATCCAACATCCCAAAAACTTCTTTTGGAACCTTCTCACTATCCTCCTTACTCACTCTAGGAATCAATGCATAACATACACGCTTATGCTTCATACCTTCTAAAAATTTTCTTCCATCTACATAACAAATTCTAGCACTACTACATACCTTTTCTTTAGTCTCCTTCAGGGGTTTCAACTTGTGATGAACCCCATCCTTTGTCAAGGAATAATTGTTTGCATGGCCATCATGTATAGCTCGCTTATCGAACTACCATGGCCTCCCCAACAACATGTGACATGCATCCATGGGGATGATATCACAGAGTACCTCATCATAGTAGCTCCCGATCTTGAACTTTACTAGGCACTGCTCATTGACCAAAAATTTGTGGTCTTTCTACAACCAGGCAATCCGATATGGATGCGGGTGTCTTTTCCTCTTCAGCTTCAACTTTGTGACCATCTCTTCTGACACCAGATTATCAGTGCTCCCACCATCAATAATGACATCACAACATTTTCCTTCACACTTGCACCTTGTGCAAAATAGATTCTTCCTCTATTCTAGTTCCTTTTCCTCAGTCACCAGGGCTCTCCTAATCACTAGGGCTTCTCCCCTTTCAGTATCATCAGAATGTTTAGATTGGGCCTCCTCATTTGCATGTGCAACCCTTCTACAACCTTTTGGCCTTTTGTCTGCCCTTCCTTGGTGTTGTGGACATTCATAGGTTCGATGCCCTTCTTCACCACACTAGAAACACGTTCCTTTGAAACCACCTCTTCCAGATCCTTGTCCATATCTCCTTCATCCTCTACTTCTTTGATCACCACTATTTTGATCATGAGGGTGGTAGAAGTTGTCATTCCTTTGGCTTTAGCTAGTACCCATGTCTTCACTTTTCTTTTCATCATCATTTCGGCTTCCTGAAGGTCTTCCATTACCCCTTCCACTTTGACCTCCTCATCCTTTTTTCTTGCCATCAAATCTTTTGTTCAGCTTCTCTTCCACCTTCAGAGAAAACTGATACACATCCTCTATGGTGGTCATTCTAACTAGGCTTAACTCCTCCTGAATGCTCAGTCGTAACCCATTAAGATATCAAGCTACCTTCTCCTTATTAGCCTCTGTGTGGCCCGTTCTGATAATTATCTTGTGAAAATCTTCAGTATATTCTTTCACAGACCTGCTTCCTTGCTTCAACCCTTGCAATTTCTTCAACAGATCTAACTCGTAGTCCACTAGTATGAACTGCTTCTTCAGTTTCTCTACCATGCAATCCCATCTGGTGATATTTCCTTTTCCTCTTTGATTTCTTTCCAACTAGACCTCTTTCCACCAAATATTAGCATGGCCCTTCAGCTTCCTTTTCACAAACTTAACTTGATCTGGGTCCTCTATTTCCTCATACTCAAAATATTCTTCTAGCTCGTTGATCCAGTCGATCAACTCTTCTAGGTTCAGACTTCCAGAATAACTGGGTACTTCTACTCTGGGTTTTTTCCTGATCTTTGAAATGGCCCTTATTAGCCGCATTTGGTCTTGATCAATTGCTTCTTATTCCTCTTCTACATTTGAACCTTCTTCTTCTCCTTTATCCTCACTTTCCTCCCTCAGGTTTAACCCTCTTCTCAACTGCTCTTGTAACGCATCAATCTGTCTTTGGAGGGCTGCCAGTGCATCTTTTCCACCAGTATTTTTGCCACCTCGACCACCTCTGGCACCACCACGCCTACTAGGCATCACTCTTGGAGGCATCTTTCTTGACCTGAACCCACAACCAAGGTCCTAGTGCGAACTGCCTCACGATCGACAATCTGTCCACACGCTCAAGAAAACCTGCTCTAATACCACTTGATGAGGGCACAACCTGAGACTTAGAAAATAACCCACAAACAAGAGAATAATTTTATTATTTTGAAAATGGAGCTTCTTACATGTAGAGGATCTCAAATCCCCAAGTTCTACAACACACGCAAGTTATAGAAAGCTATAGGATAACCCTTTCGCAATATGCGAGCTTGTCCCCAAAAAGTTACCCAAAAATTAGAAACCCGCCCATAAACAGAGTTCCTCTTTAGTTTTGGAGCCAAAACAATATTCAAATTTGAGTTTAGGCAGTTTGGCACTGAAAAATTACAACTTGAAGTTCAAATTTCAAAAGAACATTTGCAATTGTATCTTCTAGAAAATGCACCAACTTCCCGGGGCCATAACTTTTAATCCGAGTCTCTGATTCATGAACCGTTTGAACCGTTGGAAAGGTCTCGAAGTCAAGAACGCACTCAAAATATGCTATGCCAAATTTTCCAAGTTTCGGTGTCAATCCGGGAACTCTAAGTGCCTCAAATCTAACTCGGAAGATTTTCATATGCAAATCTAGGAAACTAAAACTACAATATCTTTCAACCCAGGAATAGAAAATAAAAACAAAAAATTGGGAATTTCATTATGACAAAAAGGGTATCCAAAAATGTAAAAACATCTAAAATTTGATAAACTTGAAATTTAACTATTTTTGGGTGATGCAAGATTGCCCTTACACCACTGGATGCTCCTGCATCAATGGTTATCTCATGTTGGATGTTATAGGAGTATTGGGTGATGAATTTATTAACTAGTTCTTCAAATGTCTTAATACCTGGTGCAAGTTTGGAGAACCATTCCATGCATTGTCCACCTAAACTTCATGGAAAGAATCTCATCAAGTACGTTTCTTCATGTGCAAATTCAAGGCTCATGGTTTGAAATTCCCTTACATGATCTATTGGATTTTTTTTACCATTGTATTTATCATACTTTGGGAATTCACAATGTTTGGGAAAAGGAATAATGTTGACAATTTGATCAAAAGGATATGGGAAAGTGTCTTGTATCAAGTATCTTTTTGTGGTTCCTCTTTGCATGTCTTGAATCTGTTGTTGAAGATTTTTCATTTGATTAGTTAGGGAAGCCACTAGATCTGTATTTGGTGGATCAATTTCAGTCTTTCTAGGAGTTCCTCTTAGTTGATTTACATCAAAGTCATGTGGAAGTTTGATACCTTGATTAGCCAACATTAAGAAGTATTTTCCCCATCTCTTTCAAAAATATTTTCTAGGAACTTGTGGAAATTTGGATCTTGTTGAGCATGTTGGATTTCTTCCTTAGTTATTTCCTCACCTTCATATTGGTGGAGTTTATGAAAATAATTTTCTTCACCTTCGTCCATGGTGTTTGATTTTCTTTTTCTTTGAGTTTCTTCTTTTGTGATATTGTTTGAACGGGCATACAAGTGTTATAATTTGACTAAAATTTTGATCTTTGTTGGCAAGAGTACCAAGGATTAAAACTAAGTCAAATAGAATGACAAATTCTACTGATGAGACTAAGTTTAATATGATTATACAGCTTTTTTTCATGATGAAAGGATGACAAATCCTGATGATGAAACTTAGCTTAAAAATTAGAGGTGTGTTTGATGCTTAGGTACTTTAAGGTGTTAGATATTGGTTTAGTTTGACAAATTTCACTTGTAAAGGTCAATTTCAACAAGTTTAAAGCACTGGTGTGTCTAAGGAATGATTTTCTTCTAGAAAAGATACTTAATTCAGGTTCAAACTGTTGAATAGGGGATGAATTTAGCTCTTTGATTTTGAATTTACTAGATGTGCTAAAATAGGGTATGGATGAGCTAAAATATTGCATAGATGTGCTAGAAAATAGCTTAGACATGCTAGACTGTACCCAATATGCACCCAAAAATAGACTCAATGCGCTAAATAAAGGACTAGATGTGATAAAGAATGTACTGAATGCATTAAAAGCTGGACTCAATGTGCAGGAGAATGAATTAGATGCACTAAACAATAGGTTAAATGTGCTAAAAAATTCCAAGGATGCGCTAGAATGCCCCTCCTAAATGTGATTTTGACTGGGTATCATGTAGGTGAATGCACTAAAATTATTTGCATATGTGCTAAAAGATGGAATAAATGCACTGGAAGATGACTTATATGTGCTAGCAAATGGAGCAAATGCACTAGAAAAATCTGGTGATGCACTAGACTGTACCCTATATGCACTAGAAAATTCCCTAGATCCGCTAGAAATGCACTGAATGCACTGAAATAGGGGATGTATGCACTAACATAGAAATGTTTAGTGTTTTTGATAGTCTGTTTGGTTTTTTTTTGTTTGAATTAGTGAATCTGAATGTTTCTAGGGTATAATATACTAAATAGTGAATTTTGCTTGGTTTCCAGTTTGTAAATTATGTGAATTAAGTGTATTAAATGGATGATTTCTTGAATAATGACTTCAAACACAACTAGTTGTCAAACAGTTATTTCCACCAAGGATCTAAACATTGAGTGTGTATTCAAGAATTTAGTCCAATTCTTTTGATTTCCACTGGTATAACACAAGAGAAAATAGTTCAAGCACTTTTCTAATCTCAAGGGTCACTTAAAATACCACATCCCACATCTTAGAACCATGTCAGCTCACACAACCTTGTCACCCCCTAGAGGGCACCCGTGTTTTTCCCTTTCCTGGGTCTTAACCAAAGTTGAATCCTTCACTTTTGGCTAGTAATCCTTGATGGTTATATGGTGAGTATCTTGGGGGCTGATTCTTCCCACCCCTTGCACTGTGATATTAGAAGTGTTCAGAGATTGACTCGGTTGGCTTCTACACTAAGGTTTGTAATAAGGGTTTCTATTAAGTGTAGCAATAGATAAACTCCCTCAAGAGACCTCCCAACCTTTAGAACAAAGGCTTTGGGGATGGTTATCTTGCACACTACCATTGAATTGTGGAATTTTGCTGAATTTTCTTTTGATTAGAGTGGGTCAGAAAACCTGGCTTTGGTTGTTCCCACTTAGGTCATTCCTTTAGGGTGAGTACTTTTTCCCACTACGGCAAGCCTTCTAAAGGTGTTAAAAAAACATAAAATAGTGAGTCTGACATTTTGGTCACCTAGTTAAGGGCAGAAAATAGGCCTATCACTTCAAGCATAGTAGACGAGGAGTTATTTAAACTTCTAATTAAACTAGGTTCCTAATTTAATCAAAAGAAGACAATAAAAGCTTCAGCCCCTACAAACATCATCAATAGTTTGATAAGATTGTCTTTGACGAACATATTATGCACCTACAAACAAAAAGTATAAATTAGTTGTCAAGATTTTGAAATTTTGTAAAATTAACTAGATGCACTAAAATAGACATCAGATGCGCTAAAAGATCACTCCTATGTGCTAAAAGAACTATTGAATGCGCTAAAATAAAGATCGAATGTGTAAGAAAACCCCTTGTATGCACCAAAAGATATGTTGTATGTGTTGAAAGATAAATTGGATGCACCATAACAAGAACCGGATGGGCCAAAAGATGCTTTGGATGTGCTATAGCAGCAACCAGATGCATCATAATAGCAACTGGATGCGTTGAAAGATTTTTCATATGCGACAAAATAACTCACGATCACGCTAAAAGAAATTCATGTACAACCTGTAAAACAAATTTTCTAGAAAAAATTAAAAATGAGGCTGGGCCCCATGGTGGGCACCAACATGTATGTGTGAGGTAAAATGTGCAAAACAAATAAGATCACACAAGCAATGAAACGTATTACATTAGAGAATTTAGATGAAAAAATTGAATCAAATTGAAACAAGAAAAAATTCCTAAAATCGTTCCATTGTTCTCTATTCTCAAGGATCCTCTAAATCATTAGTGCTCTTAGATTTGTATATTTCATTATGACTGTTTGGATGACAACCTAAGAAAGGAGATGTTGTAGAATGCAAGAATCTAATTCCTACATGATTGATAAGCCGTATGATAATGCTATGATAATGATATTTATGATATTGTATACAAATGAATATTATGCTATGATAATGATGCTAAATGCTATGGTGGAAATGTTGTATGAAGCTAATATGATAAACTAAAATGTAGGTATAAAAATAATCCATGATTATAAACTAAATGATTCTACAATGCAAATTGCTAAATGTTGAATTGCTCTAAATGCTCTATTCTTAAACTCTAAATGCTCTCATAGAATTCTTGCAAAGTTTTCTCAAGATGGGATTCTAAATGTTGTAGAATGGGCTTGTATTTATAGGAATTCCAAGGCATAAAATGACGTGGCAACAATCAATGGTCAAAATTTCAATTGGAGAGATGAACGGTGGAGATGGAAGAAGTTAGAGAGAAACATGGAGGATGTTCCCTTGACTGTGAATGTCACCATGCCAAGTGTGAGGGGGAATGAAATGATGGAGAGAAACAAGTTTCCATAGTTTGTTTTGGAATTGGTTGAGGATAATTCTAATTAAAAAGTTAGAAATATTTAAATTCATGAGACACTTGATGATGTGGCAGAAAGAAAAGTATTGTAGACATGTGACTAAATTTGAATTTGGAATTAATCAAACTTAGTGAGTGTAAGGAAAATCAGATGCGGAAACAATTTTCCTAACGTCAATACCTCAGACAAGAATGCAGATATACTTTTATTTTTTCCAATTATAGTTCAATTAAGATGCACTATGAAGTAGATAACAGAAACAAAGTATTTGACAATCACACAAGAACACGAGATATATGTGGGAAAACCCTTATGGGAGGAAAACCCACCACACCAAGAGAAATCACTTTGTATTACAATGATGGAGATTACATACAAATGTCAGACTTATCTTTCTGGTGTCTATTTACAACAACATTCACCATGAATAATCTTGTATAGGAACCTTCAAGTTACAGTATGCACATAATATAATTCATCCACTGATTAAATCACTCAACAAATTTGTCAATTCAACCAATTGATCACAATCTACAATCACAGAGTATAACCATGTTGTTCCACGTCCATCGAGCTTCCTCACAGAACCATCACAACGAACTATATTCCAACTATTCAGATTCTTCTCCTATTGGTCCACGAGGCTCCACATAGGATGATCAAACGGTCAAAAGAGACTCAAGCTTTGTTGGCATCTCGATGAGACACTAACAGTGTCTCCCCGATGCCCAAAAGCTTCATATCAATGTCACCAAGAATCGTTTACATCGGCAAGAGGTTTCACCGAGCTTACAACTTGTATTGGCTTCAATTTTCCTTTCAACAAGACTATTGCTCTCACCAAGACATGTCAACGAGCCTTCTTGTGTTACACCAAAACACCAAACAGTCGGCGAGACCTATCACTTTCACCAGGACCTCAGGCCGAGTCATTCAAGTTATACTGAAGTCACATGCTATGCCGAGCTCCAATCACTAGTCGGCAAGACTTAACACCTTCACCAAGAGTTCTTATCGAACACATATATGTTACACTGATGACCACCATTCGCCAAGACCTATACCAAAGACTTTACTCTGAGGTCTTTAAGTTATACCGAGACCACCAGGAGTCGCCAAGAGTCACACCAAGAGAAAACTTTAACATCGGTGAGACATTAACACTTCACCTAGACTTCATAACGAAACCTTAGTGTTACATCGATGACTCTCGAGTGTGTCCCCATTGGCATGAATTTCATCTATCGCTAAGACCTCACATCAGGATCTTTATGTTATCGTGAAGACATCATATGTATTCTTGTCAGTGAGACATTCACTATTCGATGGGACTTCTTCCTGAGTGTTGAAGTCACTCTAAAACCCCTGGTCACCATGAGTCTCCCCGATGCCTAATAGAATGGCCTATCGGCCAGAGGTCTCCACGTGGTGAGAGGTTACAATGAATACTTCTTGTCATAGTGATAGACTCCACAGTGAAAACTTTCAGTGAGACAAAAGCTAGGTCATAGTGAACTGTACAAAACATGATGTTCCAAACTACTAGTCGGCCAGACATAAGAACTGTCACACCAACTTGGCTTCAATGGAGGTTTCAGCCTGTGATGATTGAGGCATACTTTTCCAACAATCTCCCACTTGACGAAGATCACATAGGCACCTCTAGAGCACAATAAAACTTACTAAAAATCATGGGCACTAAGGCCCATAGAACTGGCACGCCACTTGAACTTGTCTGTGCTCACTGGCTTCTTCAATGAATCTACAACATTCTCCAGAGTATAAACCTTTTCCAAATTGACCTTTCCATCCTCCACCATATCTTGTACAAAGTGGTACTATACATCAATATGTTTCATCCTAGCATGGAAAGTGGGGTTCTTTTCCAGAAAAATTGCACTCTGACTGTCACAGAAAATAGTTATTTCCCTTGCATCAAAACCAATGTTAGAACACAAATGTTTCAACCAAATTTCTTCTTTACAAGCATGAGTAGCTTCCATGTATTCCACCTCCATAGTGGACAAAGCAACTACAGCCTATCGCTTACTCATCCAACTCACTGCACCACCATTCAACATGAAAATGTATCCACTAGTGGACCTCCTACTGTCAATGTCCCCTGCCCAATCAGAATCTACATAACCATTAATGTTGAGAGTCCTCTGTGATTCAACCAAGTTCCCATGGTAACACAGAGAAAAATCTGAAGACCCCTTCAAATATCTAAACACTCTCTTCACAGCATCCCAATGCGTTCTTCCCACTACTTGGGCAATGTTTGGCCTTGTATAGACCATTGCATACATGAGACTACCAACCACACTAGCATAGAGTACACTGGTCATGTCCTCCATCTCAGTAGGAGATTTTGGACAGTCCTCAACAGATAGCTTCATTCCCTGCAAGACTGGAACCACTAGCTATTTGCAATCGTTCATACAAAATCTCTCAAGAATAGTCCTGATATACTTACTATGACTGAGCCATAGTTTTCTACTCTTCCTATCCTTGGTTATCTCCATCCCTAGAATATACCTTGCTACACCAAGATCTTTCATTTCAAACTTAGTAGACAATTGAGACTTAAGATAAAAAATCATTAGCTTACTATTGCCTATGAACATCATATCATCAACATAGAGAGCAATAACAAGTACTAGATCACTTTTAGCTTTATAATACACACATTGACCAGATTGAGATCTCACAAATCCCAAAGACAATACAAAAGTATCAAATTTCTGGTACCACATTTTAGGTGACTGCTTTAACCCATACAAAGACTGTTGGAGTTAAAATGACACTAAGAGAGGGGGGTGAATCAGTGTTATAACAGATTTGACTAATTTTCACAAATTCAAAAACTATAGCACAGATCTGATCTCAATATACTCTGATTAATGCATTCATGAGTTGAATGTAATCATTCATAAACATAATTGAGAAAGATAATACCCAAACAGACAACTGAAATAATCAACAAAGCAAAGGGAACTCAAAAGAACAAAAAAACTCCAGATTTTACTGAGTGGAAAACCCTCCTGGGGTATAAAAACCACTCCCTAAATGCCTTCCTGGCTTAATCTTTTAAACAAAAGTTCACAATGCCTTATCAGCTGATTTTTGAGCACCCACTCAAGGAGCACCAACCCTCATTTTGAGACACCAATATCAAGGAGCACCAACCCTCAAATTATGTTTTGAACAATAATGATAACATAGAGGATTACTTTGTTTTCAGTAAAGCATAAACAACTATGTTCTCTCGTCTACATAATACCTTAAGAATCCACAAATTGAATCCCTAAAATATTATATAGAGAAGAGCTCCTTTTACAACATCTCTACCTTTTGTATACATAGCTTATGCAGAGTTTACAATTCATTTCATATTGCCCAGATACTCTCAAAATTACAATAGAAGTACTAGAATAGAAAATATTTTTTTTGTAAGTATTTATACATCTTGTTTTAGGTACTAAGTCTTCAAGAATATTCATGGTCAAGTAGAGCAGAGCCACGTAATTTCCTATTAATTTTTTTAATCAAGAGTATTCTTAGAAAAACGGCTGAACCTTTGACAAAAAAAGAATCAATGCTCTGTCGAGCAGAAATGCTTCAGCTAAAACAAAACAAATGCCTTTAATTTTATTTTCATAATACCCAATCAAATAAACTTCTTTTCAAGAGAACCCATGATCAAAATTAATAAATTCTATAATGTAACTACTGAAAAATCAATACCCATTTTTTCATTTTACCTGAGTCGAGCTTCTAGACAAAAATTACACTAGTAACCATATTGACCCAATCAACCTGTTAGCCATTATAACCAGCTATAAATGCATCAAAAAAAATCTCCATACTCAACAGTTAAAGACAATGCACCTAGCTACAGTAACTGATCTTCATGGCAGCGCTAAGCATAGGGTTCCAAAACAAAACATTATTGCAAACAATAGATGCTAGGTCACTTAACCCATGAAAAGCATTTTCCACAAATATTATAAATAATAAAAGATTATTCACATCCTTGGACTACCCAAGATTCTCCTTTGCTGAGACAATATAAGGCCAGGAAGACATTATATCGAATGTTCCATGTTTCACTGAATGATCACTTAATTCATTTGGTCACAGTGACATAAGATTTTTCCTACCGATGAGACCATTTGTCCCAAGTGGGTTGCTATAACCAACTTGCATTGGAGAGACCTCATGTAGAATACATAAAATCATACCAAAACATTCTGACCACTTTAGATCACCAAGAGAATTCAATTCTCATATCGACAGTCCCTTTTGATTTCCATTCACTTTTTGGTCAGTGAGACAATTTGAAATCGCCAAAACCTCACAATGATAAACACCTTGTCTGGTCAAAATAAGCATTAAATAACACATCGGTGAGACATAACAAACTTGCTATGATATCATACCAAAGATATAACTCCTACCAATGAATCCCCATTATCACCTATCAGCAAGACACAAGAGAGTCGGTGAGACCATATGCCGATGAACCTAACTCTTACTGATGAGATTCCTTCATTGTGGGGTTGGTAAGAATTTTGAATATCACTGAGACCCCCTGGTAATGAATCCAACTCCTACCAAAGTGCACCCTCCCACCACAGGTCAGTGAGACACCAACAGACTCGGCAAGACCCTGCCGCGAATCATAAGTGTTATGCCAATAAAAGCTTGCATGAAAATACCGATCATTATGACATAAAATTATCAATGAGATGTTTTGTAGACTTCAATATGTTTCACCAAAAGACTTCATCCATTATGAGTCACTCTAACAAAAACAATCTCTCGCCGAAGGCAAAGGTATGGTTACCGATCAAAATATGCCCATGATATTAGACAAAAGAATTGCCCTGAACAAAGCCAGAATGAATTGAAATTTTGATCCAATGAAATACTTGACAATAACCTTGAAACCATTAAAATAACCTTTCACTATCAAAGAACACAAGCAGATTAGTACCGTCAAGAGATAAAAATACAAACTGAGCACTGAAACTAAAATAGAAGCCAAGTATGCCAAGAGAGTAAATTGATCATAGAAAGCCTAAATGAAAACTGTCCACTGCAAATTAGAGACCAACTGAATATAACCAAGCTAAGAGAATCATCTGAAACTATAGAGAAGTTTGTCATTAAGGACAATCATAATTGAGTATCAACAAACTCCCCCTTTGTCCTTGATGGCAAAACACAAAAGACTCTCCCCCTTTTTTCCTCAATGACAAAGAAATGAAGAGAGGATTGTGCAATGCCATGAAACACAACTGAGAAGCCAAACACGAATAATAAAGAGTACCAGCTGCAAATAAAGAGTAATAGTGCAACAATCTAGAATGGAGGAGAGCTATAAGTAAATAAGTCAAAGAACTTGCTCCCCCTGTCACAAAGCATGGTAAATTAGTGAAGTAATGATTGAGAGATAACTCACAATCGAAGCCTCAGCCTCTCAAACAATTCTTTAGCTAAGGGCTTAGTGAAAATATCAGCCACCTAGTCTTGTGAACCAACAAACTGTAAGCAGACTTCATTAGCCAAAACCTTTTCACGAAGAAAGTGAAACTTGATAGTAATATGTTTAGTGCGAGAGTGCATGACAAGATTTTTTGAAATATTTATTGCACTAGTGTTATCACAGAGAATGGTAACAGGTTTAGAATCAACAATACCCATATCATAAAGAGTCTGACTCATCCACAGTACTTGTGTACAACATGAAGTGGTAGCAATGTATTCAGCTTCAGCAGTGGAAAGAGAAATTGATTCTTGTTTCTTGTTGTGCCATGACACTAAACGATCACCAAGAAAGAAAGCAACACCACTGGTGCTTTTCCTATCAACTAGACAACCAGCCTAGTTAGCATCAGTATATGCAATCAAAGTGAAATCACTGCTCCTAGGATACCAAAGACCATAGTCAAGAGTGCCTTGAATGTATTTAAAGATCCTTTTAACAACAGTAACATGAGATTCTTTAGGTGATGCCTGAAAATGTGCAACTGTGCAAACTACATGCATAAGGTCAGGTCTAGAGGTAGTTAAATATAAAAGACTGCCAATCATTGATCTATATTTTGTTTGATTTGAATTAGGAGAATCATATGTTTTAGTAAGTTTGCATGTTGTAGCCGTTGGAGTGCTAACTGGATGACATTCATCCATTTTAAATTTCTTAAGCATCTCTCGGGCATATTTATTTTGAGAAAGAAATATTCCATTCTCACATTGAGAGATTTGAAGACCCAAAAAGAAGTTTAATTCACCTAACATAGACATTTCAAACTTGGATTCCATTAGTTGTGAGAACTTCTTACTTAAAATAACATTATTGCAGCCAAAGATAGTGTCATCAACATAAATTTCAACAACCAAAATATTAGAACCTTCAGTTTTAACATATAGATTACTATCTACACCTCCTCTAACAAAGCCATTAGAAATTAAATGACTGTCTAGCCTTGAGTACCAAGCTCTAGGAGCTTGTTTTAAGCCATAGAGAGCCTTTTTCAACCTGTAAACATGATTAGGCTTATCTTTGCATATAAATCCTTCAGGTTGTTCAACATATACCTCTTCATCTAAAAATCCATTCAAAAAAGCAGTTTTGACGTCCATTTGATAAACAATAAAGTTTTTGTAAACAGAATAAGCTATGAATATTCTGATGGACTCTAATCTAGCAACAGGTGCAAAGGTTTCACCAAAGTCAATACCTTCTTGCTGAGCATAGCCTTTGCAAACAAATCTTACTTTATTGCGAATAACATTGCCATTTTCATCAAGTTTATTTCTGTAAATCCATTTACCTCCAATGACATTCTTGTCATCTGGTCTTGGGACTAACTCCCAAGTTTGATTTTTCTCAATTTGATCAATTTCTTCCTACATAGCATTAACCCAACATAAATCTGTGAGAGCTTCATTAAAATTTTTAGGTTCAAACTAAGTAACTAAATAGAAATCAATTTGTGCCTTTTCATCAGATTCTGTAGCCCTTCTTCTGGTTTGAACTTCTGCATTCTTATCCCTAATAATCTGATCTTTGGGGTGATATTTAGCTATAGTCTTCGAAGGAGATTTTGATGCAACCTTCTCAAGACTTGCATTTTCATTTTTAGGGTTTGCTGATTCAGCAATAGGCTTTGCTATTTTAGCTTCTTCTGGATTAGATTCAATTTCAAGAATATCTTCCTCATTATCTTGCAATGTATCAGCATCTAAATGCAAACTTTCATCAAATTTAACATTCACAACTTCAACAATCTTGTTAAGCCTTATGTTAAGACATTTATAAGCTTTGCTATGAGTTGAATATCCCAAAAAGATACCTTCATCAGACTTTGATTGAAAGCTTCCAAGATTATCATCATCCTTTTTAATAAAACATTTACTTCCAAAAAATTTAAAGTATTTGACAGAAGCAATTCTTCCATACCATAATTCATACGGAGTGTGTTTAGACTTCACCCTAAGCTGTACTCTATTCAAAATGTAAACAGTTGTATGAATAGCTTCTTTCCAGTAAATGTCAGACAATTTAGCTTCATCAAGCATGGTTCTAGCCATTTCTTTTATAGTTCTATTCTTACATTCAACAACCCCATTTTGTTGAGGTGTTTTAGTTGCAACATACTTTCTTTTAATGCCATGTTGTTCACAATAATCTATAAATTCTTGAGAGGTGAACTCACCTCCTTTTTCAGATTGCAAACATTTAAGTTTCAAATCTGATTCTTTCTCAACCAATTTACAAAAGATTTTAAACCTTTCAAAAGCTTCTGATTTGTGCTTAAGAAAAGTGACCCAAACCATTCTTGTATAATCATCCACAAATAGCATAAAGTACCTTTCACCATTAATAGACCTAGTTCTGGTTGGTCCACATAAATCAGAATGCACAAACTATAAAGGTTTCGAAGAAGAATGTTCTTTTTTTTTAAATTGATTTTAGTTTGTCTACCACTTAAGCACTCTTTGCACATAGAGTTTTCAGGCTTGCTAAGAACTAGTAAACCTCTAACATTCTAATTTTTACTAATTCTAACCAGATTTTCAAAATTTATGTGTCCTAGCCTTTTATGCCACAACCAACTCTCTTCAATTTGGCCCATTAAACACATACCTTGATTATTGTCATTGCTTGATGTGTCGAGAAGATTGTACACATTTCCTTTTGTCCTCCTTCTAGCTGCAAAAACTTTTCCAAGCTTGTTCTTAATCTCACATCCCTGCAAAGTGAAAAGTACATGATAACCACTATCATAGATTTTACTAACGCTTAATAGATTGTGCTTGAGACCTTCCACATAGTACACATTGTAGATATGAGTGTCCTCGTTCAAAAGAAGTGAACCCTTACCTTTGATTTGAATACCAGAGTTATCACCAAACTTAACATACCCACCTACATAATCTTCAAGATTTATAAATTTACCTTTGTCGCCAGTCATATGGTTCAAACATCCACTGTCCAGGACCCATAAGTCCTTTTTCTTGGAATGAAAAGCAGTCTAAATAAACATAGATTGCTCAGTATTGTTGACAGACTTAGGTTTTCAGACCTTTTTAAAATTCTACTGTTTAGATTGCAGATCAGTTCTGCACTACTTGACAAAATGTCCCAAAGTATTACATTTAAAGCATTTGATCTGTCTAAAAAAATGGTAATGTTGTCTAAGACCAAACCTAGGTGTTCTAGAATTCATAAATCTACAGGCGGTCGCCTGATGGCCAAATTTGTTGCAGAAAAAGCAATAACCATAGAAGAAAGAATTAAAGATGTAAGAGGGTCTATTACCTCTTAAAATCTGACCATGGTTTTTACCAGAACCTGAGAGACTTGAACTTGAGCTTTTGACATCAGAAGAGGGGTTTCATTTTACATTGTCACTTGAACACTCACCCTTTTCAAAACCAATACCAGTTTTATCATTAAGCATTTTCTACTTGCTGAGCATCTCATTCAGTTTTAGAGTGCTTTCATATTTTTCATTTTCCTTCCTAAGATGAACAACTTCTTGTTCCAGTTTTTGAATTTCTTGATCTTTGCAGCTAACAGTCTCTCGAAGATAGTCTTCAACTCTTTTGGCTTCTTCAAGCAGAGTTTTCAGAGAGACCACATCTTGATCTGGTTTATGTTCTTGTCCAAGAACTTGTTTTTTGAGTTTTCTGACCTCTTGTAAAGCAAATTTTAGTTCACTTTCAAGGTCTATGACACCTTCTTCAATATCAATGGCATTAGAATCATTTTGCTGAGTAATTTCAGCCATGAACAAAGTTTCATCTTCTTCAGCTGATGAATCTTCAAATTCAATGTTAGATTCATCCTTACTAAATAGAATTTTCTTCTTTTTGAAATTAAAGTTTCTCTTAGGTTTGAAAGCCTTCTTCTTAGGCTATTTTTCAGTTGTCTCGTTGTCACAGATTTGATCATCATAGGTACATTTTGCAGCAAAGTGACGTATTTTTCCACAGTTGAAACATTTAAAGGGAAGTTTTCCCTTGTATCTTCCTGAACCCTTCTTGAGTTGTCTAACAAAATTGGATTCTTTAGAATCAAACAACTCTAATTCACTAACTTTGACCTTTTCTTTCTTTTCAGTGTTAAAGGCAGTTTCTTTTCTAGTTGAGGTGTTTTGCTAGTTCTCATTTCATAGGTAGTAAGTATTCCCTGAAGGCTGTCTAAGGTAAGTTGATCAAAGTGTTTCTTTTCTTCAAGGGCTGAAACCTTAGATTCAAATTTTGATGGTAAGGTTCTAATGACCTTTGTGACCACATCAAATTCATTAACCTCTTGACCTAAATCTTTCATGGCATTGAAAACTTCATCAACTCTTAGGAAATATTCAACCACTTTTTCATCATCTTTCATTTTCATCTCCTCAAACTGATGTTTGAGTGTAATGATTTTTGATAGTTTGACTTTCTCATTCCCTTGATATATAGTTTCAGGTTTTTCCCATATTTCATGAGTAGATTTGCAATGCATGACTTTAATGAACATGTCTTTAGTTAGACCACACAGGATGGCATTCTTAGCTCTGGCATTTGTTTCATACCTCTTTTTCTCAAAAGGATCAGTGGGAATAGAGGCTAGTACATTGTATGCATTTAAAACTATGCTCCAAACATCGAAATCAAAAGAAATAAGAAAAGCTTCCATTTTGATTTTCTAGAACACATAATCTATTCCATCGAATAACAGAGCCCTGGTTACAGAGGCACCGTCTTCAAACTATGCCATTTAAAAGACTCCAAAACTAGAATCAATCCAAGGTGAATAACACCAATCAGAGGACCCTACGCTCTGATACCAATTGTTGGAGTTAAAATGACACTAAGAGGGGGGGGTGAATCAGTGTTATAATAGATTTGACTAATTTTCACAAATTCAAAAACTATAGCACAGATTTGATCTCAATATACTCTGATTAATGCATTCATGAGTTGAATGTAATCACTCATAAACAGAATTGAGAAAGATAATACCCAAACAGTCAACTAAAATAATCAACAATCATAGTAAAGCAAAGGGAACTTAGAAGAACAAAAAGACTCCAGATTTTACTGAATGGAAAGCCCTCATGGGGTATAAAAACCACTCCCTAAATGCCTTCCTGGCTTAATCTTTTAAACAAAAGTTCACAATGCCTTATAGGCTGATTTTTGAGCACCCACTTAAGGAGCACCAAACCCTCAAATTATGTTTTGAACAATAATGATAACACAAAGGATTACTCTATTTTCAATAAAGCATAAACAACTATGTTCTCTTGTCTACAGAATACCTTAAGAATCCACAAATTGAATCCCTAAAATATTATATAGAGAAGAGCTCCTTTTACAACATCTCTACCTTTTGTATACATAGCTTATGTAGAGTTTACAATTCATTTCATACTACCTATATACTCTCAGAATTACAATAGAAGTACTAGAACATAAAAGAGTTTTTCTGTAAGTATTTATACATCTTGTTTCAGGTACCAAGTCTTCAAGAATCCTCATGGTCAAGGAGAGTAGAGCCACATAATTTCCTCTTAATTATTTTAATCAAGAGTCTTCTGAGAAAAATAAATGAACCTTTGACAAAAAAAAGAATCAATGCTTTGTCGAGTAGAAATGCTTTAGCTAAAACAAAAAAAATGCCTTTAATTTCATTTTCATAATACCCAATCAAATAAACTTCTTTTCAAGAGAACCCATGATCAAAATTAATAAATTCTGCAATGTAACTACTAAAAAATCAATACCCATTTTTTCATTTTACCTCAGTCGAGCTTCCAAACAAAAATTACACTAAGAATAGTAACCATACTGACCCAATCAACCTGTTAGCCATTATAACCAGCTATAAATGCATCAAAACAAATCTCCATACTCAATAGTTAAAGACAATGCACCCAGCTACAGTAATTGATCTTCATGGTGGCGCTAAGCATAGGGTTCCAAAACAAAACATTATTGCAAACAATAGATGCCAGGTCACTTAACCCACAAAAAGCATTGTCCACAAATATTATAAATAATAAAATATTATTCACTACCTTTGAATGCCCAAGATTCCCCTTTGCTGAGACAATATAAGGTTGGGAAGACATTATATCAAATGTTCCATGTTTCACTGAATGATCACTTAATTCATTTGGTCGCTGTGACATAAGATTTTTCCTGCCGATGAGACCATCTATCGCAAGCGGGTTCCTATAACCAATTGACATCGGAGAGACCTCATGTAGAATACATAAAATCATACCAAAACATTCTGACCACTTTAGATTGCCAAGAGAATTCAATTCACATACTGACAGAGTCCCTTTTGATTTCCATTCACTTTTCGGTCGGTGAGACAATTCGAAATCACCAAAAACTCACAACGATAACCACCTTGTCTGGTCGAAATGAGCATTAAATAACACAATGGTGAGACATAAAAAACTCACTATGATATCATACTGAAGATAGAACTCCTACCAGTGAATCCCCATTATCACCTATCAGCAAGACACAAGAGAGTTGGTGAGACCATATGCCGATGAACCTAACTCTTACTGATGAGATTCCTTCGTTGTGGGGTTGGTAAGACTTTTGAATATCACTGAGAGCCCATGGAGATGACTCCAACTCCTACCGAAGTGCACCCTCCCAGCACAGGTCGGTGAGACACCAACAAACTCGGCAAGACCCTACTGTGAATCATAAGTGTTATGCCGATAAAAGCCTGCATGAAAATCCTGATTGTTGTGACATAACATTATCGATGAGATGTTTTGTAGACTTCAATATGTTTCACCGAAAGACTTCATCCATTATGAGTCACTCTAACAAAAACAATCTCTAGCCAAAGGCAAAGGTATGGTTACCGATCAAAATATGCCCATGATATTAAACAAAAGAATTCCCTTGAACAAAGCCAGACTGAATTGAAATGTTGATCCAATGAAATACCTGACAATAACCCTTAAACCATTAAAATAACTTGTCGCTATCAAAGAACACAAGTAGATCAGTACCGTCAAGAGATAAAAATACAAATTGAGCACTGAAACTGAAATAGAAGTCAAGTATGCCAAGAGAGTAAACTGATCACAAAAAGCCTAAATGAAAACTATCCACTGCAAATTAGAGACCAACTGAATATAACCAAGCTGAGAGAATCATCTGAAACTATAGAGAAGTTTGTCATCAAGGACAATCATAATTGAGTATCAACAAAGACTTCTTTAATTTGCATACTAGTTTTTCTTTACCTTTTTCAACAAAGTGCTGAGGCTGGGACATATAGATTTCTTCTTCAAAATCACCATGAAGAAATGTTGTCTTCACATCCATCTATTCGACCTCTAAGTCATACGCTACTGCCAGTGACAAAAAAAATCTGATAGATGTCAGCTTTGCAATAGGAGAAAATATTTCCCCATAATCGATTCCCTCTACCTGGGAATAACCCTTTGCAACTAGTCTCACCTTGTATTTTTCTACATTTCCATCCAGACCAATTTTCTTCTTAAATAACCATTTGTAGCCAATAGCCTTTCTGCCTTTAGGCAAGGGCACCAGACTCCAGGTTTCAGTCTTTTCTAATGATGCCATCTCTTTATTCATGGCTTCCAACCAAGAGTCTGAATCAGATGTTCTAAATGCCTCTTTCACAGTCCTAGGCTCATCAGTGCTAGAAATTGAAGCATAGGCACAAGTAGAATCAATCAAAGAGAACCCATACCTATCTGGTTCTTTTCTTTCATGGGTTGACCTCGTCACTTGCTGAGGCTAAGGTTCTTCTTCTTCAAAACTTTTAGAACTGCTTGAGCTCTACTCAGTTTTAGGTAGATTTTGAATTTTCAATTCCTCTTTCTCTAGTGTAGGAGGAATTAATGCTACATCCTTATTGTTTTCTAACTTTGTCTCTAACTGCAAATCCAAAGCGGAAGGTTTCAGCTCATGAAAGATTACACTTCTGCTGTATACAACCTTCTTTGTATCAGGATTCCAAAGCTTGTATCCTTTTATGATAGCACTATAGCCAATAAAAATACATTTAACAGCCTTTTTCTCTAGTTTAGATCTTTTCACATCTGACACATGAGCATATGCCTCACAGCCAAAAAATACGAACATGTCTAGGAGAGGGCTTCTTACCAGACCATGCTTCCAAAGGTGTTTTCTCAACAAGAGAAGAATTTGGAGAATGATTAATTAGGTAACATGCAGTAGATACAACCTCAGCCCAAAACTTCTCCTCCAAGCTAGCACTACTGAGCATACTTCATGCTCTCTCCATTACTGTCCTATTGAACCTTTCTGCAACTCCATTCTGCTATGGAGTATAAGGTGTAGTCTTGTGTATTTTAATTCCATGGTCTTTATAGTATCTTTCAAATTCATCAAAATAGAATTCATCACCATTATCAGTCCTTAAGCATTTTATTTTTCTACCAGTCTGATTCTCAACAAGATTTTCAAATTCTTTAAATCAACTGAATACTTCTGATTTACATTTCAATAAATATACAAAATCTCTTCTTGAGTAATCATCAATAAATGACACATAGTATCTTGACTTAGACAAAGAAGGAACATCCACTGGACCAAATATATCTAAATGAATATAATCTAGCAAACCAGAAGATTTATGAGGACTGGAATAAAAAGAAATACGGTGCTACTTTCCATATATACAATGCTCACAAAATTCAAATTCGAGATTACAATCTTCAATCCCCTCAACCAGGTTTTTATTCTTCAAGGTTTTTAAACCTTTTTCTCCTATGTGGCCTAACCTATGATGCAAAAGCATAGTCTTCTCTGCAGGAAGTTTTACTTCCATAGAGTTTACATAATTAGGGATATTTCCTTCTTTACCTCCATGAGTAGCTTTCAGTGACTTTCTAGAGACACTATTACATTGAATAGCATGTGCATCTAGCTTGTATAGGGTATCAATTCGAGCACCTCTAGCCAACACCATTGAACCTTTAGTCATCTTGCAACCATTTCCAAAGAACATGACTTGTACTCCAATATCATTCAACTTACTAATAGACAGTAAATTTCAAGCCAGACCTGGTATGTGCATAACATCATTAATTCCCTTTACTCTACCATCAGGAAATTGTATTCTGACTCTTCCACAGCCAACTATCTCCAAAGTTGAATCACTTGCCAAGTACACCTTTCCACCATCATATTCTTCATACTTTGTGAACCACTCTCTATGAGATTTCATGTGGAAAGATGCTCTACAATCAATCAGCCAGACATCATCTTATGCCTGTGTAGCCAAGGCTACATTGAAGGCATCACCATCACTATGAGAAGACTCATTTTCAGAAGAATACTTCTTTTTCTTCTTCTTCTCCTCTTTACAATCCTTTCGGACATGACCAGGTTGCCCACAGTTCCAGCACTTCACCTTGGACTTCTTGCCAAGAGACTTTGATCTCCCCTCTTATTTCAATTTTGATTTCTTGTCCTTCTTCTTGCCTTTCTCTTTCGGTCTTCCTCTAATAGCAAGAGCTTCCTTCGCCATCTCAGAAGATTTCCTTCTCATCTCTTCTGACAACAAAGAACCAACAACATCTTCCATCTTGAAACTGGATGTTGTACTTCCAATAGCCATCACCAGATGATCCCAAGAGTCTGGCAAAGAACATAGTAATAGCATACAGCAATCCTCTTCATCAATTTTTACACCAACAGATGTCAATTGAGAAATTAGCATATTAAATACATTCAAATGATTAGCCACAGACCCTCCTTCTTGCATTCTCAAAGAATATAGCTTCTTCCTCAGGAATAGTTTATTCACCAAGGGATTCCCTTGATAAATAGATGCTAGTCTCTGCCACATAGAAGAGACAGTCTTCTCCTCATGCACATTCAGAAGAACTGAGTCTGCCAAACAGAGCCTTATTAGCCCCTTAGATTTTCTATCTACAAGGTCCCAATCTTCTTGCTTCATTCCTGTAGGTTTAGTTCCAGACACTACAAGCCATAGATCATGATCAACTAGAAGATCCTCCATCTTGAGTTTCCACAACTCAAAGTTACTGCCATTGAACTTCTCTATTTCAAACTTTCTAGACATGCTAGCCATCTCAACCTATAAGCAGAAATAAAAAACTCTAAAAAACTCCCATTGAATAGAATTGACTCAAAAAACCCAACGTACCCACAAGGATAACACAACTGGCCAGGCTCTGATACCACTTGTAAGGAAAATCAAATGCGGAAACAATTCTACTAACGCCAATACCTTAGAGAAGAATGCAAATATACTTTTAATTTTTCCAACTACAGTTCAATTAAGATGCACTATGAAGTAGATAATAGAAACAGAGTATTTGAAAATAACACAAGAACACCAGATATACGTGGGAAAACCCTTACAGGAGAAAAACCCACCACACCAAGAGAAATCACTTTGTATTATAGTAATGGATATTACATACAAATGTCAGACTTATCTTTCTAGTGTCTGTTTACAGTAGTATTCACCATGAACAATCTTGTACAAGAACCTTCAAGTTACAATATGCATAGAATAGAATTCATCCATTGATTCAATCACTCAACAAATCTGTCGATTCAACCAACCAATCATAATCTACAATCACAGAGTCTAACCATGTTGTTCCATGTCTATTGAGCTTCCTCACAGAACTGTCACAACAAACTATCTTCCAACTATTTAGATTTGGCTTCTCCTATTGGTCCACGAGGCTCCACATAGGATAGTCAAACGGTCAAAAGAGACTCAAGATTTGTTGGCATCTCGGTGAGACACTACCAGTGTCTCCCTGATGCCCAAAAGCTTCATATCGATGTTGCCAAGAATTGTTTGCATCAGCAAGAGGTTTCACCGAGCTTACAACTTGTATCGGCTTCAATTTTCCTTTTGGCAAGACTATCGCTCTCACCAAGACATCTCAATGAGCCTTCTTGTGTTACACCAAAACACCAAATAGTTTGCAAGACCTATCACTTTTGCCAGGACCTCATGCTGATTCATTCAGGTTATACTAAAGTCACATGTTATGCCGAGCTCCAATCACCAGTTAGCAAGACTTAACACCTTCACCAAGAGTTCTTATTGAACACATATATGTTACACCGATGACCACCATTCACCAAGACCTATATCGAAGACTTTACTTCAAGGTCTTTAAGTTATACCAAGACCACCACTCGTTGCCAGGAGTCACACCGAGAGAAAACTTTAACATCGGCGAGACATTAACACTTCACCCAGACTTCATAATGAAAGCTTAGTGTTACATCGATGACTCCCAAGTGTGTCCCCATCGGCATGACTTTCATCTATCGCTAAGACCTCACACTAGGATCTTTATGTTATCACAAAGACATCATATGTATTCCTATCGGCAAGACATTCACTGTTCGCTGGGACTTCTTCTCGAGTGTTGAAGTCACTCTGAAACCCTCGGTCGCTATGAGTCTCCCTGACGCCTGATAGAATGGCCTGTCAGCTAGAGGTCTCCATGCGGTGAGAGGTTACAACAACTGCTTCTTGTCACAGTGATAGACTCCACAGTGAAAACTTTTGGTGAGACAAAAGCTAGGTCATAGCGACTTGTACAAAACATGATGTTCCAAACTGCTAGTCGGCCAGACATAAGAACTATCACATTGACTTGGCTCCAATGGAGGTTTCAGCCTGTGATGATTGAGGCATACTTTTCTAATTGTGAGAAGATATTTAATTAAATAAAACAAACTATTATAATTTGTTTATTTAATTAAAATTAGAAGAATGTGATTTAAGATGGTAGAATTAGAAAAGTGTGAATTATATAAATAAATCTAGAATTTATTTATAAGTAGATAAAATAAGAGATTTATTAATTAAATAACTGGTATTTAATTAATTATCTTGACTGATTTTAGGTGTATACAGTATGTTCCTTTGTTATTATGTTTAGTTTTCCATTTGATCTTCATGTCATCTTGGGGGCTTGATCATCCCTCTTGATCGTTGTTATTTCATCTTGCTAGCATAAGTGCATTTGGATCCCTCTCGATGTGCATGACTACTTAGTGTGAGTTTGAAGCAAGTTCATCCTATCACCAAAGTGGGGGCTAAATGTACCATAGAAAAATAGATCATTGACATTTTAATGGTCTTTTAGGTCTTTCTCTCATGATGCTTGGTCTATTTTTCTTTCATTTAATGTTGCAGTGTAACTTAAAACATTCACATTAGGTCCTAAACATTTAAATTATGATGTCTTGTGAAGGTGTTGTGAAGTGTTGTAACACATTTCTACACTTTTCTAGACTCTTTTCATTATAATTCACCTAAAAATCACCTTTTCATCACTTATCAAGTCCTATTTTAAAGTTTTGTAAATTCATGTAACTATATTTCACTCTTTTCTAGGCTTTTTTTCACTATTTACACCTTTCTTATGCTTTATATGACCCCTTTATGCACTCACAAGACTTAATTAAGTGTATTTTGAATGTAAACCTGACAAAAAACATTAAATGCAAAATAATTCCCGACACCTGCTTGCAAGCCCAAGGTGGGACCCATTCGCCATGGGTGGAAAATGAGTCACTCTTGGCTCCAAAATCAAAATAATTCAAATTTTCTTTTAGGTTTTTATTCAAAAAGACCTTATGTCAGTCTATGATGATGTATTATTGGGTTATTAGGGCATACGTGTATATAAATAAGTGTTTTTGTCCTCATTTTACATCTCCCAATTCATCAAGTTCACTAATTCACTCATTCAAGAATTCAAGCACTTTGCATCATTCAATTCAAGCAATCATGAAGCATCTTGGAGCAGCCATTGACATATCTTTAGATTTCTTCAACATGGTTGTGGTGAGTTTAGGACATTTGCATGTTATTTATTCATCATTCCTTGCTTATTCCATTTCATTTCTTTATTAAGGGTTTGATTTCCAAAGTGGGATTTGACCAATGAAAATACCTATACCCTAACCCTTAACAATTTTTCCCCTTTTGCATGTGTGTTGTAGACTTTTGTATGCAGATTTGTTAAGCAATTAGGTGTTGAAAGATGGTCAAGAAGTCAACGAAGTGTTTCAATTCAACTAAACCCTATTTCAAGCTTGGAGACAACCTACAATCTATTTTTCCCGGATTTGACTCCATCAACTGGCAAGAAGACAAGTGCAGATCTGGAACTATATAATTAACCTTTGATTTCATAGAATTTTAGAGGAGGACTGATTTTCCATTAGTGGTGAATGAGTACCACCTTAAGGCTAAAAAAGGTTATTTTGTCAAATTCCAATTCCTGATAGTCAAAAACCTGTTTCAAGAGATTTTTCTAGTAGGAGGACTGATTTTCCATCAGTGGCGAATGAGTCCCATTGGTCATCAACAATTATTTCTATAGCATTCCATAATCCTTTTAGATCTACAATCTGTCTCCAGGTGCACTCCTTTCAGTCTCTTTCATTTTTGAGTCCATTTGTGCATGTTTCTTGTTCAATCTTGCATACCTCATTGTGTTTTCAAACATTGCATATCACATTAGTTTTGCATTAATAATTAGTCAGTTACATAATTTAATTGCATTTAAAGCATTTCATTTAGTCTTAATAACATCATACAATCCTTTATTCTAGTGAACCACTTCAATTTTGGGGTTCTATCTCTCTCCTTTTAGGTGAAAGATCTTAAGAGTGCAAGAGAAGTCCATAGACCTTTTTAAAATTATTGGTTCACCTTTATTTTGCATGCCATCTTAAAGGATTGAGCCAGTTGAATGTAGCTTAGACTAATTCAGCATATTTGGGTGTGAAAGAGGACAATGCCTAGCCTAAACATACCCATTTGAATGTGTTGGAATAGTCTATTTGGTCACACGAGTTGCAAAACAAAAGTTACATCCCTTTGCAACTTTACACTACTTGTATTTGACACTTTTTCCATCAACTGAAAATTCATCACCACTAGAAAACACCTTTGGGATATCAAAATCTGGGAGAGGTTATTGTAGAGGGGCCCAGATCAATCCTGTAGCCTCATACGAGAAGTTTCTAAGCATCATGGTTTCCAAGTAACAACCCATAAAAGATTGCAACCATTTTCACTTTGGAATCTTATGAGATTAAGTCAGTTGAACATAGCTCAGACTAATTTAGTGTGTTTGGGAGTGAAAGAGGACCATGGCTAGCCTAAACATACCTATATGAATGTGTTGGAATGGTTCGTTTGGTCACACGAGTTGTAGAAAAAAAATGTATTGTTGAAAAAAGTAGTCATTTTTCACACTTAATTTGGGAATAATTGATACAAAACTAACTTAATTATGCCTTTGGTTAGTGTTGCAATGTGTTGTACACATCCACATTAATCTAGGCCCCTTTTAAACTAAATGTACTTAAATTGTACCTTGCTAAGGTGTTGTAAAGTGTTGTAACACACTTTCACACTTTTCTAGGGTATATTTAATTAATGGAGCCTAAGGGGGCCCTTTTCAAATAAAATGTACCTAAATTGTACCTTATTTCTAGTGTTGTAAATTGTTGTAACACACTTTCACACTTATCTAGGGTTTTATTAATTAATTGTGGTTAATTGGCCTTTTAACTCAAATTTAAGCCTTATTTATGATACCTTCTGAAGATCCCTCTCAACACCTAGTGCTCAAATTGTGTAACATTTAATTGAGGAAAATCAAGGTCCTAGAAATTGGTGCTAGGGCCCATTCACCCTAGGTGGTGAATGGGTCCTCCCTTTCTTTGCACATTTGACATGGGTTTTTGATGTTATTTCACCCCTCGAAAGTAAGGTCCTGGAAACTTGTGTCAGGACCGATTTTCCCTAGGTGGCAAATGGATTCTCTCTTAATGAGGACCCCCATTTTGAATTTGATTCTAGCGGTATTTTAATAATATTCATTTCCAAATCTGGTGTTGGCTTGAATTGTTTGAATTTCGAGGTTAATTCTCAAATTATGTATAAATATAAGGTTATTTTACATAATTTCAACTAGAAGTAGATTTCAAGCAAGCTAAGAAACAAAAAACTTTCATGAGATCAAGCATTCATTGTCAAGAAGGAAGTAAAAGTGAAGTTTGGAGCAACATTTTAGGTCTTCAAGCTCATTTTGTGTCCAAGATCAAGCATTGGTGAAGGTTGATGATAGATGCATATGGAGAATCATGATGGATTCTAGGTGTTTGGAGATGCACATGACATACAACCAAGCCTAAGGACTTGTTTCCTAAGTGATTCCATCTTCTATATAATTATCCTATTTGCATCCTACAAGAGGTATGTTTAGATTGATGGCTTATTAAGGGGATTATACAACTTCTTTAGTGATTCATTTGCATTGTTCATGTTACATTTATGGTTCTATTCTAATACAATTGGATAGAATTTCCTTTACATTCTCATAGATATTAGTCTTAGACACACTTTTGATTAAGATTGCACACAACATTACATTTTTTATATTTTCATCCATCATCATTTAATTACCAACAAGGGATTTGACTGAGGAAAAACCCTATCCATCAACAAGCTACAAAATTTGTCTTGCAAGTTATTGGAAAAACCGAATCAAGAAACATGAATTTCAAAGTGCAAAGGGGAAGAGTAGACTTGGAAGTTGTAGATCAAATTTAGAGATTTCCAGAAGGACCTAACAAGACCCATTCGCCTTCAGTGGTGAATGAGTCCTTATTAGGTATTAAAGAGAAATATATTTTACATTGTACAAGATTCTTTTTTAGGTTCAGAGCTCCCCAAACAATCCTACCAATACCCATTAGCCTTTGGTGGTGAATGAGTCCCTTTTAGTAATTCAGAAAACTTAGATTTGGCTAAGTGTACATCATTATCTCCTCCTTGTCTTGTTAGAAAAGAAATAGTTTCATTTTTTTTTGTGTTAGATTTATGCACCACATGTGTTAGACCTAGAATTAGGGTTTGCATGTTGGTTTAATTCCTTCTCCTAAAATTTCAATTTAGATCACCACCCTATCCTTCCATAAAGGAGAGATTGTAAGATCCCTAAATCTTAACTAATTCACCTTTTGGTTTGATAGTTATTTCAAGATTCATGGATCTCATATTTTGAATGAAACCCTAACTAGACAAATAGGGTTAGACTCCATAGCCTTCTCCCTTTCTCTATGCTTGAAATGGACAAGCAAAAGCAACTAACAAGACTATTGAACAAATTTTGCAAAAAATAGTAAGTAAACACAATAAATATTGGCATACACAATTAACCTACACATTATGGGCTTATCGTACAAGTGTTAGAACATCCACTAGAAATACTCCATATAACTTGGCTTATGGTGCTGAAGCAATAATTCCCTTAGAGTTAGAAATTACTTCCTTAAGAATCGCTCTTAAGGGGCTCATTAATGACACTACTTATAAATAGCAACAATTTCATCAACTCAAAATGCTCAAAGACCAACATATCAATGCTCTCGAGCATCTACAAGATTACTCTAAAAGAAAGCAATGTGGTTACAATGACAATTTCATTCCTCATGAATTTAATAAAGGTGACCTAGTGTTATATGAAAATCAATGAAATGTCAATGCTCTCATGAATGACAAAGGAATATTCAGCCCTAATTGGTTAGGACCTTACATTATCAAAGAAAACTATGGGTCTAGAGCCTACACATAAATGGAAATGGATGGTACACCTCTAAAAGAACCTATAAATGTTACACATTTACATCAATATTACATTTAATGTTTCTTGTTTTGAATAGTGTGTTAGAGCAATGTTGTTAGATTGAGTAGATAATTTATGTTTTATCTCACATTTGTTTTTTCTTCAATACATGATAACAAGTGTGTATATTTGATTCTAGGGTAATTATTTGAAAATGCTTTGTTTAATTACTTTAGTTTCCATACTATTCAAAATTTAGTGTGTTATGTTAATTTAAATCCTTATGTGAATTTAATATCATTAGATAATAGGAGTATTTAAGTTAACATAACATATTTATTCATAATGTAGCATCTAACATAAACTATAAATGGTTTAATTAGATCACTTAAAGCATTAAATTATGGAGACATTAATTAGATATTCTTACATAGGATATTTGATAAATCACACTAACATTTAATTAAACACAAGATCATAAACACACAAACAAAAATGCTCATATATATATCATAAAAAGTTTAGGCACATATGCATCGCTAAATAGAAAAGCTAATAGGGTTTGTGACTGCTAGATCCTTAGGGGCTGGTGATCTTTGTGGTCATTTTGATACAGTAGTATGCAACCTGTTCCAGTTTAGTCATAGCCCATCCACCAACCTAGATGGTCTCACCTCCCATATGAGTGGCTCAACCCACTCCCAATCTATGCAATCCTTGTCTACCTGTACCCTCACAAGCTCCTCCTGTAGCATCGATACCTTTTCCTACAGTTCACTCTCTACCATGTTATTGGTAGAAACTTGAGAGACTAGGACTACTGTGAGCTCTACCTAAAGCTGGTCAATGTGGCTCCTTGCCCTCTCATATGTTTCACAAAATCTCACCATTGACTTGAAGAGGTTTGCATGAAGTCCCATAGAAGGTGGGGGAATATACTCTTTGAGTATATCATCCTCTGCATGCAGCTGCGGCATCAATGTTGTGATCGCTTGATGGTATAGTTCATGCTACTCTCATGTGGATCCTGCAAAATAGAAACCATAAGAATATAAGTAACCATCATAATCATATATAAAGAAAATATATAAAACATGCATGCATAAAGAAATAATGTAAACATCAAATCATCACCTGGCTCTCTAGTCCACTGGTTGGGGTTTGATCGTATATTGATAGTCCCTCTTTGTGTTAGTGGTGTGGGTGGCCAACTGCTAGTAGCCTCCCTATGCCTATGCATGTGGATCTTTGGCTTGACTATGATACATGATTTGGTCAATCTGATAGGAGGTATCTCTACCCTATCAGAGGCAACTAGATTGTCCTCAGTCTTAGTAGTATCCTCGCTCATAGATTGTGTCTCCTCATCATCATTATCCTCCTCATAATCCTCATCCTCCTCATCTGAACCTACAAAGATGTTAGGCACGGTATCATCATCATCTATAGTTGCATCGATGTGATCATTGTCTCCATCCCATCTATAACTTGGAAGAGGTCTAACAAAACCCACATGATGGTGTAGAGGGAACACTAGCATTGGCCTAGCTATAATTCAACACTCCTCATAGTCTTGAGTGGTACCTATGTCATCAGCCTCAGAGACTAGGGGAAAATCATCGTCCTTGTATGAATTGCTGAAATATACATCATCCCTAATAAGATGACAATTGTCCCTAGGACTAGTGGCATTCTATGTTGATCGTTGATATGTCGGTCTAGAACATGGAGATATCTGGATGTGGCTAAACAGTCTCATCACATGATCATAATAGAAAGGTCTAACTACATAACCATGTCTTCCCAAAAGAAACTGGTCCATTTGTAGCTTGTGCAACTCATATCTATGATATGCCCATTATGGTATCCATTGACATGTCTCCAACAAATGTCATCCTCATCTAATTGGTCAAATCTAATCCTCCAATGAAGCAAATATCCCTCCTACCATGGCTGTCTAAGTGGTTAACTAAAGAGCCTTAGCTCTCCTAGGGCTACTATGATAGTAAAACCTATGGGGCTCATACAACCAATGTGCTCAAAACACCATATCTATAGTAGTGTACAATGAACGATTCTATGGAGCTCTCATAATACAAATTGACTCAAATCATAATAAAAGTGGGCAAGCATAATGTGACCCAAGGTATAAATGGACTACTGCTCCTCCATCCCCCTAATTGTATGAACTAGACCACCATCTAGGTGCACCCCTCAACCATCTGGCACTAATGTGAGCACTACTGTCATAATCATAATCCACCACAAAAAGTGGTGACCACAAGTTTAGGATCCATTTAAGCTCCACACGCAGTCCAATGCTCAAACATTGAATAGGACACTCTAGATAATAAAGGATGTCATCTCTCATCTATGCAAATGATCTGCCACTAGCTAGAAAGACGTGCTCACCTCAAATAGGAATCTGAAGAATATGGTGTATATCCTCCAAGGTGACTATCATCTCCTCGGTGGGAAGATGGAAGGTATAAGAATCTATGTCCCATCTCTTTTCTAGGGCCAGTAGCATACCATCATGGTACCTCATAGGTGGCATGAAGTACACCCAACATAGACCTACCTCTTGAAGCAACCCAATCTCCTCCTCTGAAAGTCATATCATTGACATGTAGGAAGTGGTTTTGCCTCCGTCCTAAGTGTTTTCGGGCTCGAAGAGGCATCTAAAAATAAAATTACATGGAAAAAGTTCTAAATAAAATAATCAATACCACTAAGGTTGTTCTAAGACACTTTTCAAACAATATGGACACCTAGGCCAATTTTGGACAGGGGTCTTAGAGAATTTTAGTTGTTCTAGGGCACTTTGTGCCAAAGTGGGGACATTTTGTGCCAAAGTAGGATGCTTTGCGCTAATCTATTCTAAGATCCTAAAATTACTTCAATTTCATAAAAGTGTATAGTAAATGCATGAAAATGATGAAAAAGTAGAAAATAATGCACTCATTGTGTGTTGAAGGATGCCTTGAGTTGCATTGTTGCAAATCTCATCCAATCGTGGGAGCTTGTAGAGTCTTCGGCTCGACAATCTCACTCACTCTACACCAAGGTAAATTTACAAGGTAAATTTCAAATGAATAATGAAAAAAGTCATTTTCATTAGTATATAGTAAACCCTAGTAAATAAAGTTGATTCATTCAAAAGGGAAGTTCATTCAAATAAGCATATAGGGATCTTGAGGACTCTATTTTTTATGTTGTTTGTTGGGTTGGATTCATAATTCCACTCTCGGTATCATCAAATGTCAATCACTATGTGGTATGGTACTTGGAAATGCCTTATGATATGACCTACCTGATTTGATGTGGTTTCATGTTCACCTTGATTCCACCTCCACAAAGCAAGTAGAATCAAGGAGCATATATCTACCCTTAAATTCAATTTTCTGTAGAAGTTTGATAAGAGGATTTTTGAGCACCTAACAAATCTATGTTCCATGATGTGGTTCCTGACATTGTGGTGTTGCAAGTAGCTACAGTGGGGGCTTCATTCTCTCTAATGAATCCATATGAGTATCCTTTTCGTACTAGTTATTTCCTTTAGCTTGCATCTTCACATAGTATCATATGGCAGCTAAAGTGGGGGCTAAATGTAGTTTCAAAAAAAGTAGTCATTTTTCACACTTAATTTGGGAATAACTGATGCAAAACTAGCTTAATTATGCCTTGGGTTAGTGTTGTAATGTGTTGTACACATTCACATTAATCTAGGCCCCTTTTAAACTAAATGTAATTAAATTATACCTTGTTAAGGCATTGTAAAGTGTTGTAACACACTTTCACACTTTTCTAGGGTTTCTTTAATTAATGGAGCCTAAGGGGGCCCTTTTCAAATAAAATGCACCTAAATTGTACCTTATTTCTAGTGTTGTAACACACTTTCACACTCATCTACAGTTGTATTAATTAATTGTGGTTAAGTGGCCCTTTAGTTCAAATTTAAGCCTTATTTATGATACCTTCTAAAGATTCATCCCAACACCTAGTGCTCAACTTGCATAACATTTATTTGTGAAAAATCAAGGTCCTAGAAATTGGTGCTAGGACCCATTCACCCTAGGTGGTGAATGGGTCCTCCCTTTGTAGGACCCCCCTTTCTTTGCACATTTGACATGGGTTTTTTATGTTATTTCACCCCCCAAAGACAAGGTCTTGGAAACTTGTTCCAAGACCCATTCACCCTAGGTGGTGAATGGGTCCTCCCTTAATGAGGACCCCCTTTTTGAATTTGATTCTCATAAGATTTTAATAATATTCATTTATAGATTTGGTGTCCCCATGAATTGTTTGAATTTCAGTGTTAATTCTCAAATTATGTATATATAAGGTTATTTTACATAATTTCAACTAGAAGAATATTTCAAGCAAGCTAAGAAACAAAGAACTTTCATGAGATCAAGAATTCATTGTCAAGAAATAAGCAAGAGTGAAGTTTGGAATAGCATTGCAGGTCTTCAAGCTCATTTTGTGTCCAAGATCAAGCATTAGTGAAGCTTGATGATAGATTCCTATGGAGAATCATGAGGGATTAATGGTGTTGGTAGATGCACAAGACATACAACCAAGCCTAAGGAATTTTTTCCTAAGTGATTCCATCTTCTATAATCATCCTATTTGCAACCTACAAGAGTTGTATCCAAATTCATGCCTTATTAAGGGGATTAGACATCTTCTTTAGTGAGCCATTTTCATTGTTCATGATCCATTTATGGTTCTATTCTAATAGAATTGGGTAGAATTGCCTTTATATTCTCATAGATCTTAGTCTTAGACACACTTAAGATTAGGATTGTACACACAATTACATGTTTCATATTTTCATCTAGCATTAAAGGTTTAAATTACCAACAAGGGGTTTTAATAAGGAAAAACCCTATCCACCAACAAGCTACAATTTTTTTTTTGTAGGTTATTAATAGATCCAGATTTGGAAATAGGAATTTAAAATGAAAAGGGGAAGAACAAACCTAGAAGTTGTAGATCAAATTCAAAGATTTCGAAAAGGACGTAGTAAGACCCATTCATCTTCAGTGGTGATGGTTACCTATTAGGGATTGAAGACCAACATATTTTACATTGTACAAGCTTCTATTTCAAGTTTAGAGCTCCCCAAACAAGCCTACTAGGACCCATTCACCTTTGGTCACGAATTGACTAATGTGATGGATTTAAAGACTACTTATGAGATCTGGAAAAATTTGGAAACTTTGTATGAAGGTGATGCACATGTGAAGATTTCTAAGTTGCAAAGTCTGAAAGGGAAATATGAAAAATTGAAAATGAGTGAAGATGAGAACATTACTGCGTTTATGCAGATAGTGAATTTAATTATGTCTAATATTAGATGTGCTGGTGGAACATTGGATAAATAAGAGATTGTTGCTAAAGTGCTCAGATCCTTTCCTACTGCATACAAACACAAAGTTGCTACTATTGAGGAGATCCGAACTGTGACAAATGTAACAAGAGACATGTTGATTGGTGAGCTTACTACTTTTGAGTTAAGTGAGTTTGGTGACACTCTTTCTAAGATATAATCTTCATTCAAAGCTACTACATCTAGAAGGGATAAGCAAAGGTATGATCTCAGAAAAAGTTCTTCTAGATATGTGTTCAAATATGAGGAAGAAATGAGAGAGACTAAAGAAGAAGAGACAAAGCTAGATGAGCTTGAACCACTTCTTGGCAGGAGAGTACCCAAAGGAGAAGGTAAGTATAATGGAAAATTTCCTCTTAAATGTTTTTCATGCAATAAGATAGGTCATTTTGTGTCAAGGTGTCCTGAAAGAGTTCCTAAGCCATAACCTAAAAAGCCTAGATTCCAAAGAAAATGTTATTATACTATTGATGGTGTGACAGATGATGAATCTAATAAAGGGAATGCATGTGAAGATGAATGGGTATTTATTGCTATGAAGGAAAATGATTTGGTACCTATTGAGTCTACTAGTTGTATGAATGTGGAGAAAGATCTTGCTGCTAAAATTGAAGAAAATGATGAATGGGTGATTGACAGTGGTTGCTCGCATCACATGACAGGTGATAAGAGTAAATTTGTGAGTTTGTAAAAGTATGATGGTGGTGTTGTAAGATTTGGTGATGAAAAATCTAGTGTGATCTGTGGCAAAGGATCCATTTCTCTTGATGGTAAGAATAATACTGATGATGTCGTATATGTTGAAGGTTTGAAGCATAATCTTTTAAGTGTTAGATAGATGGTTGTCAAGGGATATAATCTTCAATTCAAGGATGGAAAGTGTAGAATATTGAGAAATTCTAGAAATATGAATGCATGAGGTACAAAAATAAAAGGTAATATTTTTCACCTGAATCTTGCTAGCAAAAGTTGTTTGATTGCTCAAGTTGATGAAAGTTGGTTGTGGCATATGAGATTGTGTCATGTAAACTTTGACAATATTATCAAGATAAGTTATGCTCATGTTGTGAGTGATCTTCCTAAGTTGGTAAATCCTACTAATACCATATGCAAGGAATGTTAGTTGGGGAAGCAAACTAGAGTTTCATTTTGGAGCAAACAACATTGTTCAAATGAAGTATTAGATCTTGTGCATACTAATCTATGTGGTCCTTCAAGAGTTAGAATTTTACAAGGTGACATGTATTTCATGTTACTCATTGATGATTATTCAAGATTGATGTGGGTTGTTTTCTTAAAGGAAAAATATGAACCTCTTGAGAAATTCAAGATTCTTAAAGCTAAAGTTGAGATAGAGATAGGTATGAAGATTAAATTTCTAAGATTAGATAGATGTGGTGAATTCATTTCTGGTCAGTTTAATTCTTTTTGTGAAGAACATGGGATAAAGAGACATATATCTACAACATGAACCCCTCAGCAAAATGGAGTTGTGGAAAGGAAGAACAAGATAGTTCTAGATGCTGCTAGGACAATGATGTTAGAAGATGTCCCTCATATCTACTGGAGAGAAGTTGTGAGTACTGTTGTGTACACTCTCAATTGGGTGCATATCAAAGGTGATACCAGTAAGACCCCTTATGAGTTATGGTTTATTCATTAGCCTACTATTATATACTTCAAAATATTTGGGAGTAAATGCTATATCAAAAGAAATGAGGATATAGGAAAGTTTGATGCTAGAAGTGATGTAGGTATCTTTCTTGGTTATTCTACTAAAAGAAAAGCCTACCAGTGCTTCAATAAGAGATTGAGGAAAATGGTTGAAAGTGCTAGTGTCAAGGTTGATGAAGATACAGTTATACCATCTAGAACTTGTGGATATGATTCAAATGATGGGAATGCTAGTATAGTTCAAACTTAGAATAAAGTGCAAATCATTCTAGTGAATCAACAAAGCCAAGAGGAAGGAGCTAGTGAAAGTATAGAACTGAGATCACAAGAGCTTGAAGTTCAAGAAAATCCTAACACTCTGAGGTATGTAAGATTGAATCACTCAGAAGATTAGATTATAGGTGATAAGAACAAAGGTGTTCAAAATAAGAGAAGAATTGCAGAGGAATACTATTTGATTTCTAAGAGTGAGCCTAATAATGTCAATGAAGCATGCAAAGATGAACATTGGATGGAATCAATGAAAGAATAGCTACAAAAAATTAAGAAGAATGATACATGGATTCTTGTTCCCAGACCTAAGGATAAAAATGTAATTGGAACTAAATGGGTTTTTAGGAATAAATTGAATGAGGAAGGTGAAGTTGTCAGAAAAAAAGAAAGATTGGTGTGTAAAGGATATTCACAAATGGTAGGAATTGACTTTGAAGAAACTTTTTCCCCTGTTGCTAGGATTGACGCTATGAGATTATTTCTTGCTTGAGTTGCTTACAGAAATTTCAAGGTTTATCAAATGGATGTCAAGTCAACATTTCTAAATGGAGAACTAGAAGAAGAATTGTATATTGAACAACTTGATGGATTTCAATTGACTGATTAGGAAGATATGGTTTGTCAGTTGAAGAAAGCATTGTATGGACTCAAGCAAGCCCCAAGAGCACAGCATGCTAGATTGGATAAGTATTTTTCAAAGCTTGGATTTAAAAAAGGTACTGTTGATAGTAATCTATATTTCAAGATTGATCATGATAGAGATTTGATTGTTAGGGTCTTTGTTGATGATATCATTTTTGGAGGAGATGATAGTTTGTGCATGAAGTTTGTTGATGAGATGCAAAGTGAGTTTAAGATGTCCATGATTGGAGAGATTAAATTCTTTTTGGGATTGCAAATTACTTAGTTAGACAAAGGACTCTTTGTATCTTAGTCCAAGTATGTGAAAGAATTGCTAAAGAAGTTTGGTATGGAAGATTCAAAGCCAATTGGTACACCTATGGTGACCGGATGTAAGTTGACTCAAAATAATGATTCTCCTAAAGAAAATCAAACTAGATATAGATCGATGATTGATGGATTGCTTTATTTGACTCAAACTAGACCTGATATCATTAATGTTGTATGCATTGTTGCTAGATTTCAAGCTGATCCTAAGGAATCTCATGTGACAACTGTGAAGAGGATTTTTAGATACTTGAAGGGAACAATTGATTTTGGCCTATGGTATAATAAACAAGATGATTTTACTTTGAGTGTCTTTACTGATTCTAATTGGGAAGTAGATGTGGATAACAGAGTTGTGTATGATGAGCCTATTGCTATATTATGTGATAATTCAAGTGCAATTAATATTTCTAAGAATTCAGTGTTGCATTCAAAGACCAAGCATATATCTATCAAGTTTCACATTTTGAGAGAAAAGGTGAGTGAAAAGGAAGTCAGATTGGAGTACGTGTCTACTAAGGAACAAATTGCAGATATCTTTACTAAGCCTTTTCCTAAGGATACTTGTTCAGTATCTCAAAAGGAAGCTAGAGGTGATTACCCCTCCTAATCAGAACTAAGGTGCATTGAATTGCATCATTCTATGTATTTCATAATCATATCTTGATGTGGATTGATGTTGTGGTGGCTGCTACTCAAGGTGAGTAATTAGATGCTTAGATATTTGTTCAGAGCTTGTAATGTGTATCTTTACAATTGATGTAAAAGGGGGAGAAGAGTCATGTGAAAAATATTTGTGGGGAGAAGAGTTGAGGAGAAGAGTCAAAACCTAAGGAGGAGAAAAGTGCTAAGAAGAGGAAGTTTTGTTGATGGTGTTTTTCACATCATGTGTTGCCATCAATTCCAAAGGGGGAGATTGTTGGATGTTGTGGTTGTGTTGCTGATATGTGGTTTCCATTGATTTCAACACTATTAGCATTAATGCATTTAAGGTTGCATATGTTGAGGATATTGAGAAAATTGTAATAAAGAGAGTTGCAGGTTGTCGATGGTGAAGTCAAGTTTAGTTCATTGGCTAGCCTAGTATGTTGATGATCAAAATTTGTGGATTAAAGGGTTTCTTGTAGAGTATATCTAGTTTATCCATGTTGAGTTTCATAGATCCACGTGAAGACTTGTTCGAGTTATGAGTTTCGGTGTTCTAATAATTTTTATGTTGCTTCAGTTGGTGTTCCTGAATGAAGATAATGTGATTCTAGTAATCTAAGTTGTTGCAGATGATTCTCTAGCATTTCAAGATGCTTGTGGATATTTCTAGTTCATTCTCTATCATTTTTTTGGTCCACATTGATCATTATGTTCGTGATTGGTGATTTTCTCTTGTGTGCTCATATTTTTCATGTTCTTGGCCAACTTGGTGATTGTAGCATGTTGTGGATCTTTGAGGAATAATTATTGAAGGTGTTTTGTATTTGAGGATGTTGTTTTGGGTCATCACTATGTTGTGGCTAACTTTGGTTGATTCACATTGATAATTGTTTATTGAATTGAGTCGATAGTTTGTATTCATTTTATATATTATTTGGTGCCGACATGGAGATGATGTTATTTCTTGTTGCAGATATATAAGAGCAATAATTTTATCATTTTGGAAGCATGAGTGTATGAGTGTGCGAAGTGTGTAAGCCCTGTGTGTCAATAAAGTTCTAATCATTCGAAGGCAAAAGTGAATTATGAAGAGTGAGCATATTTTCTATGCTTAACCAAAACTGTAATCAAGCATGAGCAAATGCTATTTTATCAGTTCAATCTTGTGGATCTAATCCAAATCTTTATGTAAGATAGTGTGTCTTCCTTGGGTAGTAATCCTTGTTGTAATTGACTTGTGAGTTCTAGGCAGTGCACCTGAATGCATGTGCAATCCCCATTTATCTTTCTTATACTTTTAATAGGGTATAATCACGTGGATTGACCTCCACTATGGTTTTTCCCCTAATAGGGTTTCCACATAAAAATCTTTGTGTTATGTGCATTTTTGATGTTGTGATGATTTATGCTTTCATGATTATTTATCAGATCTAAGAATAATGTTAATAATTTTGATAATTTGTATAATTTCGATAACAACTGATTCATCCCCCCTCTCAGTTATCTTCCCTTGTGTTGCCAATAGAAAAAACCTTCAAGATATCAAAAACTAGGAGAGATTATTATAGAGGAGGCCATCATGATCTCATATCCTCAGACAAAATTTTCTAAGCATTAAGGTTTCCAAGTAACAACCCATCAAAGATTGCAGCCATTTTGCACTTTGGACTCTTAAGGGATTGAGTCAGTTGAATGTAGCTCAAATTGATCTGGCATGTTTGGGTGTGAAAGAGGACCATGCCTAGGCTAAACGTACCCATATAGATGTGTTGGAACAATCCGTTTGGTCACACGAGTTGTAGAAAAAAAGTTACACCCCTTTGCAACTTTACACTACTTGCATTTGACACTTTTTCCATCAACTGAAAAATCGTCACCACTAGAAAACACCTTCGAGATATCAAAAACTGAGAGAGGTTATTGTAGAGGATCCCAACATGATCCTGTAGCCTAAGATGAGAAGTTTCTAAGAATCACAATTATTGAGTAACAACCCATCAAAGATTGCAACCATTTTGCACTTTGGACTCTTAAGGGATTAAGCTGGTTGAACATAGCTCAGATTGATTTGACATTTTTTGGTGTGAAATATGACTATTCCTAGCCTAAACATACCCATCTAGATGTGTTGAAACAATCTATTTAGTCACACGAGTTGAAGAACAAAAGTTACACCCCTTTGAAACTTTACACTACTTGCATTTGACACTTTTTCAATCAACTGAAAAGTCATCACCACTGGAAAATTCCTTTGAGATATCAAAAAATGAGATATTTTATTGTAGAGGTGCCCAACTTGATCCTATAGTCTTAGATGATAAGTTTCTAAGCATCACGATTTATGAGTTACAACTTGTGAAAGATTGTAGCCATTTTGCACATTAGACTCTTAAGAGATTGAGCCAGTTGAACATAGCTCATATTGATTCGGTGTATTTAGGTGAAAAAGAGGACCATGCATAGGCTAAATGTACCTACCTAGGTGTGTTGGAATAGTAGGTTTGGTAACACGAGTTGCATAATGAAAGTTACACCCCTTTGCAACTTTACACTACTTGCATTTGGACTCTTAAGGGATTTCGTTGCCTTTCCCATCACTCATGGTTCCTTTCCTAAATTCATTTTTTTGATTGAAATTGGGAATCTCACTCGATCTGCACCTAGTGTCTTACCTAATGATACTAGGCATGATTGTGCAGTGGCTCTCAAACATGCCATGCCTCTGTAGAATGTCCTAAACAAGAAATATTATGCTACCAAAATGTTGAGCATTTTAATAAAAACACTAATTATAATATCTTATCCATTGATTGGATCTCCAAATTTATTTAAAATTTGAAAAATGTCATTGCCCTTTCCTCTTTTGATAATGTCACCTAGAACCATTCATTGTCAAGTAAAGAAATCATTCTTTGCATGTATGGTGCTCCCATAATTTAGAAGACTAGCATTCCTCTCAAACCTATTTTTTATACCTCTAATTATCTTACCACAAGTGAGTATCTCACCTACTGAAGTTAATAGCTCCTCTTGTAGTTAAATATGAATCCTTTATAAGGATTCATCCCATTTTGTTGACTTTATCAAGGACAAAAAGTTAGATGATGGAGACATGATTATCAACTTCAATGTGGTGTTCTTCTTTACTAAAGTATGTGCCCAATACTTCATTGAGTTAGTTAGGCTCAAAATAAATGATGAGTTTTCTTCCCTTATGGAATTTTTTTAAAATCTACTTTTTTCACATTCCAAGATGTGGTCTATGTGCAAGTTGATGGGGTTGTCATGGGATTTCATTTTTCTCCTATCCTAAATTTAAGAAACTTTCCCTCAAATCCTTCCTTCTCAAGTCTAAATGGTGGAAGCACTATGTTTATGACACCAACATTTGTTGTCCCTAAGAAATTAAAACTCTTCCAAACCCACCTAAACATTGTCTCAAACTACCTCAAAATCACCATAGAGATTGAAACTAATAACCATCTTCATTGTTGGATATACTTATGATTGTGATTATGAGAACAACTCACCATACCCAAATTCCAAAGAAACTATAATACGTAGTCAAGGTGTACAAAGAAAATTATGTGAGGGGGTAGCAACTTCAAGAAAAGGGGGTAGCCATAGATAAAGGAGGCCTTCTTTAGAGGTATTATTGCTTCATCTTTGTGTTTTTAAAGGACAAATGGACATTTTTTTCTATGTATAATAAGGTCCTAGAGGACCATGGTAATCATGTAAGGTCTTTTTGTTTGTTTTATTTACATGTCATATTTGAAAGTTGCAAAAAAAGACATAAATGTCTAGCTTAATGACATAGTTCTACCAAATGTTTGAAAGTTTCTTTTGGTAAGTTCCTTGATGTTGAATGAATGAGAGAATACACTCCAAGATTTTGAGGAGCAAGATTTCAAGAAGAATATTGTGTTTTTTCCATTTTTATGACAGTTTTATGAAAAACAACAAAGAATGAATTGGTACAGACCTGTACGACATAGTGTCAAGCATGGAGGTGGATGGAAATGTAGTATTTTGTCTTAAGGTTCAAACGTAAGTGATTTCATCATCTTTTGTTAAAGTTATGGTCAAATTACTATTAGTTACCATGTTTTAGACCTAGGGTTTTTAGTGAGTTTAAAAAATTCATATCTCAAGTTCTAACTAGTGAAAAATCATGAAATTTGGAACATATTTTTTGCAGGTCTTTGTGCATGTTTCCACCAAAGGGAAAGTGGTAAGTCATTGGTTTGTGTGAATTAAAGTAGAAAATGTGCATTTATTAGCCTTTAGACAGTCATAAACCCTAGTTTGTTTGAGGTTTTTGTGGGAATTACCTTGTTTAGAGTTAACCATTGCAAAGAAGGGTTTCAATGCAACCTATAGAATGTGTTTGAGTTTTAGGAGTCTAAAAAATGTCAAAGAAAATGAGTGTTGATTTTTTTTTGAGAGTGTAAGGTATATTACAAGGCATTGTTTTTTCTAACCATTGAAGGGACTGAGAAATCTTGGATATACTATTATGGAAACCACATTTCCATATTCTTTATAGTCACTTTGAGTTGCAATTTTTTTCCCTCTGCATAACTCCATAAGGTTATAAATGGTTTTGATTGATCAAGGTGATATGGTTTTGAAAACAACAATGACATGCTATTTCATGAAAGAAGTTACAATTTTTTGAAAGGTTATTATATTATGATGCTTTGAAAGAAAAGAATAAAGATCAATTTGAAGTATGCAAGAAGTTTCATTAAGAGAGTAGTAGGATGAGTAGGTAAAACCACTAAAGGTCAATGAAATTGAAAGAACAAGCTACTCCAAGCAAGACAAAATTGCAGCCACTAAAGGTCTTAAAGGGACTGTACCATAAGGAGAGCATTGAAGTATGCAAAGGGATGATGAGAGGTAGAAAAATAATGTTAATGATGGTCATACGGATTTCAAAAGGAAATCACAATCCTTTGCCAATGTGTATTTTCATAGACAAGTGTCATTACCACTCTTCTTACCATAGATGGATCCATGTTTCCAATTTTCTAAATTTATATTAGACCTCATATGTAAATGATAAATAGACCTCATTGAAAATATCATTACTAGAACTTGATTGATATCAATTGTACAAGATATTATATGAAATTTATAAGGAAAATAACAATAGTTGCATATGAGGGATAGACCTCAATGACAAGGAAGAAAAAAATAAATTGAGGCATAATAAGGAATATACACATTTGCACAATAATTTATCATAAATTTTGTATTTCTAAAAATACGTTAATACTAGAACAAATATTAGAGTAGTGAAGGAAAGAACATGTTGAAAATTTATGAAATAAGAAGGCACATAAAGACACATGCTAACTAAAATGACACATGTATTTTTTGAGCATCAATATGTATTTTCCAAATTAAATCATAAAACATCCTCAATACACAATGAGAGTTCAAATATACCTAGGACAAGGAATATGGAGAAATTAATATAAAAAATAAGAATCTAAAAAGTATTAAGAACCTTTATCAATGTATTATTATCTATATGAATTGTAAAACCTAGAAAAATAAGTCATAAAGGATATCAGCAATTATGACTATCATAAAGAGGAGAAAATAATGCTATGAAAGAGCAACAAATTATTGATAAAATGAATAGGAAATTCAGTCACAAATATGCAGCAAATAAAGTCATAATATGTAGCAAATAAAGTCATAAATATGCACAGTTACCATGCTACAGAGGGAAAACCTATTAAGGAGCAACAACCTTGAATGAATGGAAAATTAACCAAATATACACTGAAACTAACCAAATATGAAAGAAAATAGTGATCAATAACATGAATTTACAAATTCAATGTGCATACTTACAAATCAATCCAACAAACCATCCAAGTCAGCTCTACTCTTTATTGTGTCAAGTATTTCCTCATGGTCAGACTCACACACTTTCCACAAGTTCTTTTTCGCAGGTCTAACCCTATATTTAATCGAATGAACATTGGTTGTGACGTCAATGTTGGAGTAGTGAAGAATATTTGGATGCATGTCAAAGTCCTCAAACAACCAAAATGGAGCATTCTTAACTGGTTACCTTCTAAGCCATGTTCCAATAATAACCACTGAACTTGTAGGATATTCTATGTTTTCTCCATCTATAACTAGGGCCTCTAATTTCTTTTCAGCCTTGATACAATGACACAGGTAATAATCTATTCCCTCTTCATTGTCTTCAACTACAATCACTTCATAAACATGCTTTGTGTCGATATGTTCATCTAGTTAGATGTATTTAATGAACATCACAATAACACAACAAAGTAAGATATGTGACCTTGTTCTAGTAGATCTAATACATGATCAAAGTCAACGGATGATTGCATCTTAGTGACTTGTAGATCCATCAAGAGATGATACATGTAAAGTGGGGTTAGACTTCTTACAGACCATTCATCAACCCACTCTTTTGAGTTGCATCCATTCCATGCTTCAAGTGTACATGTAGAACAAAAGCATGCCATATTTTGCATATGGATAGTCCATGTACCTACATTGGAGCTTCTAAAAGATTTTAGCTCACTTGATCCTATTAGTGTACAATAATCCTCATATTTTGAAATGTTAATATCATCTACCAACTAAAAAATCTATGAACTAAAGAATTACCTTCATTACTTAGACCCATTGCATGATTGCACCACTAGAAAATTATTTTTGCATCTGTCAACTTTACATTTTCTTTGTACTTTAACTCTTCTCATGCTAAGGCTCTTTTGATACATGCACCTACTTCATCATTCTCCCCCTTTCCATGTCCATCCTTTGAGAAGTTCCACATATGTTGAACACCCTAATCCTATGCATTCTGCTCAACCAGTAAAACATTCTAGAGTTCTTGAATTACGATGTACAGTTAAGACCATATGATATGTTGGCTGAATGATATGACCCTACGAGCCAAATCAACATAGAACATCTAAAAGAAACCTTGTGCAAACTCTATAGAATGTGTGAGATCATCACTATTGTAAAATTAATACTCCCTTGAAATACCTTCCTGTTATCCTTTGTACTATCATTTGCATGAATGAATACTATATCCACAAATATAGCAACTTGTGTGGAGTTTTAGTATTGTGATTGTACCTTGTTCTGTGGTTGTAGAGTGTAGTTCTCTTTGAATTTGACAATTGAAATGATGCTATGAATTGGAATCATGTCCTTGCATAACTTGAACTGTGACTTCAACCATCGAGCTCTATGTGTATGCCTTGCATACTCATAGAACACATAATTATGAAAAATTCCCATAAACTAATACACTGGAATCTTATCACTGACCAATTCATACTTCTTTGCTTCTTTCCCATCTTTTAGACTATAGGCCACTATCTTGTATTTTCCAAATTCTACAATTTCATTTCCAATTACATGTGTACTCACCATGTGTTGGAAAAATGGAAAATGTTGCATGCCGCACAACAATGATCACATGTGCCATCCAAACATGACTTCTTGTAAAAAAATTGACCATCCACTCTTTCACATAAAATTTTAGATAAGAAATCCCAAGAAAATTTAGGTGGAGGCCTTATGTTACATTCCTGAAAAACATTGTTAGTATGCATATATACACACATACGTTGATAAACATCATAATGGTTAGAAAACCTAATATGTACTCTACAACAATGAGTAGTGCGTGTATGATTTATTTTGACATAAAAATGCTTTAGCATTTCAAAATACCTTTGACATATTTTAACTTGAGGAAGCCTCTCTACAAAATTAGCAAAATATTGGGTTTGAGTGCTATCCAAAAAATGCTTTGGATGTGGCTCACAAATTTGACTACCAGTTCTCTTTCTTACAAATTTGTTTGATTGGGAGAGACCCTTGTGCTATCCTTCCAAAAATATTGTATGAGAGATCTCAAGGCTTGAGCAATTTCTTTATCTTTTTGTGGTACTCTACTCGAGAATGCCCATAACTCATTTCTATTTGGATGCTTCACTCTTTCACATATTCTTTTGGCTCTCATTAGAGATTATCTCCTTATTTTCAAAGATTTACTCATCTTTGTAAGGTTCATCTTATTCCTAGTTTGATTTCTTAATAATGTTGTTTGCATCACACACCGTGTGGAAAAACTATCTTCCATGCATGAGGTAGAACCCATGCTCTCGTATGCACTCATCAAACTATTTACAATGGATTTTTCACTTGAGTCATTTGATGTTCTTAGCCCAAGAGTCTTCATGGTGGGCCTAAATTTGAGTTGCCTCATCATTTCAACAAATAGTTGACATCTTCCAACCTCACTTAGCTTGTCAAAAAATAAACTCCATATCCTCTCTGCATATCTTTGACATGTACATTTTGGAATCTTATCAACCATAGTTTTCAAAAAATTGGAATCAATAACAATCAAATATTTAGGTTTGCTATGAAAAATTCTAGGAATTCTTAAAGGTAAAGTTGTCTCAACATTAGGAATGTCAACAACATTAGGGACAGATGGTGTACCTTCAATCAGAGATGAAATCAATGACATGCATGTTTGAGATTGATATGTAAACGATGTTGTACCTCCAACTTGAGATGTGGTATGTGGAGTGTCTTCAAATAGAGATGTATTTACTAATGTACTTTCAAAACCACATGTTGTTGATGGTGTCTCTTCAATTGGAGATGTGATTGTTGTTTTACTTTGAACATGAGGTATTGTAGATGGTGTGCATTGAACTTCACTTATGGTTGATGATGTGCCCCCAACTTTTGGATTCATCTCTCCTTCCACGATGTTTTTGCATTCATTCCCTTTGTGCTACCAATTCGACATCTCTCTTAGATTGCATAGAAATTTCTTCCTCTATGGACTGCAATTTATTTTCTTCATGAGCTTTCCTTTTTTTTTCTCTTCTCCTTACTATAACTAAGAGAATTTTCCTAGGGTTAGCAGATTAATGCATTACCACAAAAACCCAAAGTGATAATGAAGTGAAAAGGAAAAACATGAAAACAAATGAAACAATCTCACCAAAATGTCTTCATTCTCCATGGCTGACCTTCATTATACCTTCTCAACTTGTTACAAATATGATGTTTCCCTTAGATTTATGATGAGAAATCTAATGAAAATGACAAGCCCTAAGCAAATGTTGAAGGATTTGAAATGACTACATGCAATATTAAGCTATAATGCAACTAGTAAGCATCTAAACTATGTCTAAATTATGCCAAATGAAATATAAATATTCCTATGAAAAAATGACAAGAGTGCCTAAGATGAGAACTAGATAGCATGAGGTTACAAGATGACATGAGATGACAAAATGAGACCAAAATTGCTGGATTTTATAGAAAAATGCAATTTTGAGTGAATGGCCAAGATCAAAAGCTGACAAATGCCCTAGAATCAATGGACAAGATTCAATTTGACAACCCACAATTAGGGTTAGGGAAACATTAGGGAAATTTTGAAATGAATGGGAAACATTGATTTTTAGAAAATAAAATCAAGGGTTGACAATGCATGTGACAAGAGGTAAGATTGGCACAGAAAAAGAGGTGGCTGAAAAATCAAATAATAATAGAAATTATTTGATTTTTGGAGAAAAAAGACTATTTTGAATTAAAAATTAATTTAATTCAAAAGGTGAGACTACATGATAGTAAATAATTAATTTAAATTATTTACTAAAAAGAAGGAAATGTCAAATAAGATAATTAAATAATTAAAGATAATTATTTAATTATTGAAGGTGACCAATAATTAAATAAATTAAAGAATCTATTTAATTATAAGAAGACTTAAGAATTAGTGAGATATTAAATAAATTAAGAATTATTTAATTATGGGAAGATATTAGACAATTAGTGACGTATTAAATAAATAAATACAATTTATTTATTTAATAATCATTACGAATAAAAGGACATGAATTAATTAAATAATTATGAATTATTTAATTAATAGTCAAAGGTGGACCAAGGAAATAATTAAAATATCTTAATTATGCTAGGAAGAAAATGGTGAAAAATAGAGTTTGTAGGCATAGGTCATTTTTATGTGTCTACATTTTGCATGTCTTTGTCATAATGCAACCTGTCGCATTGTGACAAAGAAAATAAATCACAGTCATGCCCCAATGAAGGTACAGAGTATTTATATGTCATGATGATGCTATGCCATGAACGATGATGGTATGCATAATGCATTTATTTGTATGAATGCCATGTTTATGATTATGTGAATGCATGACTATTTATGTATGATGTAATATGTGATGTAATGTATATGGTTTTGATTATATAGATGATGTATGTATGGACCTAATGCAATTCCTATATTATCATGTATGCACTTATGTTTGTGTATGTCATAGGTTATCATCATGAGATAGATGAGACATGATGACAAGACATAAGGAGATGAATGTTAGCGCGAAAACCAAATCCTTCAACATATTACTAAAGGGCTTTAATAATTATTTCTCTTAATCATCTTTGGGTGGATTATTGTAATGGCCAAAAAACACCATGATATGGCAGAGATCAAGGTTTGGAAGGTTGTACCATCACATGAGACAAGCAATCATAGACAAGGATGATCATGACTCATACTAAGAGCGCAATTGCCCTAGTCTTTTTGTCATAACCAACCATAAGCATAAAAAAGACAAGAAAGACAAGTCATGAAATGTCATTGCTCCTCTAAATCCTATTGTCAGGACATCCTTGAGGAACTAGCAACATGACTGCCAAAAAGACAAGACAAGACAATCATTATGATACGTCGCTACTTCTTTAAATCTTGTTGTCAGGACGTCACTAAGAAACTAGTAACATGATTGCCCAAAAAGACAAGAAAAGATAATTGTCATGATATGTCACTACTTCTTGAAATCCTATTGTCAGGATATCTTTGAGAAACTAGTAACATGATGAAAGAGCCAAAGACAAATGCCAAGTGTTTGCCAAGTGTGTCTAAAATCCAGGTGTTTTAATGTTAAGATGTTAGGTTTGATGATGTCAAATGCGAAAGGTGTCAAATTTGTCAAATGTCAAAGATGTCAAATTCAGGAAGGACACATCCTGAATAATGTCAATGTTAAGAGGATCAATCCTCACATGTCAAGAGGATCCCTCAAAATGTCAGGTGACGGTGAGCATACCTAGGAAGGACACATCCTAAGGTATAAATGCTAGGGGTTGTTCTTTAGAAAGACACATATGAAAAATAACCAAAAGTTGACTATTTGACTGATTTTGACTGAGTTTGATTTGTTTTTCTAGAAATTGTCTGAAGTTTGACCAAATTTTTGACAGAAGGTTGACTATAGTTGATTACATGCCAATGTTGACATGTTGATGTGTTTGACGTGTACATTGAAGAATTGCCAAAGTTAGTTGCAGTAGTTTTCTTGTCTTAAGATGACTTGAAGACTTTTAACGTGTATGCTAATGCAATGTCATGAACCCTAATGGACTAACCCAGTGTGACCTCAGGGGCTCATCGATTGATGGCCTTGCCTATATCATACACTTAGAGATCTCATAGTTCAACATCACCAATGACTTTGTCTTGATGACCAAAGATTGAGCCATGATTTTTATTTTGACAACCTAAAAGGACCGACCTAATGTCTTAGGGGCTCCAAGGTGAACCTTGCCTACATAGAAATGCATAGAGACAATGTAGCTCAGACAAATGACCTAGACTGACTGACATGACTACCTTGACAAGCAATGACTATATTTTCTTGTGTTTTTGAGATATTTTGACTTTTTTGTGTTTTCTTTGGGATGTTTTTCAATTTTTAAGTCTTTTTTTAGGACAATTTATGATTTTTAGGTCTTTTTTAAGACATTTTTAATTTTTTTTGTCTGTTTCAAGAATTTTTATGATTTTTAGGATTTTTTAAGACTTTTTATGATTGTCAGGACCATGTGTGATACCCATTGCAGTCACATGATGAATTTTTTTCCTCTAGTCAAGTCTAGGACTAGCCAACTAGATGGATGCAGAAAGGACATATGTGGGGTGATGGATGAGTGATATGTAGGACTTGATGTCAATCGTTATCATCCATGGGAGAAAATGACAGGGTTTTTGTGATGGGTGTCAAGGTGATGTTAGAAAAGTGGGTAGTTTATTATGGACTAAGGTAGATAGAGTGACAGTAGATGGCAGAGCAATGATCGACTACTCATGGAGCCTGTTTGCCAAGTTTTCACCATGGTACTTATCCAAAGTGCCTGTTTACTAGGTTTTCACTTTTGGATGAATTATTTCTCTTTACTATTTTTGTCATTTTTTGATTTTTTTTTGGTGTCACCGAGATGCCTGTTTTCCAGGTTTTCATCAAGGTGACATTTTTTATGTTTTTTTTTTTTGTATTTTTAAGGTATTCAGCCCGACTTTTTGATGCTATGCATAGAACTTGTGAAGATGTAGACTGTTGATGGGCTCTATCAGTTGTTCACCATCTAGAGTAGCTAGCTGATATGCTCTAGAGCTGAAAGAGGATATGATGATGTAAGGACCCAACCAATTTGGTTCGAACCTACCAAGTTTTTCTATGGCAACCTAATTCTTATGATTTTGCATGGACTAAATCACCAATGTCAAACTTCCTAACCATGAATCTCTTGTTGTAACTATGATAGTGATGGTTCTATTATGCTTATAGTTGGTTTAGGGAATTATGTATTCTTTCCTCTAACATCTCCAGCTCATGTAATCGTGACTGTTTGTATTCTTCATCATCTACCAGACCCTTCAGGGAGACTTGTAAGGATGGAATTTCAACCTCGATGGGAAATATGGCTTTAGCTCCAAAGACCATGGAAAATGGCATGGCTCATGTAGGCATGCAGATGTTGGTGTGGTAAGCCCATAAAATGGGGTTAAGTTGGATGTGCCAGTCACAACCAGCATCATTGATAATCTTTTTGAGAATTTGAAGGATGATTTCATTGGACACCTCAGCTTGACCATTTCCTTGCGGGTAATATGGTGTGGAAAAATGAATTTGGATATGGAATCACTCACATAACTCATGAACATTTTGATTTTTGAATGGACATTTTTTGTCTGTGATGATATACTACGGAATACCATACCGACAAATGATGTAGTTGAGAATGAATTTGGAAATTTTTTTGTCAGTTATGTATATAAGAGGGATAGCTTTGATCCACTTAGTAAAATACTCAGTTTCAGTGATGATGAATTTGTGGCCATTGGACAAGGTAGGGTGGATTTTTCCCATTAGGTCAAGTCCCCACTATGTGAAGGGCCACGAAGATGTAATTGGTCAGAGTTCTTATGCTGGAGCATGAATTAAGTCACTATGTATCTGACATTAGCGACAAGTCCTAACAAACTCAAGTGCATGTTTTTCAATGGTCAGCCAATAATATCCAATTCTCATTATCTTTTTAGCTAGATTAGGACCACTCAAATGAGACCTGCATATACCCTCATGTACTTCATGTAAGGTTTTTCATGCTCGTTGTTGTCAAGACATCGAAGGAGGGTGTTGTCAAAGCTACGACAATAGAGGGTGTCACTGACAATGGTGTATCAGGTGGCCTTTTGGATAAAATACTTTCGTTGGTTGTTGGAAAGGTTGGGGAGAAGGGTTTGGGACTTGAGATAGTCATAAATGTCTTGATACTAGAGAGAATCAGGACCAACAAGCTTGCATGCCATCTCTAATTTTGGGATATCATATGCAGGGACCAACAACTATTCTACCAAAAATTGAAATTGTGGCACATTACTTGGGATTTCTAGGAGAGAGCCAATTGTAGCCATTGTGTTTGCTACCTTGTTCTATGCACTTGGAACTTGTTCAAAAGTCAACATGTGAAAATATGTCTAGAAGCTATCAACCATTCATTTGTAAGGCATTAATTTCTCTTCCTTAGTGTCATAGTCATCATTAACTTGGTTGATGACCAGCTAAGAATCTCCATAAACATGAAGTGTCCTTATTTTCCATTTTATGGGCATTTTGAGTCTTGTCACAAGTGCCTTGTATTTTGCAACATTATTTGTGCATGGAAAAGCTATGCAGAATGACTTAGGGATGGAGTCCCCTTGTGGTGTGATAAACAATATTCCTGCCCCTGAGCCATGACTAGTTTGAGACCCATCAAAGTATAGCCTCCAAGGTGACTTAGGTTTTGTATGAAATATGGACTCATCTGAAAAGTTTTCCACTAATGGGTGATCACTTTGTATAGGTTTGTCTGCTAGTTGGTCTGCTATCACTTGTCCTTTTATGGCCTTTTGTTCTACATATTGGATGTCATACTCACTCAAGAACATGAACCATTTTTCCAGACGTCCTATTAGTGCTGCATGACTCAAGAGATATTTTAGGGGGTCGATCTTTGCTACCAACTATGTCTTGTGACTCAACATATAGTATATGAGCTTTTGAGTAGCAAAGACAATTGCTAGACATAAATGTTCAATGGATGTATAGTTTAGCTCATATCCAACCAATGTCTAACTAATGTAGTATATGGCCCATTCCTTTTCTTCATGGTCATTTTGAGCTAGTAATGCCCCCCATGCTGAAGTTGTTACAGAAATGTATAAGATCTAAGGTTTCCCTTCAATAGGTGGCATTAAAACAAGTGGTGACAATAGATAATCCTTTATTAGTTGAAAGGCTTCCTGACATTTATCTATCCACACAAAGGTGATACCCTTGCGTAGAAGATATTGAAATGGTTGACACTTGTCGACCGATTGGGATATGAAGCATCAAATAGATTACAACCTGCCTTGTAATGTCTTGAGTTCACTTATCCCTTTTGGAGGAGGCATGTCTAATATTTTTTTCACTTTGGCTGGATCGACTTCAATGCCTCTATGAGAAACTATATATCCCAGAAGTTTCCCTAATGTTACACCAAAGACACATTTCTTTAGATTAAAGCAGACCTTATATTATTCTAGTCTCTTGAAGATTTTGTCTAACACGTTCAAGTGGTCTTTTCTTGTCAAATATTTAGCCAAAAGGTCATCTACACAATCTTCCATTATCTTGTGCATCATGTCATGGAATATTGTTGTCATAGCTCTCTTATACATGGCACCTACATTCTTAAGACCAAAAGGCATGGCATTCCAATAGTATGTACCCCAAGGACAATTGAATGTTTTTTTATGTTGATCTTCGGGGGCAATACGAATCTAATTATAGCCTATGAAACCATCGATGAGGGACAACGTCTCGTACCCTACCCTGAGGTCAACTATGATATCTATGTTTGGAAACAAAAAGTCATCTTTAGGAAATACTTTGTTTAATTCTCTAAAATTTGTGCAGATGTGGATCCAACCATTTGGCTTTGTGACTAGTACAAGATTAGATATCCATTCAACATAGTCAATAGACCATATGAATCCTATGTCTAGCAATTTCTTGAGTTCAGCCTTGACTAATAGGGTGATTTGAGGATGCATTTTGCGCAGCTTCTATTTTCCTGGTTTAGCTTTTGGTAGTAATGGAAAATGGTGCAAAACCAGTTCTGGATCCAACCTAGGGATATCAAAATATGACCATGCAAAATTAATCTTTCGCTCTGCAAAGAATTGGTGGAACTCAGGTTTCTCTTCTTCTATTAGGGATGCCACAAAGAGGACCATTTTTGTATCCTCTGTTGTTGATATGTTGATTTCTCTTGAGTTACAGGAAGAAAGTCTAGTCCTCCATCTTTGGGCACCTTGGAGAGATTTTCACCCATAGATACATCCTTTATTTTTACTTTTTTGTCATCAAAAGGTTCCTTTCAGTTTTCACCTAAAGATGTTTCATTTTTTATTTTTTTTCTATTTTTAATTTTTCAACTAGAGGATGGAGCAATCTCCCCAAAGTAAGCTGTAGAATCTAGGTCAATAGAAAATCCAACTTTGTGATCACCACTAGGTATTCCCTAACATAGTCCCATAAATTCTACAATAGCCTCATCATTTTGAAATATGTCCATGACTGGCAGCCCTTGTTGGTCCCAATTGATTAGTTGTGGGTAGACTAAGGAGATACCATCATCTATATTGGTGAATTGTGGAGAGGACGTGAAAAGCATATAGATGGATTTAGAGACATTAAAAATTAAGTTGTCATTATCCAATTTCCAATCAGATTTTTTCCAATATTCTCCTTCACTTGACTCATACTCATTATCAAAATAAGGGACAAAAGGACTATCATTATGGTTGGCAGTGTCATGTGACAACTCAGATGAATCCAGATGATGGTCATTAAGTTCAAATGGTTGGGCAGATAGGTTGGGTGTATGGCTAATAGTACTAGAAGATGACTCAAATTTTTCATTGTTCCTTGGGTCAAAGGGCCTATCCTAGCTTGCTTGTTTCCTTGGGATCTTCAGATTGTTAGCATTGCCAATTTTAAATATTTTCCAAAATATTTGTTTAGAGGTAAGTTCTCCAAGTTCAAGGAACAAGTCATCAAGGCAATATTTACTTAGGGATCATTGGAGCCAAATTCCCATTCATGGGAGTCAGTTTCGGTATGGTATTCCTCAATAGTCTCGACACTTTCCAAAGCATTCATGCTCTCACTCAAAAGTCCATTGCTACGTCAATCATCATTTTTGGGTAGACCATACCCTAACCCAAGATACTTTGGTCATTTGGAGGGTTGTATGGGCTCTCTTCACCATGTTTTATTTATGCCAAGGCCACTAGTTCCATTGTAGCCTTTAGCCTTCATCATGTCATATCCTTTACCATATAGCTTAACTAGTAATGGGGGTAAGTCTTCCATTTCTTTATAAATCCATCTTGTTATGTTGGAAATGTCCTCATTGTTCATGTCTCCCCATTTTATGAAAATTGTTTTTTGCAGAACTTTGAAGATTTCTTTAGGTTCCATTATGAAACATGACTGGCCATAGACCTTAGGAGACTTGGATATTTTTGTGATGGAATATTCCATATTCAATTTAAATTCTCCATAGCCTAGGTCCTAGATCTTGATAGTGGAATCAACCTTAGGAAGTGAGGAAAATGATGTCATGGTGGAAGATGTGGATGGAGTGGACATGGATGATGATGCGAGTGTGGACAGGTCAATGAATTTGAAAGAAGAAGAGGTAGGAGCTTCTTGGTTGATAGGCACTTGATGTTCAAAAATACCCCTTAGATTGGTGTAGTACTGAAAAGGACCAGGGTCTCCATATATGGTGATCTTTGTACCATCAAATGGAAACTTTAGGCATTGGTGGTATGTGGATGGAACAACTTTTAGGGTGGGAATCCAAGGTCGGCCAAGGAAGATTTTATAAGGTAATTTAAGATCTAGGACTTGGCAAGTTATGTCTACAATGACAGGTCCAACTTTGATGGGAAGAGTGATAACACCTCGAGAGGAGTGTTCTTCATCATCATACGTACGCTTTTATGACTATTCTCTTTGTTATGTCTATGCAAGCATGAGAAAAGCCTAGAGTCTTAACTAGTTTTAAGGAGCATATGTTCAGTCCTGCTCTGCCATCACTAAAACTTGTCTAACCTTGTGCTTATGGATAAAGAATCCAATGTGTAATGTATCATTATGATTAGTCTTAGGTGACAAATAATCTTGGTCAGAAAATGTTACATGATGAGGTGTAGTGAGATATCCCACCATGGCCTCAAACTGGTTGCAATCGATGTCCTAAGGGACAAAGAACTCTTGCAAGGTTTTTTCAAGTATAGCCTTATGTGTGGGCGAAATGCGAAGCAACTCGAGTATGGAAATTTGTGCAATGGTTTTTCCTAGCTAGTCAATAAGGTTAAACTAACTCTTAGGTTGGGATTGCTTTGCAGATGGGCCCCATTGTGGTTTGTTTCATAGATAGATCAGGTATTGTAATTTTTGGTTGCCGACGGGGTGGACCAGCTATAGTGATTTTTCAACTTCAAGTGGTAGCATTGGATTTAGGTGCTCTTTTGATTGTTATGGTATTGACATATTCATCATTGGTTCTTTCATTATTAATAATGGTTCCTCCTGAATAATCAAATGTAGCACAAGCGTAGTTGGCTTGATTGTTATTAATAATGAGACCTAATGTGGAGGCTTTATTAGAACCATCATCTTACAGTGGGTTCTTGTGAATCGTATGCTCTACATTGGATGCAAATTGTGGCCCACCCAATTCAATTATGAAATATTCAATGAGATCCTATACAATGTTTCTTAGTTTCTGACAAGAAGATGTTTTATGCCCTTTAGCCCAATGGTAATCACAGAAAGTGTTATCATCCCACCATGATGGTTTAAACCTTCCCAGATCATATGGCTTAGGGTCCTCAAGTGTAATGAGACCATTTTGAATGAGCTTCTTAAGGACATCCTCAATTGGCTCTCCCAAAATGGTGTACATCTTTTCAAAAATTGTCTTGTCTAGTGGGGTTATCCTTGACTTTGACTATTTTTACCATTTTGGTTATTGGCAGGGGGTGTCAGTATTGTTGTTGGTTTTTTTTGTGGTTGAGATCCTATAAGAGCAAGCACTAGTCCCATCGTGTTTATAGTCGTGGCATCAACAATTCCATCATTGGTAACATGTTTATTTTTGACCCAATACTTATTTTTGTCTATAGACAGATTTGTGTTTGTGCTTTTAGGACCATATTTTAATTCACCTTTAGAAATGAGGGCTTTCTCAACTTGGAAAACCTTTTCGACTAGGTCTATGAAGGTCGTGCAACAATGAACTTGCAATCCATATTTCAATGGGCCTAGAACTATTTGAACAAACATGTCAACCTTTTCTTTCTTAGGTATGTCAATGTGGCAGCAACTTGCTATACTTCTCCATCTTTGGAAGAATGGGATAAATGTTTCACCAGCATCTTCTTATGTAAGATTGTGTAAGCTAGTGATGGAGGTATCCATGTCAATGTTATACGCATAATTTTTCAAAAAAAATTCTTTAAGTTTGTCACATGTTTTTATCCCTTTTAGCATGGAGAACCATTCAAGTGCAGGTCCTATAAGACTCTTAGAGAAAAGTCTCATCAAGTTTTTTCATAGGAAATGTCCATACAGTTGGTCATGAATTCTTGAATATGTTCAACAGGATTTGTCTAGCCCTTATATTTAGTAAAGTGTGGTGCCACATATCCAGGAGGAAATGGTGGCATGTATAAATTTGTGTCAAAAGGATATAAGCATAGGTCATATAATATGTGTGACTTCTTGTTGGACATTTGCATGTTTTCTATGGTATTTTGTAAGTGAGCCATGTGAGATGTCAAGGCATCAATTATGGGATTATTTGTTGCATCATACATGGGAGTGATGGGTATCCCATGGGTCCCCATTTGTTGTGAAAAGATGTTGGTGTTTTGTTGTGGGATGTGTTGTTGTGAGATGTATGATGTGTTTCTATTTGCATGTTGTTGGTATTGAAAGTTTGTATTAGGGACTTGTTGAAGGGTGTGAATTTGTGATGAATATGTCAGAATGTGCCCTCTAGCCATTTGAGTAAAAATTTGGGGAATATGTTGACCATGAATATTTTGGTGTCCAAATGATGCCATGTGTTGCATATCCAAGTTTCCTTGTCCCAATTGTTGGAAGTGTCCATGGGGAATGTTCATGTTTTGTCCTTGGGAATTATTGGTATTAAATTGTAATGATATGTTAATGTTTGGTTGTGGTCCTTGAATAAAGATACGCTATTTACTTCCTCCAAAGGCATTGAATGAGGTACCAATGAAAGGATTTGATGATGAGGCACCCATGGCACTAGATGAAGCTCTAAACAAAGGATTTGAAGAGCTTTCCCCCATTGATGATGACCCAAAAGTGGCTCCAACTGATTGTGATGATATTATTGACATTGTTGGCATTGATTGTGTCATGGTTTGTGACATGGTTGGTGTCCCTCCAAAGGATGTTGCATTGATTGAATTGGAATTGTTTTGATTGGTTGTGTCATGGGAGGTAGAATTAATGGCACTTGTAGTAGTTTGCAAGGTAGCACCAAAAAAGAATTGCTTGTATTGTTTTGAGGTTGACTAATGTTGGGCATGTTGTTTGTATTGTTAACATTATGGTTGGGTGATGTCTATCTCAAAGTGTTAATGTAAAAGCCACATGGTAGTTTAACCCCTTAGTATAAGAGCATAGAAAGATATCTTTGAGGGTCATGTAGGACCAAGTCTTCCACAAAGGAGGCTACATCAGGATTTTGCACTGCAGCTTCTAATTCTTCTGCGTATACTTGTCCATGTTGGTATCCTTGCATGAATGGTTCAAAAGGGTTCCGTGATGAAGATAACATGTTAATTTTGATGAAAGGATTAATGAAAGATATTTCTTGGTTCATCTTTTGATTCATTTCATTGGAATAGATGTAGGTATTGTTTCCTTGTCCAAAGTTATCCATTTGTCTTCTTTTTCTTTAAAGCCTAGTCTCAACCATATAAGGAATTGCTCAAATTAGAAAGAGGGTGAAAATGACAACTAAATGACACTATGTTTTTGGATTTTTTGGAATAAAGGATGATAATGCAAGACTATGTTTTTGTATTTTTGGATGCAATAAGGAATGCAATATGACAATGTTGTCTAAAGGAAATGACTAATGTTAAAGGACAATGAAGACTAGGATGAAAAGTTATGACACAATTTTTTTTGTACTTTTGGAAATAAAGGATGTCAATGCAAGGTGATAATGGCGTTTGCCTAAGGGAAATGACTTAATGCAAGGTGATAAAATTTCCAAGAAAGGATGCCAAATGCCAAGGTGATAGTGAAGATTAATATGAGAAGGTTGACTAAGTAAATGACCAATGCAAAGTCTAGATGCCAAATGAGGACTATGATGAAAGTTGTGACAATTATTTTGGATTTTTAAGGATAAGATATGCAAGGTGAAAACTAAAATGATTTGAATGTCTAAAGTATGCATTGAAAAGGTCTAAATGATTTGGAAAAAGGTTTCTTAAACACCCTATGCTTGATCTATGTCTCAATTTTGGAATATCAAAGGACTTGTTTGAAGGACTAAATGCCAAGGACAAAATGACAAGTGAGGTTTCCTAACTAGACTTTTGAGTTGGAAAATTCTCACAAAAGGAAAATGACTAAAGAAGATAATGATTACTAATTCCAATGATACCATAGTTTTGAAGGCCAAGATTTTGCAAAGTATGGTAAGGTTGTTCTAATCAAAAATATGCAAGTGAAATGAGGACCTAGGTGTTGGTTGATGACTGAAAATGAAAATGGTGAAGCCTAAGGATGAAGCTAAAATTTGCAAAGATGCCAATGGTTTGAATAATTTGAGCAATTTTTGATCTGGTTTTTGATAGAATCTTCTGGAAAAAGATGTTTGAGGACAATTTGGATAGATTTGAGTTTGGTTTCTAGTCTATGACAATTTTTGTTTTTGTCAGGCGAATGCATTGCAGTATAGCAAATGCGGCTTAGTTTCAATGAATGCAGGTTATAGGAAGAAAGTGTGACTCAGTATTGCAAATGCAGATTTCTAACAAGAAAATGTAGTGTGAAATAGGAAAATGCGGTGTTCTGCAAGGTGAATTCATTTTGATAGAGTGAATGCAGTGTTTTGCAAGGTGAATGTGTCAAGTCCGATGTGATGTAGAATGCAAAAAGTATGATGTGTTTGCAATTTTGGTCAAAATTATGAGTTTTTTGAGGTTGACTGTTTGTTTCCAAATCTGAAAGTAATGTTTTGTCTTGTTTGAATGTTTGAAAATACTTGGCAAACATAATATTTTGTCTTTGATCAAACATAATAAAGACAAGCACAATCCTAGGTTAGGCAAGGACAATATTCGCTAGATTCCACATAGGTTTCCCCAATTGCACTTATTCTTAGCATGTGAATCCAGAAGCTTGGCCACACAGGCTCCTCCTTACATTGCACTCACTTCTCAAGCCAACCAAGCTTCCAACTACCATGAAACTCCTATGGCAGATTGATCACCTCTGCTAAGAACTACGAGAATGTGAATTCCTTCACAACGACCATTGTTGCGCTAGCAAATAGAAGGATTTTGGCTACTACACAAAGGTGTTTAGTTTGGGATCACCATTCAAGTGGCCATACAAGGGGAAAAGATTAAGCTCCATTAAAGGAGGAATTCTAGCCTAAAGAGGTTATGCTTAATAGGGTTTTGGGGAATTGTACTTTGTCTGTATGACACATCCGCACTCGTAATCCGACGCTTTCCCTTAGGATTCACATTTATATACTGGTTGGGGGTAGATCGGCCAAAGAGCACTGTTGTCAGTTTGAGACACCTTGGGTTGAGTAATTTTTCCCACCAAGGAAGGCCCAAGTTCTAGAGTCAATAACTATTTCTCTTACACCCAGGATCACACAAGTGCACAAAGGGAGAGGATACTTCAATTATTGAATCAAGGTAAACACAAAATAGATGGGTCTAGTTTTCTGATCACCCAGTTTTCACAAGGTGAGAGCATAATCACCTACCACCCCAAACACAATCAAGCAAAGGATAAGAAATGTTCTTTTTAGTGCACCAATTGAAGTTTTTTCTAATCTAGAAATAAACAAACACAATGTTTCAAAATGATAGCCTTGGAAAATTGAATCCTACAAAACCACAAGTTAGTAGTTTCACAAAGAAAATGTCTTAGACCTATGAAATATTCAAAGCCACATGCTGCAACCACTCATTAGTAACTAGAAAATACCTAAACTACAGATTACAGAACGGAAAAGCAAAATGCAAAAAAAGAAGAAGTCAAATCTAGAAAAATATGAGAGAAAAATTTTACCAGACAAATGCATCACAGTAGAGTGATTGTGTCACTCCATACAACAAATGTCACTCGGTTCTACATTCTAGAATCTCTCAGACAAATGCAGCTCAGTTCTGCATTCTAGAAGTTGATAGAAAAATGCAGCAACCTATAATTTGAATGTGTTGCAGCCCGATGAATGTGTCACTCTGCAAAGTGTATGTGTCATAGCAAAGTGAATGTGGCATTCTAGGAAGCAAATGCACCGTGAAATATCAAATGTGTTGTTCTACAAATCAAATGCATCACGGGCATACCTCTACTTGCAAAACAAAAAAGTGTCATATGGAAAAAAAATATGCTTGATTTTGGTGTCGGGTTCACCAATGTAACTAAGGGAATTTTCCTAGGGTTAGCAGATTAATGCATTAACACAAAAACCCAAAGTGATAATGAAGTGCAAAGGAAAAACATGAAAACAAATGAAATAACCTCACCAAAATGTCTTCATTCTCCATGGCTGACCTTCATTATACCTTCTCAACTTGCTACAAATATGATGTTGCCCTCAGATTTACGATGAGTAGTCTAATGACAATGACAAGCCCTAAGCAAATGTTGAAGGATTTGAAATGACTACATGCAATACTAAGTTATAATGCAACTAGTAAGCATCTAAACTATGTCTAAATTATGCCAAATGAAATGTAAATATACCTATGACAAAATGACAAGAGTGCAAGAGCATGGAATGAGTTCCTAAGATGAGAACTAGATAGCATGGGGTTGTAAGATGACATGATATGAAAAAATGAGAGCAAAATTGCCATTTTATAGAAAATGCAATTTTGAGTGAATGGCCAAGATCAAAAGTTGACAAATGCCCTAGAATCAATGGACAAGATTCAATTTGAAAACCCACAATTATGGTTAGGGAAACATTAGGGAAACTTTGAAATGAATGGATAGGATTGATTTTTAGAAAATCAATTCAATGGTTGACAATGCATGTGACAAGAGATAAGATTGGCACAGAAAAAGAGGTGGCTGCAAAATCAAATAATAATAGAAATTATTGGATTTTTGGAGAAAAAAAGACTATTTTGAATTAAAAATTAATTTAATTCAAAAGGTGGGACCACATGACAATAAATAATTAATTTAAATTATTTACTAAAAAGAGGAAAATGTCAAATAAAATAATTAAATAATTAAAGATAATTATTTAATTATAGAAGGTGACCAATAATTAAATAAATTAAAGAATCTATTTAACTATAAGAAGACTTAAGAATTAGTGACATATTAAATAAATAAAGAAAATTTATTTATTTAATAATCAGGAAGACATAATAAATAAAGATAATTAAGTAAATTAAGAAATTTATTTAATCATGGGAAGATATTAGACAATTAGTGATGTATTAAATAAATAAATAAAATTTAATTATTTAATAATCATGAAGAATAAAAAGACATGAATTAATTAAATAATTATGAATTATTTAATTAAGAGTCGAAGGTAGACAGAAGACATAATTAAAATATCTTAATTATGCTAGGAAGAAAATGATGAAAAATAGAGCTTGCAGGCCTAGGTCATTTTTATGTGTCTACACTTACATTTTTAGCTATATGTTCCTCTAGTGTTAGAGGATTTTCTCTTTTCCTTGGCATGATGTTGAATGCTACATGTTCACAAACACACATAGAACAAAAGTATCTAATACATTTTATGAAACATATTCATATCGTTGATTACATTGCATTTTATGAAACACATAAAAGTATTTTATGAAACATATTCATATCACTAATTGCATTGCATTGCATATCTTTCAAACTCAAAGAATTACTTCATGTTGCATAGTTCTACCAAAGCATTTTTCATACATGTCTACCTCATCCTTTTTCGTACATTTCTACCAAAGCATTTTATGAAAGAAGGTAGTGAGGTATTTGGAAAAATGCCTCAAATAAATGTGGTCTCATGGTGATGTCCATCACCATGATACCACATCTATTTAAGGCATTCTTTCAAATAGGTCATTGCATTTTCTATGCTACCACATTTTCCATGCATGTCTACCAAAGCATCTTATCAAACATTTCTATGCTACCACATTTTTCATACATGTCTACCAAAGCATTTTTCATACATGTCCAACAAAGAGTTTTATGAAAGAAGGAAGTGAGTTTTTTGAAAAATGCCTCAAATAAATTCTCTCATGGTGATGGACATAACCATGAGACCATATTTCTTTGAGGAATTTTTTCAAATAGCTCATTGCCTTTCTATGGTACCACATTTTCCATACATGTCTACCAAATCATTTTATGAAACATGTCTATGCTACTATGGCTTTTAATACATGTCTACAAAATCATTTTCCATATATCTCTACCAAAGCATCTTATCAAATAGTTCACTTCCTTGCTACTATGGCTAAAACCCTAAAAGAGGTGCTTATGAAAGAAGGAAGTGAGTTGTTTGAAATAATGCCTCAAAGAAATGTGGTCTCATGGTGATGGACATCACTATGAGACCACATTTCTTTGAGGCATTCTTTCAAATAGGTCACTACCTTTTCTATGCAACCACATTTTCCATGAATTTCTACCAAAACATCTTATCAAGCATGTCTATGCTACCACATTTTTCATACATGTCTACCAAAGCATTTTTCATGCATGTCTAACAAAGCATTTTATGAAAGAAGGAAATGATTTGTTTGGAAGAATGCCTCAAAGAAAAGTCATCTCATGGTGATGTCTAGTGATGGACATCGCCATGAGACCACATCTCTTTGAGGCATTTTTTGAAATAGCTCATTGGCTTTTCTATGCTACCACATTTTCCATACATGTCTACCAAAGCAGGGTATGTGCAGGATCATGATGGACCAAAAAGTGGCGATATGATGGGTATGTGTAGGGTATGTGGCTGATAACTTTTTTTTACCTAAAATTGATGAAATGAAAAGGGTTTTTAGAGGAGATTCTCAACTTTCTAACAATATAAATTATGCTTTACTTTGAATTTAATAAATAATTATTATACAATTTCTATTTGAATTACGACTAAAGTCCTAATTGATAGGCTGATTGAAAAACATCTATATCTTTCAAACGATATCACATTTTTTAATCCAAAACATGTTTCACATTTTATGATTCACATACTATAGGATTAAAAAAATTAAATTGAATTTCATGAAGTTTTGACCAACTTAGGGTGGTTAGACAAACTAGTTTTTATATTTTTTAAAAGTTGTAATAAAAAATTCATAATTAATTATTTACTTGGAAAAAAATTACAAAAAAATATGCATCACATTGGTACATGAGTCCTCTACTTATATCTAAAATATTATAAAAAAAAAATCATTTTATTATGGTTAGGGTGGTAAAATAGACACCTACTTCTTATTTTTTCCCTGAAATTTAAGTTCTACTACATTGAAACTTCAAATTTTCACCAAATATATTTTTCTTTTTTAAAAAATAAACCTAGTAGTTTAGAAACTACATTCAATTTTCTATAGATTCTATTCTTACATATTTTTGAAATAATATAGATAACTTATTCAATTTTTATACATCAAGTTTCCTAACTTTAATTTTTCTGATTTTTTTGCCACTTAAGGGTCTGTTTTTTCCATGATGATCCTGCACATACCCAACATCTTATCAAATAATTCACTTCCTTGCTGCTACATGGCTAAAATCCTAAAACATGTTCTTTCGAATACAAAGGAAGGACATAGTCAAATCAAATACAAAACAATAGTCAACTCTAAAGGGAAATCTTTGACAACAAAGTGTTAAGAGAAAATGCAAAGCCATTATGGTTGTAGTAGAGCAAAGTTTGGAGAATGAAAACTTTGAAAAACATGATTATAAGGAAAATATTCTTTTATTTTAGTTGTAAAAACATAAGAAGGCACAAAAGATAGTGACTTCAAGCTATTTCAAAGGATAGTGATTACATCAAGCATTGCACATCTTCAAAACTCGGCATTATTTCACATTTCATAGCTAATGTAAATATATGACAAAATTTCAATTACAATCTAATGTTTTTGAAAGTCAACCTAGATGTGAAGCCCTTATGCAATTACTTAAAATTTCATAACTAATAACTAGGAGTAGCTGCCAATTGCATTTTCTTTTCATTGCATTCCATGAGACCACATTGGTTTGAGGTATTTCCTTGAGGCATTTTTTCAAATCCTCTATATAGGTTTACATTAATTCATCTATTATGTCATGTTTTTCATTTTTTATATTCAAACTCCTAAAAATTAAAATTTTATATGCAACTTCCATCTAATTCAACGTTGAATTCTATGTATAGCAATGAAAATCATCAAATGAATTTGGTCTATATTGTCATTTAACAGAACAAAAAAAATCAATATAAACATCTAGTTAAAATTAAAAAGAGTGAATTCCATTGGCCTTGATGGAAATGGACTACTATAAGCAATGCAAATGGAATTCATAAAGAAAGTTTGTGTTAAGTTGATATCCTATCTATAAGTTTACATGAATTCATCTAAATTATGTCACGTTTTTCATTATTTTCTTCAAACTCCTAAAAATTGAACTTTTTTATGCAACTTCCATCTAATTGAATGTTGAATTTTATGTAAGACTATTATGGTTAGTAAAATCATGAAAGGAATGTTTTATATTGTCAAAACTAAACAAAAAATATGCAATATAAACATTTCAATAGTACCAAAATGAATATAATACCTAAGATAATAAAAAATGATTTAGAAACTTCAAATTGTCTCCTTGTACATTGTCTAGCATGCAAATTGGCATTGATGAGGTGATGGATCAAGCATAATTTGGTACAACAAGTTAACTGCATAAAAAGGAATTTTTGAGTTGGATAAAGCGTAGAACCAGAAAAATGCAGAGATTTGTGGGCTTGAATCATAGGTCAACTCCTTTTTTACTATTTTTAGAAAAGAAAATTTTGGAGAGCACCAAATTTAGTGAGTGCCAAATGTGATGCAGAACTTTGTTTCGCTTCTTTGCAAATTTTAAAATCTAGTTTGGCAAGTGCCAAATGTTGTGTTTCACTTCTTTGTAGTTTGGTGAGTGCCAAGTATTCTCTATAGAATTTTTTTCCTTTTGTAAGCCTTGATTGTAAATAGAGACCTATAGAGGGGATAAAGAAGAGTGGGATTAAGAGGCAGAGAAGAGTATAAGACTATTTTAGGAGGGATGAAGATGCAGAGAAGGATGAAGAGGTTGAGAGGATTTTTTTGTAATTAAGTTTTCCCCAAATATCAACAAGAGTAGAAAATTATCATCAATTGTCTCTTGATATGTGTGAGCATGCTCCTACTTAATCGTAATCCCTCAACTGTAATACATTAAACCATTGTTAACCCTAAACCCTCAACCATATACCTTAAACACTAATCCTTCAAACATCAAACCTTAAACCCTTACCCCTTAAACCCTAATACCTAAACCCTCAACCCTCTACCCTATACCCTATCAATTAAACCCTCAGCCCTAATTGCTCAATGTTAATCCCTCAAACCTCAAACCTTAGTCCCTCAATCCTCAAAATTTAAACCCTCAACCCTAAACCCTCTACCCTCTACCCTATCAATTAAACCCTCTACCCTATACCTTAAACCGTAATACCTCAACCCTCAACCCTCTACCCATTACCCTATCAATTAAATCCTCAGCCTTAGTTGCTCAACCCTAATCCCTCAATCCTTAAACCTTAAACCCTCAACCCTTATTTATTGTAATACTTTAACCCTCAACCCTCTACCCTCAACCATAATACATTAAAACCTTAATCCTAATTCCTCAACCCTATATCTTAAACCTTAATCCCTCAATCCTCAAACATTAGAACCCTTTACCCTTATTTATCATAATACCTCAACCCTTAACCCTCTACCCTCAACCGTAATACATTGAACCCTCAACTCCAAACCCTCAGTCCTATACTTTAAACTCTAATAGCTCAAACCTTAAACCTTAATCCATCAATCCTCAAACCTTAAACCCTCAACCCTTAAACCCTAATACATCAACCCCCAACTATCTAACCTCTACCCTATACCCTATCAATTAAACCCTGATCCCTAATTGCTCAACCTTAATACCTCAATCATCAAACCTTAAACCATCAACCCTTAAACTGTAATACCTCAACCCTCAACCATCTACCCTATCAATTAAACCCTCTACCCTATAACTTAAACCCCAATCCCTCATAGCTCAAACCTTAAACCCTCAACCCTAGTTGCTCAACCCTAATTCCTCAAACCTAAAACCCTCAACCCTCAACCATTAAACTATAATACATCTACCCTCTACCATCTACCCTATACCTTCTACCCTCTACGCTATCAATTAAAACCTCTACCCTATACCTTAAACCCTAATTCCTCATACCTCAAACCTTAAACCATCAACCCTTCAACCCTAATCCCTCAACCATTGACCCATAAACACTCAACCTCCAACCTTCAACACTTAAACTCTCAACCCTTAAAACCTAATACCTCAACCTTCAACCCTCTACCCTATCAATTAAACCCTCAAACCTAGTTGCTCAAACCTATTCCCTCAAACCTCAAACCTTAAACCCTCTACCCTCCACCCTTAAATCATAATATTTAAACCCTCAACCCTTAAACCCTAATACCTCAAACCTCAACCCTCTACCCTATCAATTAAACCCTCAACCCCAATTGCTCAACCTTAATCCCTCAAACCTCAAACCTCAAACCCTAAACCCTTAAACCATAATACCTCTACCCTCTACCCTCTATCATCTACCCTCTACCCTATCAATTAAATCATCTACCGTATATATCATCTACCCTTTACCCTATCAATTAAATCATCTACCCTATACCTTAAACCCTAATCCCTCATACCTCAAACCTTAAATCCTCAACCCTTCAACCCTAATCCCTAAACCTCTACCCTTAAACTGTTAAAATCTAACCCTCAACACTTAAAACCTAATACATCAACCCTCAAACCTCTACCCTATCAATTAAACCCTCAACCCTAGTTGCTCAAACCTAATCCTCAAACCTCAAACCTTAAATAATCAACCCTTAAACTGTAATACCTCAACCCTCTACTCTCTGCCCTCTACCCTCTACCCTCTACCCTATCAATTAAACCCTCTACCCTATACCTTAACACCTCAACCCTTCAACCCTAATCCCTTAATTGTTGACCCTTAAACCCTCAACCTCCAACCCTCAACAATTAAAGCCTAATACCTCTACCCTCAACCCTCTACCCTATCAATTAAACCCTCAACCCTAATCCCTCAAACCTCAAACCTTAAACCCTCATCCCTTCAACCATAATAGCTCAACAATATACCCTCTACCCTATACCTTAACCTAATCTGTTATACCTTAAACCTTAAACCCTCAACCCTTCAACCCTAATCACTCAATCATCAACCCTTAAACCCTAATACCTCAATCCTATCAATTAAAACCTCAACCCTAATTTCTCAACCTTAAACCCTCAACTCTTAAACCATAATACCTCAATCTTCTACCCTCTACCATATAAATTAAACCCTCAACCCTAGTTTCTCAACCTTAATCCCTAAATCCTTAAACCCTCAACCCTTAAACCATAATTTCTCAAACCTCAAACCTCTACCCTCTACCCTATACATTAAACCCTCAACCATAATCCCTCAATCCTATACCTTAAACCCTAATCCCTCAACCCCAATCCCTCAACCATCAACCCTTAAACCCTCAACCTTCAACCCTCAACACTTAAACCCTAATACCTCAGCCCTCAACCCTCAACCCTATCAATTAAACCTAGGAGGGAGAGAGATGGAATGTGAGAGAGGGGGTTGGATTGAGGTATATTTTTCTAGGTAGGGTGGGAGGGAGTGAGACCTGAGAGAGAGAGACTACTACATTGAAGAAAGAGGGTTATCTAGTTAGGATAGGAGGGAGAGACCAAAGAGAGGGAGAGGGGGTAGGAGGTATATTTTGAGGGAGATAATTAAGAGAGAGGGAGTCTAAGAGAGGGTGTTGGAGTGAGAGAGAGTAGACTAGGTAGGGTGGGAGGTAGTGAGACCTTAGAGAGAGAGAGACTTGATAGGGGGAGAGACAATTATCTAGTTAGAGTGGGGGGGAGAGACTTGAGAGAGGGAAAGGAGGTAGAAGGTATATTTTTAGGGTGAGACTTGAGAGAGAGGGAGTGTGAGAGAGTGGGTTGGAGTGAGAGAGAGTAATCTAGGTAAGGTGGGAGGGAGTGAGACCTGAAAGAGAGAGAGAGAGACATGAGAGGGAGAGAGAGAGTTATCTAGTTAGGGTGGCAGGGAGAGATCTAAGAGAGGGAGAGGGTTTGGGAGGGATATTTTGAGGGAGAAACTTGAGAGAGGGAGAGGGGATAGGAGGGATATTTTGAGGGAGAGACCTAAGAGAGAGGGAGTGGGAGACACTTGAGAGAGAGACCTAAGAGAGAGAGAGGGATAGAGAGAGAGGGAGAGGGAGAGGGAGAGAGGGAGTTGGAGAGAGAGAGAGAGAGATAGATAGAGAGAGAGAGACCTAAGAGGGAGAGATAGAGGGAGTGTGAGAGAGAGGGTTGGAGTGAGAGAGATAGTAGTCTAGGTGGGTGGGATGGAGTGAGACTTGAGAGGGAGAGAGAGAGTTATCTAGTTAGGGTGGGGGAGAGACCTAAGAGAGAGAGGGGGTGGGAGGGATATTTTGAGGGAGAGACCTAAGAGAGAGGGAGAGAGAGGGAGTGGGAGAAACCTAGGAGAGAGACTTGATAGAGCGAGACTTGAGAGAGAGACTTGAGAGGGAGGGAGAGAGAGCTATCTAGTTATGGTGGGGGAGAGACCTAAGAGAGAGAGAGGGGGGTGGGAGGGAGATTGTAAGGGAGAGACCTGAGAGAGAGGGAGTAGGAGACACCTAAGAGAGAGGCTTGATAGAGTGAGACCTAAGAGAGATACTTGAGAGGGAGAGAGACCTAGGAGGAAGACTTGAGAGGGAGACCTTAGAGAGAGAGACTTGAGAGGAAGACTTGAGAGGGAGACCATAGAGAGAGAGACCTGAGAGAGAGACATGAGAGGGAGAGAGAGAGGGGGGACTGGGAAAGACCTGAGAGAGAGAAACTTGTGAGGGAGAGAAATTATTCTAGTTAGGTTGGGAGGAAGACACTTGAGAGAGGGAGAGGGGGTGTGAGAGATCCAAGTGATAGAGGGTGGGAGGGATAGAGTGAGTGAGAGAGATTTGTCTAGTTAGGGTGGGAGGGATAGAGTAAGATAGTGATAATTTTCTAGTTAGGGTGGGAGGGAGAGACTTGAGAGAGGGAGAGGGGGTGCAAGAGATCCAAGAGATAGAGGGTGGGAGGGATAGAGTGAGGGAGAGATAGTTATCTAGTTAGGGTGGGAGGGAGAGAATTGAGAGAGGGAGAGGGGGTGTAAGAGTAGTTAGGGTGGGAGGGAGAAACATGAGAGAGGGAGAGGGGGTGTGAGAGATCCAAGAGATAGAGGGTGGAAGGTATAGAATGAGGGAGAGACTTGAGAGAGAGGGGGTGGGAGGGATAGAGGGAGGAAGAGACCTAAGAGGGGGAGTTATCCTATACAATAAACCCTTAACCCTATACCTTAAACCCTAAGGATGGAATACAAGGTAGAGAGTGTAGAAGAGACCTAGAGAGGTTTGAGAGAGAATGGGTATGTATTAGTTAAGCAAGAAGGACGCAGAGAGGTTGTGAATGGTAAAACCTCAACTATCCATCAAAAATCATAGCTTACAAACTCTAAGCATCATCAAAGTGGTGGAGCAAAAAGAAAGAATTTTTTTTTTGATAAAGCAACTCATTTGGTGAGTGCTAAATTTGGTGCGCTCCAAAAGGCACATCACATTTTGCACTCGCCAAATTTGACAAGCACCAAATGTGATGTGCCATTTGGAGAGTGCCAAATTTGGCACTCACCAAATACACTACTTATGGATGTGATTTTCTTAGGATTTATGAAATTTTCACATATTTAGGGCTGTGCTAATTGTCATGTTTGCACATCTTTCAATGCATATTTATAAAAAAACCGTGATGACATTAGGCCCTCTTAGCTATCTAAATATATAATTTTTTTACGTTTTGATTAAGTTAATAATTTCATCCATAAATTCTCTTGTTATTGCCTCTGTTTTTGTCATTAACCAATATGTGCTAGTTTTAGGATAGATTTTTACTCATTCATCGAATCGTGAAACAAACAAACATTTTTTAAAACTAGACTCTATTCTACATTTGATTAAAAAAAATCAATTTTCGACTAGTTTTCAAAAAAATTAGGGTGGAGCACACTCACATTTTAGGTTTCCAATTTGTGTTCACTTTGAAAAATCATAAGATATTATATATTCATTAAAAAAATTATCCGAAAGAATTGGGAAATACTACATGGTGTTAGCTAATTTCTCACTGTTCATATTTTTGAAATTCTAGAAAAAGCTAAAGAAAAGGGGGCTCAGATGCTATGCTATTTTTTTTTCTTAAAATAAGACCTATTTCGGCCCTCCCCCTTTTTGAAGCCCTTAATCTTCATTAATTTTAAAAAAATAGTAGCTTAGAAACTAGACTCAGAGCACTTCAACTCTTGTTCTTTCTACATCTTCAAATTTTGAGCATAACAATCTTCATTTTCTTGTGCACATCAATTTTTTTTTATTTAAAAAAAAAAGGTGGCATCTTAAGAGCCATTTTTGTGTCACAACTTGGTGCACTTACCCCTATATACACTATTAAACCATAAAAGTTTTAAGTTGAACATTAAATTTGAACCATAAGTTCTAAACCTTGAACTCTAAACCATAAACTCTAAATGTTGAACATTAAACCATCTACCTTGAACTCTAAACCATAAATCCTAAAATCTCAACCCGATTCTTAATTATTAAACCTTGAAGCTTATTGTTGAACCTTAGACATACAAATAAATTTGAATACTAAACAATCAGAATTGCCATAATGGTACTAAATCTTAATGTAAAACATTTTATGTTGGAAGTTAAATTTTAAATGTAAATCCTTCACTATGAAATTTCAACAATAGATAATGTGGACTAAGCACATACAATTAAATATTAACATGTTTAAACCTTAACCTTGAACATTGAACCTTAAAATCTACACCTAAAATGCTAAAACTTAGGACTTAACCCTCAAACCTTGAATAATGGAAATTAGCACTCAACTTTGTAGACCCGTGCAAAAATATTTAAAGGATAAATAATAGTAATTAATTATAAATAATCAAATATCAATACTAAAAATTATTATTACACTAAATTTTGAATTCTTAACCTAAAATTTTGACCCTAAATTGTTAACCTTAAAATCTAAACACTAATTTTTAAATCAGATGCCTTAACCTAGAACATCAATTTGGTGAAACACAATGACTAAAAGTTATACAAAATTAATTGAATCTCATCCCTAAATTTAGAGCACTAAAAATAGACCACTAAAGTTTATTTTATTAAAAAAATGTGAAATACTTAATGTCTACATTTAAGTTTCCTATTTGTGCGTGTTTGTAAGGGCTACCTTCAGAGTTTTGAAATGAAAAGATTTTTTTGAGTATTGCTAATTATGTTGGGAAATATTGTACTACTGATTAGATCACTAAATCTATGAAGCAATTGTTGTGTGCTCGATTTTATGTATTAGTAGAGAATAACCTTATCTTCAAAATTTGGGAAGTGGGTGCAACAAATTGATTATGAAGACTCTCTAGTTATTTGTCATTCTTGTGGTAAAGTGGGTCATGCCTACTTTACCTGCTTGAGGAATAAGAAACAATAGTTCATTTGAAAGAAAAAAGAAAAGATGTCAGTGGTTGTGGAATATTACACCACTCTCTATCAGGAGTTTCAGGATGAAGATTTTAATGGATATCCCTCTTTATCGATGTTGGAATCATGTATTGATACTTTGGGCTTGGATGATTCAGTAAGTGGTCTTGTGTCTTCTCCTTGTAAAAAAGATGAAAAGAATTGTGGAGAGGAATTCTTATAAATAATACATCAAAAATATTTGGACTAATTTTTTAAACCACCATGACTTAGTGTTGGTTCGGTGGTGTTTCTTGCTTTGTAATGTTCTATTTTAGGTAGGCTTGTCTTAGTTTTGCTTGGTTGTAGTTTGTGGAACATGGAAAAAGGTAAGTGGGGTGATCAATGTGAAATTATGATCTAGAACACTTACACTTTCTTAGTTTCACTAGGAAATGATATCCCCAAAGGTAAGATTGACTTTCAACCCTTAGGTGAGTCAACCATATTAAGAGACCTTGTTGTTTTCCTTATGATAGAAAATGGAAAACTATGACTGAAATACACTTATGGAAGATGAAAATAAAATTCTTAATAAAATCAATTATGTGAAGTAAAACTTGAAATGTAGAGTTAAATGATAGCAAAAAAAAAACACCAGTTTACAGGTGGATCCAGGGATTGAAAAACATGAAAAAACTTACCCAAAAAAAGTGGGTTTTAGGACCTCTAGTAGGACTCATTCGCACAAGGGTGAATGGGTCTTTGTATAGGGTTTTTTCTCAACTTTGAGGGTTCTCTAGTGCAAGATTTGAGATTTTGTTTACCCTAGGTTTGATTGCTAGAAATTTGGAAATAAATTCGAGATCTAAGTTTCTGTGGCTTGAAAACAATGTTGAGAACTTGGACAACTTTGCAAAATTGTACTTTTGATCAAATTTCAATCCTTCACCTGCAAATTTGAACATACAAAGAGAGGAGAAATATATATATATTTTATGAACAAGGGTTTACCTTGGTCAAACCCTAGTTTGGTAATTAAACCTTGATAGTAAAATAATGACAAAATGAAGGAATTGATGAATGCAAAAAGCTTGTTACACCTCACCAAACCCTTTAATGGCTCCCCTTAGAGGACTAAATTCTATCACATCTCTTTAAGGATTGGGTCTTTCATGAAATGGATTGATTGATTGGATGCTTGATTTGACACTTGATTTCATGCTTGAAAACTTGAAACCTACATCACAATGTTAGCTCCAATAACATGCATGAATGCAAATAAATTTGACATCATGATAGGATCTTGAATGTTATTGTAGATGGCTGATAAATCTTCTCTTCAATACTCTTGACAATAATATTTTCTCTTGTGAAAGTTTCCTTAATGTTGCTTAGTTTTAAATTATAAAATAACTATGTATTTATAGGTATTTCCTTAATTACCCAACAATTAAACATTGTAGCAATGGAAAAAGTATCCCTTTTTCTTGCTTAATTTGGGATTGATTAATGATAAAATGAACTTAAGGTCACCTTGATCTAGTGTTGTGATGTGTTGTACACATTCACATTAGGTCTTAGGCCCTTTTTAAGCTAAATAAACCTAAATTTTCCTTGATTTAATGTTGTAAAGTGTATTCATTTACATCTTCACATTAAATTTAGGACCCTTGGACCTAATGTTGCCTTAATCTAGTGTTGTAATGTGTTGTACACATTCACATTGGATTTAGAGCCCTTTTAAGCTAAATAGACCTAATTTTTCCTTAATTTAATGTTGTAAAATATATTTATTTACATGTTCATCTTGAATTTTGGCCCCCCTTGCATTTATGACCTTTATATCATCATTAGCAAGCCCCTAAGACCCTATATTATGCATCTCGAGGCTTATTTCAATCGAAATCCTAATAAGATCAATAAATAGACTTAATTTATTAACTCCCTGACACTTTCTCTCTCTAAAAAGCCCTGTGGGACTCATACACCACCTTGGGCTTATGATTCCCACCTAGGTGGGACCCATATGCCACAAACGGCATATGGGTCTCATTTGGCCCCTTTTTAGGGTTTTGAGCAAGAAATCCAGGTTTTAAATTCAAATCTTATGAATGTCGGCCATTGGGATCTAATAAACAGTAAATTGGATGGATTGTCTATATAAACAAGGTCTCAAATCATTATTTCATTTAGAATTCATGATATCAAGTCAAGAACTCAAGATTTAAGCATTCCAAGACTTCATAAGAGGATCAAGAGAGTTTACAAGAGAATTTATAAGGCATTCAAGGGAAGATTTCTTCATCAATTATTACAACAATTCAAGATCCATCATCATTTCAAGATTATCAAGCATCAAGCATGTCTTTGAGCTAGTGTTGTGATGTAGCATTAAAGATCCATTTGCAAGCATTGTTTCATATTCATTGTCAAGATCTATATCTACATTCTTCATGGCCACTTCATGTTAGATAACAAATTTACAAGACATCATTCAAGGTATCATTGTTCATGTTTCATGTTTCATGTCCTTATTTCATTATCTCATCATTTGGTTTTATTACCTCAAAGGGGTTTAACCAAGGAAAACCCATATTCCCTAACAATCAACAGGTTTTTCTCTCCCTACATGTGTAATTGCAGATCTACATACCCTGGAGCTTGAATAATCTTTGAACATTAGGTTACAAGCTCTAAGGAAGTTATTGTCTAGTTTTCCCCTAACATGCAAGGTCACAAAAAGTCATCGATAGGTCTGAAATCAGGGTTTCAGATTCAAAAACAAAGTGTGGTAGAGTGAAATAATTGGATATTAGAATAAGATCTTAATCCTCCAAAAAAGCATACTGGGATTGATATGACACCTTGGGTGTATGAGTCCTAGTACAACCAATTTTTAGGGTTTTAGGAGTTTCAGAATAAGCATTTTCAGATTCTAGTTTTGGTGCAAGAAACCCATGTAAGATTGAATTTTGTCTCCACTAGGGTTTAGGACCTAGGGAAAGAATCTTCTATACTTCACATTCAAGAATGACCCTAGACATCTCATCCCAAGAATAGAGGCAAGAGATTTGACAATAGGGTATCCTAAGGTATGATTTTAGATTAGAAGAGGGGTTCACCACCAAGCTAGGGCTTGAAAAAGATAATGACATATAAGATGAAATGCAAAACCTAGTTTGATGCAAAATTGAATGAAATGACTTGAAAATACAAGAAGAAAATAGAAAGCTATAGAACAGAATGTGTGCACCTGGAAATGTGTTGAAGACTGTAAATAGCTTGGGAAATGCTGAAATTGCTGACTTTTTGATCTAGTGGGACTCATTTCCCATTTTGGGTGAATTAGTCTCAGTTCTATATTTTTGCACAAGAGAAAGTTTTGGGAAAATGGTTATCCAAATCTACAAAGATCTATGAAAAAACCCATAGTGGGACTCATTCATCGCTCTTGGTGGATGAGTCTAGTTTGGATTTTCTAGAAACTCAAAGTTCTGATCTACACCTCCCAGTCTTCTCTTTCTACTTCTCTAGGTTCTCAAATCCCAAACCCTGATTTTGGTGTTGTAGATGAGCTTTTAGTGAATATTTTGACCTTGCAAATGGGGAGACAACTCCAACAAATTTGTAACCTAATATTCAATGATCTCCAAGTATTTAAAGCACCTAGATCTGTAATCACACAAAGAGAGGGAGAAAAAATTGTTGATTGTTAGGGAATGGGGGTTTTCCTTGGTCAAACCCCATTTAGGTAATTAAACCAAATGATGAAATAAGATAATGAAGCATGAACACGAAATAATGTAATTATAACCTTGCCATGATGATGGATCCTGAATTGCTGCAACAATTGATGAATAATTTTTCCCTTGAATGCTCTTGTGAACTCAACTTGCCATTAAGAACGTTCTCACAAAATTCTTAGGTTCTTGGGTGCTTGTTAGGATAAAATGAGAGAAAGAATCTAGTATTTATACTTATGCAAGAATTCCCAAAATTACAACACTACAATCCGACATCAGATCTAGGAGGATAAAATCCTGCTAGAAATTTGATTTAAATTTGAATTTGGTCACACAGGACTCATTCACCCAAGGTGGTGAATGAGTCCCATCTGGCATAATGTATGGCACCAAAAATCAAAAGTTCTTAGAAAGGTGTAAAAATAGGTTTGGAATTGTTGTGCCTATTGCAGACATGCCCCATTCAAATTGGGGACCCCCTCTTTCCCTTTTTCCTTTGCCATGTCATTTTTCCTTTGCCTCATTTTGTGTGCCCCTAATTATGAGCTTAAGATGGCCACATGCTATAAATTCATCACATTTTAACTATCCAACATGACCACTACCAAGTTTGCTAAGTAATTTGTCTTTGCAGTAATCCCCTTGCAAATATCCCTTAGTCGTTTGCCCTGATGTCCTTCAGGTCCCGCAGACCCACATTTGTGGGTCTCCCTTGGTGAGACACCATTGTTGCTTCACTATTGAGTATTGGCCAACCTAGGGCTTCCACCCGCATTGTGGGTTCCACACTATCCTTCGCCATATAGGTCTTCGCCAATGGCTTCACCAAATTGGGTTTCTGTAAACTTCATCTACCTCAATGACTACCGTATTGAGAAATCAATGCGCGCCATTAATGTCATTTTGACTATAAATAGAGGATCCAACCTTTCATTTTCATCCTTGCAATTGTAATTTATAAGGAGAAAATGGAGAAGGAGAAGCTTGCGCCCACATATGATCTTACACTACAAATTTAGACCTAGTTTCCATCGGATTTTCAAGCCATTTCTAGACAAGCCAGCATTTAAACTTTTAAAAGTGTTTTCTGTAGTTAGGGTCTGAGTTAGTCAGTGTTAAAATCTTGGAGATTGAAACCCTAGCTCACCTGACTACCTTCACAATCCTCGCCCCAAATGAACTACTTGATACATCATTGGAAAATCCTTCAAATTGGTAAAACCTCATCTCCACGTTCATACAAAACTTTGTGATTTTCATGTCATTCTTCACATGACAAAGAATCCCCTACGGCCCGTGCTCTCACCTCCACTGTTCTTGTTGGCATTTGAAAATCCTCGAGAGAAATGATTGAGCCCCTGGTCCTACATAGAAAATCCCATGCAGGATTTCACTTGTGCATGACCCCTACCATACCACCATTTCTTAACGGCATAATCCTAACACCTCCCCATGTTGCAGGCTCTACTTGCATCCTTGCCATGAATGAATCGAGTTTGAAACTAAGAATTTTCCAAGAAAAATTGCCCATGTCGACCAATTTATGCGGGTGGATGACATCGGTAGTCCATTTGGTAAGCATTGTTACTTTAAGGCCGAACCCTCATGTCACTCTGCGATGTGAGCTCCACATCCTACATCCCCCCCATTTCAAAGTTATTGGGCAAAACACTATCTATAACTCATTGTGGAAAAGCCTATGCAGCCTGCCGTCTGTGGGTCACCATTAACCCATCATTGCTAAATAGCGCCCTAGTACCAGTGTCTCCCTGCAGTGCAAGATCTACAATCATCATATCCATCAAGTGAACTAGGCCCATCACCTAAAATCTCGCTAAGTTTAAACTTGTTGTGGGCCGACCTATGCGGGCCACCACCTGTAGACCGTTGTCCCTCCAAGGTCGCTTCTCAATAGAAAAAATCTGATGGAAGCCCAATAGCTTCCATCTACACGTCCCAAAATGATTAAACTCTAGGGAAAGTCACCACGGCCAAGCCCTCCATGGGTCCCATAGTGCAGACTTCCATTTGCGGGTCTTCCTTCCTTGAACACCACTAACTTAGAAACCAAGCCTAAGCGTCCTTCCGCCTCCTGGTGCGTGCATGAACCAAACCCACAAAAGTGTTGAGGCATAGTCTAATGATTCTAGACTATTGGATGTTGTTGATATGTGGTCATGATTGATGTCAACACTATTAGCATTAATGTCTTAGATGTTGTATATGTCGAGGATATTGAGAAAATTGTAATAAAGTAAGTTGTAGGTTGTCAGTGGTGAAGTGAAGTTCATTATGTTGGCCAACCCAGTATGATGATAATTAGATGTTGTGGATTAAAAGGTTTGTTTTCAAGTTTATCTAGTTTATCCATGTTAAGTTTCAGAGATTCACATGAAGATTTGATTCAGTTATGAGTATCTATGTTGTGACAGTTTTTCTGTTGCTTCAATTGGTGTTCCTGGAAGAGGATGATGTGATTCTAGTAAGTTCAGTTGTTGTGGATGCTTCTCTGGTGAGTCAAGATGCTTGTGGATGTTTATAGTTCATGCTTTATCTTTTTTTTTGGTCCACATTGATCGGTCTGATCACGATTGGTGATTTTCTCTTGCATGTTCATGTTTTTCATGTTCTTGGCCGACTAGGTGATTGTAGCGTGTTGTGGATCTTCAAGGAATAATTATTGAAGGTGTTTCATGTTTGAGGATTTTATTTTTGGTTTTTAATATATTGTGGCCAACTTTGGTTGATTTTCATTGATAATTATTTATGTTTTGGGACGACAGTTTGTATTCATTTTATATTTTAGAAGTCAACATGGAGATGATGTTATTCTTGTTGCAGATATATAAGAGTGATTGTTTTAACATTTGAAGGTATATGAGTGAATGTGTGAAGTGAAGTGTGTGAGTCTTATGTGCAAATAAAGTTCTAATCATTCGAAGGAAGAAGTAAAGTATGAAGAGTGAGCATATTTTCTTTGCTTAACCGAAACTATAATCAGGCATGAGCAATTGTTATTTTCTCAGTTCAATCTTGCGGATTTAATCTAAATATTTCTATAAGATAGTGTGTCTTCCTTGGGTAGTAAGCCTTGTTGTAATTGAGCAGTGAGCTCAAGGAAGTGTGCCTAAATGCATGTGCATTCCCATTTATTCTCTTATAATTTTCATAGGGTATAATTTTGTGGACTAACCTCCACCATGGTTTTCCCCTAATAGGGTTTCCACACAAAATTCTTGGTGTTATGTGTGTTTTTGATGTGGTAATGGTTTATTATTTCATGCTTATTTATCAGATCTGAGAATAAGGTTAAGAATAAGTTTAATAAGGTTAATTTTTTGTGACAACCGATTCATCCCCCCCTCTCAGTTGTCTACCCTTGTGTTGCCAACAATTGGTATCAGAGTAGGTTCCTTGGAAGAAGTTTAATAGCTTGAGGTGATTTGGGATGGCGAAATATGAGAAGGATAGTCTGAGATTTGATGGAACAAGTTACTCTCTATGAAAGACTCAAATGGAGTGTCATCTAAGATGCATTGGTGAACCTTTTTTTAACATTACAAAGAATAGGTATGTTATCCCTCATAATGGTCCTTCTTCTACAAATGAGATTAAAGATGTTGAGTATAATATCATGTATAAGGAAGCATTGTTGAGTGCTCTAACTGATTCTAAGATGACAAATGTAATGGATTTGGAGATTGCTTATGAGATTTGGGAAAAGTTGGAAACTTTGTATGAAGGTGATGCACATGTGAAGATTGTGAAGTTGCAAAGTCTGAAAGGGAAATATGAAACATTGAAAATGGGTGAAGATGAGAACATCACTACTTTTATACAAAGAGTGAATGAACTTGTGTGTAATATCAAATGTGTTGTTGGAACATTGGAAGAATCAGAGATTGTTGCTGAAGTGCTCAAATCCTTGCCTACTACATACAAACATAAAGTTGTTGCTAATGAGGAGATCCAAACAGTAACAAATGTAACAAGAGATATGTTGATTGGTAAGCTTGCTTCTTTTGAGTTGAGTGAGTTTGGTGATGTTCTTCCTAAGATAGAATTTGTATTCAAAGCTACTACCTCTAGAAAATATAAGCGGAGATATGATCTAGGTGAAAGTTCTTCTAGAAAAGTGTTCAAGTATGAGGAAGAAATGAGAGAGATTGAAGAAGAAGAAAGAAATCTAGATCAGCTTGAAGCACTTCTTATCAAGAGAGTACCCAGAGGAGAAGTTAAGTATAAAGGGAAATTTCCTCTTAAATGTTTTTCATGCAATAAGATAGGTCATTTTGCCTTAAGGTGTCCTGAAAGAGTTCCTAAGCCAAGACCTAAGAAGCCTAGATTCCAAAGAAAGTTTTATTATGCTACTGATGAAGGTGTGACAGATGAATGGGTATTTATTGCTATCAAGGAAAATGATCCGATACCTACTAAATCTACTAGTTGCATGAATGTGGAGAAATCTCTTACAGTCAAAATTGAAGAAAAGGATGAATGGGTGATTGATAGTGGTTTCACGCATCACACATGATAGGTAGTAAAAGTAAATTTGTGAGTTTGGAAAAGTATGATAGTTGTGTTGTAAGATTCAGTGATGACAAAGCTGGTGTGATCCATGGTAGAGGATCCATTTTTCTTGATGGTAAGAATAATATTGATGATGTCCTATATATGTGGAAGGTTTGAAGCATAATATTTTAAGTGTTGGAAAGATGGTTGACAAGGAATATAATCTTTAATTCAAGGATGGAAAGTGTAGAATATTGGGGAATTCTGGAAATGTGATTGCATCTCATACAAAAACAAAAGGTAATATCTTTCACCTAAATGCTGCTAGTAAAAGTTGTCTGATTTCTCAAGTTGATGAAATTTGGTTGTGGCATAGGAGATTGTGTCATGTAAAATTTGAAAATATTATCAAAATAAGTTCTACTCATGCAGTGAGAGATCTTCTTAAGTTGCTAAAGCCTACTAATACCATACGCAAGGAATGTTAGTTAGGGAAGCACACCAAAGTTTCATTTTAGAGCAAACATCATTGTTCAAATGAAGTATTGGAGATTGTGCATACTGATCTATGTGTTTCTTCTAGAGTCAGAAGTCTATAAGGAGATAGGTGAACTGTTAATTTTTGGCTCTTAGGACTTCTCTTACTCTTCTAGGGTTTTCACCTAAAAGGAGAGTTAGACCAAAAAATCTATAGGGTTCATTAAAATTATGTTAAATGTGATAATTTCTAAGCTAATTGAAGTAAACTAAATGAAATTAAATGATTTAAATGACTAAATATGAATGTAAGACTAAAATCTATGCTATGTTTGAAAACACAGTGTTGTTTGCAAATATGCTTTAAAGAATGAACAAAAATAAAAATTAAACCAAACATAAAGTTGTTCTCTAGAATGGGTACACTTGGAAAACTGGTGAAGATTGGAAAAAAATCTAGAAAAGTGATGAAAATTGAACTTGGGTTGACTGGGACTCATTCGCCACCTTGGACGAATTAGTCCTAGATCAAGACTTTTCTGCACATAATCTATTTTCTGATAGTCGATGACTTGGATCTGTATCTGACTCAAATTTTCACCTCAGGAGGGACTCATTCACCACACATGGCGAATCAGTCCACTTTTGAAATTCTGCAACTTTGAATTTTTGTTCTATACCTTGACACCTGCATGACAATTTATGATGTAAAGCCGACTTCATATCTCAGAAAATTCCTACAAAACAACTTAAAATTGTTTTTCTAATGGGGGTTTGCCTTGGTCAAACCCCTAGTTGGGTAAATAACCTTGAATAGAGAAATATGAATAAACCCTAGCCTTAGATGTGTTAAAGACTAGGAAAGTCTGAATCATAACAAAAACCCTATTCTATTGATCTCAAATAAGAGATGCAAAGATGATTTGTGTGATGAAAGATCTCAAACCCTATAAATATTACAACACATGAAAAATAAGGATGAAATGACATGAAAATGATAAACAAACAAGATTCAAACCTTAATATGAAGATAAAGTGAAAATGGAAGATGGAATCAATAGGAAATCAAGTCCTTAGGTGTGATTTAGTGGCTAGTTGCACCTCTTCACCCTAGATTTCTTCATGATTCACCATAGGAATCCACATCAACCCTTTGCAATGTTGAACCTTGATCAAGATAGTGAGCTTCAAGACCTACAAAAAACCCTAGTTTCCTACCCTAAAACTTCAACTTTACTCATGAAACTTGTGATAGAAGACTTGACTCTAGAAATTGCTCTTGAAAAATGACAAAAAGATTAAAAAAGGATGTGAAAAATGAATAATAATAAGTATTTATAATAAATAACTCCTTATTTTCCCATTAATTAGACCTAAGAGACCAACATTCGCTAGAAATTAAAGTTAAATTGATTAAATTCCTGCTCAAAATTGAATTTTCCCTCAAAGGGGACCCATTCACCACCCTTGGTGAATGGGTCCCACTACTATTTTTTGAAAGTGGGTTTTTGGGGTATGAGATAATTAAATGATGTTTGTTAGGTTTTATGTGATTTCTCAGGTAAAACAAGCCTCTAGATAAAAATTAATGGGTCCAACGAGCTTATAAATCTTGTTTTGAAGGGTAAATAATGTGAAGGGACTCAAAAGTGGGTCCAATTATGCGTGAAATTGTCTCTTTTCTCAAGAGGGTCCAATTTTCTATGGTACAACAAGTATTTCATGTTACTCATTAATGATTATTCTAGATTCATGTGGGTTGCTTTCTTAAGGGAAAATTTTGAAGCTCTTGGGAAATTCAAGATTTTTAAGGCTTGAGATAGAGATAGGTTTGAAGATTAAGTGTCTGAGATTAGATAGAGGTGGTGAATTCATTTCTGGTGAGTTTAATTCTTTTTATGAAGAACATGGAATAAAGAGACAATTATCTCCACCACAGACCCCTTAGCAAAATGGAGTTGTGGAAAGGAAGAATATGACAGTTCTAGATGTTGCTAGGACTATGATGCTAGAAGGAAATGCCCCTCATATCTACTAGAGAGAAGCTATGAGTATTGTTGTGTACACTCTCAACTGGGTATATATCAAAGGTGATACTGGTAAGATCCCTTATGAGTTATGGTTTGGTCATAAGCCTATTGTTAGATACTTCAAAATCTTTGGGAGCAAATTCTATATCAAAAGAGATGAGGATATAGGAAAAATTGATGCTAGAAGTGATGAAGGTATCTTTCTTGGTTATTCTACTAAAAGTAAAGCCTACCAGTGTTTCAATAAGAGATTGAGGAAAGTGGTTGAAAGTGCTAATGTCAAGGTTGATGAAGATACAGTTACATCATCCAGAACTTGTGGATATGATTTAGATGATCAGAATGTCAATACTGTTTAGAATCAGAATCAAGTGCAAATCATTCTAGTGAATCAACAAAGCCAAGAGGATGGAACTAGTGAAAGTGCAGAAGTGAGATCACAAGAGCCTGAAGTTCAAGAACATCCTAAGACTCTGAGGTATGTAAGACTGAATCACTCAGAAGATCAGATTATATGTGATCAGAACAAAGGTGTTCAAACTAGGAGAAGAATTTTAGAAGAATATTGTTTGATTTCAAATATTTAGCCTAATAGTGTCAATGAAGCATGCAAAGATGAACATTGGATGGAAGCAATGAAAGAAGAGCTGCAAAAAATCAAGAAGAATGATACATGGATTCTTGTTCCTAGACCTAAGGACAAAAATGTAATTGGAACTAAATGGGTCTTTTAGAATAAACTGAATGAGCAAGGTGAAGTTGTTAGAAACAAAGCAAGATTGGTGTGTAAAGGATATTCATAGATGAAAGGAATTGAATTTGAAGATAATTTTTCCCCTGTTGCTAGGATTGAAGTTGTGAGACTATTTCTTGCTTATGTTGTTTACAAAAACTTCAAGGTTTATCAGATGGATGTCAAGTCAACATTTCTAAATGGTGAACTAGAAGAAGAAGTGTATATTGAACAACCTGATGGATTTCAATTGACTGATCAGGGACATATGGTTTATCAGTTGAAGAAAGCATTGTATGGACTTAAGCAAGCCCCAAGAGCATGGTATGCCAGATTGGACAAATATTTGTTGAATCTTGGATTTAATAAAGGTACTGCTGATAGTAATCTATATTTCAAGATTGATCATGATAAATATTTGATTGTTGAAGTCTTTGTTGATGATATCAATTTTGGAGATGATAGTTTGTGCATGAAGTTTGCTGATGAGATGCAAAATGAGTTTGAGATGTCTATGATTGGAGAAATGAAATTATTTTTGGGATTACAAATTACTTAGTTAGACAAAGGGATCTTTATATTTGAGTCCAAGTATGTGAAAGAATTGCTAAAGAAATTTGGTATGAAAGATTCAAAGCTAGTTGGTACACCTATGGTGACTGGATGTAAGTTGACTCAAGATGATGATTCTCCAATAGCAAATCAGACTAGATACAAATCAATGACTGATGGATCACTTTATTTGACTCAAACTAGACCTGATATCATGAATGTCATATGCATTGTTGCTAGATTTCAAGTTGATCCTAAGGAATCTCATGTGACAGCCGTGAAGAGGATTTTTAGATAATTGAAGGGGACAGTTGATTTTGGCCTATGGTATCCTAAAGAAGATGAATTTACTTTGAGTGCCTTCATTGATGCTAATTGGGTAGGAGATATGGATTATACTAGCAATTCCATTTAAGTAAGAAGCAAAATTCCATTTATTTATCTACTGTAGAGGCATAGTACATTGTTGCTACTAGCAATTGTACTCATGTTTTGTGGATGAAACATATGTTGAAAGATATCAGAGTTATGTATGATGATCCTATTTCTATATTATGTGATAATTCAAGTGCAATTAATATTTCTAAGAATTTGGTGTTGCATTCATAGACCAAGCATATATCTATCAAGTTTCACTTTTTGAGAGAGAAGGTGAGTGAGAAGGAAGTCAGATTGGAGTATGTGCCTACTAAGGAACAAATTGTAGATATCTTTACTAAGCCTTTGCTTAAGGATACTTTTGAGTATCTCAAAGGGAAGATAGGGGTGTGTTAGCTCTCAAAAACATAGGCAAAATGCCTCAAGAGGTTGCCAAACTCTTGGTATGTTTTAGGGTAACAAACAAGGCCAAATGGTTTAGACCTTCTACTCTTTAGGTGATGCCAAACCTAGGCGGGTGTACCTATGTGAATAATGCAGAATTAAGGTTGTATGACTTGACTAAATTGATGGATCTATTACGATGGCACAAATGTAGTAGATAAAATCTTACAGAGTACTCCTACTCCTAATATTAAACTTGAAATGTGAATGTTTTTGAACAAAGATTGTATAAAATTCTAAGATGTGGATGGTGTGACCAGTGCCTACTTCTATTGGGCTAATGGAGTCAAGAGGTAAATAATATTTGTGCCCTATTTCTGGATACAATTCAAATTGTTTGGCACTATTATGTTTATAACTTGTATAAATAGGCAAGAGTGTAATTATCAGATTCTTCTTAATAATCCAAATGTCTTCTTCCAAATTACTCTGATTAATTAGAAGGATTTAATCCTATCTTGCAAGAACCAATTAATTGAACCACACAAGAGCAATGAGTGTGCTTTGATAAATTGAAGAATATCCTTGATATTTCAATTTAAATAATCAAGAAGTGACAACCTTGGAGACAACCGAATAATATTTTCAAATAAATTCAACAAACAATTGACACCATAATTGGATCACCAAACTTATGCATTCTTCTCCATTACATAATTTGAAAAGATTTTACAATGTACAACATGATATTTATTTCCGCAACAATTCACCCAAATCCAACTACCTAACCTACTTATTTATCCTAAATCCCCCCCCTTTTCCTTTTGATTTCATTTGTCATATATACATTATTTTAGGGTTACAACCTTTCATGACATCAATCTGGTGCAACTCTTCCTTTTGGCACAACTCTTTGTTTAATTGTTCTTAGAAAAATAAAATATTTAATTAGTTTCTTTATCGAAAAATTAAATATTTTAATCTTCATCCTTGCATCTTCATGAATAATAATCATCATTTCGCAATACTTTTGAGATCTTAACAATCTTCACTAATCCTTTTGCTGGAAAATATCTGGCTTATTCAATTTAATAAAATAATCCTTGGGTAAAATAATTACCCCCTCCATTACTCTTCAAAAGATTTTAACTCATTAGAGAATTTTTTACTCCTCAGTAAAAACATTTGTACTTTGAATAACCTCTCAGTGAAAAATCAAGATTGTGCAATTTTATTAAAATAATTACACCATGATTATTACTTAAAATCTCCGTTAGTATTTTTTACCCAATAAAATACACCCTTCTTGTAATAATAATTTATTCTCTTGTAATTCCGTTGGTGAAAAACATGAAGTTTATATTCCTCAAAATAATATCTTCATCGGCGTGACATATTCACTCCATAGAGGAAACTTATTCCGACCTCCCTTCTCTTGCCGATAAATTTCTTCATTGCTTATTTATTTTCCAAATATTTTACAAAGTTTAAACTTTATAAAACACTGAAATATTTAGGGTTTTGAAAGCATCCGTATTCATTTTAAAACATACCTCATGTTTTAAAATGTCATTTGAACTTTAGAACTTAAGAAATAATTTTTCAATTTCGGCTGGAGAGAAAATAAACTAATTTCATTGCACTCGCACAGAGCATCTTGGAGCCACGAAAATTTGCAAGGGACTGTGATCAATTATTTTGGAAGTGGGTTTCTGACAGATTTTGAACAGCTTGCCAAATCAAAGTACTTCCTTTGTAAACTAACCATGTCAGAGCATGTAGTGAGAAAAATGAAATTTTAAATTAATGCACCAAATCAACTCATAATTCAATGAATTTGAAATTGGAGATATTTGACCCAAAATACTGATTGGGTCATCCTTAGAATTTCAAAATTTGCAACTTTTTTAGAGCACCAAATCTAGCCCGGGGCAATTGCAAAACAATTAAAAAACATACCAGAACTTCTCCAACGACCATGAAAATACATATACTTGTTGAGTTGGGATAGGATAGTATACTCGTCAAATGGTTTGGCATGATGTTTTTAGAATTCAAACTATAAATTTCCAAAGTTGCTTACTCATCATTTTCTGAAAATTACCACTGTCAAGCTCAATTATAACCCTCCATTTGCCCCTTTTGAAAATATATCAAATGTGATCTTGAGAAGCTATAAATTTGGATATTATCTCATTTAGGCATGGTGAACATGTGTGAAATATTTTTTTTCACCAACCATATCTGTTCATGAAATATCGAACACGAAAGTTGACCATGTTGTAGCTATTCTAGAAATGTAGTTTCCAAACTGTGTAAAATTCATTTGGTTTTGGCTTTGCAAAAATATCAAATCATGCTCTGGAGACCATAAAATTGGCATGGAGGTAGACTTTGGTGTAGAGAATTGAAGGCACCAATTATTTTGTCATTATCAACATCCATTTGCTTAATATTCACCCTCAAATTTGACCATTTCAACAGATTCTTCACTGTACTGACAACATATTTTCTCAAAAACCCTTAAACTTGGCCCTCTGAAACTTTTTCAAAACTGATCAGATGAAGCTGAAAACATGCGTGCATACTCCCATATGTTAGATGAACATGTCTACAAAGGGATTTCACTTGAAATTGTAATAACTTCATTTTGTGATTTTTCAAAGTGAGCCACTTGAGCAGATTTTTCAACTGTACTCCTGAGTGTTAAAATCAAGTTTTTGAACATGGGAGCCTAAAATTTGCATGAATTTTTAGGCTCCAATAGTGGCTCCGTCTGGGGATGAATGATTGTGAGATCATTGCAAGAGTCCAAATCTTTGGAAGAGTAGACCAAGTTTAGAGTAGCAGACTTGAAACTCATTTCTATCCTGAAATGTTATTATTTTGAAAAACTTACACCTCAATTGATGGCACAAGGCCACTGAAAAATAAAGGCCCCAATTTTCCTCTATCAAACACCCTGCTCTGATATGAATTCACCAAATTCTTCTTATGAACACTCATCCTATCAACCCTGCCATTGTCATGAAAAACCTTCAAAAGATCATCATATTCACCTTGACTCATGTTCTTTTCACCACTTTGAAGTTCATCATCATGTGATAAATCTTTTCCATCTTCAACATACAATGTGTATGCACAGTCCATGCGATATCCATCATTAGTTTGCACACCATCATATGTGAAATGATCTCCTGACTATTCTGAAGTATTTTCCATTTCTTCAATATCACCAATTGGCAATGATATGAACTCATCATTATTTTGCACATTCACTTCAACTGTTGTTGGGGATGAATTTCCTGAATCATTCTTTTGTGTGTATTTTTGGTACTTTATTGCCAACAAATCTGAAATTTGTTCACTATTGAGTGAACATGCCTCTATATCCATATCCTTACAATAGTGTTCTTCCTCCTTTTCATCATCAAAAAGAGGCTCAAGATCATCAAAAAATGACAAATCAGAAACATTACCTGCATAGTCATTTGTTCCACAATTTGACATATCACTTTGTTTGTCTGAAAATATCTTTTCCTCACCATAAAGTGGTTTTGAAAATACCTCTTCATCATCAAATGTATCTTCATGGTACTCAATCATGGCTAGAAGTGTTACTTGTTCACTATCAAATGGATCCACATTTTCCATTGCTTCTTCTTCTTGATTATCACAAGAACTGCAAGAATCACCTTGCTATAGATCAACATCTGAATATTCAATAGATCATTCTTAACATACACTATCACAATCTGTTATGCAGGAGAGAATTTCTATATCTTCGTCTTCCTCATGCAGGTTGTCATAGGAATCATTTTTACTTGCACTTGTCTCATCTTCTATTGGTTGCATCGTATGTTCAATGTCTCTATCTTCATCAATGATGTCACCATTTTCTTCATACCTTTTCCTATCTACAATATCAGTCCATTCATCTAGTTGATCAAGAGAAATTGGTATCCATGATTCAGGCCAATAAATTGGGTTTGGCTCATACACTTTCATGAACTACTGAATAATCTCAAACTTACAAGGTGGGAAATTAATAGGTATTTTCCTACAAATATTTGTCATTCTAGAGAGAAAAAAATGCCCAGATTCTCCTCCATATCTCCTTATGTCAAGAAAGGCATCCAATTTTTTTTTGAAATATTCATCATTTTTAGATTGTCTATCCATTCTTCATCAAGTTTTTACTAGAGTCGCCACCTACTTTTCCAAAAGTAGGAAAATGATTCTTTTAAAATTATTTTTGATTTTCCCAAGCGGAATCTCCTCACTCCAAATGTGAAATTTATATTGACTCTTTACATGGAAAGTTTGGAACTGAACTTTCTAATGTTATCCCTAGTGGAGTCGCCAATTTGTTAGGTGCGTGACTCGAATGGGGAGTGCAAATGAAACAATTGTGAACCTTTTGTTAAAAATTTGATTTCAAAAATTTATTGACTCTATGGATGGATAGGCTAGAACTGAGTTTTCTTGTGTTTGTCCCCAACGGAGCCGCCAATTTGTTAGCTCTCAAAAATGCAGGCAAAATGCCTCAAAAGGCTGCTAAACTCTTGGTATGTTTTAGGGTAACAGACAAGACCAAATGGTTTAGACCTTCTACTCTTCAGGTGCTACCAAACCTAGGCAGTGTACCTATGTGAATAATGTAGACTTAAGGTTGTATGACTTGATTGAATTGATGGATCTATTACGATGGCACAAATGTAATAGATAAAAGCTTATAGACTACTCCTACTCCTAATATTAAACTTGAAATGTGAATGTTTTTGAACAAAGATTGTATAGAATTCTAAGATGTGGATGGTGTGACCAGTGCCTACTTCTATTGGGCTAATGGAGTCAAGAGGTAAATAATATTTGTGTCCTATTTCTGGATACAATTCAAATTGTTTGGCACAATTATGTTTATAACTTGTATAAAAGGCAAGAGTGTAATTATCAGATTCTTCTTAATAATCCAAATGTCTTTTTCCAAATTCCTCTGATTAATTAGAAGGATATAATCTTGTCTTGCAAGAACCAATTAATTGAACCACACAAGAGCAGCAAGTGTGCTTTGATAAATTGAAGAATATCCTTAATATTTCAATGTAAATAATCAAGAAGTGACAACCTTGGAGACAACCGAATAATATTTTTAAATAAATTCAATAAGCAATTGACACCATAATTGGATCACCAAACTTATGCATTCTTCTCCATTACATAATTTGAAAAGATTTTACAATGTACAACATGATATTTATTTCTACAACAGTTCACCCAAATCCAACTACCTAACCTACTTATTTCTCCTAAATCACCCACTTTTCCTTTTGATTTCATTTGACATATATACATTATTTTAGGGTTACAACCTTTCATGACATCCATCTGGTGCAACTCTTCCTTTTGGTGCAACTCTTTGTTTAATTGTTCTCGGAAAAATAAAATATTTTATTAGTTGCCTTATTGGAAAATTAAATATTTTAATCTTCATCCTTGTGTCTTCTGAATAATAATCATCATTTCACAATACTTTTGAGATCTTAACAATCTTCACTAATCCTTTTGTTGGAAAATCTTTGGCTTATTCAATTTAATAAAATAATCCTCGGGTAAAATAATTACCCCCTCCATGACTCTTCAAAAGATTTTAACTCCTTAGAGAATGTTTTACTCCTTAGTAAAAACATTTGTACTTTGAATAACCTCTCAGTGAAAAGTCAAGATTGCAATTTTATTAAAATAATCACACCATGATTATTACTTTAAATCTCGTTAGTATTGTTTACCCAATAAAATACACCCTTCTTGTAATAATAATTTATTCACTCTTGTAATTTCGTTGGTGAAAAATATTCCACTTTATTTTGTTTGATTGAAATATTTCACCCAATTTAAATCATTCCTTTGGGTAAAATAATTATATATCTAGTTGGTGAAAATATCTCAACTCCTTGTGCAAAAATTTTATAAATTTTACCCAATATGCTTTTGTGGGTAAGATAATTGTTTACCTTATAACCCCTTAGTAAAAACATGAAGTTTATATTCCTCAAAATAATATCTTCATCGGTGTGACATATTCACTCGAGGAAACTTACTCCGACCTCCCTTCTCTTGCCGATAAATTTCTTCATTGCTTATTTATTTTCCAAATATTTTACAAAGTTTAAAATTTATAAAACACTGAAATATTTAGGGTTTTGAAAGCAGCCATATTCATTTTAAAACATACCTAATGTTTTAAAATATGTCATTTGAACTTTAGAACTTAAGAAATAATTTTTCAATTTTGGCTGGAGAGCAAATAAATTAATTTCACCATGGGCACATGGAGCATCTTCGAGCCACAAAAGTTTGCAAGGGACTATGATCAATTATTTTGGAAGTGGGTTTCTGACGGATTTTGAACAGCTCGCCAAATCAAAGTACTTCCTTTGTAAACTGACCCTACCGGAGCATGTAGTGAGAAAAATGAAATTTTCAATTAATGCACCAAATGACCTCATAATTAGAATTTCAAAATTTGCAACTTTTTTGTAGCACCAAATCTAGCCTGGGGCAATCACAAAACAATTAAAAAACATACCAGAACTTCTCCAATGACCATGAAAATACATATACATATTGAGTTGTGATAGGAGAATATGCTCGTCAAATAGTTTGGCATGATGTTTTCAGTATTGTAAACTATAAATTTTCAAAGTTGCTTACTCAACATTTTCTTAAAATTACCACCGTCAAGCTCAATTATAACCCTCCATTTGCCCCTTTTGAAAAAATATCAAATGTGACCTTGAGAAGCTATAAATTTGGATATTATCTCATTTAGGTATGGTGAACATGTGTGCAAGAGGGTTTTTCACCAACCATCTCCATTCATGAAATATAAAACACCAAAGTTGACCATGTTGTAGCTGTTCTAGAAATGTAGTTTCCAAACTATGAAAAATTCAATTGGTTTTGGCTTTGCAAAAATATCAAATGATGCCCTAGAGACCTAAAAATTGGCATGGAGGTAGACTTTGGTGTAGAGCATTGAAGGCACCGATTATTTTTTCATTATCATCATCCATTTACTTAATATTCACCCTCAAATTTGACCATTTCAACAGATTCTTCACTATACTGACAACATATTTTCTTGAAAACCCTTAAACTTGGCCCTCTGAAAATTTGTCAAAACTGATCAGATGAAGCTAAAAACTGGCGTGCATACTCCCATATGCTAGATGAACACATCTACAAAGGGATTTTGCTTGAAATTGTAATAACTTCATTTTGTGATTTTTCAAAGTGAGCCACTTGAGCAAATTTTTCAACTGTACTCCTGAGTGTGAAAATCAACTTTTTGAATATGGAAGCCTAAAATTTGCATGAATTTTTAGGCTCCAATAGGGTGATTACCCCTCCTAATCAAAACTAAGATGCATTGATTTGCATCAGTCTATGCATTTCATAGTCATATCTTGATCCAGATTGATGTTGTGGTGGCTGCTACTCAGGGGGAGTAGTCATATGTTCAGATATGTGTTTTTAGAGCTTGTGTATGTGTATCGTTCCCATTGATGTCAAAGGGGGAGAAGAGACATGTGAAAGAGTTGAGGAAAAGAGTCAAAACTTAAGAAGGAGAAAGTGCCAAGAGAAAGTTATGTTGATGGTGTTTTTCACATCATGTGTTGCCATCAATGCCAAAGGGGGAGATTGTTGGATGTTGCTAATATGTCGTTCTCATTGATGTCAACACTATTAACATTAATGTCTTAGATGATGTATATGTCGAGGATATTGAGAAAATTGTAATAAAGTAAGTTGCACATTTTCAGTGGTGAAGTGAAGTTCATTATGTTGGCTAGCGTAGTATGATCATGATCAAAGTTTGTGAATTGAAGGGTTTGTTTTTGAGTCTATCTAGTTTATCCACGTTAAGTTTCAGAGATCTGCATGAAGATTTGATTGAGTTATGATTATCTGTGTTGTGACAGTTTTTTTGTTACTTCAGTTGGTGTTCCTGAAAGAGGATGATGTGATTCTAGGAAATTTAGTTGTTGCAGATGCTTCTCTAGTGATTCATGATGCTTGTGGATGTTTCTACTTTGTGCTCTATCTTTTTTGTTGTTCCACATTGATCAGTGTGATCGCAATTAGTGATTTTCTTTTGCGTGTTTATGTTTTTCATGTTCTTGGATGACTAGGTGATTGTAGCGTGTTGTGGATCTTCTAGGAATAATTATTGAAGGTGTTTCATGTTCAAGGATGTTGCTTTGGGTTTTCAATATGATGTGGCTGAATGTGGATGATTCACATTGATAATTATTTATGTTTTGGGCCAATAGTTTGTATTCATTTTATATTTTATTGAAGTCGACATGGAGACAATGTTATTCTTGTTGCGGATATATAAGAGATATTTTTTTTATCATTTGAAGGTATATGAGTGAATGTGTGAAGTGAAGTGTGAGTTCTGTGTGTGAATAATGTTCTAATCATTCGAAGGCAAAAGTAAAGTATGAAGAGTGAGTAGAATTTTTGTGCTTAACCAAAACTTTAATCAGGCATGAGTTGATACTATTTTCTTAGTTCAATCTTGCGTATTTAATCCAAATCTTTCTATAAGATAGTGTGTCTTCCTTGGGTAGTAAGCCTTGTTATAATTGAGAAGTGAGCTCTATGCAATGTGCCTAAATACATGTGCATTCCCATTTATTCTGTTATACTTTTAATAGGGTATAATCTTGTGTACTAACCTCCACCGTGGTTTTTCTCCTAATAGGGTTTCCACATAAAAATCTTGGTGTTATGTGTGTTTCTGATGTGGTAATGATTTATGCTTTCATGCTTATTTATTAGATATAAGAATAAGGTTAAGAATAAGTTTAATAAGGTTAAATTTCTGTGACAACTGATTCACCCCCCTCTTAGTTGTCTGCCCTTGTGTTGCCAACATAGGAATCTTATAACTTGTTTCACAGGTGCTTGACTATTCATAAGGGATCTGCCCTCCAAACCCATAATGCAGGAATCTCAAAATGGGCAACCCCCTAGGAGTTTCTGGAGCCCCTTAGATGCTATTTAATTGCCTTCACTCTAATGGCTTCCAGCTTGGGGAAACCCACATCCTTGGGACTGCAATATCCTAAATGACTCAAATGAACCCTAAAATGTTGAATGATGATGAATTTTATGATCTTTTAACAATGTTTTAATGATCTAACACTTGATTTGTAGGATTTGATTAACATTCACCTGGACTCACATGTAAATGCACTTACTACATCTTTAAATGCACTTACTACATCTTTGTATGTAGGATTTATGGAACCTGTTGTGGGGCCTTCCAGGAAGCCTGCACAAAAAATTGAGAAAGGAAAGAATCTTGCTCGCACTCCCTAGGGAAAGGAAGAGAAAGAGAAAATGAAGTACGAGTTTCATGGAGTTGAACACATGTCAAAGCTCACCTCAAGCTAGGAGATGATCTCAGACATCGAATTTGGACATGTTAGTATAGATGAGTTTAGGGAGAGGGTTATGTTGAACCCCAAAATAGATAGGGCCTTGAAAATCAGGAAGAATGGCCTAGCTAAAGCCACTGGTTTCTGTCCTGCACTCATAGCCCTAGAGTTGGTAATGGCCTGCAGGGAGTGGTATCACTCCAATAGAAAGATAATTGACCATGAAGGAAGAGTATTGGTAGATTTGTCATTCAATTCAATTCATAGGACCTTTGGCATTCCAGTCTTTGACAAGATGGAAGAAATAGAGAAAGGATTTTCCCAAAATGTATGTCAAATAGATCCCATCGGTTGCAAATGAACAATCAACCAAAATTGGTTGAAGGATAAAACAACAAGTGTTGCCAAAGTTCCCCAAACACTATACAGGAGTGACTTCTTTGAGTACAATGATCTAGTCACACTCTTGAATAGAGTAATGGATTTACCCATGACTACATTTTTTGAAAACTAGATATTTTATTTCATACAAGAGATCCTTGAAGGCAAGACCAGGTTCCATTGGGAAAAAATGATTAGTGACAACATGCATCAACAATTAATGGTGGTAAATAAGAACTCTCACTTCTTCATGACTTCCTATTTGGTCTACCTCCTGGCGACCAAGTTCCCATATAAAGGATTGTTTAGTGCTGGAGAACTGGGAACCAAGCAAGGAAAATTGAAAGTATATGACTGCTACCCTCAACTACGATACAGGAACTTCAAGAGGGAGTACAAAAGAGTAAATGATGCCTTCAATGGGAATATAATTAGACTCCTGAGGGGAGATTTCTAAAGAAGGGTAATGCATAGCGTGAAATAATTTTTGATGGGTTTTGGATATCTATTCATCCAGTTCCCTAAGTTCACCTACATCAGAGCTGAGGGATTCTTAGGAAGACCTTACAGGTTACCTCACTATCCCAATGATAGGATTATCATGTTAGAGGTAACTAGATAGCTATAAACTTCGCATGCCTTGCTAAGTAAAAAACATAGGGTTGTGGTCCCATATCCTCTCACTCTTGGACAAGGTATGTATGCTTGCCCTGCTGCCCAGTGCACAAAATATTTAGAAAAGGAGTTGGTCGAGTATAATCTTGGCCTTCATACATGCAGAGGAAGATTAGACCCCAAGGGTAAGTTGATGAAATGGGTTCAGAGAGAGTATTCCCATCAACCTCATGTCAGATACTTTTGGGAAAATTGTAAAGATGACAAAGAGGTGTGAATGCACCACTATATGAGAATGACCCTTGCATTCGTAAAATCAGTCAATTTGTTTCAAGAGCGAGAACAAGTTGTCGATGATGACAACATGATAGATGAAAGATATGGTGCTTGTGATGAATGTGCCTTTTCTGGTGATAGAATGGTACAAAGAGGAGGTCACTAACTTGGACATTCTCACTTGTCCTATGGAGAACATAATAAAGCAATGGATAGAGGAACAAATTTCTCAATGAAAGGAACAATGTGTTGAGTTCACATATGGGGAGCTCAAGGATGAAATGAGCAGTGAGACTGATAGTGCTATTACTATAAAGCCCTCTAGTGAGGCACCAAAACTCCCACCTATTACAAGATCCAAGAAGAGGAAGGAGGTGCCTGAGTGATAGCCCAAGCACAAAGTTTATAGAAGGAAGACAACAGAAGGGCCACCTCCACCAAAGAAGGGAAGAACGAGGACCTTTGTGTTAGAAATGGTAACTATCCAGGAGAAGGAAACTCTGCCTGAAGAAGAAGAGTCTGAATGGCCTCAGTCACCACCACCAACCACATCCATCTCTGTTGTTGTTGTTGCTACCACTCCACCACCTTCAATGCAATATTTTCCTCTCTCATCTCCACCTGTAGTGGACATCTCTATCCACCTTTCCTCCACCTTGCCAATTTCCCCGATGGTAGTGTTGGAATCTTCTTCCTCCACTACTTCCCCACTATCGACTTTTCGCTCCCACCTCCCTTGCCTACTCTATCCAGTTTGCCTCCTTCCATAATGGTAACCATTATGGCAATGCCCACTCACCACATGCCTTCACAACATATATGCAGAATGTTCCTGATGAACTCTCTGGAGTAATCCTTGACCCCAAGTTTCAAGCTTTAATGGATCAAATTGCTATCTCCTTGCCTCTTCCCCCGCCACATACACAACTACCAAAGATGAAAGCCACAATAAAAATATCAGAAGAGATGGAGAAGAAACACAAGTAACAACAAGGAGAGGCTGCAAAAGACATTGATGATGAGCTCGAAGATTCTGATAGGGATGACTACTTTGAACATATGGAGGGAGGTCTAAATGTAAACATTGATGAGGTGGCCTTTGATGAAGAAGTGCAACAAAGCCCTGAAGGTGAATAAAATGATAGGCTCGATGAGCCTTATGAGGTAGAAACCTTGGATCAATAGCTAGATAAGGAGCTCCCCCATGGGAACAAGGATGTAAGTGAAGAGGCTAACCCTGAGGAGCATCATTATGAAGAAGAGAAAGAAAGTACTGATACAAATATGGAGATCCTTGAGGAGCCTCCATGAATTGACCAAGAAGAGGGTCTGAGATAGCAAGGAATGCATTCAGAAGAGGAAGTTCTTCTAGAGAAAGAGTTAAAAAAGAAAGAAGAAGAGAGAATAAAAGAAAAGGATGTCGAGCCTAAGAAGAATGTTGAGGCTAAGCATGAAGGAGATAAAGGGACTTCCCAGCAGCAACAAAGCATCACTAAAAAGAATGTAGTTATTATTGAGCCAGATAGAGAAAATTCTATGCAGATAGAAGGCTTAGACGAAGAGGAAAATGATGAGGGGAAGTTCCACAGTGATGAGGAAGATGAGGAACACAAAGAGGAAGGTGATTATGAATCACCCAAAGGTCAAGTTGAGATGCTTGACTGGATAGAGCACCAATTGGAAAATAAAAAGACTCCTATTATAGCTAACCCATGGGAAAGATTAGAGGAAATCCTAGCATGTGCTCAAATGAGAACTAGAAAGGAGAAGAAGCCCAAGGTCTTCTCTCACACCACAGTGGATGCCTCAGGATCCTAAAGGATACAAATTTCCACCCCAATAGCAAGAAAGGATACAAGCGTCCTTCAGGGGTAGGAACATCAAATTTCAACAATCAACCTAGGCTCAATGACCCTTGAGCAGAAGATAGATGAATTTGAGGGGTCAATGGCCACTATTATGTAGCAAATGAATAAGGAGCATTCCATTAAGGAGGAGTTGAAAGCATAGGTAGTGGACATCACTGCTTATATTCAACAATGGACATCTACAGAAGAGGAACCTCGAATATAACCATTGGTGTCACCCTCACTGCTTTCTAAGGAGGATATCAATAAGATGGAGAAGAGGAAGAATTGGACCAAGTCTATGATTGCTTGGTTCAAGAAAGTGGTGTCCATTGGTGACAAAGGGATCGATCATGCCATCATGATGTACAACAGGTATCAGAGCCTAGGAAAGGACATAGAAATACTGATGAGTACCTATAAGGATTTTTGAGAAACATACATGATCACATATCCTAAATTGGAGTGCATCCTCAATTTTTCATGAGACATCTAGGAAAAGGAGTTGGAAGTACAAAAGGAAGATCACTGGCTGATAGAAACCTTGCTAATGAAATTGGATTATAGGAAAGAAGTTGTTGAAAAGCTCTTGCATGGCCTTGAGGTTGACCATGAATGGGCCTCTAAACATCATGCAAACAATGCTAACTATCTGAAGTTAATGATAGATTTTGAGATGCCTGCCTTGGAGCTAGATTCAGAGAAGATCAAGCCTTTGTTCCACAAGAAAATAGAGCAAGGATCTGGTGACACACTATCACTAGAATTTATGGATTTTTCTATGAGAGCCTTCATGTGAATAGAGCAGATGATCAAGGTTTCCTCAAACTATACGAAGAATCAACAAGAAATTATAGAAAGAATCAAGAGGATGTCCTTCCAGATCCTCAAATCTGAGCTCTCTGAGGAGAAGAAGCTTATAGCTATGTTTAGAAAGTTTGTAGAATATGCAAATGCTTAGAAAATAGTTGGAAAACCCTTTATAGATGATGAATATTTTTCAAAGTAGCTATAAGGGATGGCAGCCACTACAAGACAAAACTGCTACAATTCCAAGGTCACTAAATGACAAAATAGGGAAAAGACAAAGATGTATTTTATATTTTCATACATTTGGGAGTAGGTGAAACCCTAATGTAAAATGAATCTAATCCACACAATGAAATTCATTATTGTCCATTAATTTTTCATTTGGAAAACTATAAATAGGGGTCTCCTCTCATTTTCAAAGAGAGAGTTGAGTTGTTGTGTAAAGGCATGCTGCAAAAGAATAATGAGAATAGCATTGTTTGATGGATTCTTGTGTTTTCTTCTCATGTGTGCATGATTCATTCTCCCAAAATTATATTTTAGTTTTGTTGTTCTAGTTTTAAGTTGCTTAGTTGTTAGTATATGCTACACTTTAATGGTGAAGAATGCTATGGTGTTGATATCTTCCTTGCTCATACTTTTTGATGTCCATTGATGATAAACAACTGTGTAAATTTAGTCTGAGCATTGTTTTATTGTTGCACTCATATTCATCTATTGTTCATGCTTTAATGGTGAATGGATGGTTGAAAATCTATAGACCTTACAAGATTGTACTTGTTTCATGAGACTATAGGCTGCCCTTGGTTAAGTGGAATTAAGTTTTAGGAAGGTTTTCCACTGTAGCATCCTCCATTTTTACTATTCAACATTAGTTGTAGGTTTAGGAAGCTTCTTATCCCTTTTCCCTTCTGACTTTTCTTTGAAAATTGAAAGTTACAACAAAGTTCTACCATCATTGTAAAGCCAAATTTGATGCAAAACATGGAGTTTTAGTCTACTATTTTGAGCTTGCAACAGTTGACTTTCATTTCCAAAATTTATAAAACTCCATTTGTAGACCCAATTCCCTCCAAGCTTAGTGACCATAAAATCCTTTTGTGTTTACTAGCAAATCACATCAACACACTGAGCTATTCCAAGAATTTTCATGACCTGACACCTGAGAGACCTTGAGGTGATTTATAAAACTTAGTTGTAGAAATTAGCTTTCAAGAGAGGTAGCATACTTGTGAACTACCTATGTTGAGAAGTACAAAAACACCCATGAACAGGACCAAAAAATCTAGGTGGGACTCATTCACCCAAAGTGGCAAATGAGTTCCAAATCACTAAATCTGAGCCACACAAGCCAGAAACACCTGAATTATGATTGGTTACTAATTGGTGTTGGGATTATCCTCAAAAAGATGTAATAAATGAGGCTTGTGGATGCAAAATAGGGCTAGTTAAACCATAAGAAAGGCCAATTATTAATGAAAAGCCTATAGGAATGTGAAAGTGTGTTACAACACTTTACAACACTCTAAATAAGGCAAGATTAATGTTGATTATGCTTAAAATTATGTTTATTATGCTTAGTTAATTGATAAAACCCTAGAAAAGTGTGAAAGTGTGTTACAACACTTCACAACACTTTTGCAAGGAACCATTATATTCCATTAGTTCACAAGGGTCCAAGACCTTATGTGAATGTGTTATCCACATTACAACACTAAATCAAGGAAACATTAAGCCAAAATCCACAAGGAGGACCCAAACGAGTGTGAAAATGTGAAGGGACCCATTTTTTGACACTACAATCTAGTCTAGGACTAAATCACCTAGACTGGCGTATGAGTCCCTCTCAACATTAAAATCAACATTTACAACATTTCCAGTCCTCATTCAAGCCTCTACAAGTTTCCAAGTGCACACTTCTAATTTTACATCTTTCTATTCTGATTTATACATAGTCCTAGGTCATTTAACTAAGTCTTGCATATCATTAGTCTTTCCAAGCCCTATATTGGTGGTGAACCCCTCTTGTAATCATAAATCAAACACCTATTGCAATATCTCTTTCTCCTTTGCATACTTTAGATTGAGATCTCTAGGGTTTCCCTTCAATGAAATGATTGTGAAGTGTGTTTGCTCCATGTCTTAAACCATAAGAAGAAAATCCATTTTTTGTTATTACATTTTGGTTAACCTACATTTAGAATACCTTTTTCTTTATTTGGAGTGCATTATCATCCTACATCTAGCTTGCATTAGTTAAATGGCATTCAAGGGTTTCTAAATTTGGCATTAGTGAAAGGGCATATAGGTTGCATCTTGCATCACTGAATTTCATCTAAAATATGCATTTTCACTTATCTTAGACATCACTCCAACCAAAAAGCATAAAAATTGCTTAAAATTTACTGAAAACTATGCAAAAATCCCTCACTGAGACTCGTATTCCCCTTTGGGTGATTTAGTCCCAGTCTAGATCTGAAACTTCCTTTTACAACATTAAAAACCTTGTTTTTTCACTTATGTTTCAATTGGTCAAGTTTCTATTAGATGTATTTCACTAAATCTAGCTTAAATTGGTTCATTTGATGCATTACTTAATTCAAAATTTCTATTTACAACATTTCATTTTCAAATTGTGGCATAGTATAATCAGTCAATTACCTTGTTTGAAATCTAAAAATTGCATTCACACATTTCATTCTAGGTCTTTACATTGCATTTTAAGTTTCCATAGATTAATTTTCACAAATGTCTAGTATCTGTATTTTCCAAGTTTTCAAAGAAAAATTTAGTCAACAAGCATGTTAGCCATTCATTCAATACATTTCCTATTTATGAGTCTTTTAGTGCAAGAGATTGAAAATTTTGATGCTTTCCTTGAACCTACACCCCCTCTTATATCTTCTATTTGTGGGAATGATGTGATAGAAGAAGACACAAGTATAGATAACCATGAAGATCATAATTGTTCTCCTCCCTATACCTCTACTGTTATTAATGAAGGTATCTTGGTGAAAGAAGATGCAATCATTATGAATCATGAAAATTTTTCTTGTCCTTCTCCTCCTCCCCCTTGGGAAGATATTATAGCACAAGAGAATGAAATCATAGATACATTTCTAAACATCACCTTACCTAATTTCCATTCTCCCTTTGATTGGGAGAATGATTTAGTGGAAGAGGATGAGATTGTAAGTGATGAGGATATGTTGGTGCTAGATGATCAAATCTTTAAGGTCTATAACAACCCACTTTATGATCATTCCCCTACCTATCCTACTTTGAAAGACATTATGGGACAAAAGAATGCAATTATGGATGATCATTACAATCACATTTGTTCTTCTCCTAATATCTCCCCTAGTTGTGAAGAAGATATTTTTATGTTAAAAAATACAAGTCATGAAAATATTATGTGTCTCTCTTCCCCTAGGAAAAACATTATTTAACAAGAGAATTCCATCATTGATAAACAAGACAATTCAACCATTGCTCATTCCCCTACTTGCAATGAAGTCATTTTGGAAGAACCAATCCTTGAATGCCAAGAACATTTGGTTTGTAGTCCTCCTAAAAACTCTCCTCCTAGGGAGGATATCATGGTGCAAGAAAAATGACAACAATGGTGATGTGACTTGGATTATGGTGAAAATATGATACTAGATTGCTCTTTATTAGAAATACATCAAACCAAGACCACTGAGGTTATGAATGGACAAGTTTCCATTAGAACTCCCTTGATTAATCGACCCCCTACATACCCTATGGGATATCCTTTGAACCCTTTAATTCTTTACCCACCCTCAAAATGATCACAAACTAAAAAAAAACTAAACTTATCCTTTACCCACCTAAGACTAATGCTTTGCAGAAATTGAGTTATAATACTATTGCTCATACATATAACACTAGAAACAATCCACAACCAAGAAAAACACCTTCAAAATCCCTCCCACTGCCTAACCCTATCCTACCTAGCCCTCCTCGTTTTCCTTCACAAAACAAAAAAATAGTACAATATTGTTGAACAATTAAAGAATACTCTTGCTAAAATATCATTATGGGACCTTATTCAAGCCTCCCCTCATTATCATAACATGATTCAAAGTGCCTTACAAAAAGTTCCTATCCCTTCTAATGTGCAACTGAATGACATAGCATCCATGATTTAAGGAATAAATTCTGATATTCCTTTCCACCAAAGTGAGCTCCCTCCTTTGTCGGTATTGGCATGGTGTGATGGTTTATAGGTGGCATTGTTGTTCTTGCCACCAAGGTTCAAACCCCGTTGGGGTGTTATTGTTGAATGGTTGTATCCGGTTCATAGCTCCGGTCAAAAGAATTTACCCCTTGAATAAAAAAAAAAAGTGAGCTCCCTCCTTTGGAAGTGCAAAAACAAAATGACGCTCTCGTGATAATAGCTCGATATAAAAGAATAGGGATAAAGAAAACCCTTTTTTACAATGGATTTTCCCTTAATGTGTGTAGTGTATCCCCTTTTGGATAGGCTTGGCATGGATAAATAAAAAATTCAACCTAACTCTTTATCTATTAAGGGATTTGACAACATAGGAAAACAACTGCTTGGTGTGATCACTTTGCCTATTACAGCCAGAAAGGCCACATTAGAGACACCGATCCATGTTATTCCTCATGATCTTTTAGATAATCTCCTTGTAGGAAGACTGTGGATTCATGCAATGAATGGGGTGCATTCTAATCTTCATCATATAATGAAGTATGTCTACAACAACAAAGTGTACACACTCAAAGTTGACCCCGAAACAAATAGTTGTTTAAACATTGAGAAAAACAAAGAGAATCCTTTAAAAACATTAACACCAACTACAAAAGTAGAACCTGCACAACAAAAAGACAAAGAATTTTTTTTTTAAGAAGTCATGTAGCTATTAGAAGATGATTTGGGCTCCTTAGACTTTGAACCAACATTCATGGGACAATACAAGATCATAAACAAAGACTCTAAAAAGGGAAAATAAAAAGTTATAATATCAACAAAAATTTGGAAGACCTTTCAAAATCATCCACTTCAACCACTTTAGAATAAAAGACAACAAATTACACAACAAACTTTGATGAAACTGATTATGAACAACCACCAAATCCAAAAAAAATGAAACAACTTTGGGGAAAAGGTTATGAACTTATGAAACAACTTGGATATAGTGGAAAAGGATGTGGTGCTAGAGAAAAAGGTATATGTGTCCCTATATGTGTCCTAGACTGGCGTATGAGTCCCACTCAAAATTAAAATCAACATTTTTAAAATTTCTAGTCCTCATTCAATCCTCTACAGGTTTCTAGATGCATACTTCTGATTTTATATATTTCTGTTATGATTTATATGCATTTCTAGGTCATTTAACTAAACCTTGCATATCATTAAGTTTCATAATTAGGTCTTTCATTTCATTAGTCTTTCCAAGCCCTAGCTTGGTGGTGAGCTCTCTTGTAATCATAATTTAGACCCTAGGACATCCTATTGCAAGACTCTTTCTCCTTTGCATACTTTAATAAAATGATTGTGAAGTGTTTTTGCTCTATGTCCTAAACCATAAGAAGCAAATCCATTTTCCGTTATTACAAATAGCACATGCCAAACTTTGCAATTTAAATTTAGATCATTAAAATTTCGCCAAAAACATATTAAGAATTGGGTCTCGAGACTTAAGGGGGACCCATTCACCCTTAGGCAAATGGGTCCTAAGACCTAAATCTAGGACACTCAATTTCGATGGTGTTAAGATCAATGTAGGCATTAATTAAATATGGATTTTCATTTCAAAAAATGAAATTAATTACAATTGTGAATACATAATTGGGCCAATTAAAGGCTTAATTAAGTCCATTTAATTAAGGGGATGAAAAATATCAAGGAGGTGGCCAAGCACCTATGATCAAGATCCATGGAAAACCAACATAAGTACAAAAGGACACACAAGATAATGTAAGACAAGATACATAATAATTAAATGTCAAAATTATTGCAAGGAGGAAATAAAGATTGACTAGCAAGTTGTATTATGCCACGTTCATCAAATACACTCATAAGGATGTAAAATCACTTATGAAACACATGGCCCTATAGGAAATCAAGTTTTTTTAGGCTCGGTGACCATGAAACACACACTCACAAGGGCTAGTGTAGTCTGATATACACTAGGTGATCCCCCAAGAAAAATATGAGAAACACACACTAGGTTGATATGTACCCATAAAAAGGGGTGGTTGATGGGAAATTCATGCCAGGTCTATAGGCTCCCATACATCAACCACACTAAAATTTACCCCTTGATAACTTTGATAAGGCACCACAATATGATCAAGATGCTCTATCAATGCTACACTAATTTCAACCTCTATGAACAAAGTGGATCAAGAAATGTCAAACAAAACTCACCTCAGGGGGTACAAAATAAAAATCACCTTAGGGGGTGAAAATAAATAATTCCAAAATGAAATAATTTCAATGATTCCAATGTAATGGTCACACTTCCTAGGAGATGTATGATATCATCACTAAGAAGGGAACATGCAAAAAATGATCAGGGGATAGTGCAAGGCACCCTAGGTCTTAATGTTAAAATGTTGCAAGGTGTTAGTCTTCTTTGTGGATCAGTCAATTTTGGTTGTAATAAGGCATCTTAAGACCATTCCTTATACTTTTGGATTAGTTTGAGTCATGTGGGGTTGGTTTATGAAAAGTTATCAAACTTTACAAAAGTTGCAAAAATGTTGCTCAAGCAATTTTTGCATTTTGTGTCTTAAGGGAATTTGAATAAGTTGGGATTTGAAAGATAGTTGTAAATGGTTGGTTTTGGTTTTTGAATGCTTAAATAAGTCTTGTGAAGGCTGAGACAAGGTTCTGGTGGTGACTTTGAATATTGAACATCAATAAAACTCTATTTTTTGCATTTTTAAGCTATGTTTTGCTACTACAAAGATTAGTACAGCCCTGTATAGCCTGAGAATGATTTAAAACTCATTGGTATTGATGGTGTGTTGAGTCTTCTATCATTTTTAGTTGATTTCATTTTTTTTCATCAAGTTAAGAGAGATTTAGAGCAATTTTTCCACAAACATCTAGAAACCCTAGTTAAAGAGGGATTGATTGAAGAAAATGAGTTTTTCACCCATTCCACCAGTGAAAAGGTCAGATAATTGGTGGAATGGGTGTAGATATGTTAGGTTTTGTGATAAAGATAGGTGCACATTTTTTGATGCCCTAGACAGAAAACCCCATGTTTTTGGCATGATAGTTGCATAGTGTTGGAAAAACAAGGACAAACAATTGAGAGAGGGGGTGAATAATTTGTCACAAAATATTTAAAATTTTCAATATTTACTTAACTTAATCTCAGATCTGATGAATGAATAATAAACCATGAAAAATCAACACATCAGAAACACAAAGAACACCGAAATTTTTACATGGAAACCCTATTAGGGGAAAAACCATGATGGAGGTTAGTCCACAATATTATACCCTATTAAAAGTATAAGAATAATGGGAATGCACATGCATTCAGGCACACTACCTAAAGATCACTGCTCAAATACAAAAGATGACTCACTATCCAAAGAAAGGTTTGGATTAAAAGCATCCAAATGTGAACTGAGAAAATAGCTTCTACACAAGGTTGATTATAGTTCTAGTTAAGCACATAAAATCTTCTTCACACTTCACTCAAACTTCTTCACACTCTGCTCAATGTTCTTTACACTTTTCTCTACAATCAAATGATATTCACACATACACACATAGGAGCACACCGAGCATAATTTACACTAATGAATAATCACTCTTATATATCCACAACAAGAGATTACATCAACAATCTTGTCGGCTAGAAAAATATAAAAAATATTTTCAATGTCGGCCCAAATTTACAAATACATTTGCAATGTGAATCCATAAAAGGTCAGCCACAACATAGTGGAGACCCAAATCAACAAATCCAACACAAAAATTCTTTAATTAATTTCACCTTGAAGATCCACAACACGCTACCACCATCATGTTGGCCAAGAACATAAAAAAATGAACACATAGAGAAAAATCTTCAACAATGAGCACACTGAACAATGTGGATGTACCACAAAGATAGAGAATGATCTAGAAGCATCCACAAACAACAAGAACTAATAGAGAAACATCCACACCAATAGAAATTACCAAAATCACATAAAATTCACTTAGGAACAATGACAAAACCCACAAAAATAATGTCAAAAGACAATTGTTCATAGCATAAGCAAAAATTCATGTGGACCTTTGAAACTTCCTGTAGATGAACTAGATACTCTCAGAAACAAACCCTTTATACCACAACAACTGATCTTCAATGTACAAAACAAGACACCTTCATGACCCTCACTGTTCCACTGGGAACCAACAATTCTTCTTTTAACAATTTTCTCAATATCCTCGACATATACAACCTTCAATGCAATAATGCTAATAGTGTTGACATCAATGAAAACTACCTATCAGCAGCACATCCACAATATCCAAAAATCTCCCCCTTTGGATGGCAACACATGATGTGAAAAATACCATCAACACAGCTACACTTGCTTTCCTTAAGATTCTAACTCTTCTTCATATTGCTCTTCTCCCCTAGAAATATTTTTCACATTACTCTTCTCCCCCTTTAAAATCAATGGAAAAAATAAGCATTATCTTCCCACATACAAGCTCTGAACCACATATCTTCACATCTGACTACTCCCCCTGAGTAGAAGCCATGAAAACATCAATCTAGATCAAAATATGATCATGAAATGCATGGATTGATGCAAATTAATGCATCCTTAGTTCATATCAGGAGGGGTAATCACCCCTAGCATCCCTCTGAGATACTCAAAAATATCCTCCAGCAATGGCTAGGTAAAAATGTCTGCAATCTATTCTTTGGTAGGCACATACTCCAATCTAACTTCTTTCTCACTCACTTTCTCCCTCATAAAGTGGAGCTTGATTGATATATGATTGGTCTTAGAGTGTAGCACTAGATTTTTTGAAATGTTAATTACACTTAAGTTATCACAATATATGACAATAGGTTCATCATATACTACTATGATACCTTTCAGCATCTGTTTCATCCACATCACTTGAGTACAATTATTTGTGCCTACAATATACTCAACCATGACACTAGCTTCTTCCCTAGGAAGAAAGCACCACCACTAGTACTCTTCTTGTCATCTACATCTCCTACCCACTCTACATTAGTATATGCATTCAAATAAGATCATCATCCTTAGGATGCCAAAGCCCAAAATCAATTGTTCCTTTTAGATATCTAAAAATTCTCTTTATAGCAGTCACATGGGATTCTTTTAGATCAGCCTAAAATCTAGCAACCATACATACAAAATTCACAATGTCTGGTCTAGTCTGAGTTAAGTAGAGAAATCCACCAACCATTGATCTATATCTTGTTTGATTTGCTTTAGGATAATCATCATCATGTGTTAAGTTACATTTGGTGACCATGGGAGTACCAACAGATTTTGAGTCATCCATGCCAAACTTCTTTAGAAGCTCTTTCACATATTTAGACTGAGATATGAAGATCCCCTTGTCTAACTGAGTAACTTGCAATGACAGAAAGAACTTCATCTCACCAATCATACTCATCTCAAATTCAATTTTCATTTCATCAGCAAACTTCATACATAGATTATCATCTCCTCCAAAAATAATGTCACAAACAAAGAACTCAATAATCAACTCTTCGTCATGATCCAACTTGAAATAGTTGATGTCAACAGTACCTTTATTGAATCCAAGCTTCAGTAAATATTTGTCCAATCTAGCATACCAAACTCTGGGGGCTTGATTGAGTCCATAGAGAGCTTTCTTCAATTGAAAAACCATGTCCTCCTCCTCAATCAGTTGAAATCCATTTGACTATTCAATGTATACTTCTTCTAACTCATCATTCAGAAATGTTGAATTTACATCCATTTGATAGACCTTGTAGTTCTTATATGCAAAAAAAGCAAGAAATAATCTTACAGCTTCAATTCTGGCAACAAAGGAAAAGGTTTCTTCAAAATCAATACCTTTCATTTGTGAATACCCTTTACATACCAGTCTTGCTTATTCTGGACCACTTCACCTTGTTCATTCAGCTTATTCCGAAAGACCCATTTAGTACCAATCACATTTTTGTCTTTAGGTCTAGGAAACAGTATCCATGTATCATTCTTTTCAATCTACATCAGTTATTCCTTCATAACTTCCATCCAGTATTCATCATTGCAAGCTTCATTGACATCTTTAGGCTCAATCTTGGAAATCAGGCAATATTCTTCTACAATCTTCCTTCTAGTTTGCACACCTTTATTCTTGTCTCCTATAATTTTATTTTTAGAATTATTTAGCTTTACATACCTCAAAGTTTTAGGATTCTCTTGAACTTCTAATTCTTCTTCTCTTTCTTTTTCACTTGCCCTTGTCTCTTCTTCTTGACTACCCTGATTTACCAAAACAAATGGAAATTGTTTTACTAGAACATATGGCATAATTTGAAGTTGATTTTGTGTCTGACCATTCTTCCCTTTATTTGTATTGTCTTCATCTAAATCATATCCACAATATCTAGATGATTTAGCAGAATCCTCATCAACTCTGACATTTGCACTCAACCATTTTTCTCAGTCTTCTGTTAAAGCACTGGTAGGTCTTGCTTCTAGTAGATTAGCCTAGAAAGATTCCTTCATCACTTCTTGCATCAAAATTTCCTATATCATCATCTCTCTTGATGTATCATTTGCTTCCAAAGATCTTGAAATACCTAACAGTAGGCTTATAACCAAACCATAGTTCAAAAAGAGTCTTACTAGAATTACCATTTACATTTACCCAGTTCAAAGTGTATACAAAAGTGCTTACAACTTCACTCCAATAGATGTGAGGCACATTTCCTTCAATAATTATTGTTCTAGCAACATCTAGAATTATTATGTTCTTCCTCTCTATAATTCCATTTTGTTGAGGGGTTCCGGGAGTAGATAATTGTCTTCTAATTCCATGCTCATCACATAAAGAATTAAACTCCCTAGAGGTAACTCACCACCTCTGTTTGACCTTAAGAATTTTATTTTAAGACCTTTCTCATTATATACCATAGCTTTGAAACTTTTGAACTTCTCTAATGCTTCACATTTTTCTCTTAAGAAAGCAACCCATATCATTCTAGAGTAATCATCAATAATTAGCATAAAGTACCTTTCTCCATGAAGATTTCTGACCCTAGAGGGACCACATAGATCAGTATGTATCAACTCTAGTAATTCATTTTAATGATGTTGTTTACTCTGAAAATAAACTCTAGTCTATTTTCCCATCTGACACTCCTTACAAATTGTGTTAGCAGACTTCACCAACTTAGGTAGATCTCTTACTTCTTGACTGGAACTTACCTTGACAATGTTACCAAATTTCACATGACACAACCTCCTATGCCATACCAACTTTCATCTAATTGAGCAATTAAAAAAATTCACTAGCAGCATTCAGGTGAAAAATATTGCCTTTTCTCTATTTACCTAAAGCAATTACATTTCTAGAACTTCCAAGTATCCTACATCTTCCATTTTTCAATTGAAGATCATAACCCTTTTCCACCATCTTTCCAACACTCAACATATTGTGCTTCAAGCCTTCAACATAAACATCATTAGTGTTATGCTTATCACCAAGACAAATAGATCCTCTTCCATGAATCACACAAGCATTGTTATCTCCAAATCTCACAACCCCACTGTCATACTTCTCTAGACTTACAAATTTGCTTTGGTCACTAGTCATATGATGTGAGCATCCATTGTTAATAACCCAATCATCCTTTTCTTCAATTCGAGCTGCAAGAGCTTTCTCAACTTCAACAGATTCAGTAGCCACTAGACTATTTTCCTTGATAGCAATAAAAACCCAATCATCTTCATTTCCATTCTCTTTATCAGACTCTTCATCAGTCACACCTTCTTTTAAAAAATAACATTTCTTTTGAAATCTAGGTTTGTAAGGCTTATACCTAGGAGCTCTTCTAGGACACTTTGATGCAAAATGACCTATTTTACTACAAGAAAAACATTTGATAGGAAGCTTTCCTTTATACTTACCTTGTCCTCTACCTTCTTTCTTTACAATTAATGCTTCAAAATATTCTACCTCTCTTTCTTCATCTTCAAGCTGTTTCATTTCATCCTCATACTTGAATGTCTTTCTAGAACTTTCTCCCATAACAAATCTTTGCTTGTTTTTTTTGGATACAATAGCCTTAAATGTAGTTTTAGTCTTGGGAACATATTCACTAAATTCACTCAACTCAAATGCAGCAAGTTTACCAATCATTGTATCCCTTGTCACATTCGTCAATGATCTAGTTTCTTCAATAGCATGAGCCTTCGCTTTGTAGAAGGGAGGCAATGATATGAGCACTTTAGCCACAATTTCTTTCTCATCCAGGGTACCACTGACACATCTAATACCCATCACTATTTCATTTATTCTTTGCATAAAAGAGGAAATATTTTCAGCTTCACCCATCTTCAAATTTTCATAATTTCCTTTCAAACTCTATAGCTTAGCCATCTTCACATGCACATCTCTTCATACAAAGTTTCCATCTTTGTCGACATCTCATGAGTTGTCTTCAGACCTATCACATTTGTCATTTCTGAATTTGTTAGAGCATTCAACATAACTTCCATAGCCCTGACATTATCCATAGCTTCTTTAATCTCACCAACAATGGAAGGACCATTCATAGGAATAACATATGTATTCTTTGTAATCTTCCAGAAGGGTTCACCAATACACCTCAAATGACACACCATCCTAGTTTCCCATACTAAGTAGTTTGTTCCATTGAATCTAGGACTGTCCTTCTTATATGATGCCATCTCGGATCACCTCAAGCTTTTAAACTTCTTCAGAGGAACCTACTTTGATACCAATTGTATGCAAAACAAGGACAGACAATTGAGAAGGGGGGGTGAATCAGTTTTCATAGAATATTTAAAATTTTCAATCTTTGTTTAACTTAATCTCAAATCTGATGAATGAATAATAAACCATGAACAATCAACACATTAGAAACATAGAGAATAGTAAGATTTTTATGTGGAAACCCTGTTAGGGGAAAAACCACGATGGAGGTTAGTCCACAATATTATACCCTATTAAAAGTATAAGAATAATGGGAATGCACATGCATTCAGGCACACTGCTTAGAGGCTACTCAAATAAAAAAGAGGACTCACTCTCCAAAGAAAGGTTTGGATTAAAACCATCCAAATGTGAATTGAGAAAATAGCTTCTACACAAGCCTGATTACAATTTTAGTTAAGCATAGAAAACCTTCTTCATACTTCACTCAGAATTCTTCACACTCTACTCAACCTTCTTCACACTCTACTTTTCAATCAAATGATATTTACACATACACACATAGGAGCACACTGAGCATAATTTACACTAATGAAATAATCGCTCTTATATATCTACAACAAGAGATTACATCAACAACCTTGTCAGCTAGAAAAATATGAAAACATATTTTCAATGTCAGGCCAAATTTACAAATAAATTTGTAATGTGAATCCACCAAGGTCAGCCACAACATAGTGGAGACCCAAATAAACAACTCCAACACAAAAATACTTTAATTAATTTCACCTCAAAGATCTACAACACGCTACCACTATCATGTTAGTCAAGAACATAAAAAACCGAACACATAGAAAAATATTCAACCATGAGCACATGAAACAATGTGGACATACCACAAAGATAGAGCATGATCTAGAAGGATCCAAAAACAACAAGAACTAAGAGAGAAACATGCACAACAAAAATTATTACCAGAATCACATAAACTTGACTCAGGAACACTGACAGAACCCACAAAAATACTCTTAGAACACAACTGTTCATAGCACAAGAAAAAATTCACGTAAACCTCTAAAAATTTTGGTAGATGAACTAGATACTCTCAGAAAAAAAACCCTTTAGATCACAAAAATTGATCTTCAACGTAAAGAACAAGAAACCTTCATGACCTACACTGTTCCACTAGGAACCTGCAACTCTTCTTTTAAAAATTTTCTCAGTATCCTCAACATATACAACCTTCAATGCAATAATACTAATAGTGTTGACATCAATGACAACCACTTATCAACAATACATCAACAACATCCAACACATAGGACTTAGGGTTTCTATAAAATCACTTGTGAATTTATTTCTTGTGGTTGGAAATGATTAGGTAGACCCTATTTGACATGTCTGAGGCATTGGTGTGAAGGAGTGAACCCTAGAGTGTGAAAACCACATAGTTGTTGGAATATTTTCCTCAATCCATACTAACATGTAACTCCTGGAGGGAAAAGTCCCTGTGACATTAATCATGTCTGACCAACTAACTATTCTGAATCCTTTGAAATGTTCCAAGTTGTTGAGACAAGGTTGGTGTCTTGCCGAATGAACTATCGCTGTGACAAGATGCATTCATTGTGACCTTTTGTCGAATGGAGACCTCTAGTGGACAGCATGTTCTTATCGGGCTTCAGGAAGACTCACAATAGCTGGTGTCTTCAGGGTGACTTGATTGCTCGATGTGAAGTCCTAGTGACCGAAGAGAGTATTACCGATAGCATATGGCCTTTGCGGTGACACTAAAGGGTTTTCGGTATGAGGTCCCAGTGACAAGGGAAGGTCTCACTAATGGGGATACAACTGAAGTCATTGGGGTAGCTCTTGGCACTTGGTGAAAGGTCTTGGTGAAGGTCAAATGTCTTGCTGACTTAGTAAGACATGAATGATCGATGTGAGGTCTCGGCAAAAGACAAAATTCTTGCCGACTCGGTAAGACTTGGTTGCTCGATGTGAGGTCTCGATGCTCAATGAAACGTCTTGGCAAAAGACGAATGTCTTGCCGAATGTCAGGGGCTCTGGTGAAACTTGAGGAGACTTGGAAAAAGACAAATGTCTTGACAACTGTCAGGTGCTCTGGTGAAACTTGAGAAGACTCGGCGAAACCTCTTGGAGAATGGAAAGTCTTGCCGATGGAAAAGTTGAAGTCGTTGTGACTTTGTGAGCATCAGTATGAGTCTAGCCGATGAGAAATCTCTTACCGATAGGAATGCAATGGATGTCGATGGATTTAGTATGATTCATGGCATTCGCTATTTCATCTTGCTGACTAGTGGAACCTATGCCGATATCGAATATTGGACGTGTTGGCATCGAGGAGACATGGTTAGTGTCTCACCGACATGCCAACACAAGTTGAACGCCCTTGACCGATTGACCATACTATGTGGAGCCTCGTGGACCAATCAGAGGAAGCATTTTTCAAATGGATGGCAATTAGATTTTTGCAATAGTTGCGACGCTGGAGCTGAACTACATGCAGGGAAAAAATAATGCTTAAGAGGAAAAATTTCTATGATGGGGCAATGGCGGATAAGGATGAACAAAAGACAAAAATCAGAATGTGATAAGATTTAAAGGATCGATTCTAATTTGGTATAGTAGTGTGAATCAGATTTTTTGAGAGCATTTTTGTAACTCGATGAACAGTGAATGAAACTACTGTGAACTAATACCAGAGAGTTGTATCTCTAATTGTATGTAATTGTTGTTACTGTAATACAAAGAGATTTAGCTTGGTCAGGTGGGTTTTTTCCTGAAAGGGTTTCCAATGTAAATCTCTTGTTCATTGTCTTTAAGTATCTTCTCTATTTCTATAAATCTTTCATGTGTGTCTTAATTGGATTGTAATTTGAAAATTAAAAGAACTATATGTGTACTTCCTTGTGGTTTTGACGATAGGAAAGTTGCTTCCGCACCTCTTGCAGATGCATTGATGAAGCCTATGAGCACAGACAAATATAGGTGGTGTGCCGGTTCGATGGGCCTCTTGGCCCATGAATTTCAATAGTTTTAATATGCTCTGGATTTTTCAGTAAAGTCTTCATCAAGTGGGAGATTGTTGGAATATTTTCCTCAATCCATACTAACATGTAACTCCTGGAGGGAAAAGTCGCTATGACATTAATCATGTCTGGCTGACTAACTGTTCTGAATCCTTTGAAATGTTCCAAGTTGCTGAGACAAGGTTGGTGTCTTGCCAAATGAACTATCATTCTGAGAAGAAGCATTCGCTATGACCTTTTGTCAAATGGAGACCTCTGGCAGACAGTATATTCTTATCGGGCTTCAAGAAGACTCATAGCAACTGGTGTCTTCAGGGTGACTTGATTGCTCAGTATGAAGTCCTAGCGACCAAAGAGAGTCTTACCAATAGCATATGGCCTTTGCGGTGACAATAAAGGATTTTTGGTATAAGGTCCCAACGATAATGGAAGGTCTCACCGACGGGGATACAACTAAAGTCATCGGAGTAGCTCTTGGCACTCGGTGAAAGGTCTTGGCGAAGGTCAAATGTCTTGCTGACTCGGTAAGACATGAATGCTCGATGTGAGGTCTCGGCACTCGCTGTGAGTTCTTGGTGAAAGACAAAAGACTAACTGACTTGGTAAGACTTGGTTGTTCGATGTGAGGTCTCGACGCTCGATGAAACATCTTGGTGAAAGATGAATGTCTTGCTGACTGTTAGGTTCTCCAGTGAAACTTGAGGAGACTTGGCGAAACCTTTTGGTGAAAGACGAATGTCTTGCCGACTGTTAGATGCTTTGATGAAACTTGAGGAGACTCGGTGAAACCTCTTAGCAAATGGAAAGTCTTGCCGGTGGCAAAGTTGAAGTCATTGTGACTTTGTGAGTATCAGTATGAGTTTAGCCGATGAGAAATCTCTTGCTAATAGGAATGCAATGGATGTCGATGGATTTGATATGACTCATGGAATTCACTATTTCATCTTGCCTATTGGTGGAACCTACGCTGATATCGAATACTCGTTGTGTTGGCATCGGGGAGACATGGTTAGTGTCTCATCGACATGCCAACATAGGTTGAACGCCCTTGACTGATTGACCATCCTATGTGGAGCCTCATGGACCAATCAAAAGAAGCATTTTTCAAATGGATGGCAATTAGATTTTTGCAATAGTTGTGACACTAGAGCTGATCTGCATGTAGGGAAAAATCAATGCTCAAGAGCAAAACTTTCTATGATGGGGCAATGGTGGATAAGGATGAACAAAAGACAAAGATTAGAATGTGATAAGATTTAAAGGATCAATTCTGATTTGGTATAGTAGTGTGAATCAGATTTGTTCAGAGCATTTCTATAACTGGATGAACAGTGAATGAAACTACTGTGAACTAATACTAGAGAGTTGTATCTCTGATTGTATGTAATTGTTGTTATTGTAATACAAAGAGATTCAGCTTGGTGTGGTGGGTTTTTTCCCAAAATGGTTTCCCACGTAAATCTATTGTTCATTATCTTTGAGTATCTTCTCTGTTTCTGTAAATCTTTCATGTGTGTCTTAATTGGATTGTAATTTGGAAATTAAAAGTATTATATGCTTACTTCTCTATTTCTGTAAATCTTTAATGTGTGTCTTAATTGGATTGTAATTTGGAAATTAAAAGTATTGTATGCTTACTTCCTTGTGGTATCAGATCCTGGCCAGTTGTGTTATCCTTGTGAGAGGGTTGGGTTTTTTATGTCAATTCTTTTTCAATGGGAGTTTGGTAGAGGTCTGATAGCTTAATTACAAATTGAGATGGCGAGCACATTCGAGAAGATGGAAATAGAGAAATTCAATGGTAGCAATTCTGAGTTGTGGAAACTCAAAATGGAAGATCTATTAGTGGATCATGATCTATGGCTTGTTGTGTCTAGAACGATGCCTTAAGGCATGAAGCAAGAGGATTGGGATCTTGCAGATAGAAAGTCTAAAGGGTTGATAAGGCTCTGTTTGGCAGACTCTGTTCTTCTGAACGTGCATGAAGAAAAGACTGCATCTTCCTTATGGAAAATACTGACATCTATTTATCAAGGCAAGTCCTTGGTGAACAAATTGTTCTTGAGGAAGAAGTTGTACTCTTTGAGAATGCAGGAGGGAGGATCTGTTGCTGATCATTTGAATGCATTCAACATGTTGATTGCTCAGTTAACATCTATTGGTGTGAAGATTGAAGATGAAGATCGTTGCATGCTGTTGCTATGTTCATTGCAAAATTCTTGGGATCATTTGGTGATGGCTATTGGGAGTACGACATCCACTTTCAAGATGGAAGATGTTGTTGCTTCTTTATTGTCGGAAGAGATGAGAAGAAAATCTTCTGAGATGGAAAAGGAGGCTCTCGCTGTTAGAGGCAAATCGAAGGAGAAAGGCAAGAAGAAGGACAAGAAATCCAGATCGAAATCAGAAGGGAGATCAAAGTCTCCTAGCAAGAAGTCCAAGGTGAAATGTTGGAATTGTGGGCAACCTGGTCATGTCCGAAAGGATTGCAAGGAGGAGAAAAAGAAGTCTTCTGGAAATGATTCTTCTCATAGTGATGCAGACGCCTTCATTGCAGCTTTGGCTACATGGGCATCAGATGATGTCTGGATGATTGATTCTGGAGCATCTTTCCACATGACATCTCATAGAGACTAGTTCACAAAGTATGAAAACTATGATGGTGGAAAGGTGTATTGAGAAGTGATTCATCTTTGGAAATTGTTGGCCATGAAAGAGTCAGAATTCAATTCCCTGATGGAAGAGTGAAGGGAATCAATGATGTGATGCATATACCAGGTCTGACTTGAAATTTACTTTCTGTAAGCTAAATGATATCGGAGTGTAGGTCACGTTGTCTAGAAATGGCTGCAAGATGACTAGAGGTGTAATGGTGTTGGCTAGGGGTGCTTGAATTGGTACCTTGTACAAGCTGGATGCACATGATGTTCAATGCAATAGTGTCTCTACAAAGCCACTAAAAGCTACTCATGGAGAAAAGAAGGAAAGCATTCCTAATGGTGTAAAATCCATAGACGTTAAACTCATAGTAGAGAAGACTATGATCTAGCATCATAGGCTAGGCCACATTGGTGAGAAAAGTTTAAAAACCTTGAAAAATAAAAACTTGGTAGAAGGGCTTGAAGATTGTAACCTTGAGTTTGAATTTTATGAACATTGCATATATGGTAAACAACATTGTGTTTCATTTTATTCTAGTCCTCACAAATCTTCTGGTTTGCTTGATTATATTCATTCTGATGTTTTTGGTCCAGTGAATGTTCCTTCTCTGTCTAAATCAAGATACTATGTGTCATTTATTAATGATTATTCAAGAACATTTGTATATTTTCTGAGAAGTAAATTAGAAGTGTTCAGTTAGTTTAAGGAATTTAAAAACCTGGTTGAAAATCAGACTAGTAGGAAAATAAAATGTTTAAGAATTGACAATAGTGGTGAGTTTTGTTTAGATGAATTCGAAAGGTACTATACAGATCATGGAATTAAAAGACATAATAATACACCTTACACTCCACAATAAAATGGAGTTGCTAAAAGGTTCAACAGGATAGTAATGGAAAGAGCACGAAATATGCTAAGCAGTGTTGGCTTAGAAGAGAAGTTCTGGGCTGAAGTAGTCTCTACAACATGTTACTTGGTAAATCATTCTCCTAACTCTGCTTTTGTTGAGAAGATGCCTTTGGAAGCATGGTCTAGAAAGAATCCCTCTTTGAGACATATTTGTGTCTTTGGCTGTGAGGCATATGCTTATGTGTCATTTGAAAAAAGATCTAAGTTGGAAAACAAAGTTGTGAAGTGTATTTTTATTGGCTATAGTGTTGGCATAAAAGGATACAAGCTTTGGAATCCTGAGGCTGAGAAGGTTTTGTATAGCAGAAGTATTATCTTTCATGAGTTGAAACCTTCTACATCAGATTTGCAGTCAGAGAAGAAATTAGAAAATGAAAAGGATGTAGTAGAAATTCCTTCAACACCAAATAAAGAGGAATTGAAAAATAAAAATGTACTTGATGTTGAGGAAATCTCAAGTAGCTCTAAAATTTTTGATGAAGATGAAGAACCACCTCAGCCTCAGAATGTGAGGAGGTCAACTCGTGAAAGAAAGCAACCTGATAGGTATGGGTTTTCTTTGATAGAGTCTACTTGTGCCTATGCTTTAATTTCTGGCACTGATGAACCTAGGACTATGAAAGAGGCATTTAAAATGTCTGATTCAAACTCTTTGTTGGAAGCCATGAATGAAGAAATGGCATCATTAGAAAAGAATGATACCTGGAGTTTGGTGCCATTGCCTAAAGGCAAAAAAGTTGTGGGCTACAAATGGGTATTTAAAAAGAAAATTGGTTTGGAAGGTAGTGTAAAAAAATATAAAGAGAGGCTGGTTGCAAAAGGTTAGTCCCAGGTAGAGGGAATTGATTATGGAGAAATCTTTTCTCCTGTAGCTAAGATGACATCTATTAGATTTCTTTTATCACTTGTAGTAGCGTATGACTTAGAAATTGAATAGATGGATGTGAAGACATAATTTCTTCATGGTGATCTTGAAGAAGAAATTTATATGTCCCAGCCAGAGCACTTTGTGGAAAAAGGTAAAGAAAGACTGGTTTGAAAGTTGAAGAAATCTCTATATGGGTTAAAGCAGTCTCCTAGAATGTGGTACCAAAAGTTTGACACTTTTGTTTTGTCATTAGGATTTGTAAGATCAAAATCTGATCACTGTGTGTATTACAAAGCTGAAAGTGATTAAGTTCTTATTATTGCTCTCTATGTTGATGATATGTTGTTCATAGGCAATAGTAAGCTAATGATTTCTGATCTTAAGTCTCAGTTGTTGCAAAGTTTGAAATGAAAGATCTTGGTGCAGCAAGGTATATTCTGGGAATGGAAATAACCAGGGATAGGAAAAATAGAAAACTTTGGCTCAGTAGAGTAAGTACATCATGACTGTTCTAGAGAGATTTTGTATGATTGATTGCAAGTAGCTAGTTGTTCTAGTTACACAGGGAACGAAGCTAACTATTGAGGATTGTCCAAAATCTCCTACTGAGATGGAAGACATGACTAGTGTGCCATATGCTAGTGCAGTTGGTAGCCTTATGTATTCAATGGTTTGTACAAGGCCAGACATTGCCCAACCAGTGGGAGTAGTTAGTCAGTTTATGGCTAATCCTAGAAGGACACATTGGGATGTTGTAAAGAGAGTGTTTAGATATCTGAAGGGCACTTCAGACTATGCTTTGTGTTACCATAGTAATTTGGTTGAATCATAGAAGAATCTCAGTATTCGAGGTTATGTGGATTCTGATTGGGTAGGGGACATTGACAGCAGAAGATCCACCAGTGGATATGTTTTCATGATGAACGGTGGTGTAGTGAGTTGGATGAGCAAGCGGTAGGTTGGCACTCAATGAAAGGTCTTGGTGAAGGTCAAATGTCTTGCTGACTTGGTAAGACATGAATGCTTGATGTGAGGTCTTGGTGCTCGCTGTGAGGTCTCGACGAAATACAAAAGTCTTGCCGACTCAGTAAGACTTGGTTGCTCAATGTGAGGTCTCAACGCTCAATGAAACGTCTTGGCAAAAGATGAATGTCTTGCCGACTATTAGGTGCTCTAGTGAAACTTGAGGAGACTAGGTGAAACCTCTTGGCAAAAGATGAATGTCTTGCTAACTGTCAGGTGCTCTGGTGAAACATGAGGAGACTTGACGAAACCTCTTGGTGAATGGAAAGTCTTGTCGATGGAAAAGTTGAAGTTGTTTTGAATTTGTGAGCATTGGTATGAGTCTAGCCGATGAGAAATCTCTTGCCGAGAGGAATGCAATGGATGTCGATGGATTCAGTATGACTCATGGCATTCGCTATTTCATCTTGCCGACTAGTGGAACCCATGTTGATATTGAATACTGGCTATGTTGGCATCGAGGAGACATAGTTAGTGTCTCACCAACATGCCAACACAGGTTGAACACCCTTGACTGATTGACCATCCTATGTGGAGCCTCGTGGACCAATCAAAGGAAGCATTTTTCAAATGGATGGCAGTTAGATTTTTGCAACAGTTGTGACGCTGGAGCTGAACTGCATGTAGGGAAAAATCAATGCTCAAGAGGAAAAATTTCTATGATGGGGCAATGGCGGATAAGGATGAACAAAATACAAAAATTAGAATGTGATAAGATTTAAAGGATCGATTCTGATTTGGTACAGTAGTGTGAATTGGATTTGTTGAGAGCATTTTTGTAACTAGATGAACAGTGAATGAAACTACTGTGAACTAATACTAGAGAGTTGTATCTCTAACTGTATGTAATTGTTGTTACTATAATACAAAGAGATTCAACTTGGTGTGGTGGGTTTTTTCTCGAAAGGGTTTCCAACGTAAATCTATTCTTCATTGTCTTTGAGTAACTTAATTGGATTGTAATTTGGAAATTAAAAGTACTATATGCATACTTCCCTATGGTTTTAATGTTAGGAAAGTTTCTTCCACACCTCTTGCTTTCCTTACAATAGTGACCTAGTTGAACAAGCCTAATGAAGCCTAAACCCAAGGGTAGCAGTCAAATTTTGAAGGTCTTAGTCCAAAGTAACCCTATCTACAAACTTGATATGTTTTCAAATGGCTTAAAGGGTACTCAAATCTGTATTTACATTTTGGGTATGAGTAATTTCAAGAAAATTGTGTTGGAAAAACCCTCTATGGAGTACTACTAGGAGTTAGTAGACCTAGGTAAAGTATTCCACCAATTTAAGGTTCTAAGATTGAAAAGTTTGAGTTGTTGAGATAGTTAGTGATCATCCACCCTACTCTACATCAAATTGGTATCATATCATAGGTAGGTATGTAAAGAGGGAAAGTGTGAAGTGAGAAAGAGAACAAGATGCCTCCAAAGGGTAACCCTATGGCTAGGGAAATGAATGAGATGAAAGAGAATACTACAAAAAATATTAGAAAATTAAAGGAATTGCAAGATATTGTGGTAGTAAGGCTTGAGGATGTTGAAACAAATCAGAGGAGAGGGATGGTCATGGGTGATGAGAGTGACCTTGAAGAAGAAGGGGAGGAGGAGAATGAAGAAGAAGAGGAAGAGGAATTGGATCCTGATGAGTAGAGGATGGCCAAGATATTGAGAGCAGTCAAGGAAGATAAACACAAGGTAAATATGGATGTACCTATGTATGGAGGGAACTTGAATGAGGAAGAGCTTTTGGATTGGATTGTAGCACTTGATAATTACTTTGAATGTGAAGACATACTAGAGGAATAAAGGGTAAAGTTGACAAAAACAAAATTGAAGGGTCATGCCCTATTATGGTGGGATTATGAGAAAACTAAAAGGAGGAAGAAAGGCAAGTAAAAAATTGTCTCTTGGGACAAAATGGTAGCCAAGATTAAGGTTAAGTTCTTACCAGTTCATTATGCAATTTAATTATACAAGAAACTTCAAGGTCTGAAACAAAGAGATATGGATGTCAAGGATTATACTCATGAGTTCTATAAGCTAAGTATAAGAGCAGGTCACATGGAGGATGATGTGGGGAAGGTGGCAAGATATCTCAGTGAGTTAAGATTTAACATTCAAGATGAGTTGAGTTTGGAAAATCCAAGGACGGTAGAGGAATGCTTTCAATTAGCAATTAGGGCTGAAGAAAAGCTAAAGAGAAGGCAAGACAAACAAAACTAAGGTAGAGGCAACAATTCCAAAGGAAGAGGGTCATTTTCTAATCCAAGGCATTCATATGAGAACCAAGAAGATACAAGCAAAGTCCAAGACCAAGTTGCAGATGTAATAGGTGGATTTAGAGGAGGTAGATCGGGCTTTAGAGGAAGATTTGGAGGTCAAGGAAGAGGATCTAGTGGATTCACAGGAAGGTGTTATCAATGCAACAAGTTTGGACATCAAGCATGACAATGCAATGAGAATCAAACCACTACTTCACAAAGGAGAGCTCAATTGGTATAAGAAGAGGACAATGAGAGTGTAAACTCTCCATCACAACATGCTACTCCAAAAGTTGGTGAATCACTCGTGGTGAGGAGAAATCTCATCAAAGCACTAGTAGACAAGGAGCCACCACAAAGGAAAACTCTCTTCAATACAACGTGTAAGTGCTTGGGTAAGGTTTGTAAAGTTGTAATTAATTCAGGAAGTAAGTATGGTTTCCGTTGAGATGGTTGAAAAACTTAAGTTACCTAGAATACCACATGCTACTCCTTACAAAGTCTCTTGGTTGAATTAGGGTCAATATGTTTTTGTAAATGAAAAAAGTTGGGTGGAGTTCAATATAGGAGGATACAAAGACAAAATTTTATGTGACATATTACCCATAGATGTATGCCATTTGCTGCTAGGGAGGCCCTGGAAATTTTGATCATGCATATATGGAAGAGATGGGAAGCAAAGGTGAAGAGGTTAAGGAGAAACTACAAAGGAATGTGAACAAGTTCAAGCATACACCTAAAGTAAAGAAGAAGGAAGCTCATTACAAGGATGGATGAGGTATGGTTAAAGGTATTGATGTAGGGTCAACAACATTTTTAGGTGAAGGAGTCAAGGATCAACCATCAAACAAGTCTCTGAAGTTGGAGCATAACCTAGGTGCCAAACAATTAAAAAATACAAGGGATAGTGCCTATTTTTAGTATTTTGTACATTGGAAGGGTTTACTAGATGGATATGTCACTTGGAGGAAAGAGAATGACATGATTAAACATGAATTTATTGTTGCAACACTGTCCTAAAGGGGACTTGAGTCTATTTTTCCTAGGGAGTATGGTGAAGGGCACCATAGGTATTAATGTTAAAAAGTTGTAAGGTGTTAGTATTTTGTGTGGATCAGTGAATTTTGGTTGTAATAAGGTCTCTTTAGACCATTCCTCATGTTTTTGGATTATTTAGAGTCATGTGGGGTTAGTTTATGAAATGTTGTCAAATTTTGCAAAAGTTGCAAAAATGTTGCTCAAGCAATTTTTGCATTTTGTGTCTTAAGGGAAGTTGAGTCGGTTGGGATTTGAAAGACACTTTTAAATGGTTGGTTTTTGTTTTTGAATGCTTAAATAATCCTTGTGAAGGCTGAGACAAGGTTCTGGTGGTGACTTTAAAGATTGAACATCAATAAAACTCGGTTTTCTACGTTTTTAAGCTATATTTTGCTACTACATAGATTAGTACAACCCTATACGGCCTGGGAATGATTTAAAAATCACTGGGATTGATGGTGTGTTGAGTCTTCTATAATTTTTAGTTAATGTCTTTTTTTTTATCAAGTTAGGAGAACGTTAGAGCAATTTTTCCACAAATAGCTAGAAACCCTAGTTAAAGAGGGTTTGGTTGAAGAAAATGAGTTTTTGACCCATTCCACTAGTGAAAAGGTTTGATAATCGATGGAATAAGTGTAGATATGTTAGTTTTTGTGTTATAAATGTTTTTAGGAGTAGGGGATAAAGATAGGTGCACATTTTTTGATGCCCTAGGCAAAAAACCCCAGGTTTTTGGCATTATAGTTGCATAGGACTTAGGGTTTGTAGAAAAGCTCTTGGGAATTGGTTTGTTGTGGTTGGAAATTATTGGAAAGACCTTATTTAACATTTTTAGGCATTGGTGTGAAGGAGTGAAGCCTGGAATGTGAAAACCACATAGTGACCTAGTTGAACAAGCTTAATTAGGCCTAAAACCAATGTAGCAGTCAAATTTTGAAGGTCTTGGTCCAAAGTGACCTTATCTAAAAAATTGATATGTTTTCAAATGGCTTAAAGGGTACTCAAATATGTATTTACATTTTTTTTATGAGGTCTTTCAAGAAAATTGTGCTAGAAAAACCCTCTATGGAGTACTATTAGGAGTTAGCAGACCTAGGTAAAGAAACCCACCAATTTAAGGTTCTAAGATTAAAAAGTTTTAGTTTAGTTATTTAGTGATCATCCACCCTACTCTACATCAGGAGACAACATGACCCCCACTTAAAATGTCAAAATACTTGCTATGTTGGTATTTTGGGTAGAAAGAGAGGAAGAGGGAATCCTTGGAAAGAATGTACACCTCCGAAAACTATTTATCCTTGCCCCCCAATCATAGAGACAAAGAAAACCATCAAAAACTATAATGTTGCTTCCAAGAGAAATATGGTTGCACCTAAAATTGTACCACCATTAATGACAATGAGTAAGGCACATAAATCTACTAATGCTACATAGTGATGAGCAACATGATATGATGAAAATCATTATCAATTAGAGGAAATAGGTGCATCAACACAAGGAAGAGCACCACAATCCTATTTTGTGCATTTGGCACACACACCCCATGAAACAGGGACCCCCCTCTTTTTTTTTGCTTTCGCTCCAACCTCGCCCGCATCCATTTGGTTTTGATTTTTTCCTTCGCTTTTTCGGCCTTTGGCCTACATTGCCTTCAAAATTATGAGCACCACTTGAAAATATATGAATTTTGCTACGTGTCCTTTTGTGGAGGTTTTGATGTGGATTTCGGTGTGTTTTGAGCAATTTGCAGAAATTTGATTGTGGGTCACCACGTATGGAATTTTTTTTGCAGAATTCCATAATGGTGGCACCATTAAGATAGGCATCCACACTGTCCCAGCCCACATTGTATCGGCTTCCACATTATTGGATCCTACATTCTCATGTCCCACATTAGTCTATCCCCACAGCCCAAGTCTCCACATGATCCTAACTTCTGCCCCTCATGTCTCAACTTTCTATGGTTTTCACATGAAATGAGGTATTAACCGTATTAAATACATCGTTGCCTATAAATAGGGGGGTTATTTGCTCATTTTTGCAGTACAAATTTAGTGATTTTTGCGTCTTCCATGAGTTGAGGTGACTATCTAGACTTTGATATTTCAAGATTCCTTACTCATTTCACCGTCGAATCAAACTAGTATGAGTCCCATCATCCCTTATACACATTTCCTTCTAGATTTAAAAGCATAAAGTGGGGTTTTTATTCATTTAAGCTTAAGGAACCTAAGCACAAATGATAAAACCTTAGGAAAAAATTTTCTTGCAGAACTTTGTGTTTGTTCTGCCAAAATTCGGCTTGGGAGGAAGTGGCTTCCACATGGTTTGAACCTGCATTCTGCAAAAACTTGTGAGTAGAATTTCATGGTGTTTGCACCAAAGCATTGACATGACCACTCATTACCCCCTCCATTTCATTTTTTGCATTTCCTTTTAAGGGTCTATAAATGTTCAAACCTGAAAACATTATCATTTTCTCACATGTCAAATTGAATGAACCTTAATTATGCTAATTCCCTAAATCATTGTGGGAATTTACATATGGAAAGTTGGGTGTGGTATGCCACTAGCACCATGCCATTTAATGGTACGAGTGTTTCTGGATTTTGGCTCAATGGATCCCACATTGCAAGTATCCACATAGGTCAAAATGGGTTGGCTAATGAATATTAGGACATAAACCCTAGGCAATTAAGTTTCTCACATGCTTAAAGGAGTTAACTTGAAATCTCACTAAGTCTTTGAGCATTTGTAGAAAGTTGGTTGTGGGAAGACAAATGCGGGAGGCCATTTTAACCATGTTGTTTCATGGTGAAAAACTATTTGGCTTCTGACTTAATGAATTCTGCAATTACTTTTTTGTATGGGCACATTTCTTGAAAGTCTATGTGTTTTTATTTCATACCCTCAATTATTCATTTTCCCCACGTGCTTGAATAGAATAACCTAAAATTTATCAAATTTTCAAGCTTAGCAGAGATGTTAATGTGGGATGCCATGTGCAGGATTCCTCTCATAGTATGTTGTCACAATCGCTCCATATAGACTGGCATATGCATTTTCCCAACCCACATAGTTGTGGAATTTGCATCTTCCTAGTCTGCAAACCTTCAAAACCAACAAAATGCTAGAATTTTCCTTGGATTACTAAATTTAATGTTTCTTTTTTGACATTTGGAATATTTATGATGATTTTGGATTGCAATGATGAATTTCTCAATAGAATTAACACCTCTTTCCTCTGCCTAATTAATTTTTACTCAATACACACTGTTCATGTAGGTTTTATGGAAAAGATTGAGAAAGTAGGAAAGAGAGAAAATAACAAAATTTGAGAAAGAGAAAGCCAAGATGAAGTAAAAATTCCACAGTGTAAAAATCTCTTCCAAGATTGCTTCTGATTGGGACAAAATATCAGTTACAAATCATGTGCACATAAACATCAACAAGTTCTGAGAATGCACTTAGGTGAACCCAAAGAATGATATGGCCTGAAGGATTAGAAAGAGTGGCCTCACACATGTAGCTATATTTCCATCATCTCTGATCATCTCTAAGCTCATCCATGGGTCTATGGAATTCTATCATAAGGATTCATAGAGGGTAATCACCTCTGAGAGATGAATGGTGGCTGACTCGTTGCTTCCATCCATTGCATGGAATTTTGGAATTCCTTATTTTTCATAAATAGAGGTATGTAAGAGATATTATGCCCTCAAAATTTGGAAGACAATTCCTCTAGCTTGTTGCCAAGTGATAAACAAAAAGTGGATGCACAACCCTCAACTCAGTGTAGGAAAGTTATTGAAAAAGTTGTATAGAAGTGACTTTTTGGATGAGGTAAATGACTTGGTAACATTGTTGAGTAGGGTGGCGGGCCTTCCTGTCTATAATATATTTGAAGAATGGATGTACTATTTCATTGCAACAATATTAAGGGGAGAGATCTGTTTTGATTGAGAAAAGACCACTAGTGATAATATGCATGCCCAGTTTGTTTCAGTGAAGAAGACTTCAGAATTCTACATTGACTTCCTATGTTGTTTATGTGCTGGCAGTAAACTTTCTACATAGAGGCTTAACATGTAAATGAAATTTGGGGATAGGCCCCAACGAGAAAATTGTCTACAAATGCTACCCACAATTATTGTACATGAATTACAAGAAGAAATACAAAAGGGTGAATAACACCTTCATCACTTACATCATCAGGTCATTGTCAAATGAATTTGGAAACATGATGTCTTTCTCTACCAAGGAAATGGTGAAGAGCTTTGAGTATTGGTTTCCAATTTCCTTATTTCACTTACTTCAAAATTGATGGATTTTCCAGGGCCCCATATAGGTTACCAAGGTACCATACTAACAAGATGGTCATACTAGAGCTCACACACTAGCTACATGCTTCACATCAATTGTTGTAGTTGAAGCATAGAATTGGGGTTCCCTATCCCATGACCTTAGGAAGAGGAATGTACATGTTCCTAGCAACAATATCAGTCAAGAGCTCTAATAAAAAAATCCAAGAATATGGACTCCTTCTCCATTCCATAAGAGGAAATATGGTCCCATGGGGTAAATTGAAGAAATAGGTTGGAAGACAACATGCACACAAACTACATGTAGAAGACTATTGGGACAACTATGAGAATGACCATGAAGTCAAAAAAATATTATACATGAGGATGTCTTTGGAGTTTGTAAGAGCTTTGGATATGTATACTATTATGTACCAAGTAGAAGAAGATGATAATAGGTTGGATGAAGTAGCCTATAGTAAGGTAGCAAAGATTCCACTCCCTTTGATTGATTAGATAAAGGAAGAAGACACACACATCGACACAGTAACTCACCCTACATTACAAAGAACTTAGAAGTGGCTTGATGATCAAATTGCTCGATTGAAGCAACAAGGAGTAGATCTCACTTACAACAAGTGGGAACAAGAGAAGGCCCAAGGAAGTGATGATGGAGGGAAAAATGAAGATGAAGCTTCACAAGAAGGTGCTCCTATGGTAGGTTTATCAATTAAAGTGTTGTCTCGTCCAATGACCACAACTCAAAAGAGAATGGATGTTTCAGAGAGGCAACCAATGGAGAAGCCTTGGGTCTATGAAAGGAAGGTTGTAGAAGGATGAACGCCTATCTCCAAGAAGGCCAAGAAAGGAGGGACTTTCATAATTTAGACCATAAAAGAGGAACCATCTCCTCTTGAAGAGAGTGTACAAAACAAATCACCAACTCATCCATCCTCACCAAAACCATCCACTGCACCACTCCCATCAATTTCTGCTCCACTCCCACCACCTATATCTTCTCCACCTGCCATAAAAAACTTTTTTCACCTTTCATCCACCACTCTGACCACCTCCATGATTGTGATTGAATCTTCTTCGTTAGCTTTGTCATCTCCATCTTCCTCCTTGCTTCTGCATCCCCAACCTACCTTTTCTACATTACCACCTACTCTCCCTTCCATCCCACCTTTGCAAACTACTCTATCAGAGTCCTTTGTGGCTTATCTACAAAACATGCCTAAATGATTCTCCAAGAATCTGTTATCCCACAATGGTAGGCTCCTCATGATGTAGATTGTCATTGGTCTCCCTACTCCTCCTCCTACCCTAGAACCACCCAAAATGGAAAATGTAGAAAAGATCTAGGAGGTGATTCAACATAAAGAGAAGGAGAAGCTTGAGGATGTAGCTAATACTAGCGATGACTCTATTGAGTCTAAACCTAAGGATCGAGTAGAAGATTTAGATCAAGGTATTAAGATTTTAAAGCTTGATGAAGAGGCCTTCGATGATGATGATGAGAAGAATCCAAAGGGAGATAGAGTGAACAAGGAAGAGATCCAAAAAGATGATGAGTGTCAAGAGGAAGAAATTCCTCAAGAGGAAGAAGAAAATGAGAAAGCTGGAGAAAAGGAAAAGGAAGCAGATATTGATTTTTCTCAACATGAGAAGGAAATAATAGAAGAGCATATTGAGGTGGAAATAATAGTTGAATATACTCCTCAAGTTGAAAAAAAAGTGCAACAACAAGAAGACAAAAAAAGGGGCTTGCAAGAGCACGAAGTTGTTGCCCCATTGTCAGTAGAACAAACATTTGTCCCCTCTTGACTAGAGCACCAAATGTAGGATAAGGCTTCAATGGTACATGATCTAAGGGATCACTTCAAAGCCATTATGGGTATGGCAGGCCAACAACCTAAGGAGAGGAAGAAAGCATAAGTGTGGTCTCATATCACAATGGATTGCTTAGGATCTCGTATTGTACACATTGCCACCCCAATTGTACATAATGACACTGCCACCATTTTTCCTTCTAAATACTAGGTAACATCCGTCAACATTAGGTCAGATATTAGAACACAAAAGATTGATGAATTTCAAGGTTCAGTGTCCACTATTTTGATGAAGATGGATAAGGACCAAGAAACCAAAAAGGAATTAAAAGCTCTAGTGGAAAAATTGACTGCCTTTATTCAACTAGTTACTTCTAGAGAGGAGATTCTTGCAAAGGCTCCTACCCTCAAATTTTATCTAAGGAAGAGGTAAGAAAGGTGGAGTGAATGAGAAGCTAGAAAAATAATACATCTGATTGGATCACACACAATAGTTTATACATTGATCATTTGACCCTGCCCAAAGCAAAAAAAATTCCATGAAGTTTCGATGAACTAGTAACAATGCTTATCATCTCTTTAACAAAAATAACTCCTATCACTATTGAGTGATTTCTTCAATGGATATTATCCTAATATCTATACTACATATGAGACAAAATCATGGTGGCTCTAATAACTTAATAGTAAAATTTAAACTAGAGAAATGGGAACTGAACTGAACAAAAAACAAAGGAAAGATTGTTTCATGACTCACAACATCATTATTCATCAATCATAGTTACATATCTATAAGTGAATAATAATTCAATAAAATCCTATAATTGTACTAGTTATTTAGACAACCAACTAAGTTGTTCAAAAACAAATTAAAATCTAAAAGGCACGTCTTCAACTCAATTTTTACACATGCACAATAGAGTGAAGTTCTATTATTACTTATTTTATCTTTATGCTCTAAGTTTTCTATATTTTTTAATAGTTCATTTCCTTAGTATTAATTCATCTAGTTTTCAACATTCCAATAAATTATCACATCCCATCAATCATAAAAAAAGGGGACCAAAACCCTGTCTAGTTGTTTGGCTCTCCCTTGTGGACAATAGCCAAATGGTTTTTCTTGGTTATCTTTGTGTCCCCAAATCTTTTATGGTGGAATGACTGATTTAGATAAAGTATTTTCATTAGATCCCATTTCACCATCTCACAACTTGGTTGGGAATAGTGGAACCTATTGAATTTGATATCAAGTAAATTATGGTATATGGTACCAGCCTATACACTTGAATCTCAAATTATTCTCTTGCTTTATGAGAGAAATCAAATCTCGACCCAATCAATCAAAAACCCCGCAGTAGAAAATTATCAAAATCTTTACAAGGTTCCTAAATCAACCATTTTCACTATCTTATCCATGATGTCTATATAGTTCTAGAAATTTTGGAGGGTATCCATGGATACATCTTCACCAATAGACTAATTTTATTTACACATGGAATAATAAAATTGGCCCACATATACTAGGACTCACTTGGAATATCCACATCTTCACCAATAGACTAATGTGAAATCTCGACACCCACAAGACTACTACCTTACTACCAACAAACATGTCATTATAAATATTGAGGATGTAGCATTTTACTGGGTACAATCAAAGTAAACAAGTAGTGCAACTGCAATCAAATAAACCCACTTCCCAATATGAAGGTAACTCTCTATTAATTAAATTTTCCAATAGTGTGCAAAGGAAAAAGCTCCACTTGAAATAAAGAAACAACCACCAACCAAAAAATTCCAAAAATAACACAAAGCACTTAATAATGGCCTAATTAAGCACTAACTAAGGTTTAGTGAGTGATGTAAGGTGAAGGGGTTACCAATAGAACCAATTCGCCATTGTAAAGAGTAATTTTCATTAAACTAATTACGAATGGACACAAAAACTAAGCACTCTAAAATTGAAAAACCCCAAAAATAGGAAATCAACAACAAAAGAACATAAAAGTATTGGGGAGAAAAGATGAATCCTTGGCACCATTGAAACAACTACTTGGTTGAATCAAAGTTTGTCTTTAAACAAATAGTTGGCCATGATTTCAAATTATGATCTTGATAAAAATATCAAGACCAAGCAACATTTGCACTAGACTAAGAACATGGGTATAAAGTAGAATTTACATAAAGGGCATAAGGACAAACAAGGAGACACACTCAAAGACAAAACATGTATGAAGCATTAACTTTACATTTCTCATGTTGATTGTGGCAACGAAAATTGTACTCACTTCTTGGAGATAGTATAATTTCTTGCTTAATTTGGACCTATTTTGGTACCCTTGAATTCATGTGACCCTTTACATCATCACTAATATGCCCCTAAGACCATTTATTTCAGATTTTAAGGCTTATTTCAACTAAAATCCCCAAAAAATCAATAAAAACAATAAATTTTCTAACAAACCATCATTAGCCGACCTTGAAAAACTAGGGTGGGACTCATACGCCACCTTGGGTGTATGATTCCTCTAAGTGGGACACATATGCCACAAGTGGTGTATCAGTCCTAGGTGGCCTCTTTTTAGGGTTTGAGCAGGAAATTTAGGTTTTAATTCAAAATTTTGGTTAATGTTGGCTTTTGAGATCTAATAAATGGTAAATTAGGTGTATGCCTATATAAACAAGCTGTCAAGTCATTATTTTCATATAGAGAAAGCAATTCAAGATCTAAGCATTCACAAGCACAAAAGAATTATTTCACAAGAGCATTCAAGAGCAAGTAGCAAGCAAAGTTGAAGTCTTGGAGAAAAATTAAAGTGTTTTTTTTGTAGGTCTTCAAGCTCACTTTCATTCAAGATCTAGCATTGTCAAGGATTGCTTATGGTTGCCTATGGTGAATCATGATGGATTCTACGCTGAGGAGATGCAACTAGCCATCAAACCAAGACTAATGACTTGTTTCCTAAGTGATTCCATCCTCCATTATCACTCTACTTTCAGCCTAAGGAAGGTACATGCATTATTATTACTTATTAGGGTGATTAGAGATCTCCCAAAGAGAGTCATTCATCTTCATATTTCATTCATGCATCTCATTCTAGCACATTAGGATAAGGTTGCATTGCATTTCATATTTCCTAATCCTAGATACACTTAAGGTTAGGGTTTATGTTCACATTTACATTAAAGATTCATTTTTTCTATCAAGGTTTAACTACCAAACTAGGGGTTTTACCAAGGCAAAGCCCCCATAAGCAAATCAACACTATATTTTGTTTTGCAGGTCTTTTTATAGGTTTAGATTCAGAAATTAGGTCAAGAAGGAAGAGAAGGGATTGGAAAATAGATCTAGACTTTTACTTTTCAAAAAAACAGAAGGTGACTGGTATGCCACAAATGGCATATGAGTCCCATTATACAAAATTTTCCATATTTCTGAAGATCTAGACTCTACACTACCAGATTCCTTTTACAGTCTAGAAACCCGAGGCTAGGACTGATATGCCCAGCCTGGTGTATGAGTCCCATTGTGCCCTAAAGTCTACATTTTCAAAGTTTTAGAGCTTTTTATGAGCATACCTAGATTCCCAAGTGCACCATTCTCATTTCCCAATTTTTTGTTCTATTTTACATTCATTTCTAGATTATTTTGTTGAACTTTTGCACATCCTTAAGTTTTGTCATTAGATATTGCATGTTATTTGTCTTTCCAAGCCCTAGCTTGGTGGTGAACCATCTAATTGTCTTTAATCATACCCTAGGAAAACCTCTAGTAGATCTCCTTCTTTCATTCCATCTTGGGAGTGAGATCTCTAAGGTTTTCTTGAGTGAAACAAGAGTGTGAAATAGGAGGAACCCTATCTCTTCAAAGATAGAGAAGCCCTCTTGCCATTTCCATTGTTTTATTTTGGTGAACCTGCATTTTGAACATCTTAATTCTGATTTGGAGCACACCATCATCCTAGATCTAGCTTCATTAACATTGCATTATGGTTTGCATTAGTTAGTTGGAATCTAGGGAGCTTTCTAATTCTTGCATTATTGAAAGTGCATATAGGTGGTCAACAAGGAGATGTCCTCAACAACTTTTCAACTTGATATTTAATGATTTTCAAGCCTTCAAGATGCCTAAATCTACAAACACACAAGAAAAGAAGGAGAAATGTGGGGTGTTAGGGCATGATGGTTTGCCTTGGTCAAACCCCTTTTTAGGTAATTAAACCAAAATGATGAAAGAATGTAATGAAGCATGAAACAATGGATTCAATAACTTGCCATGATTTTTGATCTTGAAGTTCTACAACAAAACGTGAAGAATCTTCTCTTGAATGTCTTTGGAAGATATCTTGAATGACTTAGAATGATAATCCCTAGCTTTCTTGGCTTGATATGGAAGACAAAAATGATGAATGTATTGTGAATGAATTAAGAGATGTAAATTAGGGTTTAAAGACTTATATTTATAAGTAATTCACCTTATTTTCCCATTAATTGGATCCCTAAGGCTGACATGAAAGAAAAATAAACTTAAATTCTAAAATTTTCCTCTCAAAACTTAAAAATGACCCAAATAGGACTAATTCACCACCTTGGGAAAATAAGTCCCACCTAGAAGGGACTCATTCACCACAGAGGGCGAATTAGTCCTAGAGGGGTCCATTTTCTAGCTAGGTTGTTGGGGAATGAAGAATTCCAATTCTTATGTTGATTTCATCAGATATTTGGTCAAATTATGCCTTGTGATGCAGAATATGGGGCAATAGGGGCCTATTAATGATGATGTAAAGGTAAATTAGGGCATGGGACACAAATCTCAATGTGAAAGTGTTATTAAATACACTTTACAACACTAAAATGAGGTCCACATAGCCTAGAAAGGCACATCCAATGTGAATGTGTAGGACACATTACAACACTAGATTAGAGTTAAGTTTAATTCACAAGCCTTCTAGATTGATGTGGTAATGCAATTAAATAAATTTTGCAACATTGAATTAGGGGAAGATGTGTTCATTGAATCTAGAGAGGCATGAAAGTATTTTACAACACCTTTACAAGACATCATTAAATGCATTTTATTCAATTTGTAAGGGTCCAAGACCTAGTGTGGATGTGTAAAACACCTCACAACACTAAATCAACACCTCATTAAGTACAATTTATCATCAATTATTCCCAAATCAAGCAAGTTTCCTTTTTTCTATGGTACACAAAGAAAGTGGACTTTCCAAGGAAGCAGGCTTTTCCTCCTTCCCTGATTGCTCTAGAACTAGTAATGGCTTGTCAGGAATGCTACCATGCCTAGACCCGAAAGAAAGTTGCAAAAGATGGAAGAGTACTAGCATATTTGTCCACCCAGTCTATTGGGAAAACATTTTGTATCCCAACCTTTGAAAAAATGGAGGAATTTGAAAAGGAGTTTTCTCTATAGGTATGGCAGCTTGACCCTATTGGATTCAGGAGGACGATAAATCAAATGTGGCTAAAAGATAAAAGGGACTGTGCTAGCAAGGTTCTTGAGACATTGTATATGAGTGACTTTGTGGAAGATTCCAATGATCTAGTCACACTCCTTAGTAGAGTAATGGGCCTTCCCACTTCCAAATTCGTTGAGGAGTGGATGTTTTATTTTGTCAAGGAGATTCTCTGAGGCACTGCCAAATTCCACTGGGCAAAGATGATAAGCAACAACCTGCATGAGAAATTTATGGCCGTAAAGAAGACCTCACAGTTCTATATGACTTCTTACTTGGTTTACCTCCTAGCATCTAATTTCCCATATAAAGGATTGGACTGTGCTAGTGTAATGGGAACAAAGAAGGGACAACTTATGGTATATGACTGCTATCCTCAATTGTAGATTAGAAATTTCATGAAAGATTACAAGAGAGTAAATGATTCCTTCATTAGGCACATCATCAGAACCCTGGGGGGAGACTACTATAAGAGGCTATCACATAGTGCTAAGGAAGTTATAAAGGGATTTGGGTATCTGTTCATCCAATTCCCAAAATTCACGTACATTAGAGTAGAGGGATTCTTGAGAAGACCCTACCGACTTTCACGCTACCCCAACAACAAAATCATCTTGTTAGATTTTACTCAACAACTCTAGACTTCCCATACCCTATTGAGAAACAAGCATCGTGTTGGGAACCCTTATCCCCTTACATTCAAACAAGGACTGTACTCTTTCCCTGCTACCCCATGTGCCAAGAATTCCAAAAGGGAGTTGGAAGATTATAATTTTGAGTTGCATGCAGATAGGGGAGGTTTGGATTCCCTCGACAAACTAAAGAATCAAGTCAAAAGATAGTATGCCTACCGACCTCACATTGAATACTTTTGGGAAAATTGTGATGATGATAAGGAAGTCTAGAGGCGGCGTTATATGAGGACTACTACCCAGTTTGTGAAATCTATTGATTTATTCCCAATTCCCAATTAGATTATTGAGGATGACAATATTCTTGATGAGAAATTTAGTACTTTAATAAATGTTCCACTGCCAGTACTTGACCAGGCCAAGGATATCACTAAATTGGTTATTATCACCTGCCTAATGGAGCAAAGTACCAAATAGTAGGTTGATGAGAAGATAAGTCAATTACATGACAAAGGTGTAGAGTTAACATATGGAGAGCTTGAGGATGAGCTTAAGAGTGAAACAGACAGCAGCACCACTACGTGCTCATTAGGTGAGGCTCTCAAGTATCCACCTGTCACAAGGTCTAGGAAAAGAAAGGATACAACTAAAAAAAAATCCCAAGCATAAAGTGTATCCTAGAAGGCAACAAAGAGGCAACCATAAAAGAAAGCAAAAAGGATAGGGTCCTTCGTTCTTGAAATGCCTACCATTTAGGAGGAGGGCTCTCCATATAACAAGTAAGAGGAAGCTGAGAAAGATCACTCACACCCTCTGACCACCACTACTCTCCCATCGACCACTGTTGATGCCACCACACCATCCCCTTCCACTCCTAAATCACTGCACATCTCATCTCTGTCCACTGTGGACATCTCTGTCCACCTCACTTCCACTTCCCCAACCACTCCGGTAGTGGAATTGGGTTTCTCTTCTTCCACCACTTCTTTGCTTTCATCTTCCTCACTCCCATCTTCACTTCCAACCCTTTCCACTTTACTGCCTTCTCTACCAACCACCTCTATGGTACCTATCACCTTACCACGCGCCTTTGTTGCTTACATGTAGACTATTCCAACCAAGCTCTCTAGGGTAATACTCACCCCCAAGTCCAAGAACTAATGGTTCAATAGGCTATTGGCTTTCCTCTACCACCACCTCCCATGGAGCAATCAAAAATGGAGGATAGCATGCAAATCTCTAAAGAAATGGAGAAGCTTAGTGGGGAGCAACCCAAAGAAATATATGTGAATGTTACTAAGGAGCTAGAGGACTCTAACTAGGATGACTAATTTGAGCATCCTAAGGGAAAACTAAATGTAAATATAGACAAAGTAGCCTCTGATGAAGAGGGGAAACAAATTCCTAAGGGAGAAAGTGTCGATAAGATTGAGGATTATTATGAAGTTTAGACCTCCAATCAGGAGATAGAAGAAGAGCAACCCCAAGAAAACAAGAACGAGGAAGTAAACCTCGAGGATCATCCCTCTAAGTAAGGGAAAATTGACATGGATGTTGATGTGGAGATAATTGATGAGCTCCTAGGAACTAGTCAAGATGAGGGCCAGAAAGATGAAGAAATGTGTCCATAAGGAGAGGAAAGAGATGACAATGGAGAAGAAAATGTAGAAGAGGCGAGTGCCAAACCCATAGAGGATGTTGAGGTTGACCTCAAATTAACTAAAGGGACAACACCAGAAGAAGAGGGTATGTGTAGGATCATCATGGAAAAAACAGGCCCTTAAGTGGTGATAAAATTCAGAAAAATTAGAGTTAGGCAACTTGACATAAAAATTTGAATAAGTTATATATATTATTTCAAAAAGATGTAAGCATAGAATCTATAGAAAATTGAATGTAGTTTCTAAACTACTAGGTTCATTTTTTTTTTTAAATCTAGTTGGTGAAAATTTGAATTTTAAATGCAGTAGTACTTAAATTTCAAGGAAAGAATAATAAGTAGGTGTCTATCTAACCACCCTAACCACAATAAAATGATAAAAAAAATTTATAAGATTTTAGATATAAGTAGAGGACTCATATCCTAATGTGATGCATATTTTTTGTAATTTGTTTCCAAGTAAATAATTAATTATTATTTTTTATTAAACCTTTTAAAAAATATAAAAACTTGTATGTTTGACCACCTTAACTTGGTCAAAACTTCATGAAATTCATTTTTTTTAATCCTATAGTATGCAAAGCATAGAATGTGATGCATGTTTAAGATTCAAAAAATGTGATACCATTTGAAAGTTATAGATGTTTTCCAATCAGCCTATCAATCAAGACTTTAGTCATAATTCAAATAGAAAATGAATAATAATTATCTATTAAATTCAAAGTAAAGCATAATTTATATTAGTGAAAAGCTAAGAATCTCCTTTAAAAACCATTTTCTTTTCATCAAATTTGGGTTAAAAAAATGTCGTCAACCACATACCCTACACATACCTATCATATCGCTACTTTTTGCCCCATCATGATCCTGCACATACCCAAGAGAATATTGTTGAAGAAAATGTAGTATCCACCAAGCTTGCCAAAGAGGAGGCCATAATACAAGAGGAGAAGCATGATAAAGGAGAAGGGAAAACCCCATATTCCCCTAAGCATGAGAAAGAAGGGCCCTCCAAATAACTAGAAAAGGAGGGGGATTATGAATCCCTAAAACGTCAAACAGAGGTTCATGCATGGTTGGAGCAATAGCTAAAGAAAAAGGATCCAATAGTTGCTAACCCTAAGGCTCGATTAGAAGCCATACTCGCTAGAGCACAAGTAAAGACCCAAAAAGAGAAGAAGCCTAAGGTTAGATCCCACATCACCACTGGCATTTTCAATTCTAGGATACTACAAGTGGCCACTCCTATGGTAGAAAAGGGTGCAAAAACCATTTAGGGTAAAGACTATCAAGTGTCAACCATTAGTTTAGGCCTCGCAACTAGAGCACATAAGATTTATGAATTCTAAGGGTTTGTATCCACCATCTTGCAGCAGATGAACAAAGATCATTCCATGAAGGAAGATTTGAAGGAAAAGGTGCAGAGCTAACTGCCTACATACAACAGTGGACCTCATCAGAGGAAGAAGCTCTAACAGAATCACTAACACCCGCCTTGCTCTCTAAGGAAGAGGTGAACAAAATAGAGAAAATGAGGAATTGGACCAAATCTACATTCGATTAGTTCAAGAGGGTAATTGACAGGCGAAAAGGACATTCATTATGCAATCAGGGTGCATAACCACTTTTTGGCCCTCAGGAAGGAAATTGAGCCACAAGAAGACACATGTAAATATTTCTTGGAGCTCTACAAGATTATGTCCCCCAAGTTGCAAAGCATCCTAAAGCTATCTCAGGAGGTCTAGAAGAAAGAATTGACCTTTCTAAAGAAGGGTCATGACCTGCTTCAAGACTGGTTGTATACTCTCAAATTCAAGAAAATACTTTTGGAGAGATCATTGATAGAGTTGGAGGATATCCATGCCATTATTTTTGTTCATTTGGTTGAAGTGGATGACTTCTTGAAGTTGATGACGTACTATCTATATCAATGGGAATTTTCTGATGTTAGCATGATTAGATCATAAAAACAAAAGCCAAAGAAAGTAATGAAGTGCAAAGGAAAATAAATGAAAAACACAAAAAAGGAACAAGCTCACCTCCATGGCTAATCTCCATTACACCTTCTTAGCTTGTTGTAAATGTGATATTACCCTCAGATTCTATGTGTGAGCGAACTAATGTCTATGACAAGACCTAACCAAACCTTTGAAGGATTTGATATGGATTTGCACTACTATGCAAGATGCAATCATGCAACTATAATCTCTGTCTAAACTATGCCAAATGCCAAATGAGATAAATGAGATATTCCTATGTTAAGAATGACAAGATTGAAAAATCATAACAAGATTGCAAGAGAGTAAATGTGCAAGAGATGAAGTGTCCAAAATGAGATCAAAATTTCCATTTTATAGAAAATGCAATTTTGAACGAATGACTAAGATTAAAGACTGACAAAGCCCTAGAATCAATGGACAAGATTCATTATGACAGCCCATAATTAGGGTTACAAAAATAATTTGAAATTAGCAGCCAAGATGCAATTTGAGAAAATGAAATCAACGGTTGAAAATAAATGTGACAGTGAGATAAAGATTGGATAGGAAGAGAGATTTGGAAAATCAAATAATTTTAGAAATTACTTGATTTTTGGAGGAAGAAGATTATCTTGAATTAAAAATAAATTTAATTCAAAAAGGAAAAAATCATGTGACAGTAAATAATTAATTTAATTATTTACTTGGAGGAAATTAGAAAGTGGGCAAATCTAAATAAATAATTTTATTTAAATTGGAAAAATCCAAGAAATAAGAAATGGACAATTTTAAATAAATATCTTTATTTAAAATTTAGCAAAAGCCAAGGTGGAGAATAATTAAATAAATTAAAGAATTTATTTAATTATAAGAATAATTTTAAGAATTAGTGACGTATTTAAATAAATAAATAAATAAATTTTATCTATTTAAATAATCAAGCAGAAATTGATGGACAAAAATAATTAAATAAATTAAGACATTTATTTAATTATGCAAAGACTTTAGATAATTAGTGATGTATTAAATAAATACATAAATTTTATTTATTTAATAATCAAGGAGAATAGAAATACATGAATAATTAAACAATTATGAATTATTTAATTAATAGTCAAAAGTGGACCAAGGACATAATTAAATATTTTAATTATGCTAGGATGAAAGTGGTAAACATAGAGCTTGCATGCCTAGGTCATTTTTATGTGTCTACATTTTTCCCCTCTTTGATACAATGTAGCTTACCACATTGTGACAAAGAAAATTTAGTCAGAAACATGCCCCAGTGAAGGTATAGATTACTGATGTCCGCTTGGAAAATTTTTCAAATTTCGACCAAGTGACAAAAAAATTTGAAAAGTGTCCCAACAAGTCAATTCGATGATAAGAAAAGCAATTTGGCGTAGATGGTTTTGGATTTCAACATGTTTAAAACATTGAAAAGGGTGGTCAAAGTTGGTCAAAAGAGCCTCCAATAATAAAAATGTTGAAAAATTCCATTTTGACCCTATAAATAGGTTGAAAATGGGGTAAAATTCAATTCATTTTCATTTCACCCTTCGCAATTTTGGAGAGCTCAAAGTGAGGAGAGCAAATTCAAGGATGGTGATTCTAGTGATAGAGCATCGCGGTGAGATCATCAGGACCTTTAGACAGCTAGAGGGCACAAACCCAATGGTGAGTGCATCTAACCCACTTTGTAATTTCATCATTTTGCGTGTCATTTTTAGGGTTTTAGGTCAACAAACAAATGCATTGTGACACATATGTGTGTGTGTTAGCTGCATTCACATTCACGTTTGATGCATTTGATGTGTCATGACACAAATGCAAGGGGTCAATAGGGTAGGTCTACTAGGTTCAACGCATTTGCCAAGTAATGACGTAAACAAGGGTTGTAATGCCACAAAAACCATATTGTGACGCAATTAACATACACTATGATGCAAACACATGACCACGATGCAACTGAATTCAACGCAATTCATTTGATGTTGACTTTGTTTAGAGTTAAGATCTTGAAATTATTTTGAGTTAGGCCAATGGTAATGATAATTTTCAATAAGGTGCTAATGCACATTTTGACATGTGCAGAGACAATTAGTGCCAATTTATACGCAAGAGAGTAGACCATCTACTTATGATTTATGGGATAGTTTTTGGGATAGGGAGTGACAATGACTAATGCAACTTGGTCTCTACTATGTTGCCTATATGCCCATTGTCTGGGCAAACAGGGGACTTTTGACTGCACTATGCAAGTGGTGGTGATCACAGACATGCTCCTTTCATTTGACAATAGTAGAGGCCATGGTGACACTTGAGGACGTATACCAGATCCTGCGTCTATCGATCTGAGGGGAGAGGGTCGTGTATGATCCATGCCAAGGGTACGAGACATTCACTAGCTTCTATGAGGACGAGACTGGTGCAAGGTTGGGGATTGAGGGGTACGAGATTCGGTGGGAGTTTATAGCAGAGCACTACCCTCGATAGCATGTGATGTTGGTGACGTTGATTGCAATAATTTTGATACTTGACCATCGAGGACACAAATTTCCCATTGGATGGGGTGATATGCTAGTGGGGATGCAATGAGACATGATTGTGTTTCCCTGGGGACCTTGCTTGCTAGGGATGCGATACCATCAGTTACACAAGGTTTCCTATAGAGGTGGGAGCAGTATCAGTTGCAGGACTACACTCATGATCTAGGTGTGGTTGCATGTTTATGTCTTTCATTCAAATATACAGAGACCATAGTTGGTGGATGGGATGCCTTATGTGTACTATTATGTAGGAGCATTATAGTAGACCAGAGTCAGAGAGATAGGCTTTTGGCATCATAGGATAAACATGATGGTGTCCTTTAGCTGGAGACCATATATGGATTGTAGATAGTGGGAGGATGAGGCTGACCATTTTCCTTTTTGCAAATAGTTTAGATACCTGATTGGATAGACTATTTAGACTTGATTGATCATTGAGATTTACCTACCCCAGTGGGTACTACAGTAGTTTGGTGAGTAGTAGGGAGTTTTCATGGGTACAACAAAGTATGCCAGGGCATCCTATAAGTCAACATGGGGTTCAGCTATTTTTGTTCCATTTGCAAAGAAACATATTGATAGTTTGGTAGCTCAGTAGTGGGGATGGAGCAGAAGGGTTGTAGATCCAGGGACCATAGAAAACTTTGATCTTTGGTGGTAGATGCATTTCCCAATGCCTTTGATAGATCCAAATGCACCTGCGCCTCTTGATAGGAGATTAGTTATACCACATGTGCGCCGAGGTGGAAGGGGAGGCAAAGATGGAGGTAGGGGTAGAGGCTTAGATCGAGGGAGAGATGGAGGCCAGGGTGGAGGGAGATATGGAGATGAAGGAGATGATGGTGGAGATGGTAGGAGGACGAGGAGAGGAGGAGATGGTGGGAGGTAGGCTAGGAGGGTTAGACAATGCATGGAAGGAGTACCTTTGGTACCGATCCCCAAGGCAATAGAGGAGGATGAGAGAGAGGTGGAGGCCAAGCGACAGGAGAGAGAGAGCGAGGAAGATGTGGAACCTGATATCGAGGGTGTTCAGGAGGAGGGACTGCCATTGATGGAGGTCAAGCAGGATGAAGAGATGAAGGTTGAGATATGAAGGGAGGAGGGATTTAGTAGAGGAGAGGAGGATGTGGGTGATGAGGAGGATGTCAAGGATGATGATGATGTGATAGATGAGTCAGAGTGACTTCTAAGGTGATAGATGGTAGAGGGGGAGGACATTGCATCCACAAGACCAGTACTACCACTTGATGTGACTGCCAATCAAAAAGTGGTAGACCTACAAAGGAGGCTCGATGAGAGAACAACATAGGTTAGGGCCCTGTAGGCAGAGTTGGAGGTTGCTAGAGTGGAGAGGGATTAGGCAGTGATCTGACAACATGAGTCAGCTAGATGGTGCATTGAGTTTGTAGAGCTATGTGTAGGACCATTAGGGGACATGGCGTGAGAGTTGGCCAGGGTGAGCACCCATCTAGGACAATATAGATTATTATATGAGTAGGTAGTGCCACTCGAGAGGCGAGATCCTACCTTGACATGGTCACAAACAAGGACAAGTAGTGGAAGTAGGTTAGGGAGTGGCAACAGTAGTAGGAGTTAGAGCAGTGCAGGGGGATCCATTTCCTCAAGACATTCATTGGGTCACAGGTCTAGCCACTCTCACAGGCATGCCTCCAGTCATAGGTTAGGTCACAGCCATGGGTCATCTGTGTCAGGGCATAGATTAGCTCATAGTCAACCTCTAGTGACAGATCCTTCAGCTTCTCAGATGTAGGCAATAGTTTCATCTCATATGCATGTTACAATTGAGATGATTCCATCGGTGTTAGTACCATTGGCCTCATAGATACAGGGTGCCATGGCTTCACATGTTATGCCAGTTACAAGTTCACATCATCAGTCACCATGCTCTTCTCCATGAGGGGATGAGGAGAGCACATCCTAGGGGCATTTGACATGCCTACTTTATTGTCATCATGTGTTAGACATTTATTTGTTATGACACTTTATGTATTGACTATAGAGCCTGTGAGCTCTATTTTGAGATATTTGATGACTTTATCTTGTGTGTCCATTATATTTTTTGAGATTATATATGCGATGCAGTTTTGATGTGGTCTTGTATGCTTTATGTTATGTGATGATGCATTATGATTACTATGATGATGTGATTGTTATTTATGCTTATATGTTATAACAATGTTATATTGTAATGATGATGTATGATGGATAATACCTAATTGTAATTGATGCCATGTTTATTTATGTTGATGCATGACTATATATGTATGGACAGTGCAATCTTAAGATTTTTTTTTTTTTATTGATAGGGATGATGTATGTGCCTACATGTTATGTGAATGCACATGATAAATGCTAATGATGTAAATATAAATGATCGAAATAACTATATGTCATGAACTAATGCAATGTCTATATGATCATGTATGCAAATGTTTTTGTTTTTCAGGGGATATCATCATGAGATGGATGTGACCAAACAACAAGAGAGAAGGAGATGAATGTTAGTGCCTAGGAAAAATCCTTCAACATATTACCATAGGACTTACTAATTATTGCTCTTAATCATCATCAGGTGAACTATTGTAATGGCCAACAAACACCATGATATGACATAGATCAAGGTGTGCAAGGTCATACCTTCATTTGAAACAAGTAGTCACAGACAAGGATGATAATGATTCATACTAAGAGTGTGATTGCCCCGGTCTTTTTGTCACAAAAAACCACAAGCATAGAAATATAAGTAAAGAAAATAAAGACAAGTCATGAAATGTCATTGCTCCTCTAAATCCTATTGTCAGGACATCCTCGAGGAACTAACAACATGACTACCTAAAAAAGACAAGACAAATCCACCATCATGATACATCTTTGAGAAAATAGTAACATGATAGTTTGAGAAGACAAGACAAGTAAATCATCATGAAACATCGCTACTTCTCTAAATCCTATTGTCACGATGTCGCTGAGAAACTAGTAACATGATAAAAGATTAAAAAAGACAAAATTCCAAGATAATGTTTTCCAAGTGTTTACCTGTTGAAGTTGAGAAATCCAACTTCATAGAACCCAAGAATCACCTACATGCAAATAACCTATCATGAGAAAAAGATACAAAGAAAAAGGAAAAGGTGCTCTCCAAGCTTCAAGATGCAAAAATGTATTAAGTGAATGAAATAATACAAAGTGATCAATCCTTATGAAGCAGATCAAGAAAACCCTAAAGTGAAACCTAAAAAGAGTGCATTTAATAATTAGAACAATTATTAAATACCTACAAAATACAAACTAAGTTTATCTTAAGAGAAATATAAAAGGTAATTTAAAATAATTAAGTAATAAACCTTTTACTCTAACACCCCCACTTAAGATGAACTTAGGGAGTAGCTACAAACTAAATGCATGAAAGCGATGCAACTACAAGCTAAAAAAAAACAAGGGTCCCATCAACTAGGCTTGGTTAGGTACCTAAATATAACCAAATCTCTATAACAAGGAGTAAAGGAGAAAACCCAGTGGGAAAAAACTCCTCAATGAGAACACATGCATATAGCACAAGAATCAAAAGATCACCCTTCTGATGTTGAAGGTACACTATGTGATTGGAATGACAGCGTGTGAATTGAGAGGAAAGCAAGAAAGATTCCATCTCATACCAAGCCTGAGGGGCTTGTTTGAGACCATATAATGAATGTTGAATTTTGAAAACCAAGGAAGAGTCCTGCAAAAATCCATTTGGAACACTGTCCATCCTTATGAAGTTGCAAGTGAAAGTACAAAGCGAATAGAATTCATCTTGGTGATAGGAGCAAAGGTCTTAGAGTAGTCAATACCCTCTACCTGAGAAAACCCCTTCACAACAAGATGTTCATTATACTTATCAATCAAACCATTTGCAGTATACTTAGTATGGTACACCCACTTGCACGGAACCAAATTTCTTCCCTTAGGAAGAGGACAAAGATACCAAGTATGATTCTTCATCAAAGAAGAATACTCCTCATTCATGGCCCTATCCCACTCAAAGTGACTTGCCACTTCTGAAAAATTATGAGGATCATCCAAAATGGCATGACTCAAAAGACTAGAACCAAATGTCTAAGCATGAGTACAACAAGTATCTGAAGGGTCACCTGCCAAAGAACCAGGTACCTCAATAATAAAATGGGCCCACCTAGGTAAAGGTTATGTGGTTGGTGGTGGTGGAGATGGTGGATCATCATCTGCATCATCCTCAAGAGATAAGTAATCCTCAAGAGAATGAAGAGGGAGTAGTAGGGAGTGAGGGAGAAGTTGGTGATGGAGAATCAATCAGAGGAAAGTGCTCATCAAACTAGACATCCCACCAAGACAAGACCTCTCTGGAATTAGGATTAAACAACCTGTATGCCTTAACATCCTCACAGTAGCCAACAAATATGAGTCATTGGCTCTTCCTCTCCATGGATTTCTGCTAAGCATCAGGAATAAATGCCCAAGCCTCACTACCAAAAATTCAGAATGTAGAAACATCAGGCTTGACATGAGTCCAAGCCTCCTTAGGAGTCATATGTTGCAATGCCTTATGAGGCATATGATTCTAAATATAATTGACACAATTGACTACCTCAACCCAAAATGAAGAACTCATAGCTTGAGACTATATCATACAATTTTCCATCTCTCGTAAGGTTCTGTTCTTTCTCTCAGCAACACCATTCTGCTGAGGGGTGTAAGGTACTATCAACTAATGTTACAAACCATGCTCAATGCAAAAAATCCTTGAAATCCTGATTAATGTACTCCCCTCCATTATCTATGTGTATCCTCCTTATAGAAAGTCCAGATTGCTTCTCCATAAATGTCTTAAAGATCTTGAATGAATCAAATACATCAAACTTGTACTTAAGAAAGTACACCCATGTATGTCTAGAGAAGTCATCAATAAAAGTGAGCACATATCAGGCCCCTAAAAAAAGGATTCGGAAAGGACATGAGATCGCTATGCACCAACTTGAAGGGTGCCTTAGCACTTGTGGATTTACCCGTAGGAAAAGAATCTTGATGATGTTTTCCATGTGCACAACCACGACAAGCACCATCAGTACAGGAAATCTTAGGGAGCCAAATCACTAGTACCTAAGTACTCATCTATTGTAGATATCTATAATTGACATGGCCAAAATGCTCATGCCAAACCCTTCTCACTATGCCTACATGTGCTGTAAGAGAGGAAATTGAATTGTTTGAACTCTCAAAGCCATCAAATCTATATAAGCAAGATGCAAAATCAACACTCCCACTAGCCACAACCAAATCAAGATCATGAATGTCTTAAATAACCACATCATGTGGTGAGAACTCAATTGTCTTACCAGAGCCAAAATGGAAAATATGATAAATAGAAAGAAGGTCTGTCAAAATGTTAGGAACTAGAAGCACATCCTAAAGACAACCATCATCCAATGAAACAATACCTGAAAATTGAACTAAAAGATGTGTTGAGTGACCAACAACAATATGTACAGTGCCACTAGGGGAAAATGAGGTGATATTATACTACTACATGGTTTCCTCTAAAGCCTATAATCATTTCCAACACCTAGAAAATGGATGTCCTTACTTGCCATAGAAAATACAAGGATCACCTGATTTCTTCTTAGTCTTGGAGGAAGACTCACTAGACTTTGAAAATTTTCCCTGTTTAGAATTGAACTGTGGTTTTGAATCAGTCTTAAGAGGTGGCTTGGAGGAACTCTCACTACCTATTGAATCTATCTTAGGCTTCAGTTTTTTCTTCCTTTTCCCTTTAGATGACTGAGCTACTAGTGCTTGGTTCTTAGATCCTGTGAGAGCATCCAACTATGATATCTTGGCCTGCTCTCATGTCAATCGATCACAAAACACCTCAAAAGTAGGCATGGTAAAGCATGCACCCAAGGCATCCATGGTGGAATAAAATGTCAAAGAGAAGATCTAAAAAGGACCTCAAAGCTTAGAAAGAATCAAGTAAATACACTCCTCATCTATTTTATTCTTACCACAACCTTGTAACAATGACCTTAGTGATTTAAACTTCATTAGAAAATCCTCAATGGTAGGATATGAATCAGGTACTAAGGAAGTTAATTCATCCTCAATCTAAAGTGCCAAAAACTGATTAATGGTGCCAAATAGAGTTTCAAACTTCAACCTCATATCCCGACAAGTTGCACAATCTTGTGCTAAAATATCTCAAATTTTCATGTCAACTGAGGTTGAACATCATCCAAACATGACCATAACGCTTTTGACATGAGATGTCTGCTCATATGTGCCTTCCAAGTGTGATAATTGTGTGGGGTAAGGCACTCAATAGAAGATGAGTCCACCATAATGAATAAGTTTGAAAATGTTTTATGAAAGGAGGCTTTTGGTTTTCTAATGTAAATTATAAAAAGTAAGAAAAAAATACCCCCCACAACACAAGAATCCAAACCCTAGTATAATTTTTAAAGCTAAAAAGCTAGAAAAAGAAAAATATTCTTCGGACAATGCTTTGTGTACCTATAATGTTTTATGATGAAATAAACTATAGATCTGGAAAGATCTCAGAACCACCTTTCCAATGCCTATTTTTTTGTGCAAGATGGAGTCCAGACGCAAAAGTTATGCCCCCAGAAGTGCAAAAAGCATGTTCTTCCTTGACAAGCGAAAAAGGAATCCAAATGGAAAATAAAAAAAATCAAACCACCTCCATCAGATCGGACTTGGAACCAGATTTCCAAAAATATCTCATTTTTAGAAAAAGGAGCTAAAATGCCCAAGATACGCCCGATTTCATGAAATGGCTCAAATTTTCTCAAGAAGCCCTTCTAGAGTTCTTAAGGGCTAAAAAAACTAAGCCCTTGGTCACCTGGGTGGACTAGGGGGTTGGTAGTTTGGTTTATGGGGCAGAGCCTCCAGTTGTTGATAGAACTAAGGGCAAGGTCTAAAGTCCCGGCCGGGGGTGGCGTTAGCTCCCTGTCGCCTATGTGACCTTGCGAGGGGTTGAAGACCTAGCGGGGGCCGAAATTAAGTGCCTGGTCACTGAAGAGATACTAGGTTGGACCTTGAGCCCATTGGGGAGCCTTCAAGTAGAGTAGTGGTGGCATGTAGGAGGTGGCCTCCGGTGGTGGGCAGCGAACTGGTGGCCATCAGGCAGTGCAGGGGCAGCGTGACCCTTCTGAAACGACAACACAAAGTTTTTTTAAAAAAACTTTAATTTTTAAAAAAAAAATTCTGAATTTCAGAGCCTCAATTTGCATGCCCTATACCCATACGGCCTTGGGGAAAAATGATTTTTCCTTTTTGGATGACTGTGTCCTAAATTGACAAGCTTTATATGAAAATAAGGGATTATGGGCACTGCGGACTCAATGGCGAGGTCCGTTTTATCCAAAAATGCCCCAAAAAAAAGACTACCCCTAGATCCACAAAAAAGATCCCTATCTTGAAACCCTTGTGTAGAAAAAATGACTTTGGTAAAATATCTTCAAGAGATGAACATGAGGCTATAGGTCTGGAGCTCTGATACCATGTTGAAGTTGAGAAATCCAACTTCATAGAACCCAAGAATCACCTGCGTGCAAATAACCTATCATGAGAAAAATATACAGAGAAAAAGGAAATGGTGTTCTATAAGCTTCAAGATGCAAAAATTTATTAAGTGAATGAAATAATACAAAGTGATCAATCCTTATGAAGGAGATCAAGAAAACCGTAAAGTGAAACCTAAAAAGGGTGCATTTAATAATTAGAATAATTACTAAATGCCTACAAAATGAAAACTAAGTTTATCTTAAGAGAAATATAAAAGGTAAATAATTAAAATAATTAAGTAATAAACCTTTTACTCTAACATTTCCAAGTGTGTCTAAATGTTAAGCGTTTTAAATGTCAATATGCCAAGTGTCAAGTTTTGATGATGCCGAGATGACAAATGCCAAAGTTTGCCAAATTCAGGAAGGACACATCTTGAATGATGTCGATGTTGAGAGGATTGATCCTCAAATGCCAAGAGGATCCCTGAAAATGCCAGATAATAGTGACGATGACTAGGATAGACACATCTAAGGCATAAATGGTTGGGGTTGTTCTTCAGAAGGATGCATCTGAAGATTAACCAGGAGTTGACAGTTTGACCGATCATGACAATTTGACTTGTTTTGACTAAGTTTGACTAAAGTTTGACTACATGTTGAAGTTGACATGCCAATATGATTGATATGTCAAATAAATGATTATCGTAATTTGTTTCAGAAGTTTGTCTGTTTGGATATAATTTGTTTTGACTTGAATACTTTTGACATGTGTGCCAGTATAGTGCCATGAACCCTAATGGACTGACCTAGTGTAGCCTTGGGGGCTCATTGACAGATGGCCTTGCCAAAGTCATACACTCAGAGACCTCATAGTTCGACACAACCAATGACTTTGCCATAATGACAAAAGATTGAGTCATGATTTTTATTTTGACAAACCTAAAAGCACTGAACTAATGTCTCAGGGACTCAAAAATGAGTCTTGCCTATGTAGCAAATGTGCAGAGGCAACGTAGTTCGACAAATGAAAAAGACTTGATTGACATGACTGATATGACGAAATGTGACTATTTTTGGGATTTTGAAACATTATTTGGATGTTTTTGTATTTTGGCCATGTTCTTATTTTTTTGGGTTTCTTCAAGACGTTTTTCAATTTTGAGGTCTTTTTTCAGGACATTTTTGATGTTTAGGTCTTTTTTTAAGGACTTTTCTAGGACATTTTTTATGTTTTTCTTTTTTTAAGGACTTTTTTCGATGTTTAGGTCTTTTTTTGGGAATTTTTTGATTAAAAATACCACGTGTGATACCCACTTCAATCAGGTGATAAAGAATTGCCCCTAGTTAGGTCCAAGAATTAGCCAAGTTTGAAGGATGTGAAAAGGACATGCATAGGGTGATAGATGGGTGTTATGCAGGACTTGATGTCAACTATTTGTCAACCATGAAAGGGATGGTAGGGTGTGATGTCATGATGGTAACAGAAAAGTGCATCTTATTATGGACCAAAGTAGATAGAGTGACTGTAGATGGCAGAGCAATGACTGACTACACATGGCACATGTTTACCAAGTTTTCACCATGACACTTATCCAAAGTGCCTACTTGCCAGGTTTTCATTATTGGATGAATTATTTCTCTTTACTATTTTTGTCATTTTTTCGATTCTTTTGGTCTCACCAAGATGCCTGTTTTCCAGGTTTTTATCAAGGTGACGATTTTTTATATTTTTCAATTTTTTTGTATTTTGAGGTTTTCAACCCGACTTTCTGATGCTATGCATAGAAATTTCGGGTATGTGCAAGATCATGATGGGCCAAAAAGTGGCAATATGATGGGTATGTGTAAGGTATGTGCCTGACAACTTTTTTTAATCCAAAATTGATGAAATGAAAAGGGTTTTTAAAGGAGATTCTCAACTTTCCACCAATATAAATTATGCTTTATTTTGAATTTAATAAATAATTATTATTCATTTTCTATTTGAATTACGACTAAAGTCCTGATTGATAGGCGGATTGAAAAACATCTATAGTTTTCAAATAGTATCACATTTTTTGAATCTAAAACACATGTCACATTCTATGCTTCACATACAATAAGATTAAAGAAAGAAAAATTGAATTTCATGAAGTTTTGACCAAGTTAAGATGGTTAGACATATGATTTTTTATATTTTTTAAAATTTGTAATAAAAAAATCATAATTAATTATTTACTTGGAAAAAAAATACAAAAAAATATGCATCACATCGGGACATGAGTCCTCTACTTATATCTAAAATCTTATAAAAAAATATTATCATTTTATTGTGGTTAGGGTGGTCAGACAGACACCTACTTCTTATTTTTTCCTTGAAATTTAAGTACTACTGCATTGAAATTTCAAATTTTCACCAAATAGATTTTTTATTTTTTTAAATAAGCCTAGTAGTTTTGAAACTACATTAAATTTTCTATAGATTCTATTCTTACATATTTTTGAAATAATATAGATAACTTATTCAAATTTTTATGTAAAGTTTCCTAACTCTTATTTTTCTAATTTTTTCGCCACTTAAGAGCCTAGTTTTTCCATGATGATCCTGCACATACCCTTCCAAAGATGTAGATTGTTAATGGGCTCTGTTAGTTGTTCACCATCTGGAATAGCTAGCTAAAATGCTCCAGAACCAAAAGAGGATGTGATGACATAAGGACCTAGCCAATTTGGTTCAAACTTGCCAGGTTTTTCTCTATTAGCCTGATTCTTGGGATTTTGCATGAGAACTAGGTCACCAATGTCAAACTTTCTGACCATTACCTTCTTGTTATAACTGCGACAAAGTCAATTTTGATATGCCTATAGGTGATTCAATGCATTGTATCTTCTTTCATCTAAAATCTCTAACTCATGCAGTCGTGATTGTCTATACTCCTTATCATTGATCATACCCCTCATGGAGACTTGCAAAGATGGGATTTTAACCTCGATGGGAAAGATGGCTTCAACGCCAAAGACCAGGGTGAATGGAGTGGCCCCTATAGGTGTACAAATGCTAGAGCAGTAATCCTACATAACAAGGTTGAGTTGAATGTGCCATTCATGGCCAACATCATTAACTATCTTCTTAAGAATCATTATGATTGTCTTATTGGATGCCTCCACTTGACTGTTTCCTTGTGGGTAATATGGTGTGGAGAAATGGTGTTGGATATGGAATTGTCCACATAACTCACGAATGTCTTGATTTTTGAAAGGATGTCTATTGTCTTTGATGATGGACTCAGGAATACCATACTGCCAAATGTTGTAGTTGAGGATAAATTTAGAAATTTGTTTGTCGGTTATGTACATAAAGGGGATGGCTTTGATCCACTTTGTAAAGTACTTAGTGGCGGTGATGATAAATTTGTGGCCATTAGATGAGGTAGGATGGATATTTCCCATGAGGTCAAGTCCCCATTGTGTGAAGGGCCAAGGAGAAGTAATCAGTTGAAGTTCCTGCACTCGCACATGAATAAAATCACTGTGTATCTGACATTGGCGACACATTTTAACAAACTCTAGTGCATCTTTCTGAATAATTGGCCAATAGTACCCAAGTCTTGATATCTTTTTGGCTAGGTTAGGACCACTCAAATGGGATCTCCATATACCCTCATGTACCTCTTGCTAGGTCATTTTCACTTCTTTAGTGTCAATACATCGAAGGAGGGTGTCGTCAAAGCTTCGGCGGTAAAGGGTGTCATTGACGATGGTGTATCTGGCAACTTTTTGGATAAAGGACTTTCTTTGGTTATTGGATAGGTTGGAGGGAAGGGTTTGGGACCTGAGATAGTCATGAATGTCTTGATACCATGGAGAATTGGGACCAAAAAGCTCATAAACCATCTTTGATTCTAGAATGTCATAGGTAGGAACCAAAAGATGCTCTACCAAAAATTCAAATTGAGACACATTACTAGGAATGTCTAGGAGAGAGCCAATTGTGGAAATTGCATCTGCTACCTTATTTTGAGTTCTTGGAACTTCCTCAAAAGTCACCATTTGAAAATATGTCTGGAAGCTATCAACCATTCATTTGTAAGGCATTAATTTCTTGTCCTTAGTGTCATAGTCATCGTTGATTTGGTTAATGACCAACTAAGAGTCTCCATAGACATGAATTGATCTGTTTTCCATTTTATGGCCATTCTAAGTCCTATGATAATTGCTTCATATTCCACCACATTATTTGTACATGGGAAAGAAATGCTGAAGGACTTAGGGATGGAGTCTCCTTGAGGGGTGATAAAGAGTATTCCTGCCCCCGAGCCATGATTAGTATGAGATCCATCAAAATATAGTATCCAAGGTGACTGAGGTTCTATATGGAATATTGACTCATCTAGAAATTCTATTACTAGTGGATGATCACCTTGTATAGGTGCTTTTTCCAGTTAGTTTTCTATCACTTGTCCCTTTATTGCCTTTCTTTCCACGTATTGAATATCATACTCACTCAAGATCATTACCCATTTTTCCAGACAACCTGTCAATGTTGCACAACTGAAAAGGTATTTCAAAGGGTCAATCTTTGCTACTAAGTGTGTCTAATGATTTAGAATGTAGTGTCTTAATTTATGAGTAGCAAAGACAACTACTAGACAAACACATTCAATGGATGTATAATTTAGCTCATATCTCACCAGTGTCTGACTAATGTAGTATATGAACCTTTCCTTTTCCTGGTGGTCATAATGTGCCAATAATTCCCTCAGTGTTGAAGTTGTTGCAGAAATGCATAAAATCAAAGGCTTCCCATTAATGGATGGTATTAGAATAGGTGGTGACAATAGATAATCTTTTATTTGTTGAAAGGTCTCCTGACATTTATCTATCAACACAAAAGGGATAATTTTGCATAAGAGATACTAAAATGGATGACACTTGTCGACCAATTATACTATGAATCATATGATAGATTGTAACCTGCATTGCAATGTCCTGAGTGGACTTATCCATTTTGGACGAGGCATGTCAAATATGGATTTCACCTTGGCAGGCTCAACTTAATGCGTCTACGAGAAATAATATATAGAAAAAAATTTCCTGATGTCATGCCAAAGACAAATTTCTTTGGATTCAAGCAGACCTTGTATTCCTCCAGTCTCTTAAAGATTTTGTCTAACACATTCAAGTGGTCTTTTTGTGTCAATTTTTTTTCCAAAAGGTCATCTACATAATCTTCCATTATCTTATGCATCATATCATGGAATATGGTTGTCATAGCTCTCTTATACATGGTTCCTACATTCTTAAGACCAAAAGGCATGAAATTCTACCAGTATGTACCCCAAGGACAAGTGAATATTGTTTTATGTTGGTCTTCAGGGGAAATACAAATCTAATTATATCCTAAGAAACTGTCCATGAGGGACAACATCTCATATCCTTCTGTGAGATCTACTATGATGTCTATGTTTGGCAAGGGAAATTCATCCTTTGGACATGGTTTATTTAGGTCCATAAAATCTATGTAGATGTAGATTTGACCATTTGGCTTTGTGAATAGTACAAGATTTGATATCCATTCAACATAGTCCATGGACTGTATGAATCCCACATCTAACAATTTCTTAAGTTTTTCTTTGACTAATAAGGCGATCTGTGGCAGCATCTTTCACATCTTCTGTTTCACTAGCTTCACATCTAGAAATACTGGAAAATGGTGCAAGACAAGTTCTACAGCTAACCTAGGAGTATCGGCATAGGACCACACAGAGTTGACCTTACGATCTGCAAAGAATTTGTGGAAGTCAGGTTTCTCTTCCTCTATCAAAGAGGCTACCAAGAGGACCATCTTAGGATCTTCTATTGTAGATATGTTCACTTCCATGGTGTCCTCAATGAGAATGGCTGATTTTTCTTGAGTTATATGGAGAAAGTCTAGTTCTCCATCCTTAGGCACCTCGGGGAGGTTTTCACCTTCAGATACATCCTTTATTTTTACTTTTTTATCATTAGAAGGCATCTTTCAGTTTTCACCTAAAGACGTGTCATTTTTTTCCTTATTTTTATTTTTCATTTTGTGACTAGAGGATGGAGTAGTCTCCCCAAAATAAGAAACACAATTTAGGTAAATGGAAAATTCAGCCTTATGGTCTCCACTTGGTATACCTTCATGGAGTCCCATGAATTTTGCAATGGCATCATCATTCTGAAATATGTCCAAAGTAGGTGGGCCTTGTTGGTCCCAATCAATTAATTGCAGGTAGAGTAGGGAAATACCATCATCAGTGTTGGTGAATGGTGGGGAGGATGCAAAAAGAATGCAAATGGATTCAAAGACATTGAAGATGAAATTATTGTCATCCAATTCCACATCACACTCTATCCAATATTCTCCTTCACTTGTTTCATACTCATTGGCAAAGTAGGGGATGAAGGAATTAGAGTCATGGTCGTAAGTGTCATGTGGAAATTCAAATGGATTCGACTGTTGTTCATTAGGTTGAGATAGCTAGATAGGTATGTCATGATGAGGGTTAATGGGATTGGAAGAGGATTCTGGCTTATCCTTGTTCCTTGGGAAAAAAGGTCTATCCCAGTCTTCTTATTTTGTTGGGATCCTAAGATTGCCATTATTTGATGCTTGATCAATTTTGAACATTTTCCAAAATTTTTGTTCCAAGGTAATTTCTTTAGGTTCAAGGAACAAGTCATCAAGACAATAGTTGCTTAGGGATCATTGGGAGCCAAATTCCCACTCATGGGAGTTAGTTTCGGTAAGGGATTCCGTGATAGTCTTGACACTTTCCAAAGCATTCACATTCTCACTCGAAATTCCATTGGTACTTTGATTGCCAGATTCAAGTGTGCCTAACCCTAACCCAAGATGATTTGATCTTCTAGAAGGCATTAAAGGTTCTCGTATCCCTATCTTATTCTTGCAAAGGCCACTAGTGTTGTTATAGCCCTATTCCTTCATTATATCACAACCCTTGCCATATATGTGGACTAGTAATGGGGTTGAATTCTCTGGGTCTTGATAAATCCAAGATAATACATCCTCAAGGTCTTCTTTGCTCATATCGCCCCATTTTATGAATGTCATTTTGGGAGGAACCTTGAAGATATCTTTTAGCTCCATTCTAAACCAAGGTCGCCCATAAGCCTTAGGAGATTTGGGTATCTTGGTGATGTAGTATGTTGTGTGCAATTTAAATTCTCCACAACCTAATTCCTAGATCTTGATACTAGGATCAGCCTTCGGGATATTGGAAGTGGATGAGGTGATGGATGTTGAAGAGGTGGATTTGGAGGTTGAAGAAGTGCACATGGATGTGGAAGGTTTAGTAAGTGTGGATGGTCAATTAATTTGGAAGAAGGAGTTAAAGCCTCACAATTGATGGGCACTTGATGTTCTGAAACACCCCTTAGATTGGTACAATATTGAAAGGGATTGGGATCTCCATATATGGTGTTTTCAATGTCGTCAAAAGGAAACTTTAGATATTGGTGATAAGTGGACATAATTTATTTGAGGGTGTGAATCCAAGGTCGACCGAGTAGTATGTTATAAGGTAATTTAAGATCTAGGACTTGGCAAGTTGTGTCAACAATGATTGGCCCAACTCTGATGGGAAGAGTGATGATGCCTCGAGAGGAACATTCTTCATCATCATATGCCTTTATTACAATGCTCTTTGTAGCTTCAACGCAAGCATCAGAAAAGCCTAGAACCTTAACCAATTTTAAGGAACAAATGTTTAGTCTTGCTCCACCATCTACTAAATCTCATCTGACCTTGTGTTTATGGATAAAAGCTTCAATGTGTAAGGTGTCATTATGATTGGTCTTTTCTGATGAATAATCATGGTCTAAAAATTTTATGTGATGGGGCATAGTGAGGTATCCCACCATGGCCTCAAATTCATTGACATCAATATCGTTAGGGATAGATGATTCTTTTAAGGTTTTTTCCAATATAGCCCTATGTGTGGGAGAAATGCGAAGTAGCTCAAGTATGGAAATATGCACAGGGGTTTGGCCTAGTTGATCAATAAGGTTAAATTGACTCTTAGGTTGCCACTACTTTAAGGATGAGCCTGATTGTGATTGTTTGGTAGATGGGATAGGTACAGTGATTTTTTGGCTGCCTAGGAGGAGGAGGACCAGCTATGGTGATTTTTTTGCTTCTAGTAGTGGCATTACATTCAGGTGCTCTTTTGACAGTGATGGTATTGATGTATTCATCATCAATTCAGACGTGATTAATAATAGGTCCTCTAGAATAGTTATATGTGGCACAAGCATAATTGGCATGATTATTATTTGTCTTAGGACCCGACGTTGAGGCTTTATTTGAACCATGGTCTTGCAGTGGGTTCTTGTGAATAGTATGGTCTACATTTGATGCAAATTGTGGCCCACCCACTTCAATTGTGCAATTTTCAATGAGGTCTTGGACCAAATTCTTTAATTGTCGACAAGAAGAGGTTTTATGTCCTTTAGCATGATGGTAGTCACATAAAGCATTGTCGTCCCACCATGATGGCTTAAATTGTCCTAGGTCATATGGTTTAGGGTCTTCTAGTGTAATGATATTGTCTTGAAGGAGCTTCTTAAGGACATCTTTGATTAGCTCACCCAAAGGTGTATATGTGCGACTTCTTGGAAATTTTCTAGGTCAACGAGGTTGCCTTTGATTTTGATTGCTTTGATTTCTTTGATAATTTTGAATGGCATTTTTTTTTTTTTTTTTAGACTACAGGAATCGGGTAGCACGACCCCCTATAAACTGCAGTGCGCCTGGTAAACTTTTTAACGTGACCGACGGCGCTGGCGCGACACGCCCTTCGGTACCACGGGACGGGGGAGACTAGAACTCGTGACCAGCAGAGCCGCAACGGAATTACTTAGCCAACCGAGCTAGGGCCCCCGCCCTTGAATGGCATTATCAACAGGTATCTATGTGATTATTTTTGTGTTTTGTGGTTGAACTCCTTTAAGAGTAAGTATAGGACCCATTGTGTTAACCGCCTTAGCATCAACAATGCCATCATTGGTTACGTGTTTGTTCTTGACCTATTATTTGTTCTTGTCTAATGGAGGGTTGGTGTTTGTGTTCTTTGGGCCATATTTTAGTTCTCCTTTAGAAATGATATCTTTCTCAACCTAAACCACCTTTTTGACTAGGTCTGTGAAGGTTGTGCAGCAATGAACTTGAAATCCATATTTCAATGGGCCTAGGAGTGTTTGAAAAAACATTTCAACCTTTTCTTTCTCGGGTATGTCAATGTGGAAATGACTTGCTAGACTTCTCCATCTTTGGAAGAATGGGATGAAAGTTTCACCAACATCTTCTTGTGTAAGAGTTCATCAGCTAGTGATGGAGGTGTCCATGTCAATATTGTATGCATAATTTTTTATGAATTTGTCTTTAAGTTCATCCCATGTTTTTATCCCATTTAGAGTGGAGAACCATTCAAGAGCAGGTCCTAAAAGACTCTTAGAGAAGAGTCTCATCAAGTGTGTTCATAGGAAATTTCCATACAGTTGGTCATGAATTCTTGAATATGCTCAATAGGATACGTCTTGCCTCTATATTTGGTATAGTTTGGTGCCACATACCCATGAGGTAATGGTGGAATGTATAAATTTGTGTCAAAAGGATATACACATATGTCATATGATATGTGTGATTTTTTGTCAAACACTTGCATATTTTCTATAGTCTTTTGTAATTGAGCCACTTGGGCTGTCAAGGCATCAATCATGGGATTATTTGTTGCATCACACATGGGAGTGATCGGTACACCATGGGTCCCCATTTGTTCTGAAGAGATGTTGGTATTTTTTAGTGGGATGTGTTGTTGCAAGATATATGATGTGTTTTGGTTTGCATGTTGTTGATATTGAAAGTTTTGATTAGGGACTTGTTGATGGGTGTGAATATGTGATGAATATGTCAGAATGTTCCCTATAGCCATTTGAGTCAAAATTTGGGGAATATGTTGACCATGAATATTTTGGTGTCCAAATGATGCCATATGTTATGTATTCTTATATCCTTGTCTAAATTTTTGAAATTTTCCATGGGGAATGTTCGTGTTTTTCCCTTGGGAAGTATTGGCATTAAACTATGTTGATGTGTTAACATTTGGTTCTATTCCTTCAATAAAGACATGTCTTTTACTTCCTCCCAAGGGATTGAATGAGGTACCAATGAAAGCACTTGATGAGGATGCACCCATGGCACTAAATGAAGTTGTAAATAGATCATTCGAATAGCTTGCCCACATTGATGAGGACCCAAAGGTGGCTCAAACTGATTGTGATGATATTGTTGGCATTCTTCGTATTGATTGTGACATGGCTTGTGACATAGTTGGTGTCCCTCTGATGGATGTTGTGTTGATTGTATTGGAATGGTTTTGATTAGATGTGTCATGGGAGGTAGCATTAATGTTACTTATGGCGATTTGTGAGGTGACACCAACAAAAGCATTGCTTGTATTGTTTTGAGGTTGACTAGTGTTGGGCATGTTGTTTGTATTGTTGACATTATGGTCAGGTGATGTTGGTCTCAAAGTGTCAATGTCAAAGCCATGTGGTAATTTAGCTCCTTGACTTAGAAGTATGGCCAAATATCTATCTATATCATGTAAGACCATTTCTTCTACAAAGGATGCTGCTTTCACATTTTGAGCTACGGCTTCTAGGTCTTCCTCAACTACTTTTCCATGTTCATCCCTACGTATGAATGATTTAAAGGGATTATGTGATGAAGATGGAAAGGTCATGTTGTTGAAAGGATTGATGAAAGATGTGTCTTGATTCATGTTTTGATTCATGTCATTGGAAAAGATGTAAGTGTTGTTGTCTTATCCAAAATTATCCATTTGTTTTCTCTTTCTTTGGAGCCTAGTCTCAACCATATAAGTAATTGCTCAAATTAGGAAGAGGATAGAAAATGATGCCTAAATGACACTATGTTTTTTTTTGGATTTTTGATAATAAGGGATGACAATTTAATATGCCAATGCAAACTATGTTTTTGGATTTTGACAAGAAGGAATGCAATATGACAATGTTGCCTAAGGGGAATGACTAATGCCAAAGGACAATGAAGATTAAGATGACAATTTTTAAGATATACAAATGCAAAGGTCAAAGTGATTTGGAAAAATGATCTACTCATCCACCGTAAGCTTGATCTATACCTCAATTTTTGAGTATCAAAGGACTTGCTTAAAGGATGAAAGGACAATGATAAGATGACTAACTGAGGTTTCCCAACTTGACTTATGAGTTGGAAAGTATCACAAAAATGACAAGATAATGATGACTAAAATGACAAGATAATGATGACTAAATCCAATGGTATACCTACTCTTAAAGGCAAAGATTTTGCTAAGTGAGGTATGGTTTCCTAATCCAAAATCTGAAAATGAAGTCAGAATGCAAGGATTGGTTTATGATTAAAAATGATGATGGCTAAGGATGGAACTAAAATTAGCAAGTATGAACCTATGGGTAAATGCAAACTAATGGATGCAAATGATGAAAAAATTGAGCAATTTCTAATCTAGTTTTTTATAGGATCTGAGACGAAAAAATATGTTTGATGATAGTTTGGATAGATTTGAATTTGGTTTCTGGTCTATGAAATATTTTTTGTTTTCTTCTAGACAAATGCATCATTCAAGGTCATAGATGTGTCGCAGTTGAGAAAATGTGTTGCAGGTTCAACGAATGAAGTTTTGCAGAAAGAAAATGAGACTCAAAAAAGTAGATGTGGTGTTTTGTTAGGAAAATGCGGTTTAACATAGGAAAATGTGTCTTAGGAAATGGAAAATGCAGCTTATCAAAGCGATTGCATTGCAGGAAATGACAAATTTGGCACAGTAAAATAGATGCATGATAGAAAGAAGAAATTAGCTAAGGTGATGTGATTCAGCAAGTGCAAATGTGGTTCAACCAAAAAAATGTGATTCAGGAAGTAGTAAATGCATTGCAATAGATCGAATGTGGCACAAAAGACTACAAATGCATTTCAATAGAGTAAATGCATTGTGAAGGGCAGCAAATGCGTTGCAGGTAGAAACTTGCTTGTAGTTTTGACTAAATTTTGAAGTTGTTTCCAATTGAAAATGTGTTTCCAAATTTTTGAAGATTGTTTGTTTGTTCGAATATTTAAGAAAAATGCATGGAAAACACAATATTTTATCTTTGAATAAAAACACAATAAAGATAAGCATAATCCTAGGTTAAGCTAGGACAATATTCACTAGTTTCCATGTGGGTTTCCCCAACTACATATTCTTAGCATGTGGATCTAGAAGCTTGATTGCATAGGCCCCCTGTTACAGTGCACTCTCTTCTCAGGCCAACCAAGCTTCCAACCCCCATGAACCTCCCATGGCATATTGCTCACCTCTACTAAAAACTACGAATATGTGGATACCTTCACAATGACCGTTGTTGTGCTAGCAAATAGAAGGATTTTGGCTACTACACAAAGGTGTTTAATTCGGGACCCCCGTTTGAGTGGCCACACATGGGGAAAAGATTAAGCTCCATTATAGGAGGAATTCCAGCTTGAAGAGGTTACACTCAACAGGGTTTTGGGGAATTCTACTTTGTCCGTGTGACACATCCACATCCATAATTGTAAGTTTTCCATTCGGATTCACATTTATATACTGGTTGGGGTAGCTCGGCTAAAGAGATTTGTTGTCGGTCTGAGTCTCCTTGGGGTGAGTACTTTTTCCCACTAAGGAAGGCCCAAGATCTAGAGTCAATAACCATTTCTCTTGCACCCAGGATCACACAAGTATGCAAGGGGAGAGGATACTTCGATTATTGAATCAAGGTGAGAAAATTTGAAGACACTTGTAAATTTTAACTACCAAATGATAATGTGAGGAAGACACACAAGACACTTTGTTCTTTTAAAAATTTTAACTTGAAATGTGAGAGACATAGTTCATTTTACACTCATGTCGTGAGAATGCAAGTTCATTTTAACCATATGAGTTATAATGCATAGTTGTGTTAATTTTAACCTAATGATATGAAAATGCAACTAAATTTTAATCCAATGAATAGAAATTCAAGATTGTTCTTTGTTGCCTTAAGGAAATTAGGAATGTTATAAAAGAATCCACAAAATAGTGTTAGATTCCTCACCACAAGATAAAAACCAAAATATTAGTAACCCAAAACTCTAAGCTACTTGAATGGAAAAAATCAAAATCTACAAAAAATCATAAAAACCTGAAATCAAAATATACCAGATGAATGTGTCATAGCAGAGTGATTGCATCACTCCATACAAAAAATGTGGCTCGGTTTGTGCACGGGAATTTGTCAGAAAAATGCTTCAACCTGCAAACAAATGCGTCACAAATCTCAGATGCATCATTTGGGGAAGCTAATGTGTCGTAGCCTGACAAATGTGGCATTTTAACATGCATATGCAACACATCAGAGTGATTGCATCATTCAAAATTGTGAATGTGTCGCAACGCAAAAAATGCAACTCGAAAAGATGCAAATGTGGTGTTTCGTACCTGTACTTGCAAAAACAACATAAAAGACCAAAAACCGTATGAAAATCTACAAGAAAATGTCAGGTTCAACAATGTATCAATGGGAATTTTCGTAGGTTAGCATTATTAGATCATAAAAACAAAACCCAAAGAAAGTAATGAAGTGCAAAGGAAAATAAATGAAAAAAAAAGGAACAAGCTCACCAAGCATCTTAAATCTCCATGGATGATCTCCATTACACCTTCTTAGCTTGATGTAAATGTGATTTTTCCCTCAGATTCTATGTGTGATAAAACTAATGTCTATGACAAGCCCTAAGCAAACCTTTGAAGGATTTGATATGAAGTTGCACTACTATGCAAGCATGCAACTATAATCTATGTCTAAACTATGCCAAATGCCAAATGAAATATGCATATGACAAGAATGACAAGAATGAAAAATGATAACAAGATTGCAAAAGAGTAAATGTGCAAGAGATTAAGTGTCCAAAATGAGATCAAAATTGCCATTTTATAGAAACTACAATTTTGAATGAAGGGCTATGATTAAAGACTGACAAAGCCCTAGAATCAATGAACAAGATTCATTATGACAACCCATAATTAGGGTTAGGGAAATAATTTGAAATGAGTGGCCAAGATGCAATTTGAGAAAATCAAATCAACAGTTGAAAATAAATGTGACAGGGAGATACAGATTGGATAGGAAGAGAAAGATTTGGAAAATCAAATAATTTTAGAAATTACTTGATTTTTGGAGGAAGAAGATTATCTTGAATTAAAAATAAATTTAATTCAAAAAGGAAAAAATCATGTGACTGTAAATAATTAATTTAATTATTTGCTTGGATGAAATTAGAAAGTGGGAAAATCTAAATAAATAATTTTATTTAAATTGGAAAAATCCAAGAAATAAGAAATGGCCAATTTTAAATAAATATCTTTATTTAAAATTTAGCAAAAGCCAAGGTGGAGAATAATTAAATAAATTAAAGAATTTATTTAATTATAAAAAGACTTTTAAGAATTAGTGACATATTTAAATAAATAAATAAATAAAGTTTATTTATTTAAATAATCAAGCATAAATTGATGGACAAGAATAATTAAATAAATTAATACATTTATTTAAGTATGCAAATACTTTAGACAATTAGTGACGTCTGAAATAAATAAATAAATTTTATTTATTTAAAAATCAAGAAGAATAAAAAGACATGAATTAATTAAACAATTATGAATTATTTAATTAATAGTCGAAAGTGGACCAAGGAAATAATTAAATATTTTAATTATGCTAGGATGAAAGTGGTAAAAATAGAGCTTGTAGGCCTAGGTCATTTTTATGTGTCTAGACTATGAAGCACCTGCCCTATAGTTAGATCCAAAAGCAGTAAAGTAGGAATGCCACAAGAAAATACAACAGAGCACCAGTAACACCTTGTCGGCCGATTTTATGGATTTTGCTACGCGGGCTTTCTCAAAATCAGAATGAATGGTTAAAGCAAGAGATACATGTGTAAATCATCATGAAGAAATGCTGAATGATTTCAAGAGGACCTCCTTCTGCATCGCCAAATTGCAGAGTGGGATAAGCTTCAGGCTCTCATTGGGAAGTTTATTTATTATGCTACTCTCCAAAGGGATGCTAGAAATCTTGTAATAGCTGATGAATATTTTTTAAAATAGCTCATAAAAGCTAAAGTCGAGTAAAAGACAAAATAGGAAAAATACAAAAGAGTCTATTTTTATATTGTAAGATATTGGGGGTAGGTGAGACTCTAAACTAGAATGAATTTGAGAGATTCATTGTAAATGAATCTTGTCCATTCATTCTCCCATTGGAAAACTATAAATAGGGGCATCCTCTCATTTTCAAAGAGATGATTTCTTGTGTAAAGACATGCTGCTACAAAATATATGAGAAAAAAATTGAGTTAATGGTTTCTTTTATGTTGCTCTCCATCTGTGCATGATTCTATCTCTAAATAGTTCATTTCAACATTGTTATTTCAAGTTTAAGTTATTTTCTATTAATAGTTCATGTTGTGCTTTAATGGTTAATGTATGCTATAGTGTTTGATGCACTTTCAACTCATACTTTTGGCTATTTGTTGATGAAATTTTTTTGTGTAAAATTATTCTAAGCTTGTTTATTTTGCTGCACCTAACTTTAACTATTTATTCATGCTTAATAGGTGAATGTATAGTCTGCAAATCTGCAAAGACCCCTTGAAGATTGCACTAATTTTATGATACTGTGGGATGTCCCTGGTTAAATAAAACTCAGTTTCAAAAGTACATCCACTATAGCATCCTCCATTATTACTGTTCATCTTAGTTGCAGACTTAGGAAAACTTCTAATCCTTTTCCCTTTTTCTATTTCTTTTAAATATGAAGTTAGAAACTAGTTTTTAGCCTCATTATAAAGCCAAATCTGATACAAGGGTGAATTTTAGATTGTTGTCTTGACATTGTTGTCACTGCTCATCCACTTCCATAAATCTAAAACTCCATCATAGACCCAAGAAACTTCCATGCTTTGTGAACCATAAAGGCCCTTTGTGATTATCAACAAATCACATCAACTAACTGAGTTTTTTTTACAAGTCATAACCTGACACCTGAGAGACCTTGGGGTAATTTTTTGAAACTTAGTTGTATATTTTCACCTTTCAAGAGAGGCATCACACTTGTGTGTTTTCTTTGTTGAGATTAAGTTGGATCGAATTATAGATTAAGTTGGATTGAATTGGTCTTTCTCCCCTCAAAGATTTCATGGAGTACTTAGGTCCACATCAGACAAGGGAGAATTCCAAGTTTTAAAGACCCTTACTAGGGCTAAAGAGGCAAGAAATGGGAAGTATCAGCATTTGTTCCACCCAATCCATCACCTCCAACCCCTTCATCTCCATCTTCTCCTTCACTTCAACTAGCATTTTCTCCATTCACTTCACACATCCAAAGCACTATTACAACAACTGCCCCACTCTATTCCCAATTTTCTACAACAACACAATTACCACCCTGACCTCCACCAATGGCTTGGTTTGGAAATAACCCATCTCCATTGTACTTCAATGATTACCATGAAATTCCAAAGAATCTAGAGGGCTTCTGCTCTAAGTCCTGTCCAAACGATCCACAAAGAACAAAAAAAGAACATATTAAGATATTCCAAATAGCCTTGAAGGATATGTAGATTAAACATGAGGATGTGGCCTATAGTCTCTTCCCTTATTCATTGGGGGATGAGGTATTATCTTGGTACATTTACCTACCTACGGGCTCCATCACTTCTTGGGACCTTATGAAGAACACATTTTCACAAAAAATCAAGGTTACAGTTAGCCCCACAGATCTGTACCAACAATTCATGTCAGTAAGGAGGGAAGTTAATGATCCAATCAGCTCATTCAATAATAAATTTCATAGGGCCTACGTGAAGTTGCAACCTCCTTATGTAGTTGATGATGCTTCAGCCAAAATGGTATACTATGCTGCATTGGACAACCTCACATTTGTCTTGGCCAATAGGATGCATCAACCACTTGCAAGTTTGATAGATGTCTATACTGAAGCAGTAAAAGCTAGCACTGACTTGGGATAAAATGTTATAGGTCCACTACCTTCATTGGGACTAGCCGCCAACCCTGGACAAGTCTAGGGGCTTACTCATGCCTTGGCACATAAAACTCAATTAATGAATCCAATTCCTCAATTTCCAATGGTGCCATACCCAGGGCCTCCATTGAATCAATCTCTGCCAATGCTAAGCTATCTATAGGCTACACATCAACAAGCCTATGCTCAAAAATACCATGAACCTTCTTACTTGCAAAATTCCAAAGTATCAACTACTCAATAGGGTTAGTTCACAACACCTATTTTCCTTCATAATTCAGTCCCAACTCAAAGTAATGCAAAAAAGGAGAGGATCAATGAATTGGATGAATTGGTGAGAAAGCTATCCACTAAGGTTACTCATTTGAGGAATCAAAAAAACTAGTTGCAAGTGTCTCAAAAGAGCATTCAAGCCAACTATCAAAGGGACCACCGAGATTCTGGACCTTTTTTGAATCAAAATTATGAATGAGACCAAAACTCAGGAATTTTTTTTGAAAGAAGGAAACCCCAAAGGTAGAACAAAACATGGAATACCAAACCCAGCAATGGAGGAATTCCCACACCTTTGCACCCATTGGGTAGTGCAGAAAAATCCACAAATGGGGTATATTTGTCTAAGGAAGCATTATCAAGATGATCCAGACTTCATAAAACCAATAGGAATTTCAAGCTTGATTGTCTGACATTCCAAATGGCTGCAAAAATATTTCAAGTGGAAGTTCAAAATATCATTGACGGTTTGAGTTGCAAAGACATAGTTCCATCAGAGCGGTATGATTCATCTGTTTTGGTGGTAAACCAGGGTCCCTTCCCTCAAAGTGACGATAACTCACCTGAGAAGGAATTCATAGCAAAGGGGGGTGAAGAGAAAGAGGTAAGTATTGTGAGATCTTTATCTCAACAATTTGATTCAATAGATAATTGTCCCAAAGTTGAGGAAGAGCAACATGATGATGAGGTTCATATGTTCCACCAATGTGCAACTCCTTATGACTTAAGAAATATACAATTTAGTGGTACATTTACAACTTCCACCCCACCTAACAATTTCAATACTCCACTTGATCCTAATGCTAGTAACAATCCAAACTATCCCAAAGTGCCTATCTAGTATTTCAATAGAAATAGGCAACCCAATCCAACTCAAGAAGCACCTACAAAGAAAGTTTCATTTGACACCAATAATGAGCCTGTGATTAGGGAAATTATAGTAAAGAAAAACAATCAACCACCTACTAAATCAACAAATAGATAAGCCACCAACCAAGGAGGAAAACCAAGTGCAAACAAGGACAAAAGTAATGATAAAGACAAGGCTCAAGTGGCCCAAGTTGATTTTTTTGTGGGGCTATTCCAAGGGAAGTTAGAGACCCCTCCTTTCCTATTGATAATTTGTATATTTGGCAAGAATTTACACAACTGTTTGCTTGACTCGAGAGCATCAACCAATGACATGCAATTCACAATATTCCAAGTAGTAGGAATAGCTTTGACTCCATCTAGAAGTAAGGTGACTTAGCTAGACAAGATTGAGGTGAACATAGTTGGGGAGATGAACATGATCCCTATGTAGATCACAACAAACCCAAGAGTGTAGCAGGTTATTGACATTCAAGTTGTTGATATCCCCAACACCTATGACATCATATTGGGGAGAGATTTCACCTAAGCCTTAAATCGCTATGCCACAATTGATTATTCACATCTTTGGTTGCCTTGGAAAGGGATTCCTAATCAAATTCATATCAAACATGAGCCTTGGATGAAATTTATGATCACTAAGTACAACAATATGAATGAAGTACTATTTGTGTAGATGAAATTGGGAAATTACTTTCCCGTCAATTACCAAGGTGAAGAAGAATGTGTAGAGGAAATTCTTATGCTATGCAATGCCCCCACCAATTTGGATCCTCTTCTTAATAGTGCAGAAGTGTTGATTGAGTCCAAAGATGAAGAATTCCAGCAAGACAGCTAGCTTGGGTTGTTCGACAGCTTCCAAGAATTTATGTGAAAGTGTGTGCAAGATTAACTTAGTTTAGAGGCTAAAATGAATTTGAAAGATTTGTTGCTACCTAGCTAGTGTAGGATGCATGATGTGGCTCATTCCAAGTTTGAGTGTTTCTTATTCCAAATGGTAGTAGACCACATCAAAAGGAAGATCACTCCTAAAGAGGTTATGGAAGAGTAGCAAGATCAAAAACAACTCAAGTACAAACAACCACCTAAGGGTGCAAAAATAGATGTGCAACTAGGAAAAGAAGGATGCTCAATCAACCCCAAAGGAAAAAGTCCCACCAAGTTTTAGACATTACACTTTGATGGATCCAAATCCAAGCAAGGAGTGGGAGTAGGCTTCAAGCTAATCAGCCCATCGAGTAAGACCTACTTTTTTTCCCATAGATTACAATCTTATTGCACCAATAATGTAGCAGAATACAAAGCATTAGTTCATGGATTACTCATGGATTTAGGAAAGAAAGTCAAAATGTTGCAAGTCTTTGTGGACTCTAAATTAGTGGTCAAACAAGTCAAGAAATTGTACTCGTGACATGATTAGAGGCTAGAAAACTATAAGTATTATGTATGGGATCTCATAGAAGGGTTTGATGCATTTAACATTTAGTTGATTCCACATATCAAGAATCAGACCACCGATCCCTTAGCTCAAGTAGCCCATATTATCTAGCCCTTATCACTAACTGGCCTGAAGAAATTTAACATAGAACTCACATCTACCCTGTCAGTGCCAGATAATATGACCAACTTCCAAGTGTTTGATGATGACAAAAAATATTCTAGACATCATCACTAGTTCAAATGTATTGGCCTCCCAAATCATAGATGAAGTAGAGCTTGAAGAAGAAGATCTTGAAATAGAAGGGATTATCAATATAAAAAGCAATACAATACCTAGAGCCATGCTTAAGGGGCAGTGTTAGTGTAGGTTTCTTATTTTCCTTATGTTAGAGAATATTTATTTTTTCTACACACATTATTAAGCTTGCTTAGTTTATATGATAATGGTTAGGAGGAGGACATGTGGCATAATCCTACAATCACATGTGTCATTCACACTCACATTTGGCTAGTTGAATGTCACACCCTCTATTGGACTTGTTTGCCACCTCCCCATAATCATTTTTTGTCTTTACCTAAGTTGGCATAACTATGTATTTGGCATTTACCAAGTAGGTAAAACCTCCCACCTATTATGGGTAAAGGGGAGTTATTATTCCTCTTAGTTTTATTTTCCTCTATTTTTCTATATAAACAAGCCCTCACCTCTCCCTATGCTAATGAGAACACTAGCTCAAATTGCGAGTCTATTTCAGTGCTAGGAGAGTGCCGAGTTTTGTTCATCTTTGGATTCTTGTCTTGCTTTCCTTCAGTCACTTTGATCTTGGGTGGTTTCACAACCAAATTTAACATGGTATCAAAGTTTTCTGTGAGTTGTAGGTTAGTAGTTTGTTCAATCCATTCTTGAAAGAAAAGTATGCTCTTCTCTTGCATCCAATGATGACCTGGAGAAGCAAAAACGCTTAATAGAGATCTCAGTTTCTAGGGGGGTTATTTTCTATTGCATTTTGTTGTAAGTATTTAGGAGCTTCCTGGAGACATTCTAAGCTCACCATTGAGTTCAGAGCAGCCGAAAAAGTCTGAATTGACTTTTATTTTGTCCAAATCGGACATCAGGTGCGAGATGTGTGAATGATTGAAACAAAGGTTTTTAGAGAGGTTCATGATGGTAGCTGATCTTTTAGAGCATTTTCAGCCCAAACAGCCCTCGTCATTGTGCTCAGAAGGCATCAAAACCTAAAGATCCACTGCCAATTCGTTAAATTTGGAGAAAGTCATTTTTGGGGCAAAATTTTTTTTGGCAAGCAAGCCATACAACCTACTTGTAGAAAGTATGGTACAAAATTTTTATTTTTTTCCAATTATAATTTTTTGCATTATCAAAAAAATTATTATTTTGAAAAAATCAAATTCGTAGTTTTTTTAAATTGAAAAATTTATAAAAAGCAAAGTTTTTTTGAAAAATTCAAAAAGCAAAAGCAAAAAATTCAAAAAAAAAATTAAAAAGCTCCCAAAAGACTTGCGCAGGCCATACCAACGAGTACTTTTGTGTAGGTTTTGGGCCCCACATGTGCTTCGTACAGAAGCCTTCATTAGGCTGAAGAATCTTTAGATTTGGGCATAACTTTTTAGCTTTAATATTAACCCTTTTAAGACTTACGTAGCCCACTTCCATATTTAGCTTTTTCTTAAAGTTTTTTTAAATACTTTCAATTTTTTTATTAGTTTTAAAATCTGAATTCAAAATTCCTACTGTACCTTTTGTCTCGGCCTTCGTGCTGGGTTTTAGTAGAGTCTACCAACTTTAATAGAGATATTGGCAGTTCCACCAAATTGAAGGAGTTCTAATTTTATCTGGCATATCCTCTACATCTGGCAGAGTTCCATATTTAACTGGCAGTTCAACTACTTTTTTCGTGTCTCCAAATTTAGCAAAGTTTTGCTAAATTTGGTGGAGGTGGATTTTTTCAAAATTTTGGACCCCTTCACCATTAAAGTTTTCAATTTTGTACCTGAACTTCGAAGGGCTTGTTCTTGGTCATACGAAGGCATTTTTCAGCACAATTTTTTTTTATTTGGGGTAAAATTTCATGCTCTTTACAGTGGTGTGATTGATTTTTGTTCAAGTGATTCTAGTTTTCCAAAAAAACAGTTTTCTCATCTGATCTAAAGGAGTCTTCATTTCTTTGAACTTCAAACAGATGTAACTTTCACATCTGACCTCGGATCAAGGTGATTCTTTTTTTGAAAGTGAATATTGTTTTGAGGACTACACATTGGTGCTATTTTGAGGTTTCATTCTAAGATTTGATTGTACTTTCAGTATTTGGGTCTATTTTAGACATTTGTAAAACTCTGGAAAACAAATCCAGCATTGTAAATGCACTAATTTATAAAGTGTCAAATCATTTTTGTTGGGGAGATTCTTGATTGAGTGAAAAAGGGGGGGTCTCTCTTTGTGTGTGTGTGTTTTTGATCTGTTCACTTGTGCTCTTCTTTTCCTTCACATATGGCTCATTCTAAGGTTCCTTTGCTAACACCTTATAATTATGCAATATGGAATCAACATGCATGGAATGCCTTAATGCAACTTTGGTATACTCCATATGTTGAAAACAAGGTAGTTGAACCTAAAGATGATAAGGAAAAGATAAAATGGATGCTTGAACATACAAAAACTCTTAGATGTCTTTGTAGATTTATTTCCCTAGATCTTATGTTTCAGATTGAAGCTTGTACAAATTCACATGATGCTTGGGAAAAGTTAAAAGCTTTGTATGCTACAACAAATGAAGTCAAAGGCTATCAAATTGACAATGAATTGATGAGCCTTGATCCTAAGAACTTTGGCAACATCCAGGATTATATTACTAAGGTCAATGATTTGAGAGCACAATGTAAAGCATGTGGTATTGACAAAAAAGACATTTAGTTAATCTATAATACACTAAATAAACTTGGTTTTGAATTTGCAGCTTTTGTTTCTAGCTTTCATACTCATAGACTGACTATGGGATCTGCATATACTATGCCTTCATTTGCATCTTTTTATGAGATTTTAATGCATGAACAACATAAACTTCTTTCAATGGGTCTCATAAATCCATCACAGACTCATGCCTTGTTGGCTAGTCAACTTAAGGGACAGAAAGAGTCAAGACAATCTGATAAGAAACAAAAGAAATCTAAGAAAAATCCACAAACAGATCAAGCACAACACAAATCCTCTTCCAAGGAGGAATCATCTAAGAAGGAGAAGTCTACTTGTTCATATTGCAAGAGGAATGGACATGAAGAACATTCTTGTTATAAGAAGGATATTGATGAACTAAAACATTTTCTTAAGAAGAACAACATTGAACTACCTTCTAGAATGTCTGAGTCTACTTCTTCTTCTTCACATTCTAAACAATCAGGATCTAATAAGGAGAAAGGTCATGTAGGATTTTCTTCCGAGTCTAAGAAAAATAAAGGTAAATCTCTTTGTGCTTCTACAAATCATGAATAAGGGAAATGGCTCCTAGATTATGGAGCTTCTCATCATATGGCTTCTTCATAGTCTATGTTCTCTTCTTTTGAGCCTTGTGTTATGCCACCTATTTTTATGGGAAACAACACTTACAAGAGTGTAATTGGGAAGGGTTTTATTGATATTGGGGATGGTACCTTCAATGATGTTTTGTGTGTACCTCACTTGAAAAACAATCTTCTTTCCATCTATCAAATCACTCATGATGGAGCAGGGAAGGTTGTGGAATTCATGCCTAATTCAGTTATCATCAGAGACTTGGAGAGTAGAGAGATAATTGCTACTGGGATAGTTGATCATGAATCTCGGTTGTAAACCTTTCAGACTTTGCACTTGATGATGGTTCTGATCCTTTGGTTGTTGATCAAACTCCTTGTGTGACATTTGATTTTGAGGAGAATTTTGGCTATTTAAATCTTTGTATTCTCATATCAGATCCAGTTATTGAGCCTTGCATTCCTTCTCCTCTATCTACTTTTGCTTCTAAGGATACTTTTGTTACATTCATGGATACTTGTGATTTAGTGCAATAGGATCGACATTGTCTTCTAGATATAGTTGCTTGGGATGACTACTTGATAGACATTGTAGGTTTGTTCATAGAGTCCCATATTTCAAACTTGGGAGACACTATTCATGACATCCAACTTCTCTTTGATGAATTTGATTCTTCTTCAGTTGTTATGGAGGAACCTTTGGATCCTCTTGTTCATCCTCCACATGATCATTCATCATAGTTTGACATGAGTGTGGATACTTTTGAGTAGCATTTGGAGGAAGCATCTTTGTCTTCAGAGGAGGTAGTCGAGTCTTTAGATTTTGTTCTACATACATCTCTACTAGGTTTTGGATTGTCATCTTCATCGGTGTGGCCTAGAATGCTTGATTTGGTGGTGGCAGCTTTCAACATTGACATGGAGATAGATGAGCAGTTTTTAGAGACTTGAATATGTTTTGAGCTTTCTTCCCTCATATTCATTTTAGGAATGGGAAGACATTCTTCACACACCTTTGGTTTTGTTTCTTCCTAAGGGGAGGAACATTGTTTGACGATCATGGACCATGTTCTACATTTAGTTTTGAGCTTTGGCCATTGGCACAGTTGACTACTTTGGGGAAGGCTACATGGTCTTTCCTATCCTTTCTATTTTGGAGGGGACTTCTTCCTTGCATGGGATTCTTGTGTTTGGAAACTTGTTTTCTTTTCTCTCTTTTGGGGAGGAGATTTGTCCCACTTCATTTTCTCCTTTAATCCATTTGTGAGAGAGTATTTTGTACATGGGTAACTAACATGGCCTAGTATCCAGGACTCATATTTGCATCTTTTTTTCTCTTCACCCACCTAAGCTACACTTAAGGGGGGCTGTTAGTGTAGGTTTTTTTATTTTCCTTATGTTAGGGAATATTTATTTTTCCTACACACATTATTAATCTTGCTTAGGTTATATTATAATGGTTAGGAGGAGGAAATGTGGCATAATCCTACAATCACATGTGTCATTCACACCCACATTTGGGTAGTTGAATGTCACACCCTCTGTTGAAATTATTTACCATCTCCCTATAATCATTTTGTCTTTACTTGAGTTGGCATAACTATGTATTTGGAATTTACCAAGTAGTTAAAACCTCCCACCTATTATTGGTAAAGAGGAGTTATTATTCCTCTTGGTTTGATTTGCCTCTATTTTTCTATATAAACAAGCCCTCACATCTCCCTATGCTAATGAGAACACTAGCTCAAATTGTGAGTCTAGTTCAGTGCTAGGAGAGTGTCAAATTTTGTTCATCTCTAGGTTCTTGTCTTTCTTTCCTTTAGTCACTTTGATTTTGGGTGGTTTCACAACCAAATCTAACATTCCACGTGGGTGGAAAATTTAGTTATGGTCATAAAGAAAAATGGAGAAATGAGATTATGTGTGGATTTCAAGAACCTGAATAGAGCTTCCGAGAAGGATAATTATCTAGTGCCCTTAATATATGAAGTGATACAAATATTCAATGGTTTGCAAATGATATCATTTCTTGATGGCTACTCAAGATACTGAACCATAGATTTTTGGCTCTCTAAGATTTTCTAGCACTTCTAGGGTTTTTCACCTAAAAGGAGAAAGGGCCAAAGAATCTAGCTAGTTCACTCAAATTAGAAAATGTATGATGTTATTTAGAGTAAATGGAATGATATAAATGCAACTAAGCTACTTATTTGATTTATTATATAAGAAAAACCTAAGAATAATGTAATGTTTGAAAACACATTGTGTAATGCAACAATGAACTAGAAATAAATCTAAAACCTAGCAAAAATGAACCAAACTGAAAGTGTGCACCTAAAAAGTGGAAGAAGGCTAGAAATGTCATTTGAAATATTTTTTATGGTGATTTTAGGACTGGAGGGACTCATTTTCCATTTTGGGTGAATCAGTCCCAGTTCTGCAAAACTAAGCTGGAACCCGTTTCTGACAAAAGGGTATCCAAAAATGTAGAAAACTCAAAATTAACCCTAGATTGGGACTCATTCACCACTCATGGAAAATGATTCCACTTTTTAATTTCTGAATACTCAAGAGTGTGATCTGAAGCTTCTGATCTGTACTTTGGCTTTCTATAGGTGTCCACTTCTGAAGCTGTCGGATTCAAGTCTGAAAGTCACTTGTTGTTGATATTTTGGCTTGGATGATGAAGAGAAGACTTGAAGAACCTTGCAAATTTATCTTCAACGATTTCCAAGCTTCCAAGAGACCTAAATCTACAAACACACAAGAGGAGAAGAAAAAATGTTGAATGTTAGGGAAATGGGGGTTTGCCTAAGTCAAACCCCTTTTAGGTAATTAAACCAAGGAAACATGCAATAATGTAGTTGATTACCTTTCCATGATGTTTGATCTTGAAATTCTATAGAAAACATGGAGGATCTTCCCTTAAATGTCTGAAAATTGATTTTGAATGACTTATAATGTTAAAACCCTAAGTTGCTTGATTTGAGATGGAAGATTGGTGAATGAATAATGATGAGAGAAGAGAGATGTGATTTAGAGTTAAAAGACTTATATTTATAGGTAATTCACTTATTTCACCCATTAAAACCTCATCATAGGCTGACATGAAGTAATGATAGACTTAAATTTCACTTTTTTCCAACTCAAAGGTCAAAATTGGGCCAAATGGGACTGATTCGCCACACGTTGCAAATGGGTCCCACCTGGATGGTACTAATTCTCCATGCAAGGTGAATGGGTCCCACAAGGGCCATTTTGATAGCTAGAAAGCTATGAGATAAGGAAATAAGGTTTAAATTGCAACCTTGTCAAGCATTTGATCAATTTAAGCCTCGGATGTACAATATGGGTTAATAGGGTCCTATTAATGATGATGTGAATGCCAAATAGGTCTTGGAAAAAAAATCAATGTGAAAGTGTGATTAAATACATGTTACAACACTAAAATGAGGTCCACACAGCCTAGGAAGGTACAACAACCAATGTGAATGTGAGACACATTACAACACTAGTTTAACATTAAGTTTAGTTCAAAAACCTTCTAGACTGATGTGAAGATGTATTTAAATACATTTTATAATGTTGAATTAGGGAAAAATATGTTTATTAAGTCTAGAAAAGCATGAAAGTCCTTTAGAACACTTTACAACACCTTTACAAGACATCAATAAAAGCATCTTATTGAATTTGTAAGGGTCCAAGACCTAGTGTGGATGCATAAAATGCCTCAGAACACATGAATCAAGCCCCCATTAAGTCAATTTATCATGAATTATTCCCATGTCAAGGAAAGGGTACTTTTTTCTATGACACAAATACAATCAAGTGATGGTGCAATACGAAGATAGGCACAAGACAACATTCACAACAAAATGGGGAAAGTTCACATACATAAGGATGCCATTTGGCTTGATCAATGCAGATGCAACAATTTAGCATGCTATGGATCTAGCCTTCAAGGACCTCATTAGAAAATGCATCATCATCTACATCAATGATCTTTTGGTGTTCTCAAAGAAAAGAGGGGATCACGTCTTTGACTTATGCAAGGTGTTCCAGAAGTGTAGAGAATTTGGTATCTCATTGAACCCAAAGAAGTGTATATTTGGGGTAACAAAAGGAAAACAACTAGGACATGTGATTTAGGAAAAGGGTATATCCATTGATCTAGAGCATATACAAGCCATTTTGAAGATCCAACCTCCAAGCAGCAAAAAGGAAATGAATTCCTTTTTTAGAAAGATCAACTTTGTTAGGATATTCATGATAGGGTTTGTAGAAATAGTTAAGCCACTAAATGCTATGCTCAAGTAGGATGCTAAAGTAGAATGGATTCTAGAAGCTAAACATGATTTTGTAGAAATAGAGAGGGTTATTGCAAATGCTCTCATGCTAGTCAGCCCTAACTACCTGAAGTCATTCTATATCTATTCTTTCACTTTAGACCACTCATGTGCTAACATGTTAACATAGAAGGATGATGAAGGAAATGAGCACCCTATTGCCTTCACGAGTGCTCCTCCGAAAGATGTAGAATTTTCATACCATAATGTGGAGAAACATGCATATGCTTTGGTAAGAGGAGTCAATAAATTTAGGCATTACATCCTAAGAAACAAAGTGTTTTCCATTGTCCTACATCTAGTTGTTAAGAGCCCATTGATGCAGAATGATCTAGGAGAAAGAAGAGAAAAATGGGTCATGCTACTGTAGGAATATGACATGGAAATACAACCTATGAAGTTGGTCCGAGGAAAACCTCTCACATGCACAATGGCGGAGACAAAACCAGAAATCACCATCCAATAGCACCATTTGGAGGATGCTTCCCTAGATGAATGGTACAATGATATAGTGTATTAATTTCTAAAAAAAAAGTATCCATTATGACTACAAGGAGTCCAAAAATGCACCCTGATATTAAAGAGTAACATCTATATCCTCAAGGGAGCTATGTTATACAAAAGAAATCATGAAGGAATTTACCTTTGATGCTTGGGAAAAATAGAAGCAGTTGTAGTACTGAAGGAATTTCATGACAAGTTCAAAATGGGACATGGATCCGGCCCTTCGACAACCCATCAAATCATATGGGTATGATACTACTGGATGACACTATTCAAGGATGCTCATGATCATGATTGATCCTATCACATCTGCTAGACGACTACCACCAAGGAAAGGTACATTGTTGTTCTGTTTCAGCCGATTGCTGAGGTAAGGCCTTTTTCTTAGTGGGGACTCGACTTCATTGGTACGATAATCCCACCATCCTATTTAGGTCACATTTATATTCTAATCATAACTGATTATTGCACTAGATGGAAAAAAGAAATTTCTTATAAACAAGGCAAAATTGAGGTAGTAATTAATTTTCTAGAAAGTTTCATTATAATCATTTTGGGTTGTCCATTTTCCTTAGTCTACTATAATGGTCCTGCATTTGTTTCCCTTAAGTTTGCAAGTTGGGAATTTGATTATGGGATCATCCTTATATTTTCATCAAATTATTATCCCATAGGGAATGGGTTAGCTAAATCCACAAACAAGAACTTGTTGACCATCATACATAAGCTGCTCCATAAGAACCCAAAGGACTAGCATACCCAATTGTGTTTTACTCTATGGGAAGATCACACCCGACATAAAGCTACTTTGGGAAATTCCCCATTCCAGCTCATTTACATTTTGGAACTTCTCTTCCCAATTCACCTCAAGATCCCTATGCTACAATTCATCAAAACCTATTATGAGGAGGGAGAATTCCTTGAGGGTCACTTAGCTGAGTTGCTCCATTTAGAGGAAGTCAGTAACAAAGTGATAGAAAATTTTTCCAAACATCAGGGCATAGTCAAAGATGGTTCGACCATAGATCCAAAGTTAAGGCCTTTAGAATTGTTGGCATAGTCCTATGCCAAGACAAGGCCCATGAGAAGAAAGGGGGACATGAAATTTTTGAAAAACTCTAGATGGCCCCTTTCAAATTTCTAAAATTTTAGGAGATAATACCTTTCTCCTGAAAACATTAACTAGAGAAGATGTCCCATTGCCAATCAATAGGCAATACATCAAGCATTATTTCCTTTCCTAACCTATCTGAGCTCACCCTTGTACATAGTTAGAGTAGGTCTTTTTATTTCTATTTTTCTTTCCTTCACTTTTGATTGCTTTCCCGACCCTTGTTATGTTGAGGGAGTTTTTTGAGCTCAATGCAGTGGTTGTGTTTGACCTTCTTAAAGGACCCACTTTGCTATATGATCCCTTTTATTCCATGGATAAGTTGCCATGAGTTATCAAGAGTATCTATTTGATACCATAAATCAGGTTTCTTTGCTTGAACTCTGGCTCAACCTAGAATGGAACCCTTAGTTGAATCCTTTCATGCTTACCTCAGAAATAACATAACACACATTTTAAAACTCTTGATGAGCCATACGATAGTTACCATGAGACCTTAGCAAGTGAAAAATCTTGGATCTGCTCCAATGACCACTATAGTCTTTAAACTCACTATAAAATTCATTTCTTATACAATTGAGAAAAAGAGTATCAAAAGAATACATGAAAAGAAAAGGAAAGGAAAGGAAAAGAATATATTGAAAAACAAGCAACTATGTGGGTGTATGAGAAACTCTATTTTGGCTATGGACACTTAGCTCGCAATAGAAAAATGTTTGTGGGGATTGTAGCGACCACTTCATCAGGGCTATGGATGCTTGACTGGAAGCAAAGTAATGTCCAGGTTACTTTTGGGTAGATTTTCTATGTAGCTTGCCCTGGCTAATTGATCATTTTCCTCTACGGTTTTTGAAGAATGGGGAATGAATTCCTTGCACAAACACACTTCAAAGGTATTTTGTGATTTGATTCAACTAATTTTTTCCTCCTCTGAATTTTTAGTTCATTGGAGGTTACTTGCTTCTGGCCTGCGAAACTAGAGATTTTGGGTTCCAAATGAATCCTTACCCTTGAAATGCTTGGGAACATTCTCCTAGTAGATTCACCATTTGTTGTGCCTATAACACACACACCTCATTCAGATTGGGGAAACCCCCTCTTTTCTTTTCCCCTTTTTCCAAGTTGTTTCACTTTGTCCTTATTTTTTGTGCCCCTATTTTTGGGCCTAAGTTGATCGCACGCATTAAAATTATCAAACACATCTTGGCCAAGTTCACCTATCCAAATTTCAACAAGTTTTTAACCTTTGCAGACCCATAGTTATCGGTCTCCCTTAGCTGACTAACATTTATGCTTTGTCATTCCTTGCATCCTTCAAGTTGATTCTGACCACATAGTGGGATTTTCCCTTATTTTCGTTGCCTGGGTCTTCATCTAACGTTTGCCATGGTGTGGGTTTCCGTACGACCACCTACCTCATCCTAGTTGTACCTATGAGTTAATGCATCCATTAATATAGCTTGGTCTATATAAATCCCTGGCCTCCCATGTCATTTTCACTCACAAAATTCAAAATTTTGAGGTGAAGAAGAAAACTTGGTGTGCCAAAAATTTTAGGACTACGATTGTAATCACTTTCAGCGCTAGCACAATGTATGAGCTCAGATGCTTATATTTTATCCTTTAAGTTGAAAAATTTGTTGTGGGTCATTAAGTGAAGTTTCTAGCCATTTAAAATTCATGGATTAAAGTTTAAACGGATATTAAACCCTTGCTTGAAACCCTAACATGTGCTCCACTAGTTTTAAATAGAGAAGACCACCCTCAAAATACCTTTGGCAACCTCATGCTCTGCAACCCTACCCTCAAGAGGTCTTTACAAATAAAAATGACCATCATTGTGAATGAAAACCCTCACATGCCTATGTGCGGAAGTCCACTCCACCATAGACGCATGAGTAACAGTGAGGGCTTTAGGGCGGTGCACCCTACTAAACCTGTGTTGTCTACTATACCAAAATCGAGCTTGTTCCCTCATGAAGAAATCATTGTCTTAAAACCTTGGCGAGTTCGCCACTGCAGGGTGCCATCCTCAGAAGGCAGTCCCTTAGTAGCTACTACCTAATGTCCACACTGAAACACCCATCCACCTCACAGACTCCACCATTTTCACCACTTACAAAACATTGGAACGAAGATAATTCAGCTAATGGTGCCTAGCAGAGATTGCCCCATGGAACTACACATGCGGGCTTCTTCCAACCCATTGTCATTCCTAGTAGAAAAACTCTCACATCCCCTTCTATGTGAATTCTGCACAGGTCACCACTGTGAACTGTGAATCTAATCCTAAGTGTCTAAATCAACTACAAATCTAATCATGCAGGTTACTCGGGACCAAGTTCTGCCTCTATAATGTCGTTCCCAATGGATAATCAAATCCAGACCTCTCATCTTGTGGGTGCCACACAAAATAATTTCATCCCAAGTACCAAATGATCAATTGACAGAAAACACAAGATAAGAGTTCTCGATGGACCCACCCATGCTAGCCACCTCGTGTGAAAGACTATCGTGTCGGCGTCATTCCTAATGGAAAATCCACTGCACCTTTCCATGGTTCATTCCTCACCTGCCTTTCCTTACATAACACTTAAACTGAAAATGATAAAATGACCAAGTCCATGGGGGGCCTTGTGGGTGGCAATGTGGACTTTGATAAGCGGGCCTGTACCATAGAAAAAGGAAACTTGCTTGATTTGGGGAATAAATTGATGATAAATTGGATATAATAAAGTCTTGATTTAGTGTTGTGAGGTGTTTTTCACATCCACACTAGGCCTAGGACCCTTGCAAACTGAATAAAATGCATTTAATGATGTCTTGTAAAGGTGTTGTAAAGTATTGTAAAAGACTTTCATTCTTTTCAAGACATAATGAACCCATTTTCCCTAATTCAACATTATAAAATGTATTTAAATACATCCTCACATTAATCTAGAAGCCTTTCATTCTTTTCAAGACATAATAAACCCATTTTCCATAATTCAACATTATAAAATGTATTTAAATACATCCTCACATTAATCTAGAAGCCTTGTAAAATAAACTTAACATTAACCTAGTGTTGTAATGTGTTTTACACATTCACATTGGTTCTTGTGCCTTTCTAGGCTGTGTGGACCTCATTTTAGTGTTGTAAAGTGTATTTAATCACACTCACATTGAATTTTGTGTCCAGGGTTATAATTGACCTATAATAGACCTCATTTTAGACTTTTAGAGGTGGACACCTATCAGGAGCCAAAGAGCAGATCAGAGACTTCGGTTTCCCCTTTTGGATATTTTAGAAATTGAAAAGTGAAGTCATTCACCATGGGTGGTGAATGAGTCCCACTACTAGGCCTAAGTTTTGTTTTCTGCAGTTTTGGATACCCATTTTTTGAAATGGGCTCTGATTCAATTTTTTAGAACTGAGACTGATTCACCCATAATGGTGAATGAGTGCCACCAGGCCTAAAAATATAGATCAATAGCATTCCAGAAGTCATTTCTAGTCTTCATCAAGATCTCAGGTGCACACTTTTAGTTTCATCCATTTTTGTTGCTATTCGCATTCATTTTCAAGTGTTCCCTACATATCACAACATGTTTTCAAAAAATCTACATTTTGTTAGTTTTGCATTCATAATCAATCAATTTTATGAATTATCTGCATTTAGATCATTGCATTTAGTCATAATTATATCTTATATACTTTATTTTGAGTGAACCACCTCAATTTTGGGGTCTATCTCTCTCCTTTTAGGTGAAAAATTGTAAGAGTGCAAGAGAAGTCCATAGCACCCCTAAAATTGATGGTTCATTTTGGTGAACCTGCTTTTTCAAATTCCTTCTTGTCTGATTTAGAGTCCTTCATCATACGTCTAGCTTTCACCGATCTTGCATTAGGGTTTGCATGGATTAATTTTCATGCTAGGCTTCAAATTTTGCATTCATGAAAAGTGTATTTAGGTTGCATTTTTGGCATCTAAAATCAATAATTTTGTTTGAAATTTTTCATTTTCATCTTAGGTTTGTATCTTACAACACATAAAACATAAAAAATTCCTCATAATTTTTTTAAAAATCTCAAAAAAATTCCCACTAGGACTCATTTTCTACCCTGGGCGAATCAGTCCCTTTTGACCCCTGAAACTGCCTTTTGCAAAGCTGAAAACCCTATTTTTATGCTTTTGTTTACTACCATCAGTTATTTGTATCAGTTGGCTGACTTTCCTTATCATGCATTTCATTAGACTTAGCTTACCTTGACTCATTTCCTACATTATTAAAACTTACATTTTCACTTCCAATCTTTCATCTTTCAGATTATTGCATAGTGTCATCAGTAAATTACTTTGTTTGAAATCTGAAAAGTTGCATTTCATCCTATGTCTTTAAATTGTATTTTAATTTTTCATAGCTTCTCTTACATTTAAATAATTAGAAATAAGCATTATTCACATTCATGGCACTTAGACTTTTGCAATTTTCATTTTCATTGTTAGTTCCTAGTTCATTTAGAACATATTCATTAGCAAATGAAAACATAAAACAAAAAACATCAAAGCATCCAATTAAAAAAATGATTCAATTTCGGAAAACCATAACATACAATCCCTTTAGTAGTGATGATTTAGACATGTTAGATGAATCCCTTAAGGACTTACTCTCACTAAGATCATCCACTAAATATTTGACACAAAAGGATGCATGCATCGATAATCCTAATAATCATAATTGTTCTTCTCCTGATATCTCTCCCATTGGTGATGAAGGTATCTTGATGAAAGAAGACACAATCATTGAATATCATGAAATTCTTGCTTGTCTTCCTTCTCCTCCCCCTTGCAAAGACATTATGACACACAAATTTGAAATCATTGCCACTACCTTACCGAGTCCTCATTCGTTTCCCAATACCTCCCCTACTCAATACGTCTTTCTAGGACATGAAATACTTTAGTGAATAAGGATAAACTCATGAATGATCATGACAAACACATTTGTGTGGAGGATATGATTGAGAGCTATGACAATCCTACCTCTCCTACTCAATACGTCTTTCTAGGACATGAGGATGTAAGTATAGATAATCATGACAATCAACCCTTTTCTTCTCCTAATATGTTCTCTACAAATGAAGGAGATAGTTTAGTGTTAGAAGATATCATGATGGAAGATCTATTTGAACAAAAAAATTCAATCATTAGTAACCATGAAACTCCTCATTATCCTTCTCTTGATGCCTCTCCTATGAGAAATGAAGCTACCTTTCCAAATCCAATTATGAAATATGAAGCTATCTTGCCTTCTTCTCATATCACCACTATTGATATTCAAAAAAATCCAACCCTTAATCATCCTCCCATGTGTGCTAAGAAACAAGCTCACAATACACCCAACCTCATTCTTCCAAATCATGGTCTTTGTGATTTTCCTTTCATAGTAATCAACCCATCCAACAAACCTTCACTCAACATCCATACTATCACTCAAGATTCTTCCAAGAAAACTCTACCCTTGGTACATCCTAAATGGATAGATATCTCATTAAACATGTATCAAGAAGACACTTTGTTTCCTCATCCAAATAAATAACATTAGTTGTTGCTCCTTGCCATGTAATAGTTGTAGGATAATTGCATACTCACTATTGCATGTTTTGCATCCATTGCAAGGGGAAACATACCATCATCCATTCCAGGCTCACCCTTGTCCTACACATAGTGGGGGAAAAGGGTTAGAAAGCCTTATCCCTATATGTCACTTGTCATTGTCTCTTTTGGGCTAATCGTTAATCTTTCAGGAATGTATAAGATCAAGCTAGGGATGTGGATGACATGTCTTAAGATTGACTTGCATGTAACACACTCCCTTTCTTCATGACACAACTTATTGGAAACATATGAATTGGCATAGGGCTTCTCGAATAAGCTCTCATACCCTCTTCTACTTTAAATCAATTGCTCATAGTAATGGTGTAGCAATTGATTTAAAGTGGGGGCATACATAGACAACATATTTTTAAAAATTTCATGGTGTGATTTACTTTTTAATGTGATGTGTCCTCTCCTTAGTGGTGTCATTGGGTTTGATGCCTTCCAAGAGTGTACAATCAATTGAAGTGGCCTGATATGAACAAAGCATCCCATGGATAATGATCTGACAAGGGAATACTGATCAACTAAAGTAGCCTAATGTGAACAAGGCATCCCATGGATAACAATATGACACCCTGACTTGTCCTCTCTTGTAGAAATTGGGCACAATGCTCCCTAAGAAGAATACCTTACATGAAAAAAGAAAAATCCCCTTTAGCAAAATTATTTACATATTCAAAAAAATTTACAAAAGCATTTGCATTGTGGTACCTTATCAAAGTTATCAGGAGCATAGCTTTGTTATGGTTTGTATAATGGGAAGTCAACATAGTGGAATGACTTTCTCATTATACAGTGGGTAGCCAACACACTAGCATGAATTTATCACTAAAACCACTTCTTTGGGACAACTCACCCCACAGACGACCTTAGTGTTCTATGGCCCCATAGTGAGTGCATCTTTTCCATGTTTTCCTGTCTTACCATTGTATGATTATGTATCTTGTTGGTTTGACTTAGGATCTTGGATCCTGGGGCCTTGACTGCCTTCTTGGTCTTTTTCATCCTTTGTCATCTACATCTGTATACTCAGGTCTCTCTTGAATGTCTACTTTACTGTGAGTTTGAAGCAAGTTTATCCTCTCACTAAAGTGGCGGATAAATGTACCATAGAAAAAAGGAAACTTGCTTGATTTTGGGAATAAATTGATGATAAATTGGATTTCATAAAGCCTTGAATTAGTGTTATGAGGTGTTTTTCACATCCACACTAAGCCTTGGACCCTTGCAAACTGAATAAAATGCATTTAATGATGTCTTGTAAAGGTGTTGTAAAGTGTTGTAAAAAAATGTCACGCTTTTCTAGACTTAATGAACCTATTTTTCCCCAATTCAAAATTATAAAATGTATTTAAATACATCCTCATATAAATATAGAAGGCTTGTAAAATGAACTTAACTTTAACGTAGTGTTGTAATGTGTTTTGCACATTCACATTGGTTCTTGTGCCTTTCTAGGCTATGTGGACCTCATTTTAGTGTTGTAAATTGTATTTAATCACACTTTCACATTGAATTTTGTGTCCCAGTCCCTAATTGACCTTTACATCATGATTAATAGACCCATTATTAACCCATATTGTGCATCCCAAGGCATAATTTGATGAAATAACTAACAAAGTCACTATATAAACTTGATTTCCTCATTCCCCAACAACCCAATTGGAAAATGGGCCCCACTGGGACTAATTCACCATCTATGGTGAATGAGTCCCTACCAGGTGGGACTGATTCACCCAAGGTGGTGAATGAGTCCCATTTGGACCATTTTTTACTTTTGAGGGGGAAAAATTAGGTTTTAAGTTTAATTTTTCTTCATGTTGGCCTTAGGGATCCAATTTACAGGCTAATAAGGTGAAATTCCTATAAAATAAAGTCTCTAAACCTTAATTCATATCTCTTAACTCATACTCACAGCTCTTATCATTCATTCATTATCTGTCTTCTCTATCAAGTCAAGCAAGATAGGGTTTCATCATTGCAAATCACCAAGATAGCTTCTAAGAATATTCAAGAGCAGATTCTTCATGTTTTGTTGTAGACATTCAAGATCAATCATCTTGGAAAGATAATAGCTCTATTATTGCATGCTTTAGTATATTATTTCTACATTCTATTTTAATTACCTAAAAGGGGTTTGACCAAGGCAAACCCCCATGCCCTAACATTCAACATTTCTCTCTCTTGTCTTGTGTGTTTGTAGATTTAGGCATCTTGAAGACTTGGAAATCTTTGAAGATCAAGTTGTAAAGTTGTTGATGACACCTTCCTATTGACCAAGGCAAAATATCAACAAAGAGTCACTTTCAGGTTCAGAAATCAAACTTTTGGAGGCAGACACTTGTTAGGAGCCGAAGAGAAAATGGAGACTTTAGTTTCCACTTTTGGATTTTCATAAATTCAAAAGTAGACTCATTTTCCATTGGTGGTGAATGAGTCCCACTACCAGGCCTAATTTCGGTTTTCTATAGTTTTGGATACCCAATTGTTAGAAATGGGCTCTGGTTTAATTTTTCAGAACTAGGACTAATTCACCTAGAATGGTGAATGAGTCCCACCAAGGCTAAAAATCAAGACCAAAAACATTCCATAAGTTGTTTTTAGTCTTCATAAAGATATCAAGTGCACACTTTCAGTTTCATCCATTTTTAGGTGTTTTTTGCATATCACAATGTGCTTTCAAAAACCTACATTTCATTAGTTTTGCATTCATAATCAATCAATTTGATCAATTAGCTACATTTAGATCATTTCATATAGTCACAATTACATCATACGTACCTTAGTTTGAGTGAACCACCTCAATTTTGGGGTCTATCTCTCTGATTTTAGGTGAAAAATCCTAAGAGTGTAATAGAGGTCCATAGATACAAACTAAAATTGATGGTTCAAGGCTGTCGCCCACCCACCACTAGTCTCAATGGCTAAAACCCAATGAATTTCCATTATGCAGGTCTTGGAATCTCGAGTGTCATGGACACAACTTTGAACAAAAGCAATGAGACCCTCACAACCAAGTGCTCAAGGGGGTCCACTCATGTGGGTCATCCTTCGGGGAACAATGCCACTCCAAAGAGGCTCTCTAAGGGAAAAAACTTAACGGTTCCCTACATCACATCCTTCATGCTCTCAAGTCTTGAACCCTATAAGGTAATCAATTCTTCTAAAATAAATGATGAAACATATTCTCTTGCACAATACTAAAGCATGGGAACCAAATTAATGGCTTCAGGATATCTTGCATGTTCTGCAATAGAGAATGTCACTCATGGAATGCAACTTGCCCAAGGCTGCTATCTAATGTCTGAAATCTAACTACCTCTTTTCTCATTGATTTTTCCTCCACATGCACACAAGCTTGAAAGGGTTGATTTAACAAATGAAAAAAACTAAAGGTGCTTCCATCCCAAATTTTTTCATGTGCCTAATAGCTTCAAAATAAAGTCACATAACAATTTAACCATGTAGATTTTATCTATTAGAATGTCACCTAATAAATTCTGCTTCCCTAGTGTTATCTCTTAAGAGCTTTCACCCTGGTAGCTTTCGTAGGGCAGAAAATTGTACTGCCAAACCCGCATTTTAGTAAACTACCCAAACGAGCCTCAAATGATGGAATATGGTAAATGCAATGATCTTCTAAGTATGTGTGGATGCTATTAATGATGAATTTGCATGGTTTTACTAACATTTTCTCTCTATATTTGGAAACACACTTACAACACCTTTTGTGTGCAATATTTAAGAAACCTGTTGAGGTACCATTGGATAAGGTACCATTGGATAAGCCAGTTGAGAAAGTTGATAAGGGAAATAAATTGGCTAGAACTCCTAGAGGAAAAGAAGAGAAGGAACAAATGAAGGAATAATTCCATGGGATGGAGTGCATCTCTAAAATTATGTCCAACTGGGACAGGATTTCTAACATTGACTTGGGGCACGTCAACATTAACAAATTCAAGTAGAGGGTGATGATCAAACCCACAACAGAGGAAGCCTTAAGAATCAAATAAACTGGACTTTCCAAGGTAGTAGGCTTTCCTCCCACCCTGATTGCTCTAGAACTAGTAATGGCTTTCTAGGAATGCTACCATGCCTAGACCTAAAAGATAATTGCTAAAGATGGAAGGGTACTGGAAGATTTGTCCACCTAGTCTATTGGGAAAACATTTGGTATCCCAACCTTTGAAAAAATGGAGGAATTTGAAAAGGAGTTTTCTCTATAGGTATGGAAGCTTGACCCTATTAGATGCAAGAGGACAATTAATCAAACATTGTTGAAAGATAAAATGGGCAATGCTAGCAAGGTTCCTTAGACATTGTATATGAGCAACTTTGTGGAAGAGTCCAATGAACTAGTTACACTCCTATCTAGACTAATGGGCCTTCCCACTTACACATTATTTGAGGAGTGGATGTTTTATTTCATCAAGGATATTCTTTGAGGCACTGCCAAATTCCATTGGGCAAAGATGATAAGCAACAAATTACATGATCAATTTATGGTGGTAAAGAAGATCTCATAGTTATATATGACTTCTTACTTGGTTTATCTCCTAGTGGCTAAGTTCCCATATAAAGGATTGGATTGTGCTGGAGTACTGGGAACAAAGAAGGGACATCTTAAGGTATATGACTACTATCCTAAATTGCAGTACATAAATTTCAATAAATATTAAATAGGAGAGTAAATGATGCCTTCATTGGGCACATAATTATAACCCTAGGGGGAGACTAATACAAGAGGGTATCACATAGTGCCAAGGTAGTTATAAATGGCTTTGGATATCTATTCATGTAATTCCAAAAATTCATGTACAGTAGAGTAGAGTGATTCTCGAGAATACCCTACCAATTGTCATTCTACCCCAATGAAAAAATCATCTTGTTAGAGCTTACTCGATAGCTGTAGACTGCCCATATAGGTATGTGTAGGATCATCATGGAAAAAACAAGCCCTTAAGTTGCAAAAAAATAAGAAAAATCAGAGTTAGGAAACTTGACGCAAAAATTTGAATAAGTTATCTATATTATTTCAAAAATATGTAAGAATAGAATCTGTAGCAAATTGAATGTAGTTCCTAAACTACTAGGTTTGTTAAAAAAAAATTCTATTTGGTAAAAATTTGAAATTTTAATGGAGTAGTACTTAAATTTCAGGGAAAAAATAAGAAGTAGGTGTCTGTCTGACCACCCTAACCACAATAAAATGATAATATTTTTTTATAATATTTTAGATATAAGTAGAGGACTCATGTCTCGATGTGATGCACAGTTTTTATAATTTTTTTCCAAGTAAATAATTAATTATGATTTTTTACTATAACTTTTAAAAAAATATAAACAACTTGTATGTCTGACCACCTTAACTTGGTCAAAAATTCATGAAATTATTTTTTTATTTTTTTAATCCTTTAGTATGCGAAGAATAGAATGTGACACATGTTTTGGATTCAAAAAATATGATATCGTTTGAAAGCTATAAATGTTTGTCAATTAGTTTATCAATTAGGACTTTAGTCATAATCTGAATAGAAAATGAATAATAATTACTTATTAAATTCAAAGTAAAGCATAATTTATATTGGTGGAAATCTAAGAATCCCCTTTAAAAACCCTTTTCGTTTCATCAATTTTGGGTAAAAAAAATCGTCAGCCACATACCCATCATATTGCCACTTTTTGGCCCATCATGACCCTGCACATACCCATACCCTATTGAGCAACAAGAATCATGCTAGGATCCCCTATCCCATTACATTTAGACAGGGAATTTACTCTTGCCCTATTGCCCTATGCACCAAGAATTTTGAAAAGGAGTTGGTAGAATATAATTTTGAGTTGCATACAAACAGGGGAGACTTGAATCCCCTCAGCAAACTAAAGAAGCAAGTCAGATGACAGTATGACCACCGACCTCACATTGAATACTTTTGGGTAGATTGTGATGATGATAAAGATGTCTAGAGGTAGAATTATATGAGGATTACTGCTCAGTTTGTAAAATCTATTGATTTGTTCCCAATGGTTGATTAGATTGTCAAGGATGATAATATTCTTGATGATAAATTTAATGCTTTAATAAATGTGCCACTACTAGTAATTGACTAGGTCAAGGAGGAGATCACCGACTTGGATACTATCACTCATCCTATGGAGAAATGGACCAAACAATAGGTTGATGAGCAGATAAATCAATTACATGACCAAGGCATGAAGTTAACATATGGAGAGCTCGAGGATGAGCTCAAGAGTGAAATAGATAGTGGCACTATTGTGGGCTCATCAAGTGAGGTTCCCAACTCTCCACCTGTCACAAGGTCTAGGAAAAGAAAGGATACAATTGAAAAAAATACCAAGAATAAAGTGTATACCTAGAAGCCAACAAATGGGAAACCATCAAAGAAATCAAAAAGGATAGGGACTTTCATTCTCAAAATGCCTACCATTCAGGAGGAGGGCTCTCCACATAACAAGGAAGAAGAAGTTGAGTGACCTCGCTCACCATTGCTGACCACCACTACTCTCCCATTGACCACTATTGTTGCTTCCACCACACCATCCCCTTCCCCTCCTAAATCACTACCTGTACCATCTTCGCCAATTGTGGACATCTCTATCCACCTCACTTCCACTTCCTCGACCACTGTGGTAGTGGTATTGGATTTCTCTTATTCCACCACTTCTCCATTATCGTCTTCCTGACTCTCGCATCCATTTCCAACCCTTTCCACACTGTATCCTTCTCTGTCAACCACCTCTATGGCACCAATCACCTTACCACACACCTTTTATGCTTACATGTAGACTATGCCACCCAAGCTCTCTAAGGTAATACTAAACCCCAAAGTCTAGGAACTAATGGCCAAGCTGGCTGCTACCTTGGCTCTATAGCCACCTCCCATAGAGCCACCAAAAATGGAGGCTACCATGCAAATCTCTAATGAAATTGGGAAGCCTAGTGGGGAGCAGACCAAAGAAATAGATGTGGATATTACTAAGGAGCCAGAGGACTCTAATCAAGATGACTACTTTGAGCATCTTGAGGGTAGACTAAAGGTAAATATTGACAAAGTAGCCTCCGATGAAGAGGGGCAACAAACACCCTAAGGGTGAAGGTGTCGATAAGCTTGAGGATTATTATGAAGTTGAGACTTCTGATCAAGAGCCAAAAGAAGAGAAGCCACAAGATGAAAAGAACAAGGAAGTAAACCCCAAGGAGCATCCCTTCGAGGAAGGGAAAACTAACATGGATGTTGATGTGGATATAATTGATGAGCTCCTAGGGACCGGTCAAGATGAGGGCCTGAAAGATGAAGAAATTCCTCCAGAAGGAGAGGAAAGAAATGAAAAAGAAGAAGAAAATGTAGAAGAGGAGAGTGTTGAGCCCACAAAGGATGTTGAGCTTGATCCTAAAGAAACTAAAGGGACAACACCAGAAGAAGAGAATATTGTTGAAGAAAACGTAGTATCCATTGAGCCCAACAAAGAGGAGGCCATAATACAAGCAAAGAAGTAAGATAAAGGAGAAGAAAATAACCTAGATGCCCATAAGCATGAGAAAGTAGGGCCCTCCAAAGAACAAGAAAAAGAGGGAGATCATGAATCCCCGAAACGTCAAACAAAAGTTTTTGCATGATTGGAGCAACAGTTAAAGAAAAAGGCTCCAATAGTTGCTGACCCTACGGCTTGATTAGAAGCCATACTATCCAGACCAAAAGTAAAGACCAACAAAGAGAAGAAGCCTAAGGTTAGATCCCACATCACCACTAATGCTTTTAGGTCTAAGATACTACATGTGGCCACTCTTGTGATAGACAAGGGTGTAGACACCATTCAGGGTAAAGACTATTAGGTGCCAACCATCAATTTAGGCCCCACAACCAAAGTATAGAAGATTGATGAATTCCAATGGTCTGTATCCACCATCTTATAGCAGATGAACAAACATCATTCCACAAAGGAAGAGATGAAAGCACGAGTGGTAGAGCTAATTGCCTACATACAATAGTGGACCTCATCAGAGGAAGAAGCTCTGATGAAATCACCGACACTCGTCTTGCTATCTAAGGAAGAGGTGAAAAAAAATAGAGAAAATGAGGAATTGGACCAAATTTACATCTGATTGGTTGAAGAGGGCAATTGACATAGGGGACAAGGGCATTGATTATGCAGTCAAGGTGCATAACCACTTTTTGGCCCTGAGGAAGGAAATTGAGCCACAACTAGACACATGTAAAGATTTCCTGGAGCTCTACAAGATTATGTAACCCAAGTTGTAAAGCATCCTAAAGCTATCTCTAGAGGTCTGGGAGAAAGAATTGACCTTGCCAAAGAAGGATTAAGCCCTGATTGAAGATTGGTTGAATACTCTTGAATTCAAGAAAATAATTTTGGAGAGATTATTGATAGAGAAGGATGATATCCATGCCACCATTGTTATTCATTTGGATGAAGTAGATGACTTCCTAAAGTTAATGATAGGCTATGAATCGCTTTCCCTGCAGTTAGATCTGGAAGTAGTAAAGAAGGAATTCCACAAGAAAATAGAATAGGGCACTAGTGACACCTTGTCGGCCGATTTTATGTATTTTGTTGCATGGCCTTTCTTGGAATCAGAATGAATGATTAAAGTAGGAGGTACATGTGTAAAGCATCATGAAGAAATTTTGAATGATTTCAGGAGGACCTCCTCCCACATATCCAAATCAGAATTTGTAGAGTGGGACAAGCTTTAGGCTTTCATTGGGAAGTTTATTTATTATGTTGCTCTCCAAAGGGATGCTGGAAATCCTATAATAGCTAATTAATATTTTTCAAAATAGCTCATAAAATCTAAAGTTAGCTAAAAGAAAAAATATTCTAGAAGACAAAATAGGAAAAAGACAAAAGAGTCTATTTTTATATTGTAAGATATTGCCAGGGGTAGGTGAAACCCTAAACTATAATGAATATGAGCCATCCATTGTAAATGAATCTTGTCTATTCATTCTCCTTTTGTAAAACTATAAATAGGGGCATCCTCTCATTTTCAAAGAGAGATGAGTTGTTATGTAAAGACATGATGTTGCAAAATATATGAGAAAAGTATTGACTTAATGGTTTCTTGTGTGTTTCTCTCCATGTGTGCATGATTCTATCTCCAAATAGTTCATTTCAACATTGTTATTTCAAGTTTAAGTTATTTTCTATTGATATTTCATGTTGTGATTTAATGGTGGGTGTATGCTATAGTGTTTGATGCAATTTCAGCTCATAAATTTGGTTGTTTGTTGATGAAAATTTTCTATGTAAAGTTAGTTTGAGCTTGTTTATTTTGTTGCACCTAAGTTCAATTGTTTATTCATGCTTAATAGGTGAATGTAAAGTCTCAAAATCTGCATAGACCCCTTGAAGATTGCACTAGTTTTATGATATTGTGGGCTGTCCTTGGTTAAATCAAACTCAATTTGTAAAGTTTTTCCACTGTAGCATCCTCCATTGTTAGTGTTCATCTTAGTTGCAAACTTACGATAAATTCTAACCCTTTTCCCTTTTGCTATTTCTTTGAAATTTGAAGTTGGAAACTAGTTTACAGCCTCATTGTAAAGCCAATTATAATAAAAAAAGGTGAATTTCAGACTGCTATCTTGACATTGTTGTCACTATTTATCCAATTCCAAAAATCTGTAACTCCATCATAGACCAAAGAAACTTCCATGCTTTGTGAACCATAAAGGCCCTTTGTGATTATCAAAAAATCACATCAACTACTTAAGCTTTTTTTGTAAGTTATGACCTGACACCCAAGAGACCTTGGTGTGATTTTCTAAGACTTAGTTACAGATTTTCACCTTTCAAGAGAGACATCACACTTGTGTTTTGTTTGTGTTGAGAAGTGTGAAAAACCCCATCAACACTCTAGTGAATGGTATGCACCAATATCTAATTATTTAAAAGATGGTACCTTTCCTGAGCCGAAAACTAAGAACACTTGAGCTCACCATTAGAAGCTTGTGTCAAAATATATAATTCTTGTTGACATGTTGTATCGAAGATGCATTGATGGTCTCTTACTTAGATTTATTAAACAATATGAAATCCCCATCACACTTGAACAAGCTCATGTAGGTACTTATGGAGGTCATTTCAGAGGAAGAACATTAGTTCAAAAACTAATCCACATAGGATACTATTGGAGACATATGAAACAAGATTGCTTTGAATACATTAAGAAATTTCACAAATTTTAAGAATATAGTAATTTGATTCATGGTCCTACCTTCGGACTTCATGCTCAATTTCCTATTTGGCCCTTTTTGGTCTGGGGTTTGGATCTTATTAGAAAAATCTCACCACCTTCCTCCACTAGGCATACATTCATAATCACTGCAATAGACTATTTCACAAAATGGGTAGAAGCTATTCCCCTTCATTCAACAACTATCGGTGTGATATGTTGTTTCATATTGGAACACATTATTGCTTTCTTTGGACTTCCTTTCATGTTACCTTCAAACAATGGGACACCATTCAAGAAAAAATATGTGAAGAAATTCATAGGGACATTTAACATCCAACATCATTTTTCAACACCCTACTACCTACAATCTAACTGTCAAATCGAATCAACTAATAAAACCCTTGAACAAATATTAAAGAAAACAATAAGCAAACATAATAAGGATTGGCACACATAGCTAACATATGTGTTATGGGCCTACCATACTAATGTTAGATTATCCCCTAGGACTACTCCCTATAACCTTGTCTATGGAACCGAGGCAATAATTCCCTTGGAGTTAGAGATTCCTACATTAAGAATTACTCTTCAAGGACTTATTGATGATAATACTTATAAGGAACAACACTTACATCAGCTTGAAATGCTTGACGAACAACACATTAATTCTCTTGAGCACCTTTAAGCTTATTCTAAGAGAAAATAGTGTAGTTAAAATGATAATTTCATCCCTCGATTATTCAATAAAGGTGATTTGGTGTTATGTGAGAATCGATGTAATGTCAATGCCACCCCAACTAAAAATGGAAATTTCATCCCTAATTGGCTAGGACCTTACAAAATTGATGAAAGTTATGGATTTGGAGCATACACATTAACAGAAATGGAAAGTACACCTCTTGAGGAACCAATTAATGTTGTGCATTTGTGTTGGTACTATGTCTAACCTTCTTGAATAGTGTGAATAATAAAGCAGTGGTGTTAGAGTTAGTAGATGCCATTCTATATTCTCTCACATTGCTTCGCTCTTGACAAATAATTATTTGTGTGTCTTGAATACCAAAATAATTACTTAAATTAAATTTTAGGTGGTTACTCTAGGTTTCATACTATTCAAGTCCATCTTGTGAGTTGTGTTGGATTAAATCCTTATATGCATTTAATTTTCTACAATTAGATCATACGTGCATTTAATTTAGCATAAAATACTTAATCATATTGTTGAATCTAAAAGAAACTAGCATAGTTTTAATTAGATCACATAAAACATGTTAGATCATGGATACATTTATTAAATAGTCTTACAAATATTGTATGTATGTATGTATGTATATATATATATATATATATGTATATATATGTGTATGTATCTACATATATATATATATATATATATATATATATATGTATATATATATATCCATATATATATATATATATGAACCATGGATTTTTGGACCCAATGGACTCTCTAACTCATAGGGTTTTTCACCTAAAAGGAGAGAGATTAGATCCAAAAATGCTTAATAGTTCATTAGATCAAGAAGTGTGTGATGTTATTTGAACTAAATGGAATGATCTAAGTGCTGCTAAACTATGAAATTGATCAAACATACATGCAAAGTCTAGGAATTATGACTAGTTTGAAAACACATTGTGTATTGCTAAAAATGAACTAAATGAATGAAGTATGCAGAACAAAAAGAGATGGATGAAATTAGAGTGCACCTGAGAAAAATGTGATAAATATGGAATGTCTAGAATATTGATTGATGATGTTCCTCAAGCTTGTCAGGACTCATTCGCCATCAAGGGTGAATCAGTTCCTATTATGGTGAAAACTTTCAAAAACCTGTTTCTGACTGACAGGAATTGAAATCTCAAAGAATGAATTTTTCAAGCCTACAGGTGAGATTCATTCACCATGGGTGGTGAATGAGTCCACCTAAAAAAATATAGAAAATCAAAGGAAGATTCTATGGAGTTAGATATGCAATTCTATCTCCTACAAGTCTTCGCTTCTGAAATTGTCAGAATCAGGTCTGAAAAACTCTTTTTGTTGATGTTTTGACTTGAATGATGAAGAGGTTACTTGAATTACTTTGCAACTTGATCTTTAATGATTGTCAAGCTTGCAAAGGACCTACATTTGCATACAAAAAAATCAAGAGAGAGAAATTGTTGATTGTTGATTGTTGATTGTTAATGAAATAAAGATGTGGATGTGAAAATTTGCATATGGTGAGCATTTTAAAATGAAAGTAATCATCAACATCCCTATGAGATAACTCCACATGATAATAATGAAATCAAAGTAACAAAGATCTAAGTAGATAAATTGAAAGCATATAATGAAACATGGAGCAAATTATATCTCATACTGGATTGGTGCTATTGTTGAAAATAGCCCTTTCCCAATCCTTGATAGATAAGCTAGTGATAATGATGGAAAAGATCATTTCTCAAATGAAGAGAGTGACCTTACATGATATTGGAGATGAAAATGCTAAGATTGTGGAGTGGATGAACAAAATCAGTTCTCAAGGAGAGTGACCTTTCATGAGGATTGTGGATTTGTGAAGGATTTGCTTGAGGATGAAGCCTCTATTTAAAGATTTTCAAATGCTAAGAGTGCCAAACATGGAGGATGTGGGACTAAGATTGGAAAAATGAGAGGAAGACACTTGTCAAGTGGTGAGTGGTTGATGCATGTGCAAGATTTGGGAAATGTGCCCAAGAGGGGGGAAATTTGAATTCAAATTTGTGCAATAAATGTTGAGTTTGACCTTTGGAAGGGGACATGAAAATGAGCAATAAATGCAATGTTGGAGGGACAAATCAACTTGTCATATTTTTCAAACTTGAGGGAATATTCCCCATAAATGTTATGTTGAGTGAAAATGATGATTTAAATAAATCAATAAATGGATTTATTTGTGCAAGTGGCATAATCTAGAGAATGTAAGTGGGTAATATTTAGCATTTAATCATGGTTAGATTAAATTAATGATGATTAGGATGATTTGACCAATTTGACTTGATTTAGGGATTTAAATAAAATCAAAGAGAGAAATATGAATTGGATTTCAATTATATAAAGTCCTGGTTTATTTAATTAAAGGGATGATGATAGGATCAAGTTTGATTTATTTGATTTAAGTTGATGACTTTAGGAGATTGATAAATAAACTTGATTTATTTGTTGAATGGAATATGATTATGGATAATGCTAATTTTGCATGTCTACATTTTTCCCCTCTTTGAAGCAATGTACTTGTTGCGTTGGTTCAAAGAATAATCTTACTACAATCAAAATTCAAAAATTTCTAATTTTTTCGGTTACCCTAGTAGAAAGAAGTACATTGGTACATTGCCCCCTCAAGAGATCGAGCGAAAAGATTCAATTTGAGGGTCGATCTTGTGATAAAGAGGTTCAAAATGGATGGTTATGGATGATGATGCAAATGAGATGATTTCAAAATGTTTAGAATAACAAATCTATATTATCCTAAACAACTTAAATGATGATATGATATGAGATGGATGAGATTCATGATGTGATATGCTATGATTATGCAATGGATGATTTATGCAGATGCTTAGACTAACAGATCTATATTATGATGATAATATGAATGCACGATGGATGCATGATGGATGAATGATGGATGTAATGGTGATGATGATTAACTGTTCATGCTGTGATGTTAGTGTGGAAGATGAAGAAATTAGATGATGACAAGAGGATCCAACAAGCCAAAATTACGAGAGATGATGATGAGAAATGATGATAAGAAATGATGATGATAGATGGATGATTTTCTTATCAAGGATTTGGATTTTAAAAGGGTCACTTACTTTATGTGTGATAACACATGTAGGTATGATGCATCAAGGTATAAAGAACTAGGATGGCATTGTGCCTAGTGCGATGGACTTTGACTTGACAAACAGATAGGAATATTCTTGTTCACACATGACATACGGAAACCTT